>CM044108.1:9188400-9371562 GCA_024174645.1 Lemna minuta
AAATTCAATTATCATTATAAAAAGTCAAAATATTTAAATAAGAAGAGATTTAATTTATATTTCAAAAATACATTCATTTCTTTAAGATTTTAACTTTAGAAAATTAAATGAATGTTTATAAAAATGATTTCTCTCATTATTTAACTTTAAAAACAATTATAATTCAAGTAAAAGTAGGTTATGAAATCATTTATCTTTAATTCAACATAATTAACCCTAAATTAAAGCATTTTGAGATTATAACTTAAAATGGCATGAAATGATAGAAATGGAATGTTTTATGCTTTAATTTACATTAATAATCATGTATTATCATGTTAAGATTGCATGTTATCAGAGTGCAAGGTCTTGGATCACCTCAACCTTGGCCTTGTCCACTTCCAATCTTTTTCTTGAGACTAAATGCCCAAGCACTATACCTTCTCTTATCATGAAGTGGGACTTCTCTCAACTAAGAACTAGGCGTTTCTTAACGCAAACGTCAAGGATTTGCGTTAAGCGCTCTTAGTATGCATCAAAACTCGGCCCAAAAATTGAAAAGTCGTCCATGAAGCCCTCCATGCTCTCGCCTATAAAGTCAGAGAAAATGGCCATCATGCACCTCTGGAAAGTGGCAGGAGCATTACATAGTCTAAATGGCATGTGCTGAAATGCATAAGTGCGAAATGGACATGTAAATGTCATCTTCTCTTGATTATCAAGGTGTATCACTAACTGATTGTACTCGGAATAGCCGTCGAGGAAGCAATAAAATCCTTGACCTGAAAGCTTGTCAAGAATTTGGTCAATGAATGGCAAGGGGAAATGGTCCTTTTTTGTCGCCGTGTTTACCTTCCGATAGTCGATGCATACTCGCCATTTAATCGGAAGACGCGTTTGAAGTTCTTCGCCCTTGTCAATCATAGTTACGGTGATCTCCGCATTTTTGGGGACAACATGCACCGAACTGACCCATGGACTATCAGAAATGGGATAAATGATACATGCATTAAGCCATTCAAGGATTTCATCCTTAATAGCATCCCATACCTTGGGGTTTAGTCGCCTTTGTGCCTCTCTAGAGGGATGAGAATCCTCCTCTAGGAAAATGCGATGAGTGCACAAAGAGAGATCAATTCCCTTCAGGTCCGATAAGTTCCATCCGATTGCTTCCTTTCTTCCTCGCAAGACCACCAATAGTCTCTCCTCCTGGTCTTGATCTAACTGCGAGGATATAATTACGGTGTTAGCGCAATGATGATCAAGAAAATCATATTTCAACGTAGAAGGTAATGGTTTTAGCTCGGGTGTCATCTCGCTAGAGGGAAATGGATCATCCTTGGGCTCCTCGAAGCTCCCGTCCTCAACAGCCACCATCATCTCCTCGATACAACTCGAAATCTCTAGGTCCTTGTAATTATCGACGGTGCCTACTTCATCGGACTCATGTGAAGGATGTCGCATCTACTTGTTGATGCTCACCTTCATCGTGCTATCTCCTACCTGAAATATAACTTCGTCCTTGCCCGAATCCATAATCGCTCTCACGGTACCTAAAAATGGTCTCCCTAGTATGATGGGAGAGTCGGTGAGATCCTTCGTGGATTTCATATCCACGATAATAAAGTCTATCAGAAAGTAACAGCTTTCTACCTTAACTATCACATCCTCTACTATGCCGTGAGGTCATCTAACGGATCCATCCGCTAAGCTCAACTCGATAAATAATAGCTGCAACTTGCCAAGTGGACAAATATCATACACTCCCTTCGGGAGGATATTGACACTAGCCCCCGTGTCTAGGAGAGATCGAGTGAAAGTCATGCCCCTATCTCACAACGGATCACGTCGCTTACGAGGAAGTGTACTCAACATGATAGAGCTAATGGTCTCGCTCATATGGATACGTTTCGGCTTCCTTGTAGGGGTGCAAAGTCCCTTTAAGAACTTAGCGTAGGATGGAATATGCTGGATAGCATCTACTAATGGGATGGTGATAGTAACATGTCTAAAGGCCTCTAGCAATGTATCATCACTATCACTCATAGAGACCCTGGGCTGGCTCAATAACTGAGGATAAGGCACTGGAGGTTTGTAAACCTCGGGATTGGGCTCTGCCCTACTCTCCTCATTGGGTGCCTCCTCATCATTGGAGTCCTCCTCCAGAATAATTGGGGGAGAGGATTGGTCATCCTTCTCCTCAAGCGGGTCCTTGCGGTGCTTGTTCTTATGAGAATCCACTAATACCTTGCCGCTACGTAGGCCCGAAATGGCATGTGCCTCTTTCGATACACTATCAATGCGAACTTCGTTCACATTGTGGGTGCGGCTCGACGATGCTTGCCTTGCATTCCTAGGGTTTTCTATAGGTTGGGAAGGTAATTGATCAATAAATTCAACTCGCTTACCCTTACTTTGCTCGGTAGAAGCATCAAAGCATTGGGCTTTAGCCCCTTCGACTCTATCAAGTCAGTCGCTAATCTCATTCAGTTTACTCATCATTTGTGCTAATGCACTCATGACGGGATCAACTGAAGGTTCTGGAAGTGGGTACGCCGATGGCGGTGTAACCGCTCGGGGAAGACCGGGGCCGAAAGATGTCGGCCTCGCGTTCCCCATATGCTGTGGCGCGGATTCAAAGGGCTGATACTATGAAGTGCGCTGCCCGCTCCGCTGCTACGCATAAGATGGGATATGAAAACTAGAAAAATCTCATTCGGGTAGTTAGACGTACCCTCTTGGCTCAAACCTAGATATGTAGTAGGGTTTGGCCGAAATGGAAATTGACCTTGGATTGCCATCATGGGACAATCCAGCTCGACGTGCTCAAAATGAGAGCAATGTGAACACGGAGAGACATCACTATGTGATACAGGCGCGAGGCCATCAAAACTCAGTCGAATCTTAAGCGAATCTATGATCAAGTTCTATGCCTCGGTCAACTTTTCAATTTTATCTAAAAGCATACCTGTCTCTACCACCTTCGAATCCAACATCCCTCCCTTCGTGGGAGCGCTCTGCCCTCCGAAGGATTTAGCCGCATGATGATGGCTATTCTCCACCACCAACTCGATCAACTCGAGGGCTTCATCCTCATATTTGCTTATGAATGTGACTCCACTAGCGGCATCGAGCATATATCTGTCAGGTGCACCTAAACGATTACAAAAAATCTGAGTAATCTCATGTTTAGGTATACCATGATGCAGGCACTGTCTCAAGAAATCTCTAAGTCTCTCCCATGCCTCATAGAAAACCTCACCCGACCCTTGTGAGAATTCACGTATGGCTCTTCTCACGATGCTAGTCTTACTTACAGAGTAGTACTTATGCAAAAATCTGTCTTCTATATCTCTCCAGGAATAAAACTCGCGGCCCAAGATGAAAAACTACTCCTTTGCCCTTTCCTTAAGCGTGAAGGGGACGAAGCGCATCTTGGCCGTCTCGGAGGGGACATTGTCTAATTGATTGAATTTGCACAAATAGCTAAATTCTTCCACATGTCGATACGGATCCTCCGATGGTAGTCCATGAAAATTGGGTAAAAGGCGAAGAATATGTGAGTCAATTTTAAAATTCGCACCTCGTTGAAGAGGGGCATTGACTCACGTAGTCTGCCTTTGGACGACTGGTCTTGCGTAATCGCTATGACGTCGTCTCACTATCTCGGCGGGAAGAGGGATGTCTATCGATTCTCCTCGCCCTGATGTGGTGATGACTGGCATAAAATCACTAGAAGCCTCTGATGGAGCTCTAGAATGTGCGGATGTGTCTAAGAGGTCCTCATACAAGGCGTTATTCCTTGTATGCCTTATGGCTCACTGATTCTAGTGTCCTTGTCGTCCTCCTCAATTCCTAGGGTGCCTATTCATATTTCTATCAAAAAGATCACAGAACAGCAGATATATATATATATATATATATATATATATATATATATATATATATATATATATATATATATATATATATATATAAGAATGTCAGAAAAGGGTTAGACTCTAAATGTGATGTTCCAAATGCAAATGCTTCACTCTACTCTGCCAAAAGATAGATCAAGCTACACACTATCACAAGACACACCACTAAAGATAATAATACTAATAGACCTCTGATAACAGAGAATATATCTGGGATATAACGATATCCTCGTCTCAAATAAGTGAAAAACACAAAATAGACTACCACATTTGCACCAAAAATGTCAAATAATGGGCAAAAATAGGTAATCTTACCTCGCTATACCTTTTCCACCAATGAGAGGGTCTGCTCTTTTCTATGCAAGTCAATAAACTACAAAAGACAGAAACCTAAATATAACCTCGAACTCAAAAACAAAACCAACAACGCGTGCTCCCCGGCAGCGGCGCCATTTTGACGAAGCGTTTTATGCGGTCGATAAAACACACAAACGTCGGTCAAACAAAATTTATAATTCCGATCTCACAATGACAAAGATATAAAATCAAGTATAGTGTAAGAATCGGGTCGATCCAAAGAGAACACAGTTGACTTTGATCATAGAGTTGACTTGGTCAAACTTCGGTTTAATTAGGGTTTATAAGAAGTGAAAATAGTATTTAATTAATGCTAATGATATAATGAAGCCAAATAAGTTGTTTTAAGAATTTAAAAATTGATTTGACGAAGAAATGTGAAAAGTCAAGGTCAAAGCGTTCACTTTGACTATCAGTTAACTTTCTATAAACTCAAAGAATAAAAAGAGATTAAAATATTAAAAAAATTATATATTTAGAAAATATAGAGAAAATGGAGTTTATTGCTATAAAATTCGTGATTTTTTTAGAAGAATTGGATTTATTATGAATTGTTGAAAATTAAAGATTAGAAAAATCCTGAAATGAACACTTCATATTAAATCCTCAAATTGACTAACCAAATGATATCCAAATCTTGCAATTCACATATGAATGCAAAGCTAACAACCAGAGGATTCTAAAGAACCAAAATTATTGAATTTCACTTTGTATTTTGAAAGTTATTGCACCCGTAAGTCAACACTCAAATTCGGATTGAAAAGGAACAGTAGATGGTCAAACGTTAAATTGAGGGTCAAATGACGATGAAATTTTTACGATTTTGTTTTCCACGGAAAGCTGATGAAACAAGAACTCCAATGAAACTAGAATCAAGTGATTCGAACTTGTGATCAGGGAGAAATCCATGTTTTAAAATTAGCAAAAATCCGAACCAAATTTGGGCAGAAATGAAGAACAAAACGATTTAAATCATGATGTTAGCTACCTAAATCTAATCTAAATACAAATTATCGCATGATAAAAAATCGATTCACACTACTAGCCTGATTGATGTGAAGATTTGGCTTCAATTCACGCGGACTGATGAGTAATGGCTTGGTTTCTTCCTCGACATACGTTTGTCGTTCAAGGGGAGAATTCAATCGAATCAAGCGATGATTCGTGACCAATCCTGCCTTAATTCGATCGAAATTGAGTGTAGGAAGCAGGGGGATCGTGAAGAACTCAAGATATGCCTTCAAAGTCGCTTAATTTCTTCACGATTAATCAAGAGTTAAGTTTACAAAGGGAAGAACACCATTTTATAAAAAATTTTAGTGCGAAAATCCTGGGCTGCTTGATTCGGTGAAGACCGATTGGTAGCCACGATCAAGCGATGATCGTGGGCCACGATCTCATGATCGCACGATGCGGACCCACGCTCTCCGCTGATTTTGCCCGTTTGATCTTGATCAAAGCCTCCTTGCTATGCCACATGTTGCAAGGTGAGTCATGGATCGCGCTCACTTAAGTGTCTATTAACACACGTGCTCTAATGGTGATTGCATCGACGTGCTTCATTTGATGCGGTCACATCCAATACACACGACTCTGCCACATGTTCTGCGAAGAAGAAGTTAAAAGGAACATAGTCCCACACCGAAGAAATGAAGGGAAATGGTGAGTATAAAACGTGAGGCGACATAACGCAAATGCGTTACCGCTCAAATACTATAACCTGGGCCCACTATACCTGTTGGCCCATCACTCGCAAGCCCACAACTCCTCATGCCACGTGTCACCCCCCAGGGCATCCGTGTTGGCTCGCGTGGTCCTGCCACGCATACGCGCCACATCCATGCCACGTAGGCGCCCGCGGATCCGCGTGGCACTGGCACGTGGCCTTGCGTGCCATGTCGCATCCACACGGGTCACGCCGCGCCACACCGGCCCGTGGTTCCTACGGAGATAATACCCCTTTTTTGCCATTTTTAAAGGGATTAAAATCAAAATGAATTCTGGAAAAATCTAGAAAAATCCAAGAAATTCATAAATCCATATCTTTAAAAATATAACTCCTTTTAAACTCAAATTTTCTCCATTGGCTCAGAAAGTTATTTCTTTTTAATATCATGCCATCTAAAATAAATTAAATGAATAAGACTATCAGATTAATTCAAAATAAACTTAAGTGGTCCTTATAAGAGATGTATTTTATATTATCCAAACATCATCTTCTTAAAATTAATTCTTCTAATCATCTACTAAAGTCAAAGTAAATCTGGGAAAGTAATTAATTTCTATTAATTTAACCTTGTAAAAGATTAAACATCCATAAAGCACATAATTAACCCTAATTAATTCATAAATATGGACTTTAGTAGAATGGCATACCAATGGAGAAAATTCATAAAAACTATAATAACATGCATCATAATTACATAAAATAAGCAAGAATATTAGTTCAATAAGATCAGAAGTTCTGTTAAATATGCATGTTATCAGCTAGCCAATGCTAGAAGCATACAACAAAACATTTATAACCCTAATTTTTTTTCTCAGAACTTAAATCAGCGCCAGCAGATTCGTGGGGCTTGAAATGATAATCATGCCCATGAAATTTTAGCCTGTAATCATGCCCAGGATCGTGAGACATCAGAATTTTAGTCTTGAGAATTTCTGGCTGTTGATCTGATGTCCTCTCTCTTTAATCTTCCTAGTCAAACTGCTCCGATCAAAGCGTGTGTCAAACTTTCAAAACCTACAAAGAGAGAGAAATTTTTGATCTCTCTCGTTCTCTCTCCTCTCCATTATTTCCTCTCTCTCTTGATCGCGAAGAATACCGAGCACAAAGAGCTATCCTCCCCCGAGATAGACTAAGAAGGGTGGCAGAAGAAGCGATAAATGACGAGCAAGAAGCAAGAAGGGTGGCGGAAGAAGAGAGAAGAGAAAGGAAAAGGCGCGATGGAAGAGAAATTCTGTCGCGAGAGAGAGATGAAGGAAGACAAAAGAAGAGGGTGCGAGAGAGAGAGAGTAGAGAGAGAGAGAGGAGAGGAAGAAGAGAGGGAGGCTTTTCCTCTCGCCTCGCCTCACGACGGAATTTCCATTGCCAGGAGATGCGAGGAGAGAGTGAGAAGGTGTCAGGAGAGAGAAAGAGAGGTTACTGGAGGGAGAGATGCGCGGGGGAGAAAAAAGGAGTTCTCCCTGCGGTTCCCTCGCGACGGAAGTAATTTTCGTTGCCAGGAGACGCGAGGAGAGAGAAGTGATAGGCTCAAAGTCGTCGTGTGTTTAAGCCCGAAAAATTTACTATTTATAAACTAGGAAACTATGAAACAAATGAGATAATTGGGATAATTGGGTTTCCTAGGTCGATCCACAGGGACTTTAGGGCGAGAGAATGTCAATGTAGGCAGTAAGAAAGGAGATTGGCTTAGAATTAAGTCATATCAATCAGAACGACAATTAGAAGATATGCAAAATAGAGGAATATTAAAGTTAGGATAAGACTTAGGAAAGATGATGTGTGATAAGATGTAATAAAAATTAAAATAGGAAAAGGGAAATTAGAGGAAAGATGGGGAAGGTAGAGAGAAATGGAGTGAACAAAGAGCTAGAGAGAGGGTCTTTTTAGGGAGAATGAATAGAGAGAAATAGTGAGGAAATAGAGGAATATTGACCAAGGGAAGAAAGGTTACTAAGAGATGCAGCTGAGGGCTATTGATCGAGGAAGAGAAAGGTTGACCGTGAAAAGAGGTTAGGTGGAAAAAGACGAAACGGATAGATAGAGAAAGAGGAAAGAGAGGTGTAGAGAGAGGTCGGTAGCCCGAGAAAGGGGAAGAGGGAGAAAGAGCAGAAGAAGAGAGAGAGGACTCGGGAGGGAGAGAGAGGCGTGCAGTTAGTAGAGAGATAGGGAGTGATAGCGATAAAAGGAAATTAGAAAGAAGGAGAGAGAGAGAAGACGATGGAGGGCAACGGCAGAAATACAAGAGAGAGGAAGATGGCGCTGCAGAATTGAGAGCAAGAGAAAGAGGGAGAGAAGGACAATCGGAAGAGAGGAATTTGAGGGAGAGATCCAAAGGCGTCGAAAATAATGACAGAGGGGAAGCGAGAGGGAGATGAAGCGGAAACGAGAGAGAAAGAGAGGGAAAAATTTAGAATGGAAGGAAGATTGAGAGATGCAGAGAGAGAAGAAGAAATGCGGAAGTAAAGAGGACTGGGTTCGGAAAGGTGAGGAAGAGAGGGACGACGTGAGGGAGTGAGAGATTGTGGGAGAGAGAAGGAAATAAAAATACGTACGGAAGAGAATAACACGGAGGACATGGAGAAAGGAGGGCGGTGCAAGAGAAGACGTGAGAACATGAGGTGAGAGAGGAAAAAAATGATTATGAGAAAGACATTTTGCGGAAGATCGGACGGAAATGAGAGGATGACAGGAGGAAAGAGAAGAATGGACGAACGGGAAAGAAGAGAAAATCGCAGAAGAGATAGAGATCGCGAGAGAGATTAAGGGAAGAAGTAGAAGAGAGAGAAAGGAAGATGCAGCGGCACAAAAGAGATTCGGACAGAATGAAACTAAAAGGTGAAGAGGAGAGGGAAAACGTGAAGGAGTGAGAGAGCTCGTGTGAGAGAGAGAAGGAGCGGAATTAGATAGAGAAATACGACTAGAGAGAGAGAAGAGAGGACGATAGAACGAGAGAGAGAAGGAGAAATTTCGGGGAAGATAAAGAGAGAAAGCGGGAGAATTTTGAAGAGAGAGAGTGAGTACGGGAGAGGAGCGATGCGAGAAAGAAAATTAGAGAAGGAGAGGGCACTGGATTAAGAGAGAAGGCAAGAATGAAAGAAGTGATTCCGAAGAATGAAAAAAAAGAAAGATAAAAAAAATCGGGGAAGAGAGTTTAGGAGAGAGCGATTGGAAAAGAGGTTGGGAAGAAGATGAAGAGAATGCGAGAGTGAGAGAGAGAGAGATATATTTAGAAGAGAACTAGTTAGAGAGAGACTGAGTACGAGATAGCTCGGAGCTGTAGGCACTAAGACACTTGCAAGGTTAAGAACTTAACCTTCTCTAATAGAGGCACACTCACAATGGAGAGTTTCTAAACAAAAGACTCTCTAAACTTCTTGCTTGAAGTTCATAGTTACAATGAGGGTCTCACCCTCCTTATATAGACACAAGTAGAACTCTCTAGAATAAGCTAGAGAGTTTGTGTGAGAGAGAGATATCTAGAAATATCTTGAAATGACATTGCTAAGATGTCATTTCAAGAAACTCACGCACCATCCAGAAAATTCTGGAAAGCATTTAATGCTTGAAGCCTTCAGTCTCCCTCCCAAGCATGATGCTTTTTCTAGACTGTGCGTATGCCCAATCTTTGGCGGAGCTCTTCAAATTTCAGTCTTCCCAATGACTTTGTAAACAAGTCTACCAGTTGATTGTCTGAGCTTATGAAGTCCAGCTCCATCTTCTTTTCTTCTAAGCAAGTCCTTATAAAATGAAATTTGGTCTCGATGTGCTTGGACCTATTATGAAACACAGGGATTCTTTTGACGCTGCAATGGCTGATTTATTATCAACCATTAGCGTCATAGATATCATCTCCTTGTTCATCAATTCTCCAATTAATCTTGCTAACCATATTCCTTGACAAGTTGCAGTGGTGGCTGCGACATACTCAGCTTCACATGATGATAAGGCCACGATCTTTTGCTTTTGAGAGGCCCAACATATCAAATTATTTCCTAAGAAGAAAACCATTCCTGTGGTGCTCTTCCTATCATCTGGATCTCCCGCATAATCACTATCACTATAGCCCACTAGCTTTATGCCTGCTTCATTTTTCTCATAGACCAAACCGAGGTCTAATGTGCCTTTTACATACCTCAAGATCCTCTTAACGGCAGACATATGTTCGGTTGTCGGATTTTCCATATATCTACTAAGATACCCCACATAAAACATGAGATCTGGTCTTGTATGAGTTAAGTACCTCAGGCTTCCCATTAAGCTTCGATATGTTGTAGGGTTTACTCTTGGATGTGACTCTTTTCCAAACTTGTATCGGCTCTCTAGCGGAGTATGTGCTGGATTACATTCTGACATGCCACTTTGTTCCAAGATCCTTAACGCATAACTCTTTTGACTTAGTAGGATTTTTCCTCTTTCTTGTTTCACCTCAATTCCAAGATATGAGGTGAGTAGACCAAGGTCACTCATCTCAAACTGGTTCTTCATTTGAGCCTTGAAGTCTTCGATCCGATGATTCTCTGTCCCCTCGTAATAATTAAGTCATCAACATAAACACCAATAATCAAGCGTGAGGTACCTGATCTTCTGAAGTAGACTGAATGCTCTTGAGAACTCCTCGTGAAATCAAGAGATCTTAAACACTTGTCTAATTTAGTGTACCATGCCCTAGGTGCTTGTTTTCTAATCCATAGAGTGCCTTCTTTAGTCTCATCACGAGATGCTCTCTCCCTTTTCTTGATATACCCATCTGGTTGTTTCACATAAACTTCTTTCTTCTAACTCGCACATCTCAGGAAGGCAGATTTAACATCCATGTGATGGACTTGCCATCCTCCTTGTGCTGCAAGAGCTAAAAGTACTCGAATAGTCTCCATTCTCGCCACTAGAGCAAAAACTTCTTCGTAGTCAATGCCCAACTTTTGAACATATCCTTTAGCCACGAGTCTAGCTTTTGTACCCTCACTATATCACCATGAGAGCTTCTCTTTATCTTATAGACCCACTTTAAGACCAATAGGCTTGCATCCTGGTGGAGGAGTCACCATCTCCCATGTTTCATTCTTCTCAATTGAGTCTAACTCTTCTTCCATGGCTTGTCTCCAAACACTCTCTTTGGATGCTTCATTATATGAACTTGGCTCTTCTTGAGTCAAATAACATGATTAAGTGGGTCTATACTAACCTGCTCTGTCGCTCCGGATATTCTATCAAGGTTCGCAAACTTTCTCTGCGACCTTTCTTCTCTCAGATAGACCGCCTGCCCGCCATTATCAGGGAATGTCATTGAGGCTTCTCGCGTCTTCATGATAATCATCTAGTGGAGCCTCCCGATCAATTTGTTCCTCATCTGTGTCAAAGAAATTTGGAGAATAAAAAGTACCTTCCTTCTTTTCTATGTTTGAATTTCTCCAATCCCACTGACTTTTCTCTTCAAATATAACATCTCGGCTGATATATACTCTACAGCTCTCTGATCATAACACTTATATCATAACACTTCATACCCAATAAACACCATGGGTTTTGCTTCTATCTTACAACTTCTTCAATTTTTCTCCGAGAATACCTTCACGTGACAAAGATCCAAAGACTCTAAAATGTTCTACGTTTGGCTTTACTCCTATCCAAACTTCATATGGTGTGGCTCCATCCAAGCTTCTTGATGGGGCTCGATTCAATATATATACACTAGTATTGGACGGCTTCTCCCCATAGCTCATGTGGAAGATTCTTGTCTTTTAGCATGCTCCTTACCATATTCATCACTGTCCTATTCCTCCTCTCAACAACTCCATTTTTGTTGAGGAGAATATGAGGCTGAAAATTGTCGTCTTGATTCCATGTTCGAGCAAAAATTTGAAAAATTGATGAAGTAAATTCGCCTCCTTGATCGGTTCTCAAACACCCAATTTTCATTCCCTTCTGCTATCCCAGCTAAGTTTTTGAACTTAACAAAAGCTTGAAATGCTTCACTCTTGTTCTTTATCATTGCTACCCACATGAGTCTCAGAGTAATCATCAACTAATAATAAGAAATACTTACTCCCTCCCTAGTGTGGCAGGTGAGATTGGTCTACGAAATATCTCCATGGACAAGCTCTAAAAGGCCTCGCTTGCCCTATACGAGGCTATAGAAGGAAATGGACTTCTGTGCTGCTTGCTTGCAAATGCAATCACGACATATATTTTCTCGGGATCTCTAATTTAGGAAGCCCCTAACAATCTTTTTTAGAAGATAATCTCCTTAATGATTGAAAGTTTAAATGTCCATACCTTTTATGCCACGTCCAAGTTAACTCTGAACTATCATTCATGACCATGCAGCTCAATACCGGATTTAGCTTCAAAAAGATAAAGTCTCGCTAATGTTTTCTTTACCTTCACTAGGAGTCTTCCATGTTGATCATAGATGGTAAGAAAGCCGCCCTCCATTAATACTTCGGCACCCATGCTCATCGAATTGACTCAAACTTTTAAATATTAGCTTTTAATTGGGACATAGAGAAACATTATCTAACCTCATTTGTCCTCCATCTTGACACTCTGAAGCATGATCTAGCCACGTCCCTTCAATTTTTGTCGTAGATCCATCCCCAAATCTCATTGTTCCTTGTGAGACTTCCTTCAACTCTTGAAACAAGCGGCGATCACCGTCATATGGTTACTTGCTCCATTATCAAGATACCACATACCTTCATTCATTGCTTGCTCATTGACTCCTTGGAGTAAAAATAACTTCCGAAGTATCTATAATCGCCATCGAAGGGTGGGTTGTGGCTTTTCCTCGACTTCAGCAACTTGAACTTTCTCCTCCTACTCTTCGACATTCATATGCGAAGTGTCCAAGTTTCTAGTAATTATAGCATTTTTACCTGACTTGTCTCGAGGCCTCTCTTCATCTCCATGCTCGTTTTGTTTGCCATCACCTCTACCTCTTCCTCGTCCTCCTCTCCATCCGCGGCCACGACCTCTTCCACGAGTGCTACTTTCTTCATATTTCTTTTGTTTCCCGCGGCTTTAGAGAGAAGAAGTTGCTCCTCTCTCCGAGCTTCACGATCTCGGAGCTTTTCTTCATAGATCTTTAATGACCCAATTGCCTCCTCAAGTGACATTGGAGTCCATGTCACCAAATTGTTCAATAGATGAAGTGATAGCATCAAACTTTACAGGGGCTGCTCTAAGGAGTTTGGCAACTAAAACTCCATCATGCTATCTTCTCCCGAGGCTTCTTAGTTGAGTTGCAACCTTAGAAAGCTTTCCAGCAAGTCGGCCACCGATTCTTCTTCACCCATGAACATAGTCTCAAACTCACGTCGAGTGCTTGAACTCTAGCCTTGATGACACGAGCGGCTCCCATATCTCTTGTCTTCAAGAATTCCCAAATCTCCTTGGCAGTCTTAGAAATATCTAGTTGTGCCACAATATCTTCCGAAAAGTGCCCCAAATATTCTCGACAAGGCTTGGCGATCTTTTTCCTCGGCACAGCGTCGACCTCGATTGCCTCCCACAAACCATATGCCTCTAGATGCACTTGCATCCGTATTGCCCAAATAGGGTAATTAGTCTTCGATAATACCTGAAGAGGACTCTGGGAAATTGGATCACCCATCCCCCTACTAAAACCGGCATTGGTAGCTCCAAACTCCTTCTCAAAAAGAAGCCCTGCCAAACCTCGATGCCGCCTCTCCTCTTTCTCTAGGCATGATGCTCCCTTGGATCAGACTCGCTCCCTGATACCAAATGTAGGCACTAAGACACTTGCAAGGTTAAGAACTTAACCTTCTCTAATAGAGGCACACTCACAATGGAGAGTTTCTAAACAAAAGACTCTAAACTTCTCTGCTTGAAGTTCATAGTTACAATGAGGGCTCACCCTCCTTATATAGACACAAGTAGAACTCTCTAGAATAAGCTAGAGAGTTTGTGTGAGAGAGAGATATCTAGAAATATCTTGAAATGACATTGCTAAGATGTCATTTCAAGAAACTCACGCACCATCCAGAAAATTCTGGAAAGCATTTAATGCTTGAAGCCTTCAGGAGCGAGACGGAATTAGAAAGAGAGAGAAAGGTGAGGAAGAAGAGATTAAGAGAGATTGAAAGAGAGGGAAATAAAATGCACGAGATAGGAGAGAAAGATCGACGGAGCGAAATAGATGGGGATTTGAGAGAGGGAAGAGGGAAGAATCGCGAGAGAAATTTAGAGAGAGGAAGTGTTGTTTCAAGAGAGAGAAGAAATACAGCGGAGTACGAAATGACGTTAAAGAAAAAGAGAATCAAAATTTTGAGAGAAAAAAGTGAGAGGGAGATGAAATGCAGGAAATAAATTCGAGAGAGGGAGACGAAATTGGGGAAAGAGGTGATTCCGGAAGAATGGAAAAGAAAGAAAAGATCGGAGGAAAAGACTTTACAAGAGAGGAAAAATAGATTGAGAGGAGGAGGAAGAGAAGATTACCTATGAGATTGAAATAAACTTACCGAGAAGCATGGGAGGGGATAGACAGAGATTGCAAGAGGAATAGTGAGGAAGAAGATGAGAAAGAGTTCAAATTAAATTCTATTAAACTTCAGAATCAGTCAAGAGAGGAGTTACAGCAAGAGAAAATCTAAACCTAGGAGAGAGGAAGAACAGCAGGAAAAAGAAGGAGCAGAAGCTATGGGAAGAAACTAAAAAAAGGAAGTAGAGACTCCCAAAAGAGCCTTTTCCCCCTTTTATTCTCCCGAATCTCCTCGGCTGGGCTCACATTGTTTGACTGGGCTTCCAATTGCTTGTCTTGGACAGCCCATTAAGTCCTTCCATATTGGAGGATCTTGCTGCCCATCCTCTTGTATACTTCATTTCCTTGCTTTGGACAGCCCATTATGCCTTCTATTTTGGAGGGTCTTGCTACTCTTCCTTTTGTATAGTTCCTGAAAATAAGAAAAACAAAAGTCATACAAAATGATTTCTTTTTTATGCATTAATAGTCTACAACATCAAGTCAAGAGATAATGGAGGCGATGGTGTATTCAAGAGTTTAATAAAGCTAAATAAGAACAATAAATGGGTGGTTATAACTGCATTTTTTATAACATGCAATCTTAACATGATAAAACATGATTATTCATGCAATTTAAGGCATAAAACATTACATTTATGTGCATGTTATCATACTTTGACTGCATTTTTATCATTCTATGCATATTTATGTCATAATCTCAAAATACACTAAATTAGGGTTAATTATGATGAATTAAGGATAAATAATTTTATAACCCATCTTTACTTGAGATTATGAATGGTTTTTAAAGTTAAATAATAAGAGAAATAATTTTTATGAACATTCATTTAATTTTCTAAAGTTAAAATCTTTAAAAATGAATGTATTTTTGAAATATAAATTAAATCTCTTTTTATTTAAATATTTTGAATTTTTAGAATGATAGATAATTAAATTTCAGATCAAATGAAAGAAATTTGGATTAATTTGGAGTTGTATTTTAAAAGATATGATTTTTACAATTTTTAGGGATTTTTCTGTATTTTTCCGAATTTTTTATGATTTTATTTTCGATTTTTAATAATAAAAAAATAAATAAATAAATTTAAAAAATGGGCGCGGGGCCCGCGTGGATGCGACGTGACACGCAAGGCTACGTGGCAGCGCCACGTGGACCCGCGCAGCGCGCCTACGTGGCGCGAATATATCTTATATTGTATTATACTTATATATATAAATGGGTCTTTGTCGTCCCCATATTGGGGAGGGTCATACCCTTATAAACCGTCGGGTTATTTAAACCCGACGGTTTCATAATCATCTTCCGTGGGGGACTAAAAATATTTCTTACTTACCTTGCAGGCGACGTGGCGCGACGACGGGCGTTGGATATCGCGGATGGGTGATCGAGGAGCGTCGATCCCGTGAGCTGCGGACCACCAGATCAAATCAAAACCACGTGCTAAATTAAACTATTATAACGGCTTTGATCGATGCGACGTGGCAGCATCACACGCGCCGATCGCAGTGAACTGACGGTCCACCAAAAAGATCATCAAACACGTGCGTTTTTCCAGGCGTGATAACGTGCCGAGATGCATCCACGAGGACGCGCATCTCAGCCGTCCCGATCACGATCCTAAGGGACGGCGTTTTTCGAGCGTTTTATAACGCTCACACGTGGCCTAATCTGGGAGCGTCCATCAACAATCCGACGGCCACGATCTATTAGTAACGTTTCACTTATGAAACGTTTAATCTGGGACCGTCGATCAAGCCTAACGCATTGATCGGACGTTTCGCTCAATTTGGGCTATAAATAGCCTTTGTTCTTCGTCATTTGTACTCATTCTTGAGAGTTTCGATCTAATTGACCTATCTATTTGCATTCTCTCTTGAATCTCTCTCTTGTAATCACTTCTAGACAAGATTCCGCGTCCACGGCGTGTTTATAAGAGAGATTTCGACGATCGAGCGAAGAGAATTTGTCTCTTGAACACCGATGTTCACGTTTGAATTCGCGGAATGAAGAGCCGTCGATCCGGCGATCAATTGGATCGATTTGATCGTTATCTCGGGTTCGAAAACAAGTTTAACCTCTTATCTATCGTCGTGTATCATCAATTTTAGGATTAGGACTTCAATTTAAGTTTAATTTCATTTCAATTTCAAGTGTGTTCTTCGCGAGTTCCGAAAATTTCTTCCTACTTCCATCTTTGATTTCTCCGTGATTACTAATCCAAATCGAGTGATTTTTATTCCACGGATAGATCTTTTGAGTCTTCTTTTCCAAAAAACACTATTTTCCCTAATTTCTCACCTCAATTCATCGTCCAATTTGACCAAATTCTAAAAGATATCTCGAAAATACCTAAATTCCCTGTGGATTCGACCCGTATTTACCATTATACCCCTCAATTCTCTCTTAATTCCCCAAATTGGTAAGTTCGGTATTATTTTTGACACGAGACCGTGTGAAGTCGACGACCTCGCGGTTTCGTCTCGTCAATTTCATGTTCTTATCAAGAAGGAGAAAAGCAAAAGAAGAAAAAATAAGAAAAAGAGGGAGGCCTGCGACGGAAATGATTTCCGTCACGCGAGGGAGAGAGAATTGGGGGGAAGAAATCTCCCCCTCTCCCTTACATGCGCACACACGCGCGAAGGAGAGAAGGAGAGAAGAGAGTGAGAGAGAGAGGAAGGGAGGAGACAGAGAGAAAGTGAGGAAGAGAAGGAGAGAGTGAGAGAAAGAAGAGAAGGAGAGAGAAAGAGAGGAAGAATTCGAGAGAGATAAAGAGAGAGAGGAGGGGTCTCCCTCCTCACTTTATAGATATATATATATATATATATATATATATATATATCTATTTCACTATTTCTTTCTTTTGCATTTTTAATGATTTTCATTTCTTAAAATATTCCCAAAATTCTAAGAAATCTATAAAAACATTAATTTACTCTTAGAAATAAATTCATTCAATAAAATCCATGACAAAAATGCACTTAATGAATATTCTCATGTCAATAAAGGCATTTTAAATAGAAATTTTATTTTATAATAAAATAAAATTATATTCTTCATAAATGAATATCATTAAATGCTCATAAAATGCTACTAGTTTATGAAAAATCAAGAATATCCTTTAAAACATAGAAATTATCAATTTAAACATTTTAAATCATGATAACATGCATTTATGATTATATTTCAAAGAATAAATGCATAAAATGCCTGATATTAATGCATAAAATTGCATGTTATCAATCAGCAAGAGTGATTGATCAATGCGCACGACCATGAGAGGGAGAGAGAGATACATGTGCGATGATGTCAAGAAATAAAATCAAAATCAAAATAGAAATAAAAATTACAAGAAAACATGTATATACTATTTATGCATATGTTCACAAGCCAATACTCAATATAGATTGTCGCATAAAGCCTGTTGGCGCTTTGCTTCGATCATGATCTTTGCTTGCTTCCAACTGCATGATAACATGCAAATTAAACATGAAATTATATAATTATTAATGTAAATTAAGGCATAAAACATTCTAATACATGTTATCATATTTTTTAGTGTTTATCTATCATTCTATGAAAAAATCATTATAATCTCAAAATGCATTAATTTTGAAGATTAGATTATCCCCATATTCACTTGAGATTATAATTAGTCTTTTTATGCAAAATAATAAGAGAAATCGCTTTATAAACACATTTATTTTTCGAAGTCCTAAATTCTAAAGGAAATGAGTGTATTTTTTAAATATAATTTTTTCCTCTTGTTATTTATTTAATTTGAGTTTTTAAAATGATAAATAATTTAATTTCTGATCCAATGAACCAAATTTAGATTAATTTGGAATTATATTTTTAAATATATGAATTTTCTATTTTTTAGGAATTTTTTAAGAATTTTTCTATTTTTTTATGAATTTAATTCAATTTATTTTGAATTTAAAAAATAAATAAAAAATGTATCGCGTGCTGAAATGGCACTTGATGTGGTGTAGACGAAAAAGCGCATCGCCACATGACGGCATATGGACACGACACGTGGCGTCGCGCGTGTGTACGCGTGTGTGCATGCGCGTGTCTATGTGTGCATGTGCACACATGTGTGTGCGCGTGTGCACACGTGTGTGTGTGGGTGTCCGCACGTTTGTGTGTGCGTGTGTGACGAGAGCAATCAGCCTCCTTATTCATGATAATGCTACTCTCCCTTATATGCATATCTTATATACTTGTCACATCGCTTTCATTTTTTTCATGTGGGACTTTGTTTCATTTTAAATCTGTGTAGGTAATGTGGCGCTATGAGAAGAGTCCGATTTGCAAATTAAATGAAGACTGTTGATCGTCCCTCAATGTGAGGGTACGCGGCGCAATTTTATTCATCGGCGAATCATTTTTTTAAATGATTTAATCTCAGCCAAATGAGATTAAAATCAGACGGTTGGCGCTACGAGATGAACACTTATAACAACTAAGATTAAAACTGACAAAACATTGATGAGGCGTATGATCAAGATCATACGCCTAATATATTTTGTGCATAACTTATAACGCGCGAGACGTGGCGAAATCTCATTAGCCCATCCAAGATCCAACGAACGCGACTTAATCGTAATGATTCGAAGCCTAGCATTTCATCAGAGCCGTTGATCGAAGAATTAAATCTCGATCCAATGGTTGCACCCAATTTGTCCTTTAAATTGGGATATTCTTCGACATTTTAAATCATTCTTACGTTCTTCAAGTAATCAAACTATCTAGACACCAAATCCCTTGAATCTCTTGCTTTCAATCGCTTCTAGATCAATTTATGTGTCGAGGGAGTGCTTGAAAGTGAGATTTCGTTGAGAGAATAGGAAGAAATCAAATCTTGAACATCAACGATTGCTTTCTCAATTTAAGAATGAAAAGCCTTTGATTCGGCGAGTAATTGGATCAATTCGAGCGCAATCTTGGGTTAGAAATCGATTTTCATCTCAAACCTTCTTTGTATAGCTTTAGATTTCAATTTCAAAATGTAATTTTAGTGAATTTTAATTTAAATTTTGGTTTTCGTGATTTTCAAATTTGGAAATTTTTATGTCATTCACATGATGATTTCTCCGCAAATCCTGATCCAAATTTCATAGTTTTTGATTCCATGGGTTCATCTTCAAGTCTTCTTTCCAAAAAAATCAATTTGTTTGATTTCTCTCCACATTTCATTATCCAATTTGATCTAATTTCAAAAGATATCTCAAAATTCCCTTATTTCTCCATGGATTCAACCCTTATTCACCACTATACTTCTTAATTCATGTTAATTTCATAAAATTGGTGAGCTTGATATTATTTTTGACTCGTGTTCGCGTGTCTTCAATAACCTCATGGTATCGATTCATCACTGAACTAAAAGATTGAGCATCAAAACATGAACTCCTTGGCCTTGACCTCATCTCCCTTTTCTTGTTGTAGCCTGATGCTAAGAGAGAACAAAAAAACATGAGGAGAGAGAAAATAAAGGTTTTTATAGGTAGGTTCATAGGGTTTGAGTGTAAAGAGAGGTAAAAGCGTCCAATCATTAAAATCATTTTTTTCTCCTTCATTCTTTCATCCAAGATTATGGATGGATGAAGGGTTGAAAGATGAATATAGCCAAAAACTTGCAACCCAAAACTCCATCAAGGTCATACAACATGATGATTTTAATTTAGAGAAATCTTTGCCATTTGGTTGAAATCATGCAGCAAAGCGTGCCACATCGTATGCTCTTATGCAACCAAAAAAAGTGTCAGCCTTTATAAGTGCAGAGGAACTTTTTTAAAAAATTTACTTAAAAATTTGAAGGGTTTTTATATAAAATTAAAAAAAATCTCTAAAAAATCCCTAAACTTAGAAATTTAATATCTCAAAATACAACTCTATTTTACTCATAATTTTCTCCATTGGAGAAATAATTTAATTCCATATATTTTTATTCCTACATTTTTTAAATTAAGGAAAAGAATTAAGGGGTCATTTGATACAACATAATTGTGGTCTAACCTTCTTAAAAATAAAGAAGTTGAGCCAAATTTCACTTTTTTTAATACTTGGGGATCTTCTTTTAAAGCTTAGGATGATCCCTCTACCAAATATAAATCACATTTACCACTTATTTTATGAAAATATGGTTAATTTGGTGTTCAGATTTGGTGAAGGGTTGTTTCCTCCTCTCTCTGTCATCATCATTCATATCCATACTTTCTTACAGACATGCCTATGTCCCTGCATCCATATAACTCATAGAAAATTTGAGAATTTAACTAATTGAATTTGAAAGAGTCAAGTGGGATTAGTCTCATGATATATATAGTTGAAAAGAATGATGCATGAAAGGATATGTTCATAATTTTTTACTTAATTACCACCGTATAGATGCAAGTTGAGTATATGAGTGGAATGAAATGATAAATGCAAAAATATCATAAAAATATAATAACATGCACTATATTAGAAAGAACTACGAGTTAAAATTCATCTATAATGATAAAAAGGAATGCATCAACGGGATGTTATCATGCCATATGTCGTGATTGTAGGAGTTGTGGCTCATCTTTTATGCCCACCAAATTAGTCAATAGAGGGGCCTTCTTCCTTGGCTTGAGTGAGAGTGGATGATTGACGAGACGAATTTGTGCGCTCGTCGAAAACACATGAATGTGTGTAAAAAAATCACCAAACTCGCCAATTTGAAGTTTCAATCAAGAATTAATTAGTATAATGTTGAATAAGAATTTTTGAGGTAATCTTCAAATTCGATCAAATTGAAAGAGGAATTGATGTGAGAAATTAGGGATTTTGAGTGAATTAGAAAAGAAAACTTCAAGACAAATCCACAAAATCAAAAATCACTCAATTTGGATTAGTATTCAGAGAGAAATAAGGAGAGAAATCTAGGTAGAAAATTTGATCGTGTAGAGAGAAAATTAAATAAAATTTCTAAAAATTAATCTAGCTTAAGCTTTGAAATTAATAGATAATAATATATGACATAATATTAGGAGGAAAACATATAATCTAACCCAAAATCATGCTTGAAATGATCCAATTGATTGATGGATCAAGGGCTTTTCATTCTGCATTTTCAAAAACAATATTCAACATTCAAGAGGTGAAATCTTCCTATTCTTTCCACAAAATCTCACTTTTAACCACTTCTTGGACACAGAAATGAGTCTAGAAGAAGAAGAAAGCAAGAGATACAAGTATTGAGATGTCTAAATGGATCGATTACTCAAAACATCTAAGAATACATTTTTCATCAAGGAGAGAGAATTTATAATATTTTGAAAGTGGGCGTGACCGTTTGATCTTCTCCTTGATGAGATCAAAAATTGCGATGGAATCCAAAGAGGGGAATTGTTATGGTTAAGTTGCGATCGTCAGATTTTCATCGAAGCGTCAAGATTGCATCGCATAATTGCGTGAAGAGAGAGCATTGCGAAGTCTCACACATCCGATTGTGAATCAATGATCAAATTCTCAGATGGCTCTTTAAATCTTGGCCATTATAACTTAGATGAACGGCCAAGATTGATCCGTTTAATAACATGACTCATAGCCCAATCAGAGTGCACCACATACCCCTTAGAGTAAGTAAAAATCAAGGGCTAAGATTAAACTTGAGAATCGGATGCTCCTTGTTTTTCCACGTCACTTGCAATAAAAAAAAGATAGTCTCACATGGAAAAATAATTGCACAAATCAGTGAGGGATGGAATTTAGGGCATGCTTAATGGGTTAAGCTTATATGATGGAGAATTATTTTGAAACATGAACACAAGGGTTCTAAGTGAACCTACCCTCCTCCTCGTGAGTTTAAAAATTATCCATTCATTTAATTGATGAACAAGACCTCTCTAAATCATTAAAGAGATAGTAGATCTTAAGGGATTTAATTTCCCTCCTTATTCTATGTTACTCTTATCCAAAGATTGACTTGGTCAAAAGAAATTAGCCTTATCCTTAGATAATTAGAATTCCTTGAGTGGACCAAGTCAACCACCCTTTTTTTCTTTGATATAGGTTCCTAATTTCCAAACCAAATCCACTATATCATAGGTAACCTTGTATAGTTATTATTAATGATCTCAAAAGAATAATAGGAACATATTTGTTACTAAACTCCTACTTTTTCTTTGAATACCACCTATAGATAGAATTATAAAAGAGATCTAAATGCATTACTATTTATGGAAGACATCAAGCTCATGATTCACCCAATTGGATAAGAAAACAAACTCAGTCAAGAAGAGCTCACAGCTTGTAAAGATCCCGAGAAAGCAAAGACTTGAGAAGTCAAATTAAGAAGAACCTCAAAGGAAGCTCAAGCAATGAAAACAACAGGCTTCCCCGAAGATAAGACCGGTGAGCTTCAGTTAAAGTCAATCCTCCTACAAAATCAGAGCCGTAAGAAGACCACAATGGATCTACAAAGCAAACCCATTTAAATTGGTGGCCAACATGGGTAAAATCCCTCTTCCCGATTAATTATGGTTCCAGTGTCTCAAGATCTGAGGACTCTTGATTCTCCCCGAGACCACGGGATGGATGAGCACGTTCAGCGGAAATGAAACGGCTTCTTTCTTTGGAGTTCTCGGTGACGCCGCAGTGATTGTATTTTCCTGCATGGGAGCGGTGTACGAGATGGCAAAGAGTAATGCTAGGGTCGCGTCGAAGGGAGTGATGCAGTTTCACTGGACTTCCGCAGGGACGACGACCAGGATCATGGGAGACGCGGAAGTAGGGCTGAAGCTCAGCGATCCAGGTTGTAGTGGAGCAGGCAGCTTCTGCGGCAACCTACCACAAGCACTATCCATTCACTGCCATGAACTGGCGATAAACGACATCAATGACGGTGGCGAGTCTGCTGAACCGCTGACAATGACAAACCTTCAGGACACGGAGCCGCTTCCAACTTATCGGGGACGTCGATAGGCTGTACCTGAAACTGAAGAACGATGAGTTATAAAATCGGTCCCGTCAGCTACGACAACCGATCATTTGCATCAATAGTTCTTCAAGCAAAGAGAGCGAAGAGACAACGGACAAGAAGGCATCAGACTATCCTGGCGTTGACCTGCAGGAAAGACCGGAAGCCCTCCACGGCCGAATTCCGAATAAGCGGAAATTCATCCTAAATAACATCCAAAGAAAGCCCAGATCACCCAAACGATTCCGAAGTCAACGACCTCATTCCCAACCGAGTAGACCTATCTTCCGGTCAACGAACGCGACGGAATCCATGTAAGAAGCAATGAAGAAACTTCCGCGACTTTTGAACTGTCATCCACGGAATTAAAATCGGCACGTCTTTCCGATTTCACTGCTCATCTCTGTATTCTATAAAAGGAGAGTTGTATGGGAAGAACAAGATGTTGTTTTATGATAAAATTTCGGTTACTTGGTTCGTTCTTATCCCTGTGTTCGTGTCCTTCCCCCGTATCTCCATTACCCTTCCCACATATCCTTCATCTTCCGAGTTCTACCCTCCTTCACTTTTCTTTACCCGTTCTGTCCGCTTTCTTCCACTTCA
The DNA here is from genome assembly GCA_024174645.1 of Lemna minuta. NCBI lineage: Eukaryota > Viridiplantae > Streptophyta > Magnoliopsida > Alismatales > Araceae > Lemna > Lemna minuta. The sequence continues at coordinate 9,212,434 of CM044108.1, forward strand.
AGTCCGACGCATACGAGGTTGATCCGGGTCAAACGGCGAATCCGAGAGCATCATCTTCCAGTCGCCCTCCAGGTATCATCCTTAATATTCCAGGTGAATAATAGTTCATATTCTAAATCCATAAGTCCAGCGTTGACTTTCTATCCATCCGTACTCGCTTCGTCACGCCTTCTCTACTTATTCCGCTTCCTTATTTCCCTCCACCTCTCGTTCTATTTTCGTCGATCATCATCTTTTCTCTATCCTATATATTAAAATATGTAATAGTATCTCCTCTATCATCGCTAACTATATTCTTTAACATATATTCTTCTATCATTCATATTCTCTCTCACTATTCCGATAATACTCTCTCCGATTATTCCTCTTCCATATTTCTTCTCTTCTCTTATTATCCATCTTATCTTCCTCATTAAGTCATCATATATCTTTATATTCCTGAATTATACCTCAATATATTCTCACTGATTTCCTAATATCTTTTTCATAATGATATCAATTCATAGGTCCTCCCCTAGTTTGTAGGAATATTATCAACCTTAGAAATATCCTACATCATTATATCATAAAACGGATGCTTAACCCATTAATCACACATGCGCACACACAGAGTCAATCGCATGCATCACGTGGATCGTGCGTTCGTTGCCACGTGACGACATGTAGGCGCACTTTGCCACATCAGTTGCCATGTTAAATTCAGAAAATATAAAAAAATTTATAAAAATTCTCAAAAAGTCCCTATAAATTAGAAAATTCATAAGTTTCAAATTATAACTCCAAATTAATCCAAATTTGTTTTTTTAGATTATAAATTAAATATCTATCGTTCTAAAAAGTAAAATTTAATAAATAAAAAGAGAATAAATATTTATTTCAAAAATACACTCATTTCTCTTAGAAAATAAAACAAGAAAAATAAATTGGTGTATAAAAATATTTTCTCTTATTATTTAACATTAAAACCCAGCTATAATCTCAAACATAGATATGAATAATGTATTCTAAAATATATTATTTAATTATGCATAATTATCCCTAAAATAATGCATTTTGAGATTATAACTTAAAATTACATGAAATAATAGATATGCACTTAAAGTATGATAATATGCACAAGAATGGAATGTTTTATGATGTAGGATAATTCGAAAAGATGATGAATGTAAGAAGATGAGTATGAGTAAAATGATTATGATAGAAAAGAGAATGACTTATATGAAGATTTGAAAATATATGGTTTTATATTTAAATCCTAAAGTATAAGAGAGGACCTAAAAATGATATCAAGAGGGATGGAAGTATGAATCGGTGAAGATATGGAGAGAATAATTCGGGAAGATGATTATAGGAATAATGATAAGGAGTATGGTTGTGAGAAGAAAGAAAGATGATTAAACGGAAGATACGATTTATGTAAAGAAGAGGATTAAACCTAATATAAATCTAGAATGTGGAGAAGATATAGAAAAGATAATACGAAGGATAAAGGTATAGATTAGTGAATATAGGAAAAGAATAATGTGGTTAGAGGGTTGTAAGAATAATGAGATGATTAGATTGCGAAAAGAAGGGAGATAAGAGAGAAGATGGTGTGGATTATGTAATGAAGAAGAGGACTAATGTGGAGGATATTTTGGAGTGAAATTACTATGATTGGGGTTATCTTAAGATGGTTTCGGATAATAGTTATAAGGGAGAGAGTTGATAGAAAGAGAAGGCGTAGAACTTGGACTTATGATTTAATAGGTGAACTATTAATCACGATAATGGTGGAGAGAATGATTACCTTGAAGTGGACGTGAAGTGATGCTTTCAAACTTCACCAAACGATCCAAGATATCCTTGAGTTGCTTCAGACTTGAGATGGATGAAAGTGACAAAAAGGGAGGGAGGAAAGATAGGGAGATAGAACTCGGAGTAGAGATATAAGGGAGAGGGAGTAGAACACGACAAATAGAGTGAATTATCACTGAAGAAAAGTAACTTCATTAATCAAAACAACATGTGTTTCTTTCTTACAATTGTCCCTTTTAAAGGGTGAAGAAGATAGAGGAGTTTAGGACGAAAAGATGCCTCGAGGAAGGAGAAGGCAGTTATGGCAGTTATAAGACCTTTTCGATATTGGTCTTATGCCTTCTACGAAGATCTATTTGGTAGTGACGTGGAGGCACGTGGAAGTTCATTAATCCCATGTTGATCTTCAGCAATTGGGGCGGTTATAACTTCTCTTCGTGGAGGTCTTCATGTCTCTTCACTATTCCACATTAGTAGAGAAAGGATGCATGGAATCAATTGATATTTGTACACGTAGGAAGGTGGTTGCATGGTCGGTTAATGGCATTCAGACCAAGTCTTCATAGTCTTCAGTAGCCGTGAAGATCTTTCTTGATACGGTTTTCCTCATATTCATCCTAAGTAGATCATGCTCCTGATGTCATTTATTCATGACGCATGACTTCAAGTGGAACCCTTTTTGGGATCATCTTCGGGGAAGCCTTTTGTTTCTGCTATGTCCGGTTATAAGTAATTAGACCAAGCTTTCATTGTCTTCCTCAGTCGTAGAGGTGTTGATCCTGTGGGAGATATTCCTCATTGCTTGAAGCTTTCTTTATGGTCTTCATAATTGGCTTCATATGTCTTCATTGCTCTCTTGATGTCCGAGGGAGATGATGTGTAACTTGGAAACCTTTAGATGATCTTGGAGGTCTTAGGTAGTTAGGAGGATGATCCTTGTGACTGTCTTCTTTAATGTTAGATTCTTCATGCTGATTATCAACATATAAATGCAAGGGTTTATTCATGCAAAGGCTTTCTCTTGAGGTAGAATCCGAAGACATTTCTTCTATAAGTAATAATATATAGATCTCTCCTATAATTTTATCAATGGGTGATTTTCAAAGAGAGAAGGAATATAACACAAAGATGTTCCTACTGATTTTGAGATCATTAATTTATTTCTACAAGGTACCTATGATATAGTGGATATGTTTTGGATATTGAGGAACCTATACCAGGGTGAAGAGGTGGTTGACTTGGTCCATTCAAAGAATTCTAAGTATCTAAGGATGAGGATTTAATTTCTTATGACCAAGTCAATCTTTAGATCAGTATATAAATGGAGGGGGAGGGAAGATAATTCCCTTTGGATCTTCACTCTCTTTCAATGTTTTAGAGAGGCCTTCTTCATTCATTTCATGAATGGATAATTTCTCAAACTTATGAATAAGGAGGAGTATGTTATTTTGTTGCTGTTGAGAATGAGTTCTCTTCCTTAGTTCATACCTAGGTTCACTTGGAACCCTTGTGTTCTTGTGTTGAGATAATTCTCCATCATTTTATGTCTTAATTTGCATTGATAATTATATAATTACATTTATAAATTACATATCATCAATGATCTCAATTAAATTTATTGGTCCAATGCTTGTGATGTGGCCATGTCACATACAACTGAAAGGTAGGTCTATTAGATCTTCACTTAATAATTAATGATGTTAATGTGATACCACAGAACTCTCGTGTTTTCACATTCCAATGAATTAATTCTTGCCACATGGTGATGTAGACCAATGGTGATATTCACCAACTAAATTTTTTCATGTGGCAAAATTTATACATCATAGAAGTGGGATGTCTACCTCATCCATTGGTTTTTTCTATGTGCCATTTCGTGGGGTATCATCCTTTGATGAGCCTTGACCATGACCATCTATGACCTCGCCTTTGTCATTTTTTTATGGACACATGTTGATTTGGAATGTGCCATTCATAATTGATACATTTTTCAATGAACTCAAAAAAAAATACTCTTCAACAATTGTAGTAGGTTGCTTGAAGAGTTGATCTCTTGGAGTATCCAAGGAAGATGCCTTCATCACAACAAAAGTACATTTTCTTAATTCTTCCTTTCTATTCACTAGAATATAACATCTACTTCTGAATGCTTAGAATTAGGTGATGTATGGTTTTCTTTATTTTAGAAGCACATATGAAGCTTTCTTAGATCGTGGGCATATTGTTGGCCACAATACATGCGATAGTTACCAACTCAGCCCAAAAATAACCCCGGCGAGCCCACATGGACCACGTGGACGCCTACATGGCACGAGGAGTAAGTTGGGCTAAGTGTGTGTGGGCCTACAGGTATAGTGGGCCCAAGATAGGCATAGGGGGGCGTACTTGGCCCAATTGGGCGACGCAAAGGGCTAAAGCCCTTCTACCTTATATACCACTCATTTCGCGCTTTTTTCTCCGTGTGGGACTAAGTTCTTCTCAATTTTTGCAGGCGACGTGGCAGAGAGTGGTGCGTCGGATCAATTCACGCTATTTAATGCGCGTTAATCTAGTGGATCACAGTCCACAAGATTTCCATCAAAGCACTTGCTATATTCATAACCGTTGATTGTGTAAGTGAAATTTGCCGGTCGCAATTTAATTGCGTACTCAGTAAATCACAAATCGACACGTGGTTGCTCGATGATACTCCGATGAAGATTGGACGGCCAAAATCAAGGAGTGAAATCTGTGTCAAGGGATCATGGCCCACCTATTTCGCGTCGTCGTGGCCATCCAAAGCTCCGTCAACAAATCGGACGGCGCGGATTTTTCATGATGAAATTTTTTTTTTACTAGAAATCGATGTTCTCCCTTCTCTTAACTAAACTTTTTATTGAACCATGAAGAAATTAAGCATTTTTGGAGAAAAATCTCAAGTTCTTTGTGATTCCCTTGTGTTCTAGACTCAATTGGGAATCAATTGAGGCAAGATTAATCACGAATCATTGCAAGAAAACGTTTGGATTGATCCCTTGAACGTCGAACGCACGTCAAAGAAGAAACCGCAGAAATACGCAACAATCAAAACAATCTGAAGCATAATCTTTGCATCAATTGGGTTAGTAGTGTGATTCCTTCTAATCCTTGCAATTTATCAAGTTTAGATTAGATTTAGATAGGTAATTAGAGTTTAGGAATCCAAAATTTAATCATTTCGCCCAAATTTGATAGCAAATTTTTGCTGATTTTCAAACAAGGATTTCTCCCTAATCTTAACACCAAATTATTTTACTTTGGTTTCATTGGATTCCCTTTTCACTCCTTAGGTAACGAATAAAGGCTTTACCTGCTTGCTGGTAAAGTTTTGAAATAAAATAACTTTAGCTTTCCGTGGATATTTGATTCGTAAAATTTTATCAACATTTGACCCTTCAATATGACATTTGACCAACTGTTGTTCATAATCAATTCATATTTGGGCGTTGACTTTCAAGAGCAATTACGCCTAATATATAACAAGAAATTTGATAATTTTTGTCTCTCTAGAATCCTCTGATTGTAAGCTTTCTATTCATATGTGAATTTCTTGATTTAGATATCATTTAGTTATTCAATCTAATGATTTTGTCCGAGATCTTAATTTCAAGAATTTTATGCTCACTGATTTTGGAAAAACCATAATAAATCAAATTCTTATCTAAATATAACAATTTTTTATCAAAACTCTCCATTTTCTCTTTAGTTTCTAAAAATATAATTTTATTAATATTTGCTCACCTTTTTGCTCTCTGATTTTACATAAAGTCCACACCTGGTCAAAGTCAACGCTTTGACCTTGACTTTTGACTTTTCTTCCTCAAATATTTTCTAAATTTCTTAAAATATTTTTTCTCATATATTCATATTATTTTCAATGATAATCTATCATTTTCAAATCTTAAAAAACCCTACTTAGTCCTAAAGTTTGACCAAGTCAACTGTTCAATAAAAGTCAACAGTGCTATCTGTGGTTCGACCCGATCTCATTCTTTTACTTGATTACTGATTTTAAATCATCGTGAGTTTGGAATTCTAATTTTTTTATCGATGATTCTAATTTAAAATCATCGTGAACGGTTTCATCAGAACCGTCGATTAAATCTAATCGGACGGTTACGCCCAAATGTCCTATAAATTGAGATGTTCTTCTAATTTGTAAAGCATTCAAGAGAAATTAATCAAATTGATCTGTTTAGACACCAATACTCTTGAATCTCTTGATCCTAACGTCTTCTAGACTCAATTCTGCATCCTTTGAGTGCTTCAGATCGAGATTTGGCCAAAAGACGAAGCAGAAATCGAAGCTTGAACTCGACAATCGTGATTTCCAGATTTTTTATGAAAAGCCTTAATCCCAGCGATTAATTAGGTTAATCCAATCGCAATCGAGGGTTAGTGAAGTCAGTTTTTACTAATCTTTCATCTATTCATGTTTGATTCTCGTTTAGATTAGGAATTTCATCTTAATTTTGTTTTATTTTCATTATTTTCATGATTCTAAGTTTCGGAAATTATCTTCCACTTCGATCTTCAATTTCTCCACGAAATCAAAGTCAAATTTGATGATTTTTTATTCTGTGGAATCTCCATGAAGTTCTCTTTATAATCTACCACTTTCCCCAATTTCTAACATCAATTCATCATCCGATTTGATCAAATTCAAAGAGATCATCATAAATTTCCTTAATTCCCTGTGGATTCGACCCTTATTTACCATTGTACCCCTCAATTTGAGATATTTTCATCAAATTGGTAAGTTTGGACTTTGTTTTGACATGAGACCGTGTGAAATTGACGACCTCGCGGTCTCCTCTCGCCAACATGCTAACATGGCAATGCATACACATGGTGCAACAAGGTAGCACCATGCAATGCACAATCAACACTTGTGTGGCACCATCAAAGGGATTATATACGTAATAATGTATTAAGTGGCATTAGCATCACTAATAGCCCTTAATGGGTCATTTGTCTCATGCAAAATTTTTTTGCATATTTACCATGTGAGTCTATTTTTGTTTTCACACAGAAAAATCCTAATCTAATTTCAAATTGATCTCTATTATGTGAGAAAGTCAAAGACTAATCTAGAGGCATTGTGAAGATTACCCTATATGATTGAATCAAAGGATTTAGATAAAAATTCTTTGATGGCAATTTTTAGTGTTCATGCATGAAATTTTCACACATTTTGGGTGCAACCAATGATAATTCCACGTGATCACTAGTAATTTCATACAAAAACATGAGAAAAATACAAAATCATCAAAAATTGGGTGAAAGAAACAATTCTAGCCAAGAACGAGGCCACAAGAGTTCAAGCACAAGATAGAATGGAGAAGAAGAGCCCTTTTATAGGGTTTTTGAGATTGAAATGGCCTTACATGGTGATAACATGCATTTTGATACATGAATTTACATGATTATTATTGCAAATAAAGGCATTAATTGTTCCAATTGTATGCATGTTATCACTTTTTGAAGTATATTTCTATCATTTTACATAATTTCATGTTATGATCTAAAAATATATCATTTTAAGGATAATTATGCACAATTAAATATAATTATTTTAATCCTAATTATATTTAAGATCATAACTATATTTTAATGATTAAAGTATAAGAGAAAAGATCTTTATTTACATTCATGTATTTTTTTAAAGTTATTTTAGAAAATACATAAATGTATTTATTTAATTAAAATTCATTCTCTTGTTATTTTAATATTTTGACTTTTATAATGATAGATTATTCAATTTTTGATACAAAAAAACAAATTTGAATTAATTTGGAGTTCTATTTTGAAAGTTATGATTTTTCCAATTTTTAGGAACTTTTTAGAATTTTTCTGGATTTATTTAAATGTATTTTTTATTTTTAAACAATTAAAAAGGAATTAGAAATGTTTTTAATTACCGCGCACTGACATGGCGGAGTGCTGCCATGTCGCGACGCGCGGACATGTGTCCGTGTGACACGTGGACACACGTGTGTGCGTGTGTGCACGACACGTACGCGCGGAATTATAAATAGGTCAGGAGCATCCGTAATCGAATTTAAGCTAATTGCTTAAATCCGTGTAGCTTATAAACCCAATAAAACCCTTTTATTTATGCCGTGTGGGACTATGTTCTTTTATGTTTTATTTCAGGTGACGTGGCAACGCGTGAGACATTCGATCGCGTGATTTAATCACGTGCGTTGGATGTCACTTACTCAAGGGATACGTGGCAACATCTAATTAAACGCCGATTCGATAAATCACATTTAATCTCATTTGTCCATCTCCGGAGTTATAACAATCGAGATTTAAAGCGCCCGATTGACCTTCGATTCATCATGACCGCCCAATGAAGATCCAACGGACAAATCGAAACGACGCATCTCTTCACACACGCGACATGGACGCATCCAGACGCTCTATCGAAGATCGGACGCTCACAACTTAATCATGTCGATTCATCAACAGGAGCGTCATCTTAGCCGTTGATTGCGATGAATCGTTGCATCCGACGGCTACACCCAAAATCCTCTATAAATTAGATGTTCTTCGCGACGGAAACGACACCCTTGGATTTTCGAGTGAAATCGAACTGTCTAGACACCACAATTCGAGAGACTTTTGATTTCTTTGCCTTATTGACACGTTTCCACGTCCGAGGAGCATTTGAAATCAGAATTTGATCAAGGGAGTAAGGAGAATGCACATCTTGAACGCCATCTTTGTCTTCGAAATCGCGGAATGAATAGCCATGAATCCGGCAATTAATTGGATCATTTCGAGTGCGACTTTCGGTTAGATTGCGTGTTTTCATCTTAATCTTTCATCATTTAGCATTAGATTTATATTTTGAATCGTAGATTAAGTTTAATTTCAGTTTAATTTCGGTTTTAAATCAATTTCGCGATCGAATTTTCATCTCAACTTCAAACTTCGATTACTCTGCGAATTCTAATCCAAATTACTCGATTTTTGATTCCGTGGATTCGCAATTGAGTTATCTTTCTTAATATTATAAATTCCCTAATTTCTAAACTCAATTCATTGTCTGATTTGATCGAATTTCAAAGATATCTCTCAAATTTCCCTAATTTTCCGTGGATTCGACCCTTATTTACCAAAATACCCTTCAATTCGTGAATTAATCTTTAAATTGGTAAGTTTGGACTTTGTTTTTATACGACATCATGTATATTCAATGACCTCACACATTCGTTACATCACATGGGCGCGTGGCTTGAGATCGTGTCATATGTCTGCTGAAAATTAAGTAAATAACCTTAAAAAATATTTTAGGCCATCCAATCACACATTGTGCAGCACCGCATCATGAATCACGCGATCAACAACCACAAGTTTCCCCACTCTCTCTCTTCAACACGATAAAGCAATAGCTGCAAACGCTTCAAAATCTCAAACATTGCAACAAGGGCTTGATCAAATGATTGGGGTCATGCTCGCTTCTCTTTTAAAGATTGTAAAGTATCACAAGCCGTCACATGACACAATCCTTACCATCATGATTTCAATTTCAAGCATTTCTAGCCGTTGATTTTGCTTAAAATGAGGCTATACTATTTTCTGTTTGTTAAAATGGTTGTATCAGGATCAGATGATTGGGTTTCATGCTCGCTTCTCTTTTAAAGATTGTAAAGCATCACAAGCTGTCACATGGCACAATCCTTACCATCATGATCCTGATACAACCATTTTAACAAACAGAAATAGTCTAGCCACATTTTAAGCAAAATCAACGGCTATAAATGCTTGAAAATCAAATCATGATATCTCATGATATGAATGGAGTTTGGAGCTAGATTTTTATTTGGGGGAGGGAATTCATTTCATGCTCTATCCCTTCAACATAGTTCATTAAATGAAGAGCGGGGAAAAACTTTTTACTTTTCTTTCGATACTTCTAGCATTAGCTTGCTGTAAGAAAAAGAGTTTAGATTGATTTTAGGCGAGATGTATGAACTCTCTAAAGGAGTGATCAATCAAAGAGCATTGTTAGAGAGTTTTTTTTATCGTGAATCTTTAGCTTAGGAAATTTTATTTTCAATCAAAAAATAGTAATTCCTTATTTTTCATCCATACATCCATATTTACAGCCAGTCACTATTTTCCTTTCGATCTAGAATTTGTGATGTTCAATTAGAGATTTGAATATTGCATCTTTCGAGAAATCTTCCTCTGTCATTAACCTTTTCCACTTTTCTTCATCCAAAAGTACAACAATAATCCCTCATTTTAATTGAATATAATACATAATAATATAAGACTTCCCCCCGAATATAAATATTGACCACAATATATATAGATATATTTGTATACCCACTTATCAAACTTGTATGCATTTTTTTATGTAAGATAAATACAGATAATCATAATATATGTCTATAAATAGGACTTAATATTATAGCATGTGCATAAGAGTATAAGTAAATTATATGAATAGTGATGGACATAAATATGTCTAAAGGATATTGTGATATACGCGAATGTTCAATATATGTTTGGAGTATATCAATCCATAACATTCTATTTTGGTATGCACACATAGACACACACACACTTATATAGACAGAGAGAGAGAGCTAGATGAGGGTATAATACAAAATATTATGATATATAATAAATAAATACTATCTTCTTAGCTTGATCTTACCATTGATAAATTTATGATTGGCTTCTCACTGTCATGAATTCATGATCTGAAATAATTTAGGGCACTACCCTTTCTCTTGATGCACTTATGTCCAATGAATTCACTTAATTAAAAATAAATTTAGCCAATTCATCAAAATCATTCTAGAATAAATAAATTCTCCATCATGTTGATGATTACCAAATAATGAGGCATTTCAGCATAAAAAGTACCAGAAAAATCTAGAAAATTGGATGAAATCCCAAATTTTGTGAGAGAGACCCTATAGGCAGATGAAAACATTGAAGAAACCTTACCATAGTTTGTCGTTACCCTGTAAAGAGGACATGAGGGACATATATTGACTATGAGAGAGATGAATAAGGGATGTATATTGACCATGGTACATACCAATGATTTGTGTAAAGGTACAAGGAGTAAATGAAATAAAAGTATGGTCTAGTTAACTAAAATGCATGTTAAAGTACACACTCTTGCACAAAGGCTAATGTGCACCAAATAAATGGCTAAAGTTACGAGAATTAAATATTGAAATAGAGGATAAAATATATAGTAAAAGGAGAAAAAGTACCATCTATTATCTCAAAACATCTTGCGATAAATCATTCCACAAATTGAAAAAAATTTCTCTTGATGTCAATCGTATGAAAGAGTTTCTCCCTTATTTTGCATTCAAATGATGGAGATCAAGGAGCTCCTCAATCCCATCCAAGTTCTTGAGTTTTGGAGATTGGTCGGGGGAAGTCTTCTACAAGCATTATTTTCCACATCTTGTAGTCAAACAAATGTTCAATGAGAAATGATTTTAAGTAATGTCCTCATAAACAAATGTATGTATACATGCAGTCACATTATTCAATACTCCTTTACGATTTGTCGATTTCTAGTGTTCTTTTTCTCCTCGTCATCGACTACGCATGCACTATAATTTTTAACTGTATTTTGTCATTTGAGTTTTGAGTGATTGTTGTGATAATAATCTAAACCTGTCAATTATCACATGTAACTCTACGTTCTTGATTATGAATTGATGATGAAATTGAATATTGTTTAACCAAATCATGTGAGGAGAGGTATTTTTTTATGATAATAAGGGTGCGAGTAGTCAGCCATTTGAGGTAAATGAGGTAGACTTTTAATGTAAATCAATTGAGTGGGTTTTATTACAAAAATAGATATGCGATCGCCGTTATCTAATTATTCACTTAGACTTCTAGTTTTCATCTTTTTTTATTTTCTTGTCAGAGTTGTAGATATTACTAATTATATTTACATATGAAAATGAATTTCCTTCTCTATTTTTTTATTTTTATGTTGTTTTTCTTTTTCTCTAACGGCTTTTATTGCTAAGCCGACGACACTGAGGGCCAAACATGATCCCTCGAAAGAAAATTTATTTGACTTGGGAGGGCCAATTGGGAAGCAAAGACTCCTTTTCCCACGTGGCTAGCTCTCAGACTTTCTCATGACGTCACCATGACACTGGATCTGCAACTCTCTATTCAGCGTCTTCGCCGAAGATCCAAGAACAAGGTGAAGCAGAACAGCCCTAGTTTCCCTTTGACCAGCTTTTACTCCGCAATAAAGTCAGATCTAGAGCTGCCCACCGCAGTAAACGATTCTTTCTCCTCAGATCTTCTCTCGAGATGGGCTAGAGGAAGCCTCCGGAATTCCCGGGGCAGAAAATCCAAGCTTCTGGCGGGGATGCTACTGATGCTGTCGGTCGTTCTTGTCGCTCTCTTTATACTGGGTATCTTCTCCATCCCCGATTTTGGTGATTCCTCGGAATTACACGGATCTCGCCGCCACGGTGGGGTGTCTCGAATAGAGAGGTACATGAAGGAGAGTGTTGTTTTTGGATTTCTTGAAATATGGGTGACTTTGGGTTAGTTTTCTTTTTATTGGAAGGAATGTTGGGTTTTAGAAATAAATTGAAATTAAGGGTGATTTTCAAGTACTTAGTTTTCTTTTTAACTGGACGGGATGATTGGTATTTTAGTGATTAACGGGAAGTATGGTGATTTTGAATTACTTAGTTTTCTTTTCCTATTGGAAGGGATCATAGATTCTTTTAAGTGATTAACTGGAATTATGGATGATTTTGAATGACTTAGTATCCTTTTTTATTGGAAGGGGATGATGCGTTTTCAGTGATTACTTGGAACTACGGGTGATTTTCAATTTAATTTTTTTTTAATTGGAAGGGACGATGGGTTGGGGGAGAGAGGGGATCAGTGGACAGAGGTGCTATCTTGGGAACCCAGGGCTTTTGTCTATCATAACTTTTTGGTGAGTCTTTTGTACAGAATTTTTTATGCCCATTTCGTCTATGAACTTCTGACACTGATCTCCTATTTTCTCTCTCTCGTTTATCAAATTGTGCATTAAAGGACTTCTGATGCAGATCTTCCCCTTTTCTCTCGTATTGCCATTCTTCTGATATCCAACTTTCTCTCTCTAGTTCATTGAATTGTTCCTTAGGATAACTTTTGACACAAATTTCTAACTTTCTCCCTCTTATTCATTGAATTCTCACTTAGACCAACTTCTGAACCAAATTTCTTACATTCTCTCACAAGCTCATGAACATACGCATACACTCCCTCTGATACAAGTCTCCGTTTTTCTACATCTATTTCTTAAAAATTGCCCTTACTATTATTTTGCTACAGACATTCAATTTGTTTCTCTAGTTCATCGAATCACACGAAAGAGAACATCTGACTCAAGTCTTCAACTTTCTCTTTCTTGTACATTAAAGTCACGCATACAAGACCTTTTTTGATAAAAAAAAAATCCCTTAATGTCTATCTCTTATTCCATCATACAGTCGAAGGAGGAGTGTGAACATCTGATTAATCTAGCAAAGCCTTACATGCATAAATCAACCGTTGTTGACAGTGCGACAGGGAAGAGCGTTGATAGCAGGTTGACTATTCCCTATTCCATTTATAATATTAGTCCTTCCTCTTTCTCATTGAATTCAAATAAAAAATTCTTTTAATAAAATTGGTATTATTTCTCTGCTAGGGTTCGAACAAGCTCTGGCACCTTCCTCAGGAGAGGCCAGGATAATGTCGTTCAAACCATTGAACAAAGAATTTCGGATTTCACATTCATTCCTGTAGGTAAGCCCTGAAAATTATGTAATTTTTGTTATTGCAAAGTTGGTTGAAATAGATGCTCCTCCTCTATTTCCTTCTAGTATATAAGGTATTTGTTTTTGAAGCATCTCATGTTAGATAATTTTGTCATATAACAAAGCTTTAATAAGAATAATTTTAGTCTAGTTAATCCTAGTTATTTACTGGGTCCCTGTTGTTGAGTTTCGGGTTTTTGGGGTTTAAAATAATTGTGGTGTATTGTTTGAAGTTTATGTTTCATAGGATTTAGGCATTTTTATTTCAGGTTGATGGTTTTACGTTTTTTTGTCTTTGGGGTTAAGTTTGTCTTAAGTTTTGGTTAATTTAGGTTTTGAAACCTTTTTGTTTATGGTTTCTTGTGCTTAAGTTCCTAGGATTTAGGCATTATTGTTTCTGGTTGATGGTTTAAGGGTTTTAGTTGATTGTTTTTTAGGGTAAGTTTTTCCAAGCTTTTTCATTTATAGTGTTTTGTGTTTAACTTTGTTACAGTTTATTTTTTTAAGCTTTGGATTTAGATTTGTCAGTTTCAAAATATTTCATTTTTTTGGTTTGGGTTGTTAAGATTGGTGTTTTATGGTATAAGTTAAAGTTTAGGGTTGACATTTTCTGGGTCGTAAAGGTTAAACTCCAGAAATTTATAGTTTAATGTCGAATATCTTGGCATTGTGTTTTTATGCATAAGATTTGGCGTTTCACAGTTTATGTTTTTGAGGCTTTAAAATATTTTAAATTCAGTATTCAGGGTTTCTAAGATTTAACATTTTTACAGTCAAAGGCTTTGGTTTCCTCGGATTTTTAGTTTGTGGTTCCCGAAGATTCAGATGCAGTGTTTATGTGTTTATGGTCTAAGGCTTGAGTATTTTTGAGGTTAAAGTCTTTCAAAGGTTCAGCATTTATTTTTATAGGTTTTATCTTCTGCCTAAATGTATGGTTCCAATTTTTGCAGATCATGGCGAGGGCCTTCAAGTCCTTCATTACGAAGCAGGACAGAAATATGAGCCCCATTTTGACTACTTCTTAGATAAATTCAACACCAAGAATGGTGGTCAACGTATCGCCACCATCCTTATGTATCTGTATGCATCAAAATCATTTAGCCCTCTTATTTGAATTCATGAAAAAGGACAAACTATTTTTCTTTTTGTAGTTCTGATGTTGAAGAGGGTGGTGAAACCATTTTCCCTAATGCTAAAGTAAACAGCAGTTTGGTGTTGAACGATGAAAAATTCTCTTCATGTGCGAAGGGCAAGCTTGCCGTGAAGCCCAAAATGGGTGATGCTTTGCTCTTTTGGAGCATGCGGCCCGATGCCACACTGGATCCCACTAGCTTGCATGGTGAGCTTAGCCTTCTACTTTGGGTAATATGTGGTTTTCATGTGATTTTGATGATGATTTATTTCCTAAAATGTCATAGGAGGATGCCCGGTAATCCAAGGCAACAAGTGGTCTTCTACAAAATGGATTCATTTGAATGAGTACAGGGTCTAGCATCTCCCTGTTTATGTTAATGGTGAGTTTTTTTTTCCATCCAAGTCTTCTCTGGCATGTTTCTTACTGATTTTCTCCTTGATTTTAGGGGTGACAATGTCAAGGAACATCCCATACTCAGTGAATTGGGCCTCATAGACCAGGCAGAGGGGAGATTTATCCGTTCGACAGTTTTGTAGAGAAAACATGAGCATGATGAGATGAAACTGTGAAGATGCATTTGCATGTGAACTGTAATGGATTTATTTATCTCCATCTATTTTGGGATCACTTGTAGAGAGCTCGGAGATATTCTTCCTGCTGCTACACCTGGACGTAGAAACTAGTCAAGAATGCAGTACTCCTTGATTCCACTTGGCTCTGTGATTACATTGATTCAGCTTTCGTCCATAACATAAAAGGTGACGTTGAAAGTTCATTCTGGAGATTATATTGAAGTTGTAGAAGATTGAGAATCTTGATGGATATGGGCTATAAAAACTTTGCTATCTTTTCCCCTTGCTATTGATTGTGTTCAGAATGTGTCTAAATAGAGGACCATATTTTACAGAGAGAACAAAAAAATTTCTGAGCACGTAAGACAAGGTGAGCTGGATACCTAAAGTGTGTTACATTGACATTCATGCCAAAGATTTTGCCACGTTCATTCATGTATGGATTTTATCAGATGGATAAATGGTTTTATCAAACTCTGAAACCTGTAAAAATAAGCCACAAAAACTAAAGATTATGAGTTTCGTCTCTACAAAATAATTAATATAAGTGAATGATAAATATTGTCTTTATCTTTTGTAAAAATATGGGTAACAGCCCCTCTCTCTTGTATCTCCTCTTGAGACAGCCCCTCGAGTCCTTCCACACATAAAGGAACCAATGATTTGGGGTTTAATCTACAAAACCCAAGGTATGCAAATTCTTGAAATATCAAAAGTCAACTCTCTGTTGGGTCTGTGGTTGATCGGAGGCCCACAATAGATTACTCTTCTTTCCTCCGTGGAAACCTCATCAGTTGGTGGAGTAAAAAATAGGAGGTTGCCCGATCAAGCACAAAATGGGATTCAGAGCCACGGTCCACAGGATTTGTGAAGCAGTCTTGATTGAATGGATTCTAGAAAATCTCAAAATCCAGATTGAACCGCCTCTCCAGCTATTTGAAAGATTAATTAACAGTTATCTTTGCATATGATCTTGTATGGCATGATTACATGAATCACATGGGATACTCACTGTCAGGTTATCAAAGAAAAATTGAAGTGGACAACATTTAATGGCTATATTACATCATGGGAAAGAGAGAAAATGTATTCGCCATGGGGATGGCAGTGGAGCAATTCCTAATGTTAGATGGGAAGCCGAGAGGGGGGGGGGAGCTAGAATATACATTTCAGGCATAGATATTGTAAAGACATGACTGCTTGTGTATTTGCTCTTGTACTCTGATTTTGGACCTTGTTCTTGTCATTCTTATTTGGGAATACTCATATAGATCCAGTTATTTTTTCAAAGATAGGTTTCTCTATCCCCCAGAGGAATTGGACGATCCATAATTGGTATAGACTTTGTGGAATATTGGATGGATTGATTCTTCTTTTTAAAAGATAATTCCACCCTTCTCCAGCCCTTTCATGCGTCATAGCACCCTGAATCGTGATAAAAAGCTTTCATTCTGCTGAGGAAGTGATTGCAGTGGTTGTGAGCATTAGTGCTTGGGGCCATATCCTTGGTTTCAATTTTAGAAGCCTCGTTTCAGCAAAAAGGCAGCTTCAGAAGAAACAAATGCCTTTTCTCACATTTGATTTCTCCCGTGTTGGGACTCAAAAGTCCCTTGTGATGGATATGCATCAAACTCACATTATTTCGTTTTGCAGGTGGCATATAAAATTTGCCCTAGATTCATCAAGCTTTGTTCCAATACCTCAGATCAAACAGATCTCAAGTGATTTGCATGATCATTTTTCTCAAAGAAGAAAACTAAAAGACAAGAGCGAAACAGATTGGGCACTTCTTTTGAGTGCACCCATAACACACTATTGGGCAGGACTTTCTGCCCATCAAACTTATCAAGGAACTTCATTTGTATGACATGATTGCAAAAAAAAAAAGATATAATCCTACGTTCCAATCTCTCTTAGGTGAACTCGATACCTTCTATCCCCTTGTATAGATGTTTTCACCTTGAAACTTCATCAAGACAAGAGTACAATTACAGCTTACATCACTAGTCTATCGACTAAATTGGTACATGAAGTATAGATTCATGTATTATATGGCAATATTATTTTGACTCAGAATGAAAATTTGTACCAAATTCATTTGGTTATCTACTATTACCCCCCCCCCCCCCCATCCCCCCCTCTTGATGAGTTTTGAACCTTTAGCCATGGCACCTTCCCCTCTCAATGTTGGTACTTTTTTCAAGGAAAATTAATCCTTTGTGAGAATTTTGGTAAAGATAATCATCACAAATTTAGGAAACTAATCTAGGAACATGTATTTCAAGGCCAAGTGTAGAAAACTAACCTGGTACATGTATTATTTTAGTTAGATTTTGATTTTATTTGGGTAAATTCTCGTCTATCTCCTTTTTGACAAGTATTTCATGTAGTGAAACTATTTCCCATAGGTAACATAGTGAGCTTCTTTTTTTCAAGGAAACTTGGGCTTTTAACTTGTTGACCAGAACTTGACAAGTAACTCAGCAAGTCCTGTAACATTTTCATGAGCTCGATGATCACGAAATGTTAAAACACAAATTTACACATCAAAAGTGAACCAATTCTGCCTAGGATAATTAAATTAAGTATTATGGTGAATATAGGTGCAATTCACAAGGAATTGTCTTGACAACAACAATAAAGAAAAACTCGATCAAATTTAGTCAAAGCATAGGAAGAAAATAGGTGAAAAAATAAATATAATGGAAGATTAAGATAGAGTGAGAATGAAGGAATCTAACACATCAAACAAGGCATCAATCAAAGTTTAAATGAGGTACAATTAGAAGAAAGAATTTCATTTTGAATCATGTTGAAATCATAAAAAACATACTAATATCCTACTCCTTATCTGACCCTTAGTAAGACTTTAGGTCATAGAGAAGACTCCTAGTAACTTGGAGGCATCACAAAGATCACATTATGTCATCTAATCAAAGGCCTTAGATAATAATTCTTTCGACGGTGGCTATCTGCATTCAAACAATGAAATCCCACATATCTAAAGAGCGATTAATGAGAATATAGCATAAATCCATGCCAAAGCATAGAAGGAAATGCAAAAGAATCATCAATTGTCTTAGAGGAACAAGTTTGGCTAAAAACAACGCATTAAATCTCTAAGCACAAATGACAAAATGAAGAAGAAGGATCCTCTTTATAGGGTTTTTGGGCTTGAAATGGCCTTATTTGGGTCATTTTAAGTGTCGGCCATCCAATCTGAAAGCGAAGGGGTTAGAAGAGCTAAGACTATGCATTGTCAGCCTAAGAAACTTCCAAAAAATTGCTTAAGAATTGTCAAGAGCAGTATGTGCAATCACACAAATTTTAAGGTTCTAGATGTCTAGGTTCACTCTGAGATGGCATGTGATCCACTATTTGAGAAATTTGAAACCATCAGGAGTGATGGTGGTTGATTAGATCGGACATTTAAGAGACTGAAATTTCTGGATTCAGGCTATGTGTCATTTTTTTAAAAGACGAAAATTGCCTCTACCATAGATGATCAAATCACGCTTGAAGAGTGAGAAAGCACTTTTGATCATGGTCATTGATCCTTTTAAATGAGGATCAATGCTTGTGGTGTTGCCACATGTCCCTTGTCATGGGATCATGACCCATGTTTTAACACCCGACAAATTAGACGTCGTTTTGACTCTCACATTTGAAAAAGAGAAGATTGATGGCCCATGTTTAATTGCACCATCTAACAACTCTCCTTGTGCCACATCAAGTGCAAAAAAAAAAAAATAGATAGTCTCACATGGAAAGATTTGAGATTTATCATGTAATAACATGCAATTTCATATATTAATATCATGCATTTTATGCACTTCTTCTTAAAAAGTGTAATCATAAATTCATGTTATCATAATTTAAAATAATTAAAATAATAATTCCTATGTTTAAAATGATATTCTTCATTTTTTATAAATTAATACCGTTTTATGAGTATTTAATGTCATTCATTCTTCAATAATATAATCTTATCTTATTGTAAAATGAAATTTCTATTTATTTTCCATTTAGAAATGCCTTTATTGACAAAACAAAATATTTATAAAATAGATTTTATCATGAATTTTATTGAAGAAATTCATTTTTTAAGAGGAAGCTAAAATTTTTCTAGATTTTTTAAAAACTTTTTGGTAATTTTTAGACATTTAAATCATTAAAACTGATTTTTATATAAATAAAATAAATAAATAATAAATTAGAAAAAAAGAGAAGAGGGAGAGGCGCTCTCTCTCTTTCTCTCACTACCTCTCATGTGCCTCTCTCACGAGAGGATATCCTCTCTCGCACCATCTCTTCTCTTGCATGACAGAGAGAGGATCTCCTCCCACACGCGCACCTCCTTCACATTCTCTCCCCCTCTCTCTCACTCCCTCGTGATAGAAATTATTGAGGAGAGACTCGTCACCTACTCTTGAATGATGGAAACAATTTCCAATGTGTGCGTCTCTTTCCCTCAACATCTGGCATCTCCACACCCTCTCCTCCTCCACTTCTCTACACAGTGTTGTCCTCCTTCTCATCCATGCTCCCCTCTTCCTTCTCTCTTGCTCACACATGCGCATAAGTAGGGGGGGGGGGGAGGAGGAGGATACTATTTCCATCATGTAAGGGAGAGAAGACAATCTCGCGCATGCGTGCATGCGCTCGTGATGAGGGATGCAAGAGAAAGGGAGAGATTTTCTCTCCCCTTCTCCTCATCACTCCTCTCGATTTCTCTATCTCTTGTGCAACGGAAATAAGTTTTTTCTTTTCAAGTTTGACCCCGGCTTCACAAGAGTGGTTTGACCAAAGAAATTTGAGGAGAGAGTGGCTAGAAATGCTCTAAATTAAAATCATGATATCTCATGATCCTGATCGAGTTATTACTAGGTCCTGAGATTGATAAACCTTCCAAAATTTTGATCAAAATATCAAATGCAGCAGAATACATTGAATTAGATATTCAAAACATTGAGGCAGAAAGAATAGATGATCCTATCATTTAGTATATATGAGAAAACGTACTTGCAGGGTTTCCTTGAGGGAGTTCTTGAAGCTATTCAAGTGTCTAGCCTCTAGCAGTATCCACATGATTTCGAGATAATTATATCTCCCCTTCAAAGCTCTACACCAAGAGAGAAAGAGAAGAAATGAGATAATTCTTGCAAAGCCTACAAGGGCACCTTGAGTTGTGATCATTCTCCCCTTATTGATAGACATTTGGTATGTATATTTTTCATAAAAACCCTCATAATTATGTCTATATCGACCAACATCCATAGAACTTATGTGTGTGACCCTCTAGGTCCATATATGTAACTAGTTAATAACTCTATAGACCTGATAACACCTTATTGGTCAACCTTAATTAATTATCTATATTAACATAGATTAATTAATTAAGGATTGATTTAACCCAATCGACAAGTTGAGTTGCTAGCCTGTTAGGTGCCAAGCTAAACCACATACTCTAGGAGATATGGAGTATATAAGAACTCTCATATGGAATCTTACCATCATTGGTTACCATGTATGTATAATCCTTCATTCGTAGGAGACTCATGAATGACTTACAACATGGTCAACTATCAAATCCTAATTAATTACTCGAGTTAGTACGGATGCATGTAAGAAATCATCAAGAACTCTTCTGATATTTCAACTACCTTGACCAAGGATTTCATCACATCTCATTCCTTGACTTAATCTCATCAAATACCAAGGGCAGATGATCCCATCTTGACTACATAATCATCTTCGAGGACTTCATGTCGTATCCAATATATTACATTTTAGAGATCTCGTGGCTAGGAATTCATAAGTCATAATTAAAACACACTCATCCATGTACAAGATGTCTTTGGTATCTCAAGTCAAAGGACCAAATACACAACCATGATATGAATCAACCTGATTGATAGTTAGGTATAATACCATTCAAAGAGACATACAGATCAATTTAGTGAACTCTTTTTCTGAAGAGCACCCATTATCTATCCTTAGTGTCTCCACACCGATGACTATAAGATCAGTTATACTCGTCATATGACTCTAATCAAATAGTCTTATTCTTTCCAGATAACCTGATGTCCTTCTCGAATATCCCACTAATAAGAATGTTTAGAACATATGTTTAAAGACTAGTGATCATTGTATTATTATCTCATCATGATTCACTTACTCATTGTATATGCTCATGGACTTTATTGCAAACATCACATAAGAATGACAATGAATAAATTTCATTTAAATGAACATAAACGAGATACATAGAAGTGTGATTGGCTTGTAGGCCACATAATTTCCTTTAGGGGCTGAAATTTCTTGGGCATGATTGTCATTTCAAGCTCTAGAAATCTACTAGGGCTAATTATAAATCTAAGATGAAAGAATTAGGGTTCTTAATGTTTCATTGTGTACTTCTAGAATTTCTAAGCCATAAGGAAAGAAGGCACCGATTGATCATTCTTTGTGTATGGAATATCATTTTTAGTGAATTTAATCTCTTTTCTATTCAATCCTCGTGTTGGATGCAAGACGTCAAGTCAAGGCAAAATGTTAGATCCCTTGAAGGGATGTTTTGATTAGAGAGCATCACTAGAGTGTGTTTTCATCATGATTAGAATCATTTTTTACCATATTTTCATTTTCTCCATCTTTTCATCTACATTTATAAATTTTTAAACCCTAAAAATCACTTTTCCACCATCAATCATAGGTTTTCAATATTTGAAAGGAGTTTGGAAGTGTTTGATCAGTCCATCTCATTTTCTTTGTACATCTTCTTCCTTTTATTGATCATTTTTGCTTTCTTAATCTAGAAAAATATCAAAAATATTTCTTGATTTTAATCATTCAACCTTCCTCCCTATGAATTCAGCCTTGACTCACCATTGTTCTAAATTTTTAAAATCAAATTCAAAGAGTTGAGTATAATTTTTGTACGCGAATTTTCGCATTCAAATAGCATAATTTTATGCATATCATCATGTTAAATCAAGAATATAAAATGGGTTCTTTCACCATTTGTCTATTATATTAAAACTAAGACCTCTTTCATTAGCAGTGCCACATATGCACTAAATCAACATTGTAAGTGAGCAAGTAAATGCCATGAAGACACTAAATAAGCACTAGGGTTCTAGTTGTGTCAAGAGAAAAATGTTCCACCTCAGCTTCACGACAAGGCCTACATTTTTTCCCTTTTCTCTTTAAATAAATTCCAAAACTTCCAAAAATTCTAGAAAATTTTCTAAGCACTAGAAAAATAATATCAGTAAAAAGATAAATTCTTTCTCCACCAATTTTCTTAATTCCATAAAGAGTTTAATCTTCTATACATCTATAACATTTAATTTCAAAAGTTATAAAGAGAATAAAGTTTCCACATGTATCACTAGATTTCCTAAAAATTAAAGCTATGTCAACTTAGTAAGTGCACATAGATAAAAATTTCTTCATTCATCTCTTAAATCATCTCTTAATTGTCAATAAATCAAGCTAATGAACAACAGATTTTGTCTTGAAAAAGGTTTAGCTCGTCAATTACATAGAATTGGCCTTAAAAGTGTATGTTTGTGAACAAAGCCAAATACATGGGGTTCATGAAAACACAATAAATTCATGATAACATGCATCAACATAGCATGAACTATGCATTAAAATCATTTAAGAGTCAAATCCTTACAGATACAAACTGCATTTGATAAGCAAACATCATACAATCATTGCAAACACGTAGTCATGGGTCAAAGCAAAGTCCAAACTCACTTAGTTGATGATCAAGGTTTTCTAATTAGTGAATAAGGTTTAAAATTCATAGATAATTCTGGTTGAGTAGAGATTTCTTAGAATTTCTTTGAATCTGGTTGAGTAGAGATTTGGTCAAACTAAATGATAAAGTGAGTCGATAAATTAAGGGAAAAAAGATATTCTAGAAAATATATGAGCCAATCTTTCCAATCAATCAAAATAGGCATCAATTGTATTCAAAACAAAGGAGAAATGAAAGAGAAAATTTAGAGAGAGAAAACAGTAGATGAGGAGAAAGAAAATTTCAAGAAAGTTCAATTTAAACTGATCTACTATACATAAAATAAAGATAAAACTATTCAATAATACTAAGAGAAAACTACACCAAATGGACCTAGAACTACCAAGAAATTGTTCCAATTGGTCCATGAATGGAATAAAGCCTGAATTGGATGTTCTAAGGGAGATCTAGTCACTCAAAGTGCAAATCCCCTCTCAATCTACCTTCAAACATTGATATTTAAGACTCAATAGAAGAAAAAAATGTAATCGATTCATTGTGGATTGCTATTCTTATGATCTCTTTCTTGGATTATGTTGTAGACTAATGGTACTTCTATCAATGCTTCTAATAACTATTTAATTGAAAGAATGGGGATAATTTTATGTTTGAATATAGAACTTGTTTAAGAGAGTAGGGAATGAAAGGCCTTAGATCGAGTTATTAATTGTATCAATTTCTTGAAGTTTTTGAGTTTTTTGAATGTTTTTATAATAAATATTTTTTCATTAAGGTTTGAATTAATTTTTAAAAGTTTTTATATTAAATTTGAGTTTTATTGCCATGTTCTCTCTCCTCATCGACAATTTCTCCCCGAGCTTCTCTATTTGATTTCTCCTTTGTTTTCAATCCAAATTGCATGGAATTGGATTCATTGAAAATATCTCATCTTATGCTTCCTAAATATATAACCTTTCCATAATTTCTCACTTTATTTCATCATCCAATTCAACCAAGTTCTAAGATCTCTCAAAATTTAACCTAATTCTCTGTAGATTTGAGTTTGGCCTTATTCACAAATTATACTAGCATTAATCATTAATTGAGTTTGATCTTTTCTTTGACCTGTGATCATTGGGTAGAGATGTCCACATGATTTGGGCTCAGTAATCCTTGATAAATACTTGCTCTCTAATGGAATCACATATAAACATTGTGGACACTAAAATGAGGGAGTGCCATTTTGACGAAGCGTTTTATGTGGTCATTAAAACACACAAACATCGGTAAAAAAAAATTCATAATTCTGAACTCACATAGACAAAGATATAAAATCAAGTAAAGTACTAAGTATCCGGTCGATCCAAAGAGAACACGGTTGAATTTTATTATAGAGTTGACTTGGTCAAACATAGGTTTAATTACGGTTTTAAAGAAGTGATAATAATATATAATCAATAGAAATGATCTAAATATATGAGATAAGATATTTTAAGACTTTCGATAACCGATTTTTAGAAGAAATATCAAAAGTCAAGGTCAAAGCATTGACTTTGACCAATAGTTGACTTTCTAAAAATCAGAGAATAAAAAGACCTTCAAATATTACGAAAATTATATATTTAGAAACTAGAGAAAAAATGGAATTTATTGATATATAATTCGTGATTTTTTTATAAGAATTGGATTTATTATGAATTATTGAAAATCAAAGATTAGAAAAATCCCAAAATGAACACTTCGGTGTAAATCTTCAAATTGACTAACCAAATGATATCCAAATCTTGCAATTGATATATCAATAGAAAGATAACAACCAGAGGATTACAAAGAGACAAAAATTTTTAGATTCTAATTTAAATTTTAAGAGTATTTGATCCCGCAAGTCAATGCCCAAATTCGGATTGAAAATGAACCGTGGTTGGTCAAACGTTAAATTGAGGGGTCAAATGATCATGAAATTTCACGAACTTGCTATCCACGGAAAGCTGATGAAACAAGAAATTCAATGAAACCAGAATCAAGATTCAGAGTTAAGAACAGAGAGATATCCTTATTTCAAAATCAGCAAAAATTCAAACCGAAATTGGGCAAAAATGAAGCACAAAATGACTTTTAAAGTAAAATTAACTTCCTAAATCTAATCTAAATACAAATTACCGCACGATAAACGATCAATTCACACTACTAACCCGATTTCCATGAAGATTTGGCTTTAATTTGTGCGGATTGAAGAGTATTGGCGCGGTTTCTTCCTCGGTGGACGTTCGGCGTTGAAGGGGAGAATTCGATCGAATCCAACGATTAATCACGATGAATCAGGCTTCAATCAGATCGCAATTGAGTCTAAACGCAGGGGAATCGTGATGAACTCAAGATCTTCCTCAAAAATCACCTAATTGCTTCACGATTCGATCAAAAGTTACGTAGAAGAAGAAGAACATCGGTATTTATAAGAAGATTCCACGCGAAAAAATTCGGGTCGTCGATGCGGTGAAGACTAATCAACGGCTGCGATCATGCGACAATCGTGGGCCACGATCCCACATCCCACGATTGAGTCTTTTTTTTGTCCGTTCGATGACGATCGGAAGCTCTTGATGCGTCCACGTCGCTCGTAAATAGTGGACACGATCCCACGTCATGGGGTCCACAATCATCTTTAATCTCCATCATCCGATCTTCTATCTGACCGTCATGATGCATCCACGCGTCTCCCCATGATGCGCCAAAATCGTGTTGAATCGCATTCGTTCGATGAAGCCACGTGTGGCTTAAAACGTCGTCGATCATGTTCACTTAAATCCCCTTAAGCGCACGTGCTTCATCGATGATCCGGTGGACTCCGCATCCACGCGATGGACGCTTTGCGATCGTATCTGACGCGCCACAAAGAGCCACGTCACATGTACATTTAGCACTAAACGGTAACATAGTCCCACATGGAAGAAATGGAAGGAATTGTCAGGTATAAAAGGTGGGGCGGCGAAACGCATTTGCGTTACCACCCAAAACTACTAACAAGGGCTCACTAACTCGTGGGCCCTTCACCTGCCAGCCCTCACACTGCCACGTGGTGCCACCCGAGCGTCCGCGTGGACTCGTGTGGCCCCTGTCACGCATTTGCGCCTCCTTTGCGCCACCTAGGTGCCGCGTGGGCTCGTGCGGCTCTGCCACGTGGCCTTGCGTGCCGTGTTGCATCCGCGTGGGTCCTGTGCACCACGTCAGCTCTGCGGGTCCTACGGAGATTGACCCCCTTTTTTGCCATTTTAATTAAGGAATAAAATCAATAAAAATCAAATTAAAATCCAAGAAAAATCCAGATTATTCAGAAATCCATAACTTTTAAAATATAGCTCCTTTTAAACTCAAATTTTCTCCATTGGATCACAAATTTCTTCATCTTTAATATTATGCCATCTAAAATATAATTTCAAAGAATAAAAGGGGATGGATTAAAAATAATACTAAGGCATTCATTAAGACTTCTCTCTTTTAATCATCCAATCATTCTTTTCTTGGAATTAATCCCTTAAATCATCTACTAAAGTCAAAGTAAGGTAATTAATTTTAATTTCATTTAACCTTGTAAAAGATTAAACATTCATAAAGCACATAATTAACCCTAAATAATGCATAAACATGGACTTTAGTAGAATGGCATACCAATGGAGAAAATTCATGAAACTTATGATAACATGCATCATAATTACATAAATAAGCATGAATATTAGTTAAATAAGATAAGAACTTAGGTTAAATATGCATGTTATCACTAACCTTGTTTGATAGCAATATATAGGTAATACCTTAATATAATTAACTTGAATGTTTAGGAAGAAAGTCATTGAGTAATCAACACTACAAGATTGAGTTAAGGTTCAAGCCAAAATCATGTTTTCTACTCATTCATAAGTTCATTAGGGTTATATTTAAAGGTACTTAACCCATTTTCAATCATGATTTTTACATAGACAAGATTTCATAGAAAATTTTTGACAGTAGTACCCGAATCTTGCTGGTGCTAGTAGTGTTCAAATGTCATTTATGCAATGCCTCAAGGTGGTTCTTATGCATTTACTTGAGAGTTCAAGGTTGTGATGAAGTCCACCCAAGAGTGGAAGATAGGGTGACAGATTTCATGAACTAAAACTAGCGTTAATTTAGATCGTTGTTGTGTTTTAATTCATGCAATACATTTATAATACCTCACTTAGGACAGTAATAAGCAAGGGTCGATCCTCAAGGAATCTAGGTAATGAATTTTGTGACTAAGGTAGAAGAGAAATTTATAGAGATAGTGAATGTAATGGGATAGATTAGGTTTTTGTGGTTTTAATTAGAGGAGAAGGAGAGTGTTTTAAAAGTTTTTTAGAGAGTCTAAAGGGGAATTTTCCTATTAGAGCATTCTATCGAACACCTTTTGGGTGAGTAACGATTACGGAAACAAGAAGAAGAAAAGATGAGAGGATGGATAAGAAGTAAGATGGAATTAAAGATACTACTACTTTAGAAAGGATTGATGATTAGATGGAATAGAGATTGAATGATGATGGAAAGAAGAGTTGAGATGAAAAAAGTAAAGGTATAAGAGTATAGAGAAGGATGGGAGATTTAGGTAGAACTTATGAAGACAAATGAATTATCCTATGATTTAAGAAAACTAAAATGAACTACATTAACCTTGGAAAGGTCTGCAAGCAAATCTCCCATTAGAATCTTCACACAAACCCCGTTTTTTGGTGCCAATCCTAGGCCGAGTGGTGCTTGATCCGCTACAATGTCGACCTCCACTTGCTTCCCTTCTCCAGAGCAAACTCGGGTATTCCACGACACCCAGCTTGGGCCAAAGCTTCTCCCTCTTCCCTGCTGGTGACCTGGTGTCCAGAGAGAGCCAAAAGACCAAGGAATTCGGAGTGGGAGGAGAGGAACTTTTAGGAGTTAGGGCTTCCAACCAAACCGACGGACGAGATTCATTTTCAGGATCTTCAAGAGTCCGATGGAAAATTCAATTGTGTGGATGGAAAGAGCACGGTGAGATTAGCCTGCCACCAAAATTTCAGCCAAATCAGATGATTGGACCAGAAGATATAAACGTTTCTATCCCGAGCATATCTGGTCGTTGATCTGATGATCTCCTGCGTCAGCAACCCTCCATCAATAAGCTCCCGAGATTGCGCCATGTAACCATCGAGCCAACCATTGAATTTTTGCCACATAACCTGCAAGGTAATTAACAAATAATAAAGTTCCAAAAAGGTAAGTGAGAGGAATCTGCAGTGATTAATTTCGCCGCAGATTCCTTCTTTTAGCGCGAACAAGAGAGCGCCACGTCGCTCTCTTATTTTGCTTTAGGTGAAAAGCGACAAAACGACAACACAAAACGACAGGACTTACGACAAAAACACACTTTTAACTAAAAACAAAATGACAAAACGTAATAGAAAACGACAAGACAAAATAACACTTACGATATGCGACGATTAAATTCACCGTAGATTCTCTTCTTTGCGCGAATAAGAGAGAGCCACATCGCTCTCTTATTCCGCTTAAAGTCAATGAAAAAGACGTGAGAAAGGAAGCTCTACATCACCTGTAAGTGAACAAAACAACAAAGAAACAATAAAATTAACGATAAAACAAACAACAAAAGAGAAAGAAAGGAAAATGACAAAAGGGAGCGTAAAATAATGACTTGCGGTGATTACTTTTGCCGCAGACTCCCTTTGTTGAGCGAAATCAGAGAGCGCCACGTCGTTCTCTAATTCCTTAGGCAGTCAAACATGAGGGCGTGCAAAGGGGAAGCTCTACGTCACCTTTGCAAATTCCAAAATTGTGTTTATACCCCTACTGCTGATAAATATGCAGAAATTCCTTTGAACACTTAGAGATAAATCCAAAAAATTATTACAAAGTGCTCTAGAATTCATTGAAACCATTTATAAATTCTAGAAAAATGTATGTTGCTTTAAAAAACTCATTTCCTTCTGAATTAATAATCTAAAAGCATTATTTAAATATTACCAAAAATCAGGAATTATCTCAGAATTGTAATGAAGTAGAAATTAAGAAACTTTAATCATGATAACACACAAATATGTTCCTTTTAAGCTAAGTATTCATGTAATATGCAGAGTTTAAAATCATAAATTTCGTGTGTTATCAAATGTACTTTCTGGAGTTTGATAGGAAGCTGTAAAGTCATTGGAATGTAATAGTGTAAGCTAAAGTGGATATAGCTTAGGTGATGGTGGTGTTATGAATAAAGAAGAGAGCTTGGATGAATATGAAATGTGGCCTTTTTCCTCCATAGATGACATTTTACTAAGAGGGGACATACAAAGATCAATGGAAGAAGTGGGGGCAAAGAAAGCAATGGAGGTAAATTACAACATTGTACTACAAGATGAGTAGTAATAAGCAGATCGAAAAAATTAAATCCTTAAGAAATCACACATTTTCTATGTAATTGGAAAGTATATTCTATATCCCTTTTTTAGGATAGCACAATAGACACTCTTGAATGATCAAGGATAAAGCTTATAAATGTTTAGAGGTGGATCTTTGAACAAGGCTATGGAATCTTACGATCTCAAAAGATAATAATAACGCAAAGTTCAATCGATAAAAAATTCAAAAGATATCAATAACGCAAAGGAGAGAGAAAGATATTTATAAGGGATTTTTTATGATTAAATTGTAGCCATCAGATTCAATTAAGGAAAACCAACATTTACGAAGCATCCATGTGGATATGCTGATAGGAGAGATACCATCACTTTTTGATCAAATCAGATCAAATCCACATGATTTCACTAATGATTGTGGAATTCACTACTTAGAAGAGAAGAATGAATAGTCAGCTTGATCTAGTTGGATCACAATCGACCAATCATGATAGACTGTGTAGTGTGATAGATCAGATCTTGGAAAATATCTATGTTTTCATATGGGGTTTGAAAATGATCTTGACTTCTAATGCCACAACGTGTCACACAATGTGGGGTCGTGGCCCACACTTGAGCCACCTTATGTGATGATCGATGGCCCATCTTTAATCATCGATTTCCACGCTACTAATGCCACCACATCATCTCCAAAACAAAGGAAGTTGTTTGGGAAATTTTCAACGCCATAAGTGTATGATAATCTCCTATGTGCCATTGCTCTATATAATATATAAATAATGAACTATGATAGTGGGAGTATACCATGGCCTATAAGCTAAATTGGAAAATTATAGTGCCAAGAAAACTATTGGAGCTTTCTTTAAGAAATTTGGCCATATTTGTGAGTTTTTTTTAATGAAGTGTTTGTATGCTCAAAATTTGTTCCTAATTAAACGCACTCCTAGTATTTGCATATTCTTAAAAATATATGTTGAAGAAATTTCATTGATATGGAGAAACTATAGTGGCACATGGTACAATGAAAGCTATCAGTAAAATCATTTTTCTCTCAAAGGATTTTGAAAACCAAAGTTCTTATGTTTCTAGTTTTCTTATAAGTCAAACATGATGGTCTTATTCCCAACAAAAATATATCTTATTTTTCTTAAATATAATCAACTTTGAATGTTGATTCAACTTTACTAGATGTTGTCATTAAGTATCACCAATTGATCAGAAATTTGATTTCTTTGACTTTGACTGATTTAGATATCACATTCATAGTTGGGTTACTAGGCTAGCTTATGTACAAGCCATGATATGTTCAATGTACGCAGATGATTCGAGTCCTTGTCTATTTCAAGTCGGCTCCATAAAAGGGACTTATATATGAGTGGCATGTTCACTTGCACATTGAGGCTAAGTGTGTGCACAATATGCATTAGATTTTAGAGTCAAGTATCAAAATCTAGAGGCTATATGATGGAGAATTATTTTGAAACATGAACACAAGGGTTCTAAGTGAACCTATCCTCCTCCTCCTCCTCCTCCTTATCCACCAACTTGAAAAATTATCCATTTATTAAATGGATGAAGAAGACCTCTCTAACTAATTAAAGAGAGTGTAGATCCTATGGGAATTATCTTCCCTCCTATTTTACACTGATTTAAAGATTGACTTGGTCAAACATTTAATCCTTATCTTTAGAAACCTAGAATTCCTTGAGTGGACCAAGTCAACCACCATCTTACCTTGAAATAGAGTCCTTAATTTCCAAACCTTATCCACCATATCATAGGTACCCTATATAATTTTAATTAATGATCTCAAGAAACATCAATAGGAAGCCTTTTGTTTTAAACTTCTTTCCTTGAAAACCACCCCTAACTAGAAATTTCAGAAGAGATCTATTACTTATGAAAGGAATTATATTCTTATTCTACTCTACGACCAGCATGAAGATTCTTCCATTAAGAAGTCTATCCAAGAATCACTCTCCAAATTATCCAAGATCTACAAGAAAAGTTCAAGGCCAACAAGTCTACATATCTTATCCTTCAGCCATCATGAGAGCAAAGAGAATGATTAGTATCAGTTATGAAGAGTATGAAGGAAGGTTATCACAAAAACCCATTAATTATCACCACATTTCATGCTAAACCAAGCTTCATGAAGATAGAATCTCAAGACAAAGGCAACAGGAAAGCACCCATGCAAGAAGATTCCAAAGTCAAAACTTATCAAGCATTTATATTTCAATAATCAGCGTTATCCTAATCCAACAGCTGGAACTCACCTCTCTCTCTTTTCCTCGAGCTTTGGAAGTGGCTCTCAGGCTATCATTTCACGAGGAAGTCAGAAGGATGTCCTTTTAGATTCTAGAAGGGAAACCTTTCGCAGAGTGAAAGGACATCTTCAGAAGAGACACAAAGAAGGAAAACCTAGAGGACGAACACTATTCTTACCGATGCATTGGCGGGCCGCATTCCCTTAGTCTGCGACCGGTCCACTATAATCTTTGGTGCTAATATCACTCACCCTCACCCTGGAGAGGACTCAAGCCCCTCGATCGCTACTGTTGTGGCATCGCAAGATTGTGCCAATAGAGGAAGAAGCTGTTTTCCGGAAATGCGACGCAACGGAAGCGGAAAGAATTCATTGTCCGAGCTGAAATCATGCACGCGTTTTCCAGCTTTCAAGCCAAGACGGATATCGCGAGGATGATGGCAGAAATAGACTTCTTCAACACGGACGGAGATACCACGGGTCTGCAACAAAAGATTAGGAAGAAGGTCAACGGTCAAAGCCAGATGAAAAAAACGACGAGAGAAGAAGGAAAGAAAAATAAAAGGCACACGAGATGTTCCCGTGGACGCTACTCTTGCTAATTGATGTAGGATATTTCTAAAATAGATAATATTCCTACAAACTAGGGGAGGACCTATGAATTGATATCACTATGAAAAGATATGAGGAAATCAGTGAAAATATATAGTGAAATAATTCAAGAATAAAGATAGACAATGATTTAGTAGGAATGATAAGATGAATACTAAGAGAAGAGAAGGAGGTAATATTATATATTTTATTATAGAGAATAGGATGGGAAATGGTGACGATGTGGAGGATGATAATAATAATAGAAAATAGAAGACCGATATCTTGTGATTATTATATTATTAAATTAATATAATTATGTAGGAGATTCTCGGATAGTGGAAGTCAAGAGACTGAGGAATGCGGGTTGCGGAGAATAGATATAAGAAAAGAGGAGGAGAAGAGAGGCTAATAGGACGGAGATACGACGGAAGGAGATAATGCTTTTATATTATAGAAATAGGGAGAAGAGAAGATTACGGAAGGGAGCAAGATGGAACGGAATTTGTGAATAATATTAAGAGAAGGTAGAAGGATGGCGGGGAATATTTTCGGATAGTAGATCGAAAGAGGGAAGACGGAAGGAGTGAGGAAAGACCGTGTTGGACTTATGACTTCATATATGAACTATCAACACGGGAAATGGAGAGGATGATTTACCTGCAGGATTCGGAAAGTTGATGCTTCGAATTTGCTCCTCACGGTAAATAATTCCTCGATTTTGCTCTGACAGGAGAAGGATGAAAGCGACAGAATGGAGGGAGGAGAGAAAGTGAGATAGAACTCGGAAGAAGGAAGGTGCGGGAGAGATTGATGGAGACACGGGAACACGATGATGAACACAGGTAAAAGCGAACCACGGGTAACCAATTTTCTATTCAAAAACAACTACCGTTTTCGCCGCGTACAGGTTTCGTTTTATAGCAATGAAAGAAGAGAGGTTACGGAGATGCGTCGATTCGCGAAAGTGATTTTCCGCATTGGCTGACTGGTCAACCCGCCTTGATTTCGTGGTGCCTGGTAGTTTAGTAAGTTTCCAAAATTATGGTCTTTTGCGCGTACGATGTGGGCTTCTCGTGGTGGAGAGGCGTTGAATCTTCTCTTACTCACGCTGATATGAGGTAAGTGGGGCGGTTATAACTGCCCTTTGTTTTCTTTTCCGTCAACCGGCTACGTAGGATGTCGTTTCTTCCCAGATTCTTCCGTGGTGACGAAGTGACGTTGACGAGGTTAGAGATAGTGGTCGTGATATTGACGAGGATTGGTGTTGCGAAGAAGCTTTGCCCATCTTCGCGGCGATATCTCCAATATGTCTCACAGAGTGTCTGCTCCCATCTTTCTCAATAAGTCAATGCTTGTGATATCTCTCCTTGTTTGACTGTACGTGATCTTTTGTTGACGAATCCACGTGCTCGCACGGACTGTGGCTTGAAACGGGAGCTCAACGGGCTTTGGCTTATTTACTAATTCTTCTGCTGTATTTCTTTCCACCGAAAGCCTGTTTCGGTGTTCGTCGCTTTAGTTGTTGACTTCACTTTCATCTCCCGATGGCTTGTGGTCGTTGTCCGTCCGGATGGTATGAATAATATCTAATCGCCTTCAGTCAAAGTCTTCAGGTATTCAGCAGTGATGAAGATAGTTCTTGATGTAGCTAAAAATCGTGGAAGATGGTGACAGCTTAAAAAGGCCGTCCATGGGTAGATAGCAAGCTGAGTCTTCTTTTCTTTATCAGCCATGAGGGCCTTGATAGATGGGAGGTAAGTCTCTTTGTTGAAACCTTCCTTCACACTCCTCATAACTGGTTTAATTATCTTCCTTGATAGTAGTCCTCCTCAATATAGAATTGCTCTTTATGAAATTCTTCATGGATGAGGCTTCTTGTATGCTTTCAAGATGTCCTTGGTAATGAGGTGGGTGACTTTCATCATTGTCTTCTTTGTTGAGAGATTCTTCATGCTGATTATAAGCTTGTGATTGCATGGTTTACTCCTGTCGATGTCTTGTCCTGACTAGGTTAAGAAGATAGTTTCTTCCATGAGTGATTGATCTCTCCTATGATTCTAACTAGAGGTGGTTTTCCAAGAGAAGGACATTTAATATCAAAAGGATTCCTATTAATTTCTTGAGATCATCACTTCATAAATATACAAGGTACCTATGATATGGTGGATATGGTTTGGAAAGTAGGATCCTATATCAAAGGTAAAAGGGTCGTTGACTTGGTCCATTCAATGGATTCTAGGTTTCTAAAGATAAGGATTAAATGCTTTGACCAAGTCAATATTTATATCAGTATAAAATAAGAAGAGGAGGGAAAATAAATCCCTTAAGATCTACTCTCTCTTTAGGTATTTAGAGAGGTCTTCTTCATCCATTTAATAAATGGATAATTTTTCAAGTGGGTGGATAAGGAGGAGGAGGAGGATAGGCTCACTTAGAACCCTTGTGTTCATGTTTCAAAATAATATTCTCCATCACTAATGTTTCATTACCCTGGTTCTCCGCACGATCGTCAACAACATCTTCACGTTCGGGAGATCAATAGTACACAGTCTCCGTCGCATGTGCCGGATCCACATCATCAAGGGAACGTCGACGTGACCGACTAGCAGGGAAAGCATGCAAACAAATCTGGAATTTTATAAACGCCTCCCTTAACGTCACGAAGCAGAACGAACCTTCCTTACCAACATGGAATAATGAAGCACCGTGACGCGATTCTCTTGACGCATAACTTCCCTCCTCGACACGACCCTTCACATCCGGTCATTCCTCTCCCTCATTTCTCTGCTATAAAAGAAACGATTGTAACACAAATGGGGACATGTTGTTTATTGATAAAATCAGTTACCTTTGGTTACTTCTCCCTGTGTTCGTGTTCATCACGTTCACGTGTTTCCTCCGTATCTCCATCGTCCGCACCCATCTCCCGAGTTCTATCCTTCTATTCTTTTCTCCCTCCCGTTCTTTCCGTTTTCAAACTCATCAAGTCTGCTACAAACTGAGAGATATCTGGATCTTTCACGAAATCTGACGGCTTCACTTCCACCGCTTCCAGGTAACCGTCCTCAAATCCGTTTGTGATAAGAGTTCGAATTACAGATCATAAGTCCAGCACCGTCCTATTCTTTCATCTCTTCCCTGCGTCAACCGCCATTCCCGTCTCACCGTGTCCACCTCCATTTTCTCTCTTTTATCATCCCAACACCGATCGTCTTATTATTCTCTCCTCATTTCCATCTATTCTTCTACTTCTTACATATCCCGCTATCTTTATTCCGCTTCCTATCTTTTCTTTTCCCCTCTACTACTATCTGAGATCATTTTATAACAGATAATCCAACTATTATCTTATTCTTTTATTCTTCTATTTCTTTCATTACTCCTTCAAAAATCTGATTATTCCTCTTTCTTATCTCCCTAACTTCATAATCTATCATTATCATTCATCTATTCACATTATTCCTCTCACATTAGTCACTGTTTTAAGTATCTTTAAAGCATCATAATATCTATCCTCTATATTCGCTCATATTTCTACATGATATCACACTATATTCTCAATGATTTATAATCTATTTTCATATTGATATCATTTCATAGATCCTCCCTAATTTGTAGGACTATTATCAACTTTAGAAATATCCTACATCACTATACTTTTCTTAATGGTAACCTATTTTTGTGGGGTTACAAGAAATAGAATACTTATCCAAGTTTAATGTTGAGGTTGAGTATTTCAATATGACTACCAAAAATTTCTAGATGATATAGTCATGATTTCAACTCCTTGAGCTTAACTTTAAAGTTGAAACTCCAATGAAAAACATATGGAAATCATGTGGGTGTCATATTCATAATATTTATGAGCCCCACTGAAAGATATTATGTGGCCTATAAGCTAATCATAATTCCATGTCTCCTTTAATTTCATAGAAATAATATTTATTCATTATTATTGTTGTATAATTTGTATAATAAAGTCTTTGAGCATATGCATTTACTAAGTAAATTATTATGGAATCATAGTAAAATCGATCACTATTCCTTAAAAATATGATATAAATGATCCTATTTGAGGGATATTTGAAAAGGACATCGAATTATTAAAACAAACACTATCTAATCTAACTTATATAATTATTATCATTGACCCTATGGCCATTGGTGTAAAGGTACCATAGATAGATAGTGGGTGCTCTTTGGAGAAAGATAATTATACCTAAATACCAATCAAGTTGATTCATGTCACGATTGTGTATATAATCCTCTGACATGAGATGCTAAAGACATATTGTGGATGGATGATTATGCTTTTACTATGACTTAAAAATCTCTAGCCATGTGATCTCTAAAGTAGCATAGACTGGATATAGTCTGAAGACCTCAAAGGTAGTTGTGTGGTCAAGATAGGATCATCTGCCCTTAGTGTTAGAGGAGATTGACACAAGGAATGAGATATCATTAAATCTTTGGCCGATTTTCTTGACTAAGATAGTAGAAATATTAAAGAAGGTGTTCTCAACAACTTCCTCCATGCATTAGCAGTAACTTGAGTGACAAATAAGGATTCGATAGTTGACTATATCATCACTCATTCATGAGGTTGGCACAGATGAAGGATTATATGTGTATGGTAATCAATGATGACAATGTTCCATACTTGGGTTCTTCTACAATCCACATCTCCTAGATCGCGTGGTGTAGCTTGGAACTCAACGTGACAACTGTTAGGTCTAATCTCTATTTGGTGGACATAGTTATGTATTATAGTGGATTAGCTATCGTTTAATCCCATTAAGTGATTCAATTATATTTAATGTGGGAATTATGACATACATTTATGTGTGTGGAGGTTAATTATGTGTAGAGGCAGTAAATCAGTCATTAGTCATTAATAGGCTGACTAATGACTGATTAGAGGCTTAAGCTTTCCTCATCTCTATAAATAGGAGGCCATAGTCCACTTGGATAACTTAATGCTCATAACCCTCAAGAGAGAACCCCATTTCCTCTAGAGATCAGGAGGTTATATCATGGATATTCAAGAAGACTATTCTCCACTTCAGTAATCTACTTCGGATGAAGATTAATCCAGCGAATCCAGGTATGCGTTAAATTCCAGTTTATGAATCTGATTATTCTGATGAATCATGATGCATACTCAAAGTTTCCAACAACAACAACTAAGATTGTCAATTGGGTTAAACCAATCATTAATTAACTAATATATCTTTCAATATAGATAATTAATAAGGTCGACCAATAAGCATTATTGAGTCTCTGAACTTATTGTACTGCAAGATATATGGACCTAGTGTGTCACACACATAAGATATATGGACGTCTATGGATATAGATATAATTCAGAAAGTTTTGTGAAATGTTCACATACCCAATGTCTATAAATAAGGAGAAAATGATCATAAATCAAGACCCCCAAGAGAACTTTGTGGAAATTCTCTCCTTTCTGATCTTTCTTTCTTGGTGAAGAGCCTTGAAGAGGAGATTCAATTGTTCATCACTTGTGCGGTTACTGCTAAAGGTTGGACACTTTAACAGCATTGAAAACTTTGAGGAACCATATAAGTATGGATTTTGATCTATACTAGATGATATGATCATCCTTTCTTGGTACCTCATGTTTTGAATATTCAATTCAATGTCTTCCATTTCATTTGATGTTTTGATAAAAATTTTGAGATACAATCAAGGATTCATACATTTTTCCTTAATCAAATCTTCTTGCAAGGGCGGTGGAGGTTCACCTTCATCTACCTATATTTCTTAGCCCTTAGTCTTTGACCTCTTCACAACCATCACTCTAATATTCTCCATGTCAGGTTTTGCTCTTCTTAGCGAAAGATCTCAATTTTTATTCAATATTTTTGTTTTCAGTGGTGCTCACTGTTAGAAAGAAAGAAAGAAAGAAACTAGGAATCAACACATCTTCAAAGCACAAAGATGGTTGATATCATGCCAATTTCAAGGCACAACAATCATTTGCAGCGTGCTGACTCAGAGAATTATAGCTATTGATTTGACATAATCAAGGGGGTGATAACAATTGGTCAAGGACCCTTTTTCAATCCAAAAATGGCAGCCTTACATGTCCCACTTTTAGATGTAGCAACAACCATCTATGAGAGGCACCTTTAGAAATTTTGGTGGCTAGGCCAAACCCTACACAGCCCCTTTAGGCACATTAGCGAGTAAGCAAGCCCACACCCTCTTCTAGTGGGGTTGTTGGTTTGCTGCCGCTCAGAAATTTTCCTTTCACAAGAACCCTAGGCCTGCTCAACTACCGCCATAGCTAGCTCATGATGTGATGTCAGCCTAGATGACCAGCCCATACTTTTTTAAAATGTTTAAAAAAATAGGGAAATTTCAGAAAAGGGAAGAGAAAATGAGAAAAATGGAAAGTCATAGATTCTTTAGGAACATCACTTTGTTAAAAACTGATAGAAGTGCATTAGATAAATCAGAAGCGAACATGTGGCCCATTTCATTAGATGTCATCTTTCTTTTTTTGGGGTAAATCATTGTTTGCCACGTCTCATGCTCTAGAATCACACACAAATGGATACACTGATCTTAAGACTAAGATTCTATCACTTTTTTGCTCTCACCCTCCTCTAGTCATACCATCAAGTGGCACAATATGGTGATCATGCCCATGTTAGAGGACCATTGCAGCTTTTGATCCTCTTTGTTAATCCCTCTCCTCTCTGCCCTCCCTATAGTGGTTGACATGGCATAATCTTTATCATCACATTCCCCTAAAGGAGAATCCGATGGCCAGGAATTTCCTTGATCACTATAAAACATGCTCTTCCATTGTTTGTTTACTGGATACTTAATTTTTACCAAATTTAAGTTTTCTTCAACCTCTTTGCCACCTATTGATCTTGTTGCTTCTGATATATTCTTGACAAAACACGCCCTCTATCCCATTGAATTAAACCAAGGAAAATTGGCGTATGAGGAAAAATTGTCGCTCCAATCTCCACAGCTTTCTTTGAGAAATTATTCACCTAGCACCTCAACTAAATGTGAAAGTGGTCAATTGCTTGACAACTCTAATGTCGTGGGATGAGATATCCATCAGGACAACGCAATTTAGAGTTTATTTTTGCATTTAGTTTGTTTTTAAGGTTTTAATCAAGATTTCTCTCCCCTTATGGGACACTTTGTCTCTCTAACTTCTCCCTATGATATCTCCTGTGATCCTTGTTTGTTTTGCTCGTTATTGAGCCCAACGGAAGTCTCATTTCACTTACTTTATAAATACATCCACTTTAACATGTGGTTATATTTTGTCACCCGAATCATTAAAATATCCAAGTGATAAACAATATGGTGTTTTACACTTAATTCTTTGTGAGTTTGACCTCAACTAGCCATTGTGCTATTTTTAAATGTATATTTGAGTGAATTTAGTACTTCGTAAAAAATATTTAATTTTCATAGACTGCAATTTATTCTTGTCACAGCTCAAATGGGTCTACTCATTCTTTAATAGAAAGAACTCTCTCTCTCTCTCTCCAATAGAAGTTTAGTTGCTCATTTTGCCTCAGTCCACCTTATCATGTATACATTAGCTCATTAATGCAATGTGTAACAGCTTGTAATGCAATTTATCTCTTGATGAAGATTTTGTAACAGAGTTCTTGGGAAATAATATGTAACAATTTTGTGTCTGCTCACCAACCTCTCCTTGCCATGACTTAGAACTCAACAAAGGCTTTAAATTGATAGTAAATTTGTTCATATCGCATTCTCTCATGTTCAAACGGTTAGATACTAATTATTTGGACTTCACATGTAATGAGCCAAATTTGTGCAGTCATTGAAAACACATGTCAATTGGTCAAAATAAAACCAAACTCATATTGAATCAAGTATAATTAATGAGAATGGATAGAATCTATAGAGAATTAGCAAGCTGATTAAATTATGATAAATGGAATCACACTCATTGACTATGATTTGCTCTCAATTCCTTATGCTCATATCAGAAATGAATAGTCAATTATTTGCAAAAAGCAACTGTTGATTCTTATTTTTTAAAGTAAATAGTGACATGGAGTTCATATATGCGGAACAAGCAGATTAAGAAGGGATACAGATTTCGGACAGAATGATTCTTCTTGAGGTCAGACACACTTACACACAGAGACAGAGACACAGAGAGAGAGAGAGAGAGAGACAAGGCAAAGACCTAATGGGCAGAGAGAGCATACTTTTCTGATCTTATTAATTTCATGGGCATTGATTTCATGTACAGATGAAGTAGAAAGAAATAAGAAAGAATCATGAGCAGGCCGTGGAGAGGAAGAAAAGGAAATACCATCCTTCTATGTCTAATTACCATCAATGACCAGAATTTCACGCATCAAATAGCATAAACCAGACAGAACTATAGGTAATGGACTGAATGAATTGGGTTCTGAGGGGTGACAGAAACACACACACACACAGAAGAGAAAGGTAGAGAGAGACAACCTCTTTTTGAACTAATTATTGACAAGTACGTGTAATTCATTTACAGAGCAAATAAAATGAGTCAAAAGGGAGAATCAATGGAGAGAACGAGCAGCAGTAAGCTTTGAGAGAGAGAGGGGATTTTACAGTGTCTTTGGAGTTTCTTTCCCTCTTCACTCTCAGTATGTGCATGTATTTGATGTGGGCCATCAGAACATCATCCTGAGGGAAGATCCTTCTCTATCTTGGCTGAACAGACAAAGGTCTTTTGGCACGAAGCTCCAGGTCCTCGTTACTTGACTGACATCCAGCAGCCTACAATCAATCTCTGAAGCCTACTGCTTACTCTGAAATCAACCATGCACTTGAATTTTCAAACATCAACTCAATCAAAGATCAGATGAATACAAGTTGATCAATGAATTAAAATTTTAATTGAGAATGAAGGGAAATAAAAAGGGAACAAAACCAGTTCCAGGAAAAACCAATCATCTCCATAAAAAAAAGAAGAAACCAAAAACGTAACTTCAAATCACCTTTAATTTTAAACAAGTTAATGCGTGTTTTTCATAGAGATCCAAACAACCAACAGCTCCATTCACAAAAGTAGAAAAAAATATTCCCAAAACAATCGATCAT
This sequence comes from Lemna minuta, assembly GCA_024174645.1. Lineage (NCBI taxonomy): Eukaryota > Viridiplantae > Streptophyta > Magnoliopsida > Alismatales > Araceae > Lemna > Lemna minuta. The sequence continues at coordinate 9,253,909 of CM044108.1, forward strand.
CTCAAAGAGAGAAAATAAGAGACCTAAAACCCCTAGCTTCAATTCACACAAATAAACGAGTGTTGTTCACAGATATCCAAGATCCAACAATCCCGTTAACAAAAGTAGAAAACTAGATATTTCCAGAACAAAAATGAATCATCTCACAAAGAAAAAAGAAGAAACCCAAAAGCCAAATCTTCAATTAACCGTTTTATTTCAGAAAAAGCTAACCAGTGTTTTCACAGATATCCAAAGATCCAACAGCCCCATTTATAAAAGTGGACAAAATATTCCAAAAATTAAAAATCAATCATCTCACAAAGAAAAGAAAAGAAGAAAATAAAATTCAATTCACCTTCCCGTCTCCCAAACCAGTGCCAATATTTCTATGCTTCTCAACGAGCTTATCGAGAGCGGACTGAACGGCATCACTGCCACCGATCAAGAGCCTCGCAATTATCTCCGGGTCTTGCTCAAATCTCGCCTGCTCAAACTCCTTCCGAGCATTCTCTCTAAGAACATCTCTCCAGAGGATTCCCCTAGAATCCGGCCAAGTGAAGAACTTTGTGGCGCGGAGGATGTCGCGGTAGAGAGATAGAACCTCCCTTCTGGAGCTCGTCAGCCGCCGCCGCAAATTAAACTCGTCGTCCTCCTCGCTCGATGATTTCCCCCTCTCTTTTCCTTCCAGATGCCTCTCCAGTAGCTCTTCCACGGTGTCGGGGCCTTCGTGGAGGAACCCTCGACGGAAGAAATATATGGCGCAGGGATTCCGCCATTTCTGCGCTTTGAGGAGGATCGAAGAGGCCATTAGAGAGCCTGAGGTCAGCGTTTTTGGTCGTTTACTGTTCGAGGAGAGATAACAAAGAAATGACGGGTTTCTTATTGCATTGGAATATTGGATGACAAAGTCGATGGCCATTGAATTTTAAAGTAAAAGCAAGATCTGGAGAAATTAAGGAACGGGAAAGAAGATCTGGAGATCATATTCAGCAATAAACTTTCAGGTTGTAGTCCTGTTCAGGTGGTGAACTTAAATTTAAAAGAGAGGTTACTCAAATTGATTGGTTTTTAATGGCCTTAACATATCGACATTCATTGAGGTTTAGGAAGTGATCACTGGAAAATCACAAATGCATGCCACTAACGTAGTCACATATAAAAGAAAAATCGTAGGATGATCAACTTTTTACTTTTTCTATGAGATATTCTTCTCTTTTTATCTTCATGTGAAAAGCAATGACATGTCCATGAAATTTTTTAAAAGAAATAAATTTCGTATTACTGATGGTAATTATTTTTGTAAGGAGAATATTTGGATGATGAAAAAGAGCAAATGATCATATAAAGCTGAGATATCACATTCTCAAGATGGACACAGAAAATTAGGAATAAGCGTGTAACTCATACGTGTAATTACTTGTTTATTAATGCAAATTAAGGCATAAAACATTCATTTTTATACATGTTATCATACTTGGAGTGATATCTATCATTCTATGCAATTTACAGTTATAATCTCAAAATACATTATTGTAAAGGATATTCATACATAATTAAAAGTTGATATTTTAAGAGCAAATTATTCTCATTTTAAATTTGAGATTATAATTGAGTTTTTCAATACAAAATAACAAGAGAAATTTTTTTTATATACACTCATTTATGTTTCTAAGATTATCCTCCAAAAGAAATGAGTGTATTTTTGAGTTAAAATTTATTCTCTTGTTATTTCTTAAATTTGAATTTTGATAATGATAGATTGTTTTAATTTCTGATCAAAAAAAAAATTAGATTGAAAATGAGTTTTAGTTTTTAAGTTGTGAATTTTTCTAATTTTTAGGAGATTTTTTTGAATTTTTATGAATTCCAAAAAAAGTCTAGAAAAATTTCAAAATTTTTTGATTTTTCCAAAAAAAACAACCGTTGGATTTTTTTCGATCCAACGGTGAGCAATGCAAATAGAAAATTCCTCCATGATGCCAATTAGTAGGATATGTATACATTAATTGAAGCGTGTAGATAGTTCTATGTTAATATTGACATTGAAAAAGGTTAAATGGATACACAATAAGGCCATAAAGATGGATAGGATATAAAGAGCATTCATAATAGACACTTCATCCATTTGGAAAACATAAATTTCTTCACTTAATGATTGATAAAATCCACAAAAAATAACTTGATAGATCTTCGAAGTATTTAGTCAAGATGATTCTAGACCATATTTTCATTGAGAAGTCAATAGCACAAAAAAATCGGAGTGTTACTTCTTGAACATGGATAGCAGTCATTGGCTTCCATATTGCTTCTCCCATAAATTGGATCGACTAAAATGGATTTCCCATTGACGAACTCAATCACGCGTGTTTTTCTATCATTTTTGTGCATCAATTTATGCAATAAAATTGGTAATTATTTATTATAGTGTTAGCAAGGGTCGAATCACAAGGAGTTGAGGTAATAACATTAGTCATTTGAAAGAAAGGCAAGAGCTTGGATAGAAGTGGAAGTGAAAAATAAGCATATATCGAAGGATGTCAGATAAAACTTTTGATAGTTTCTTTTTAGAATTAAGAGAGAAATTAGAATCCAAAGAGAAAATTTAGGTCAGGAAAGATGAAATGATAATGAGAAGTCAGGCAAAATCAGCAAGAGAAACAGCAAAACTCATATTTTAGGAGAGAGCAAACAACAAAGGTGACAAAATTTTATTTAATCTATGCTTTTAGATTATATCTAAGTCTAAATAAATATATGCTAGAAAATTAAGACCCACCTAGCTTGAAACCACCAAGAAGTTTATCCTATTAATTTTGGGATCATGGGCTTTTCATTCCCAAATTTTCTTGAGAGAAATTCACTATTCAAGCAGGAAAGTTCATCTAATTTCTCATTGACAACTCCATTTCTTGGGCTCAATCACTGTATAAAATGTGTCTAGAACATGAAAAATTCAAGTTTCTAAGAATTTATTCTATGAGCTATGGTCAATCAAAATATATAAGAAGACTTAACTGGGAGGAGAAAGTATTTTTATAGGTGGATTGGACACAATGACTAGATTAATATATCACAATGGCTCAAATGATGCCATACGACACATGACTTGAAGAAGACTTTGATTCTTTAATTGTGTTGGTCATATTGAAAATGAAAAGCCAAAATTTTTCCAGTAGAATGCAAAATGAGGGCCACTATTTCATTTGGATTCAATGGACCGGATCATCTATGGTTGGGATTAGGTCACACATAAAGGCCATTGATCGAACTGTTTGAATCAAACATCAAACATCTTCAAATTTGCAATGCACAATGTACCTTATCCTGATAAGTAAGGATTAATGACTATGATTTTATTGATTTGATCCATCATCACATGTCCTATGTCACATGTGAGATAAATAATACACATAAAAAATGAGAGAAACCTATATAATATATGGGACTATATTATATTTCCATATTCATTACTACTCCCTTTATGTAGATTCACACAAGCGTGAACTATTTTCTACATGGCACCCTGAATTGGAGTTTCCCAGCAATGCTGCCGTGTCAATTGCAATGATGTGGCCCCCTTATTTGGCGTATTTAAACTTAAAATATTCTAGAAATAAAAATTAAAGTTTATATTAACCAAGAAATTCATGTCTTTCAAAATATATGAACTTTTCTATTGATTATTTGGCAATACAACATAAATTATATTTCTAAATTTTCATGATAATTAGAAAATAAAACTAAAAACAAAATCTAGAAAATTTTAGGCATTCTTCCACATAATGAAGCTAGATGTCCCACTTTCTAGTTTGAACTATGATGGTCTGGATTCATGAGTGGAACCATTTTCTTACATGATGCACACACATTAATAGATATAGAGTAGAAAATGGATGGGAAAAAACTCTGGTGGCGTACGACCCCTGTCGCCACCAAGACACGATACCACAGCGCCGGAGGAGCCCTTTTGCGCGCGCGGATCTATCCGCTTATCTTTATTTCTTTATTTCCTTATTATGAACTTTTGACCCGCACGTGTTTAAGCGGGTTCTCGTTTATTTCTTCTCTCCCTTTAGGCTTCCGGGTGGGTTCTTCCCTTTTCGGGATCCCATTTGTGAAGCCCATCCTTCTTTGTGAACCTTTTATTCTATTTCTATGAGTATGGGTGTGGGTTGTGGGCCTCAAGTGGGCCCTTTCCTCTCTTGGCCCACCAAGGGCTCTATAAGAGGGGAAGGGACCCCCCCACAAACCCTAGCCGTCATTTGAAGAAAGAAAGGGTCATCCTTCATCTCAAGTGGCTGCTCAAGGAAGGACAAGGAGGGGAACCAACCGCCGCCACCGCCGCCGCCACCGCCGCCGCACCAGTAGTGCCGCCGTCGTGCCCGCCGCCGAGGCCGCCGCCTTCTCCTGCCTTGCCCACTGCTCTCCTTTGTGCAGTTTTCCAGCCGCCGCCGCTGCTGCCGCCGCCTCAGGCCGCCGTTGCCGCCGCCGCCGCCAGATCGCTGCACCACCACCTCCCTTCCACCCCCACGGACCATCCTCTCCCTCTCCCACGCCACCTCCACCTCCATCTCCGGCGAATCTCCCAGCCGCCGCTTCCGATCCTCTCCCTCCCCACGATTTTGCCTCCCTTCCTCCTCCACGGACCATCAGCCCCCCAATCTCCTCCTCCACCATCATCTCCGGCGAACCTCCTAACCGCCGCCTCCATTCCTCCTCCTTCCCCCGATTTCCCCCCCCCCCCCATCGACCTCCAAGATCCCGCCGCCGTCGCATTTCGCGGCCGCCGCCTTCGCCTCCCGTTGCCGTCGACGTCACGCCCCCGCCGCAGACGCCACCGCCTCCCCGCTCGCCTCCCGTAACCACCTCTGCGACCTTCCGCGCCGCCGTCCGCTCGCCTCCCGCCTCCCGGCAAAGTTCCGAGCTCGCCCCGACTCGAGAACCGCCGCCCCGCCCTCTTCCACCGATCCGCCGCCCGGCGAACCTTCCTTCACGCCGGAATCAACGCCTCGCCCTCCATCGCCGCGTGCCGCCACGATCGCCACAGGGGAAACCCTAGGGCGAAGTGGACGATTCCCGCTGAGTCGACTCAGCGGGAACCGTCCCTCACTCAACCCGACCGGGCTGAGTCAACCCGACCGCCCGGATCGGCCGTGACCAGAAGGACCGCGCCGGCCGATCCCTGGCCTAGACCGGCCCGGCCCCTCCCCAGGCCGAGCCCGGTCCCCAGCCTGGGCCCAGACCGGCCCGACCCCGACCGGTCCAGACCTCCTGGGCCGTCCAGCCAAACCGGAACCGTCCGGACCGCCCGAACCGGCCCACCACGGTCAGCAGCCGCCCAGGACAACCTGCACCGGTCCGGACCGCCCAGACCGTCTCGAACCGGCCTGGGCAGCCCCCGACCGGCCCCAAATGCCGCTCATCCGCCTTCCGACATCGCCCCGCTCGCAACGACTCGTCATCGCCCCGCCCCGCGCCGATCGCTCCTCCGCGATCCCTCGCTGACTCGCCCCGGCGCCCCACATCGCTGCCGCGCTCGACGACCTCCTCGCCTCGACCGACCGGGCTCGCGCCCGCAGGTTAGCTTCAACCCCTCTTTCAAGTTAATTACTTTTCGAAGCATTTCCTTTACTCGTCTCCACCGCCGTCGGACGACGTAGATAGGGTAGTACGATTGTAGGTTCAAGATTTCTGACGCGTACGTCAGGCCCGGTACCGAGCGTGGGCTGCGGCCTCCTGGCTACTCCACGACGAGCGACTTCCACGCCTCCGGACGTGGATCGAGAGGATCTCACCCTACCCATCATCGCGAGTTTCCCCGGGTCACTCGGAGTCGACTCCGCTGATCGGCATGTCTGCCTGTACTTACGTTTAGGTTAGAAGTCGTATTTAGAGTCTAGAGTTCGCCTACCCATAGGTTAGGGTTGACCGGTTACCTCCGGCCAACCTCAGTCCCATTGATCAGGCACGAGGGTTTTCACCACCGTGTCCTGCATCAAACTCTCTTCATAGGAAGGATACAAATTGAGCAACACGTAGAGAAACCTTTTAATTGGGGAAAAAATTCTCGGTAGCTTGACAACCTATCTAAAGCTTTAGGATTGAATTGATGCCTCTACTCAATCAAGACTTCTATGTTCTCTAAAATTTACATGTTGGGCTCAGTACTCATTCTCCTATTAGTACCTTTCTTGTATCTATTGATGTAGTGCTGATTCACCTTGTTAGAGTTTGTGTCCTACATAACTGCCTATCTTATAATCTACCATTCAGAAGACTTGCATTATGCCAAAGTACATTTTCCGCTATTTAAGAATTTTTCCCTCATGTCTACATCTAGCACATATGCCATTAGTGGTGACCATTTGTCCCCATGTTGAGCACTACACCTCCAAGTGTCATGCACCTATCCCTCTATTCCAAACAACTAATGACACTCTTGCTTACAACATGGGCCATCATGCCAATTACGTTGCACTACATACACACTAGGTCATTCATGATCCGTGCTTTCGTCCCTGAAACCATAATTCCATGCATGATTAGTTATGTTTTGTGTATGTTTCAAAATTTTATTGAAATGACAGAAATGAAAATCTCCTTCCCACTTGAATTTCATGGTTAACTCCTATGTAATTTACTCATCATTATGCATTCAGATTCAATTTTCCTTACTGTCCTATGTTTCTCATTAATTTTTTAATAATAGACTTTGATAGATGAAGAATACAATGAAAATTGAATCAGAGAATTCACACTTAAGCTTAAGATATCTCAACTATTCAAGTTGACCTGAAAATAGAAATATCTAAGCACAAGTTTCTAAACATCAACAATCAAATTAAGCATATCCCTCATACAACTATACATGATGACATAGAAAAGGAAAGATATGAATAGAATTTGTTTCGATAAGTATCCAAAGTTTCGAACAAAAAATTTAGGCCGAAGCATCATCATCTTTGCATCTATGCACTATAAAATGAGAAGGTAATCCCAAGTTCCCATTGAAAACACCAACTCCAAACATCCCCTACAAGAGTCTCATACTTTTTACAAAAATCCATTCTCCATGTGTCTTGATAAAAGAACTATGACATAAACTATACAAGGAAGTATTATCCATAGTGAAAGTGCACACTTCCACAACTATTTCACATTGCACCAATAATTTTAGCAAGATTCAAATAATCTATAAATTTTTTAATAGAATAGATATTGAAATAAGAAAAAAAAGGTTTTAGACTAGTGCACATAAAATAAAAGTGAGAGGATGCAAGAAAAACTAGTTCATAAGTTGTTCTCTTCGAATCTCATTTCATTCAACCTCTCGGTTCAAGGAGAGAAGTCAAACTCTACATAGCGTAAGAAGTTCCTTTCATATCAGAGCTCAAAGATCAATCTCATCTCTCATTCTTTAGTTCTTTCACAAACCCTACGGCCATTGTTGACCTTAATGAACCAATTTCAATCACAAATTTTATTAAAAAAAGGCCTCTAACTGCACCATAGAGACATCGTACATTGCACATTCAATAGAAAAACTTGAAATTTCAACAATTCTCTGCTTATTTTATTGAATTTTTTAAAAAATTAAAGACAAAATGGGAGTTGATTAAACATCCTAGAATATTTTGATAACCATAAATTGCCTCGAAATTGTAGTTTCAAGTAAGTTGCCGTCAATATATTCTAATTCGAGTAAGTTGACAGAAAATATGGGCCGGATTCTAAACGGACAAGATGGCATCTTCTCATGCGTGCATTGTGAGAGAACACCAAAAGCCAGAATCCTCTTGCCCTTCACTCAACATCTTTCACTCCACCCCTCTCACTCAACCTCTTTCGCTTGTACCTTTTTAGCGTAGAAGCGACCGCTTTCACTCAGCCTCTCCTTCCTCCACTCGACTCTACGTTCCCTCTCCCAGATCTCCCTCTATCTCTCTCTTTCTTAATTCTCTCCCTCTCTTTCTTAAATTCTCTCTCTCTCTCTCTCTCTCTCTCCCTCTCTCAATTCCGCCTCTTCACGTGATTCGAGCGCGGAAGCTTGTAAACAGGAGGCGGAGCTGGCCGGACGAGGCAGAGGGAGAGAATTAGAGAGATGAGGGATTTGTCGAGCTTGGGGCATCTCTTCGTCTGCGTCTTCCTCTACAACTTCTCGTCATTCATGGTGATCCCAGCCATCACTGACGTTACCATGGCCGCTCTCTGCCCCGGCAGAGATGAGTGTTCCCTCGCAATTTACCTCAGCGGCTTCCAACAGGCCGTAAGTCTCTCTCTAGCTCTCTCTCTCTCTCTCTCTCTCTGTCCATCTCTTTCTCTGCGTGTGTTTGCAATGTTCTTTGCATGTTCGTAAGTGAAAAATTTATCGCATTCACGCAAAGATGAACGCTGAAGTAAGCATAGGGCGACGGTGTTCTTGGGGATTCTCTCGCATAAGTTTTATCCATATCTCTCACTCGTACAGATCACGGCGATGGGAACTCTCTTTCTCACTCCTCTCGTCGGCAACCTTTCCGATCGATACGGCAGGAAGGCGCTGCTCACAATCCCGATGTCCGTTGCCGTCATTCCCCTCGGTATCTCTCTCTCTCTCTAAAACATCGTTCGGTGAGAAGGATGGCAGGCGTGTTTTAAACATGAACCACGGCGAAACGCAGGAGACTTTTTAGTGAGGAGAGAGAAACTGCATTATAAAGTGAAAAACTAAAATTTTCTAAAAAGAGAAGTGTAGCTATCTCTTTTGCTCAGTGATGTAGAACTGCCTCACGTTTAACTTTTTTTTTTTAGTCTGGAAATAATTGCACTTTCCTAATATTTATCGACATTTTATACATTTTTTTAAAATATTTGGAAAACTGTTTTTGTAAAACTCGTAAATTTCCAACCCACGTACATTCATTGTAGTTTCAATATATTTTTGCTTTTCCCAGCACGATAATTTTGAAAAATACTACTGAAATCTGGATTTGGGAACTGTGATCTGATCATGATTGTCGTGATCGTGCTTGATCCTTGATTTATTGATGGATTCGATCGATCAGCCAAGGATGTCCCTGATCGGAGTGATCAGGGTACATTGATTCGATCATTTAGAAGGCCATTGATTGGCTAAATGGTGATTGATCAATGATCGCCAAATTCATCGTCGATCAGATCGACGACCACCCCCCAAAAATTGACCAAAATTTAAAATATGAGGACTATTATTTTTTTAAGATATTGATTAAATACTCCCGCGATCTGAAGGTCTATCAGATCGACGATCAGATCCCAGTTTAAAGGTGTGGTCGTTGATCTGATCTCAGATTAGATTACTCCCTTGATCGACCATCTTGTCTTTATCTGTGATCGATCGAAATCCATCTGGCGTGATCGAATGGATTGAGGCATTCGATTATCGATCATATCCGATTATGTCATTCCGATCACTGATGACTGATCATGTAGAATGAACGAGATTTGCAGATTAAAGGAGTATTTTACTACAATTTTTGAATGAGAGGATGAATTGCAATCGCTAAAACCTTTTTGGGCCACTCTGTAAGAATCACCTCGATAAGCCAATATAAATAATACTTGGCGCCTGACAATTTCTCATGGCGACTGGCAGGCGTACTAGCCTACAATCGAACGAAGACCTTCTTCTACGTCTACTACGCCGTCAGAATCATCGCAGGGATGTTCTGCGAGGGAAGTATACAATGCCTACCTATAGCTTACGTAGTAAGTTCTTCCCTCGGTTTTTCGGTTCTCAGGTTTTCGGTTTCCCTTCGATATGGTCGATTTATTGATCTTTTACGGACGAAACAAATTCAGGCGGATGTGATTGGAGAAAGGCGTCGAGCTTCTGCGATTGGCATGCTATATGGAGTTTCCATGGTCGGATTCGTTTCAGGAACCCTGAGTGCTCGATTCCTCTCCTCCACGCTCACCTTCAGGGTATGTACTTGTATTGTAGATCTTATTTGCTTGTTTATATATTTTTGTGATGTTTTCTGGTTGCTCTAATCTAGGTTTCTGCTTCCGTGGCGCTTTCTGCGCTTGTTTACATGAGAGTGTTCTTGAAGGAATGTAATCAGAGTAGATGCAGTGAGAATAATGCCAAGTGCCCTGAATCAAGAGTGCTATCATCTAGCGGGAATCCCCCGATGATGGAAATGATCCGCTTATTCCGACGCAGGTCTATTTGTTTTCCAGAGAGCTTTGTCAAAGTTTTGACTTTGATGTTACTGTGTGGTTATGGAATGATTGTGACTGTTTCGTGTGACATGACCATGAAACGTATGCAGCACCACGGTTTCGAGAGCAGCGATTCTTGCATTTTTGAGCAGCCTTGGGGAAGCAGGTCTGCATTCTTCTTTGCTGGTAACTTTCTAAAACATGATCAGTGAATCTAGACTATCAAATTTGTAATACGGTGATATCATATATTACCATGTTTCCAGAATAATTTTTAACCTTGCCATTTGTAATTACAATTTTTTTACTTTAAAACAGTACTATTTGAAAGCCCGATTTCACTTCAACAAAGACCAATTTGCTGATTTGCTATTAATGGCTGGAACTGCTGGAGCTGTCTCACAGGTATGAAAAATGTTGCAATTTCAGTCCTCCTTAGCATTGAAACTGGTTTCTTCACCATATGCATGATTAAATGTGCTTCAAGATTGGGGAAAGGAGGTTCAGCTTTCGAATGTTCATGGCAACCTGTCCCTTATTTTTCATGAAGTTATGACTGATTCAATGTCAATTGTATTGTCAATTGTTGAATGGCCGATGCTCAAGTGTTATGCTGCAGCTTACCCATCCAGGACTGCTTTGGTGAAGATATGTCCAATATGTTCTATCAGCAAAAAGGGAAAGAAGGTTGAGGAGAGAGAAAGAGATAGAGAGATGGTGGGAGGAAACCTGGCAGCCCAGAAAATGTCTCCCTCTCTTATTTTGCCCGAATCACGCTCCTCTCTCTTATCTCCTTCCTATTTGTTGACAGACTGCTAGCCTTTTCTCACTGACCTGATAAGAAGGAGATCAACATGAGGACCACTAATCTGGAGGTTCACTGGAAACAAAACCTGAGTCAAGAACCATCTGATGACATGTAATGAGGATTTGTAACTGGCCAAGAGTATGAGAAAGCTTGGAGTGGGGAGGGGATTTTTGGAAAGTGTATGTTTATGTGGAAGATGCGCTGTGGGGTCGTTAGAGAGGTTCTTTTGAACTGCATCATATTTTTTCTAAGAACCAGTTAATCTGACTGTTCTTGCTCTTGATTCTGTCGAATTTATCATGTTTTTTTCTGACCATCCCCTCCAATTTCTTTCAGCTTTTTCTCTTAGAATGAGAATTATTTCCATTGGTATTACATTCAGTGTTCGGTGTTGCATGGTAAATGAGACTGCCACAGAAAAGATGAACTCCATGGTTCTGCAAATAGGAGAGTTACAGAAGTGACGTGGAACGACACACTCATGGATCAGATCCTATAGAAATTGCCCAGCCAAAAGGTTAGTATTACGCCATCTCCTGAACAAGAGCAGAATTAGCTTTGAGAAACATAAGCATCAATGGCAAAGCATCAAAGGGCATCTGATCGGCCCTCACACCAAGGAGATTTACAAAGGTTAAATGGCAAAGACCTAAGCCCTTTGTTCCAGCTGGCAAATAAAGATGCTTCCAGCTCATCATAATGTAAGTTAGTGATCATCAATCACCCATCATGCTGTATTTAGATGAAGATGCTGCATTTCAAAAGAAAGTCATAATCCATTTCAAAGGCTTGTGAATTGCTGGCAAGAATTGTGCATTCTTGCATATTGTTCTAAGTTTGAGAAGCTAACCCTGATTTGCCCAGTTTCCCTCCTGAATTACTCAAACAGATGAACCTGAAGGGGCCTCAACCGAGAAGTGCAGTCGGATAGTGTGTCGATGTATCTGGTTTGACTTGTTACAATAGTGGACATGTCTGTCGACACAGATAGACATGTTCAAGCACTTTTGGTTGGTAATGCATGAAACTCCGAGGCCAGGTTATAAGGCTGATTAGCATGCCTCTTCCAATCTTCCTTATAACCTTATAAGGTTATAAGGTGTTATGTGATCATATTCCTAATGTTTGCAACTGCAGATCGCAAGAGGAATTAGGCTGACAGATAAGGTAAGCCTCACAGAATGCTACCGTGAACGTCCTAAACATGCCAAGATTCACAAAAAAATAGTGGCTGACTTACACTGAATGCCAGATCTGTAAGAATTAAGGTGTTCATTTCCATCGCAAAAGAACCTTGAGGATCTGAAATAAGATCAGGCACAGTATTGCTGACTTGCCTGAGCATGGTATGTTCTTCACTGATCATCTTTTTGAATTTATTCCACTTTGGGATTTGAGGCTGTACTGGTTAGCAAGAACAGTATTCAAATTTATTGTCTGTGCTAGTATCCTTGAATTCAGTATCTCCCAGAAACCTGGAGGGTTGGATTTGAGGCCGAGAGCCATCTTACATGTCCATCTTTCTTTAAGAGACAAATAATTCTCCAACAATTCGACGATGGAGTAATTGAGGGAGTGGGTCGCATGAAGACGGTTTGAAGACTTATATGAAGGTTATTCAGCAACTGTATTGGACCAAGGTGAAGATACACCTCAAGAGATGTGTAAATGAGTGTAGCACCTGAGAGAAGTTGTCTCTATTAGTGTTTCCAGTTGGACTCTTCCTATGTGTACACAGTTCATATGAGGTATGGAATCACATGTAGAGCAATTTTATTGAGGCACTCAAAATTTCAAGGTTGTGTGAAACCACTTTTGTGGTTCTTGAACACTTGTGAAGTATAATCATATCTCTCCTTCATAATTGAGTGAAAAGCTAACTTGAAATTCTGTGTACAAGTGTGTAAATAATTGGAGATGTTGCTTAAAGACTTGACCTACGTGCCCACTGCTCTTTGCTGTATCAGATGATCTTGATGGAGCCCAAGATAGAGCCTAAGAGCCCATTTCCAATAGGACCTAGAAAGCCCATTTAAAGATTTGTGGGCTTGAAGAGAATCTCTAGGAGCTGATAATATTGGTTGGGGATCACCTTGAGGCAGAAATACTTATGACCAATTCTACAGTTGCCAGAATTTGAAAAATATCTTCATCTAGGCCTTTCAAAGCCAGCAAGCTTCTTTTTTTGTTGTCAATGCTGTCATCTGAACACTTCTGTGCTATTTTGACTTGTATTTCAAGGCTGTGAGCTGTTTTTTTCAACGGTTTTGTCTTTTGTATGGCCCTTCACTTTTTGAGGCCTATAAAAGCCTCCTCTCCCGGTGTTGTAACCCATGAGGACACGGTTTGAAGTTATCAGTCTTTGAGTGATTTGCTTTCTTTCCTGTGAGTACTCTCCTTATTTGAGCATGTTCCAGTGTTTGTGGATTCTAGTACTACTCCCTTGTGAATTAAAGGGTTGACGATTCTGTGGATTTTAAATGAAGCTCTTCTTGTACAGCAAGGCTTCTGGACTCAAGTAACTTTTCTGTATTGTCCGTGTGCTAAGGCTGCATCAGATCTCGAATGACAAGTCCTAATGTAAGTGGTGTAATTAAGGCAGCCAACTGATAGGCTCTTTGAGAGAACCTACAGGCATTGCAGAGGATGGGGGCGAGTTGGGCAACACAAAGATTTCGCGAAAGGAAGGCAGAACATGTGGGTTCACTGGATCCGGAATTGGGTTTGGACCTTATCCAAAGCGAATAAGGGTGACTGGAGAAAAAGGAAACTGAGGAGCTGGGAGGAAAGGGATCCGGGTAATTAAAACCCTACCAGAAGGTGGCATCATCAGGAGAGGGAGCTGAGCTTGTCCCCTCTCTACCCACTGGCGTTATCTCCTTCTCTCTCACTCTTTCTCATCTCCATCTCTCTTTGTATCATGGGAGAAGACACTGGGCCTTTTGGTGTTTAGTGTTGGGATTATTTCCTTAGTGTCTGGGTCGGGGCCTGTCACCAACTCCCAAGCAGGCCAAACTTCTGATAAAGTGGCTGGGTCAATCCCAATTTGAGACCACCTGGGATTTAGGTTTAAACATAACTGAGAAGTTTCTAGATTTTGGCCTTGGACAAGGCAAATGCTCTGAGGGTATAAAAGCAATAAAGCCCTATCTGATCTACCAGATAAGGAGATTAGCCTAAGGACCACTTATCAGGGGGTCCACCTGAGAAAAACATGAGTAGAGAACAACTGTCCAGCAGCACATCATCAGGTTATTAGGGTTCAAGGCTAGCGTAAATCTGGAGGCCAGAAGTGGGGAGAGGAGTTTTGGAAATTGAGCTGGTGTCTGGGAAATCCTTTAGGGGTCACTGATATTCTATTTAACTCCAATTTCTTGTTTCCAAGAACTATGCCATCTGAGTGTTCTTGTTTTTCATTTTATTGAATTCGTTGAGTTCACTCTGGCAATTTGATACAGTGCATTTGAGAAGTATTGATATTGTAATCATCATTGATGAAATTCAAAAACCTTTATTTGCTTCAAAGAAAATTTGAGGCCTTGACAAGAGAGATAAGTGAGAAGAAGGGAGGAGGATGGAGACTGAATATAGAAGAGAGAGGATGACACTGCCAAGGTCCCATCGAGGACAATTGGCTGGTAAGGGTTAGGGCGGACGATCTAAGAGGGAGGATGCTAGGAGAAGCTCACGGCCAATTCCGTCATGCCTCCAACTTATTTGCTTCTTCTCCTGCACTGTCCCACCTTGCTAAGTGAGTTTACCTAGTGCACCTATTAGATACTGGTATGTGGTAATCTATCTCAGTTCCATCTCTCTCAGATGTTCCACAGTTACATACCAGCTCTATTACGAATGAGAGTTGGCACATTTTGGTGAGTATTTCATTCATGTTTTGGTTGAGTCTTCAAACTTAATCAGATATACTTGCATTAGAGCAATAATCTGGCGTATTCAAGAAAATGCTTATCAATTTATGTTAGCACAAGAAAATGATGTTGTCTTTTATCATTTTGTATTGTACTTCATGTGTTTTTATCTGAGAAATTGTGTTTTTCAGTTGCTTCTAATGCCCACGCTATCCCCATATGTCGGAGAGGAGAAACTTCTAAGCATTGGGCTCTTCGCGAGCTTTCACGCATGTAATCCCTTTTTGAGAATTTATTTTGTATTAATTTCGTTTCTGTTGAATGCATTGTTGGAGAAAAAGCACATGACTGATTTTGGTGATTTTCTGATGCAGATATTTTTATACAGCTTAGCATGGGCCTCTTGGGTACTTCTCATCTTTTTAGACCATTATTTCCTCGAGAATATAATTTATTGATTGTATTTTATTGCAGGAGAAAAATTATATCTTTTAGGGTTTATTACTTTTGGCCTAGGATTTAGTGTTTAGGACGGAGGCATGATTGCCTGTTTGCTGTGCCACTTGCATGGCTATATCATTTGGTGCAGCTTAAGGTGGCCATGTGTAAGGTGACCACGAGGATGACAATTCTCGGTTTTTGATGATGACAATCATCACCATTGGATGGGGCCTTGTGTATTCGTTTAGGGGTATCAAGTTTATGTTTTATGGTTTGAAGTTTAGGGCTATGGTTTTTTTAATTTTTTCTAAGATTGTTTTCCTCTCAATGATTTCTTTCTTCTTGTATTTATATCCATTCAAGTTGTTTCTAATTTCTTTTTCATTTTTATTAATTGATAATTTAACAATTTATTTAACTTTTAAACCCTGACTGTGACATTTATGTCTCTCAGGTTCCATACATGGCTTCAATGTTCTTGGTAATGAGCATCTTCATTCATCCATGCGTAAGTCTCCTTTACCCTAATGCTGACTTGGTCGACATTGAAACATTTTCTATTCCATTGTAGTTACGAAGCATAGTATCAAAAAAGGTTGGGAGTGAGGAGCAGGTATTTGATCCGCTTGTCCTCACTCATTTTATTTATTCTCTGAAAAGAAAATTTGGAGAATTACTTTGCCTTCAGGGAATGGCCCAAGGTTGCATATCAGGGATTCAATCATTCGCTAATATTCTCGCTCCTATTGTGTTCACTCCTCTAACTGGTAAGAGACCAACTAGCCCCTACACTGAAATCCTCATGCTTACCTGCTTTTGATGTTGCTCAGCTCTTTTTCTATCGGAGAATGCTCCCTTTCATTTCCCTGGGTTCAGTCTGATGTGCATAGGATTTGCCTCTGTAACTCTCTTTCCCTTCTAATAAAGTAAACAGCATTTAAAGTTGACTCTGTGACTAAGTTTTTCAGTTGATTTCCTTTCTCCCAGATGACTGCCTTCGTTCTCAGTGTTATCTTGGCGAGGTCTGAGTCTCAAGCTCGCACGGCCAGTTTTCAATGAAGTGGACAGAAAATGTTGACCGTTGACCCTGAGAAGGTAATTATCTCTCCCTTTCTATCTCTAGGGCCTCCTTCATAATGGCCCCAATCTACTTGTAAATAATCCTTTTACATTATTTTTTTGTGGGGTCAAGTTTTTTTATTTTATCAGTGGCGTAAGTTTTGGATTGGACTAGGAGATCATTCTGACTTTCCTTTTTCTAGTAGTGCAAAGATTTTCATCTTTGACGTCTCTCAGACTAGATTTCTGAGATAAGAAATCTTGTTTGGCTGTTAGCTTCCAACCCTGCCAAAGTCAGTAGGAAAAAGTATGAGAGACTACTCGGTAGGAATTCATGTATCCATGATCCCATGATCCTACGGCTTAAAGTTTTATGGGGAGGAGTCTTTGTAGGGGGAATGAAGAAGAAATATGATGAGACTTTTGTAGAAATCTCCTAAGCTTTATCTCTGGGCCCCTCCAGGCTCCTCTTGCTCTTGGCTTAGCCAGATGCTTCCTGCAGCTCTCTCTCTCTCTCTCTCTCCCACATTACAGTGAAGTGCTGCGCAGGCAGCACTGGAGAGATCCACAGACCTACGAAATTTTCTAATTTTTCCAGTATTGTTCAAAATAGTACATTGTTCCCTGTTCAGAGGGACATACATGGGCAAAAGATGAAATGGGCCCGACGAGCTTGGCAAAGGTGAATTTAACTATTCCGAAATCCTAATGAATACCCCCTACTGCGTATATGGAAACTTGAATGTAGAAGTAGAGGACAAACAATACGAAAGATAAAAATTACGCTGAAGGGATTACGGAAAAGTGAAGAGATGAAAAGCGGAGTAAAAATGTGAAAAAAATAATTAAATACAGAAAAGGATAAGAAATTAAATGTAGAAAATCTTAAAATTATTCTTCAATTTCCTTCAGTGAAAAGCATAAAAAGTGGAGCCCACTTCAGGTGACTGGCAACCACGTGGCACCTGCTGAAGCATCAAATTGTTTGAAACAAGCAGAATTTAAGCTCACCCTCCATTTTTCACTTTAATGGAGGGGTATGTGGAAGCTTCTTGCTCGATGCTGATTCGTCTTATTTTCTAATGGATGGGATCAAATGCATCCCTTCGGAGTCCACTATAATGCATATCGCGATCTGAAGCATTAGATCAAGATCTAACAAAACACAACTCCACTAAGATTTATCTTCATATGATGACATGGAGAGTCTCAAGGCTTCATTTCAGATGTCATAACCACTAGTTTAAAGGCATTGATTCTCCTCTCCACATTAAATCATAGCCAATGACTACTTTTGGGGAGATGATCCAATGGCAAAGGCCAAAATTTCATCTATTTATACTCTCTCTCTCTCTCTCTCTCTCTCTCTCTCTCTGATGGTAAACTTATTCTTGGACATTTATTACTGATCGAGCTCTTTGGATAGTTGTTTCCTTGAATCTCTTGATTGGATCATGTTCTATAATCAGTTCTTTGTCCATGAAGAATCTACAATCAAGACTTTAAAGAGAAATCACGAAGAATTTTCTGTTTGAACATCAAATTTTCACTTTTGCAATTATGGAATGAAAACCCCTAATCTATCAATTCATTCTATCTATTTCTTCATAGTTTTGATTTAATGAAGTGTTTATTTCCCCTAAACTATCATATTTTAGCATTAGATTTTCCTTTCGAATTATAGATTATATAAATACATCAAAATTTGTCACTTTCTTTCTCCTCATTATCAATTTTCTCTCGCAAAATTATCTGTTTTATTTCTCTCTTGATTCAACTTTGATTTTTGTGATTTTGGATTCATTGGAAAGATATTTGAGTTATCTTCTTAATTATACTATTTTTCCTAAAAAAATTTCCCAATTCATCATTCGATTTAATTGATTTCTCAAAAACTCTAAAAAATCTACTCTTATTCCTTGAGGATTCAACCCTTTCTCACTTATTACACTTGATTAGTCTAAATTAAAAGTGATTTTAATTATCAAACTAATAATCGAATAAGCGCATTAATAAACTAGAAATTATCAAACTTATTACATTAATAACTAATAATCTTAATTATCAAACTCATACTCAATTAACAACAAGCGCATTAATTCCTTTCTTGTTCTTCTATAGAGTTTCAAGGGTTCTTGAACTAATCCATGATGATTTATGGGGACTGATTGATCTAGGAACAATTGGAGGACGCAAGTATTTCTTACTCCTGGCTGATGGCTTTTCGAGAATAATGTGGGTGGCAATTCTGAAAAATATATCAAAGGCCTTTGTTGCTTTCAAATGATTAAGGACATTTGCCAAAGCTGAGACGAAAGAGAAAATTGAGTGTCTTAGAACCAATCAAGGAGGCAAGTTCAATTCCAAAGAATTCACTGTGTTGTGCATTTGTTATGGCAATAAGAGGCAGTTGACCACTCCTTTTTCTCTTCAAATGTATGGGGTTACACGACCATATTAAGATGGTGAAATGTTTTCTAGAAAGCAAGTCACCTCCACATGAATTTTGGGGAGAATTAGTTTACACTATTGTATATCTCCTAAAAAGATCACCTACAAATTGTTTTGAAGAT
Organism: Lemna minuta; assembly: GCA_024174645.1. NCBI lineage: Eukaryota > Viridiplantae > Streptophyta > Magnoliopsida > Alismatales > Araceae > Lemna > Lemna minuta. Next base: position 9,272,820 of record CM044108.1, read on the forward strand.
ATAATACCTATGAAGCTTGGATATGGAGTAAACCTTGATTGGTCATTTAAGATATCTAGAACTCTTTCTCACTTCAAGATCCTTGGCACACAATTAAAGAAACTTGATGATAAAAGAAAATCGATGAAACAGCCTCTAAAGGCTATAGAGTTTATGCTCCCCCTAATGGCAACACCCATGTCTCTCAAGATGTAGTTTATGAAGAAGATAACCAGTGGGATTAGAAGAACTCCATGGAAGAAACGAATTCAGGTTCATTTTTCTCTCAACTTTCTAATGACCTCAGTGTTGACCAAGTCAATATGATAGTGGGACTGCTCAATTCAAGAATTTGAGGGTGAAAATCATAAATCCTTGGGATTTATCAATAATTATTCATCAAGAATATTACTTTAAAAAAAATTCTTTTTATTTTCTGGATTTTTTGGCAATTTTCAGAAACTAAAATCGGTAAACATATATATTTTTTTAACAAAGAAAATAACATAATTTTAAAAGAAAAAGAAGAGAGAGAGTTGTTCTCTCTCTTTCTCTCCCGGCATGACTCGAGGGGTAAGCAGTTCTGGCTTTGGAGATTTATCCGAGAACCGGGTGCTTGACAATTGGGTAAAGCCGACATGGAGAGATGCGGGGAAGATATCAGTGCTAGCGTTGTTTGGGTTAGCGTCTGGCTCGGATAAGGGTCATGGTCAGTCAGAACCTGTATTACTCTGGGCTTTTCCTCTCCTCTGCGTATCTCTCTCTCGCAACGGAAAAAATTCCGTTGCGAAGAGAGGCGGGAGGAGAGTGGTACGGTCTCTCTCCACTCTCTTTCTTCTTTTTTTCCCTCTTCCTTTCTCCACTTTCCGCAGGCACTTCTCCACCGCGCATAAGCTCTTCCGCGCCCTTCTCCACCGTCCGTCCAGCTCCCTCTTCTGCGCGCGCATGCCGGCGTGAGGGAGAAGACCCCTCCTTCTCTTTCGCGCTCCCCGCTTCCATCTCTCCCGCGCGCGCGCGTGCGTTAGCGCGTGAGGGGAGAGGATGGAGGAGGACACTTTCGTCCTTCCCCTCTCTTCCTCCACTCTCTTCTCACTCTCTTCTTCATTTATCCCCGCACGCCCTCGCCCAATTCTCCCTCTCGCGCCGCGCGACAGAAATTTTCGCTCTTTCCTAAGAGGTATCGAAGCTGATAAAGTGGACAAAAGGTCAATGAATTCACATAATTCTAGTGGTTTGATCGGCTCCCTGAGATCTCTCACGCATACAAGAGCTGATCTAATGTTCAGTGTTGGGTTTCTGAGCCAGTTAATTGAAAAATCAACAAAGAAACCCATGAATTCTGCAAAATGAGTGTTCAAATATTTGGAGTTGATTAGGTTCAGTGACAGTGATCATGCAAGTGATTGTGAGGATACAATGAGCACCTCAGGATTTGCGTTCTTTGTGAATGGAATTGTTATAACTTGGCTTTCACAAGGGCAAAGAGTTGTAGCTCTGTCCTTGTGCGAGGCTGGGCACATTGCTCTGACTTATGTGGCATGTCAAGGAGTCTGGCGGCACAATCTACTCGAGGAATTGATAAAATCCAATTCCTTGCAGACAAAAAGTCAGCCATAGAGCTTGCCAAGAACCCTTCTTTTCACAATTGGCGAAGCACATTAATGTGCGATATCACTACTTTCTTTCCTCTGTGGAAGAAAATACTACGGCATGTGACATCGAATGATCAGCTCGTCGATATTTTCAGCAAGTCATTGGGAAGAATAAAAATTCATGGAATTAAGTGATAAAATATGTATTAATGACGTTGAAAATCATCTCCAAGCTTGCAGGGGTGAATGTTGGAGCAAGCTCGAAGAAACTCTAGCAGCAAATAAAGGTGTTCGATGAAATGCCTCGGGTAATCCTGTTTTCCACTTTGATTTTTTTGAATTTCTATTTTGAATCTTCTCTCCCCTCTTTCTAATTAATTAATCTCAGCTATTCATCTGTGATGTTATAAGGGCAGATGACGCGCCACAAAGGCAGTTGGCCATTCAACGGGGACTAAAAACCATTATAACCGTAGCACCCGCGCTGGGTGCTTGTTCGGTGCCTCTGAGAGACATCAAACTTCGCTGTCTCAAGGACCGCAGTCTGACTTCCTCTTCTATGAAATATTGAAGTTCCTCTGAAACTTCTTGAGCGCGAGCAATTCCACTTTGAGTGATTCTGCACACATACACACGCAGGCTGGTCGGTGGTCAAAATTGAGTCAGTTCGTAGGTCGCATAGAATGACTGAATTAACCAGTGAATCGTACCGCAATGGATGGTCGTAGGTCGATATTCTGAATCAGAGCTCCAGCTGCCTTCTTTCTTTGCTAATGGAAAAAGGATCCGATTTAAACTTTCATGGCGTTGAGTTAACGATAAAGAGATGAAGAACGATGCCATCTTTTACAATTGACTTTCTGCTAACCTTTTGAGTTCTTCCAAAGCGTTTCATTGTGATTGGAAAAGCTAGGCATGCGTTCTTTTGGATTGAATTTTGTGTCTACTTGTAGTCAACGTTTTCTTCCTTTCCACTAATTAAAAAGCCATGGGCAAATAAATCTAAGTTGACTTTTTTACTGGATCTTTCTAAAGTCAAAGCTTATTGAACCTCACCTCCGCAGTTGACTCCTCAAAAATTCTCTCCGCTAAATGGGAAAAATAGTTGGAGCGGACTCTCTGTCACTGGCCTTTGCGTTCACTTTCCTCCCTCGAGCAGCAGAAAAATGTCGGCATTGACCTTTCCTAATTCCAATATCAGATATACAAGTGAAGAATTTTCGTTTAACAATGGGTCAAACTTCTTGTTTGATTTTTCTAGTTGACCGTCACCTTCCCCACCATGCCAGCGCCCTGATGAGGTGCACAGTAAAAACTGTAGGTCCCCTTCTCCTTCAGCACTACACTGAACTCATCACCAGCACCGTTAAGCAGGTCTTCTTCCGCCATGGAGATTTCGCCGACATTGACTCCAGAGGGGATCTCATCCTCATCAAAGACCACATTATGGGGGAATCCTGCATTGTTCTTGAAAGTGATCTTCTCACCTGGTGCAACGGTGAATTCTTGAGGAACGAATGCGAGAGACCCGTCGTCGCCGCCGAGCTTCACGTCCATGGCGGAAGCGCCACCTGCAAGCATGAGGGTTGCCGCAGCCGCGGCCGCCATGCCCACCGCCATCTTTTCTCTCAGCACCACTGCCGCGACTGGTGGTGGTGCTACTCTTCGTGCTGCTTGTTTAGTGCCACACATCCGGAGGCCGGGCACTGTTTGGAGGGAAATAATGCTGGCCATTACGTGGATAGGTAGAGATTGTTTAAGTAGGATGCGGCCGAGAACGGGAGTCATTTAGGTATTTATGGGAGATGTTTCTGGTAATGGGTGGCCGAGGATGTGGAAGTACATTAGTTGTACTTCACTGTCCTGCACTCGGCTTGTGGACGAGAGAATATGGGTCAATAAATAAATGGATCGATGTGAAGATAGGGAGAGAGCTTAGGGATAGATAAATGGACAGAAAAAATCGATGGACTGAGAGATGATTTTATATGGAAACATAAATATATATAGAGATATGAAAAGATATATAGAGAGATAGATACATAGATACATAGATACATAGATACATAGATAGATAGATAGATAGATAGATAGATAGATAGATATATAGATAGATAGATAGATAGATAGATAGATAGATAGATAGATAGACAGATAAATAGATATATAGAGGGGAGAGAGAGAGAGAGACATAAAAATAAATTAAAGGATTGGACTTCGCGAGCTCGAATTTGACGGGAGGTGAGAGAATAGATAGAGAGGGAGATAACAATTCGGCAAGATCAAGGTTTTAATAATAGATGTCCAGAAAGACGGAAACGCAAAAAGTTAGAGATAGAAGAGGGAGGTGAACTCTTAACACACGGAGAGAGAGAGAGAGAGAGATCAGTCGGGTAATCGTGGGAGGTTCGACATGGGATACATATAAAAAGCGATCCTGTATGTCAACCTCATAAAAAAAATTGATGGATCGCTTGCTAGAATTGTTATCACCACGAATATATTCTGCCTAATTTCAATCAAATTTTACTTGGCCGACATCAATCACTTACCCGAAGGGTTCCCAAGTTATAGAAAAATTAAATTGAAATTTTTTTATCATTTATTTGATTTCAATATCTCAAATTTGGCTGTGGAACAGTAAAGAGAGAGAAAATAAGGACATGCCTATCTCCTCTTCAACCATTCGGCCCGCTGCAAAAATTGTTATCCTTTGGACAACATGTAAAGAAGAGGAAGGACTCTTCTTCCTACCATCATCTACTGAAAGAAGATGATGGAGCCGTTGATCGTTAAATAAAGGGAGGACATGAATCCACGACACACTCGAGAGGAGATCTAATCTCAGCCATTTACGTTGAAGAGTTATGATAGAGATGTGCATGCCATGGGGACAAACCATTACGGAAGTTTTAGCTTCTTTCTTTCAATAAATAAGTGTTTGATGAAATGTCTGTGTGTAAGTGTTAATGTACGTTATTGAGCGATAGTTCTGTGAGTGATTTTAGTGGAAATTTTACTTTCTTGATTTCTTGTTCTCTTCACAATCTCTGTTCAAAACGACTTTGATTGAGCCTACCAGTGGTATCAGAGGTTTGATCAGTTACTGGAACCTGAGAAGATGCTGAAGAAGGGTGATATGCGTAAAAACGCGGTCGTTGAATGCACGATTTTACGTATCAAACAAAATTTATACTCAACTCTTCGAAACTGATTTTTAAATTAGAACAGTGGCAAGTCGAGGTCGAATCCACAGGGAGGAAGGTTAAGAGATTGAAATCAGAAGCTATTTTTTTGGTATTTTTAGATTTAGAAAGTGGAAATGAACGGTGAAAGGAAGAAAATGAGCACGGAGATGAAATGAACCGAAAAAGTGATTCCAAACTCCTTTCAGAGATTGGAAACCCTTTATCGATGGTGAAAAGTGACTTTTAGGGTTTTTAAATGTAGAAATGTGGATGAACAGAAGAGGAAAATAGAAGAAATAGATAGAAGATAGTTCTAATCTAAGATTTGTGATGAAAATACGATCCAATGATGCTCCCTAATCAAAACATACCTTCGAGAGCCGTATATTTCGCCCGGACTTGGCGTCTTGCATCCAACACGAAGAATGAATAGAAAGGGGAAGAAACTCACTGAGAAAGAAGTTCAACACATGAACAATGATCCATTGTCGCTTTCTTTCCTTCTGGCTAGCCAATGCTAGAAGCAAACAACAAAAACACTGATAACCCTAATTTTTTTGTCTTTGAGCCTAAATCAGCCCCAGCAGATTCGTGGAGCTTGAAATGACGATCATGCCCACGAAATTTCAGCCCGTAACTCCATTAGGATCGTGAGATATCGCGATTTTAGTCTGGAGCATTTCTGGCCGTTGATCTGATGTCCTCTCTCTTTAAGTATCCCAGTCAAACCGCTCCCGTCAAAATCGGTCCGGTCAAACGCGCCGGTCAAACCTGCAAACCTGCAAAGAGAGAGAAAGGGCAGAAGAGGAGAGAGACGCGAGGAGAGAGGAGAGGAGAGAGAGGAGAGAGGAGAGAGAGAGAGAGAGAGAGAGAGAGAATGTGTGTGTGTGAAGAGAGCCTCGCCTCGCGACGGAAGCCATTTCCATCGCGAGGAGATGCGAGGAGAGAGATGGAGGGAAGAGAGTGTCTCTCCTCGCTCTTCTCTGCGACGGAATTTGTTTCCGACGCGAGAGAGAGCGAGAGCGAGAGATAGAGATAGAGAAAGGGAGAGGAGAGACGAAAAATCGCGAGAGAGAGGCTTTTTCTTCTAGTCTCTCCTCGCGACGGAATTTCCGTCGAGAGAGAGAGCGAGGGGAAGAGAGAGACGGCTAGAGAAAGAGGAAAGATGAGGAGAGAGGGGGAGAGAAGGGAGAGAACGCGGGAGAGAGGAAGAGAGAAGAAGAAAGAAGAGGAAGAGAAGGAAGTTTTCGTAAGGAGAGAAGGATCGCAGGAGAGAGAGAGAAGATGAAGAGGGAAGGAGAGCTCCTCTCGTGAGAGGAAAGGAGAGAAAAAAGAGAAAGTCTCCCTCTCTCCCTTCCGCACGCACGCGTGCGCGAGGAAGAGAAGGAGAAAGAGAGAAGAGAAGGAAAAGAAAGGAAGGAAAAGCGGGAGAGAAAGAAAGGAGAGGAGAAGGAAAAGAAAGAGGAATTTCCGACGGAAACTTCCGTCGCGACGGAAGTTCCCGGAAAAAGATGAGAGAGGGAAGAAGGAAGGGAGAGAGACGAGAGAGGGAGAAGCGATTTCTCCCTCTCGTGCGATGAAGAGAAAGAAGAGAGGGGAGAGGAAGAGAAAGATCTCCCCCTCCCCTTACGCATGCGCGCGCGCGTGCGGGAGAGAGGGGAAGGAGAGGAAAAGAGGGAGAGAGCTGGAGAGAGAAGAAAAGAGAAAAGAGGAAATTTCCGTTGCAACGGAAATTTCCGGAAAGAGAGAAATAGCGAGAGAAGAAAGACTCCTTTCGCGACGGAAATTATTTCCGTCGCGAGAAGAGAAGAGGGCGGAGAATGGCGCGGAAGATTTTGGAGATGGGAGGAGAAATGAAAAGAGAGGGAGGAGAAGTCTGGGAGAGAAAAGAGAGGAGTTTCCTCCTCACGAGAGAGAAGAGAAGAGAGATTTTGAGGGAGAGAGAAGAACTGGGAGAGGAAACTCCTCTCGCGACGAGAGGGAGGAGTTCGCTGGATAGAGAAAGAGGAGAGGAGGAAAGAGAGGCTCGTGACGTGAATTCCCGTCGCGAGAGAGAGAGAGATAGAGAAAGAGAACGCGAGAGAGGAAACGAGAAGTGGAGAAAGAGCGGGAGAAGAAAGAAGGGAAGGAAGAGAGAGGAAAGAAGAGAGAAGAGAAAAAGAAAGAAAGAGGAGAGAGAGAGGAAGAGAGAGAGAGAAATAGAGAAAGAGAGAGATGAGGGGTCTCCCTCCTCTCTTTTATATATATATATATATATATATAATGCACTTTCTGAATATTATCATGTAAAATAGAAATTTCATTTTATAATAAAAGGAAATTATATTCTTGATAAATCAAAATCATTAAATGCTCATAAAATGCTACTAAATAATGAAAAATCAAGAATATCCTTTAAAACATAGAAATTATCAATTTAATCATTTTAAATCATGATAACATGCATTTATGATTATATTTCAAAGAATAAATGCATAAAATGCATCATATTAATGCATGAAATTGCATGTTATCAAAGGGAGGTTCATCAAATCAGGATGCCAACATCACAATTCAAGAAATTATGCCTAAGATTAAAGCAGCGACGACTTTGATCTTTCTTCTGATGTCTGCAAATTATCAACTTTGGGCGGTGAGAATAGAAGTGCATATAGAAAGATTGGCTCACAGTTTCGGCGATACTCAACTTCATCTCTAAGTTGGTAATCTTGCAGCTAGATCTCAAGAAAGTGGCAAAGGAAAATTGGGAGATCGTTTGGACACTCCATGGGGAGTTGGTCACATCATGCAATTAAAGATAAAATCATTGCAGCGGGAATTTGAGAATCTTGAGATGAAAAAATGAGAAGGTAACTGACTTCTTGATGCAGGACGCGGTTGTGAAAACCCTCGTGCCTGATCAATAAATCTGAGGCTGACTGAGATAGTGTGGTCAAACCTATTCTATGGGTAGGCGAGTCCTAGAACCTAAGTATGAGACCTAACCTAAACCTAAGTACAGGCAAGCGTGCCGATCAGCGGAGTCGACTCCGAGTGACCCGGGGAAACTCACGAGGATGGGTAGGGTGAGATCCTCTCGATCCACGTCCGGAGGCGTGGAAGTCGCTCATCGTGGAGTAGCCAGGAGGTTGCAGCTCACGCTCAGTGCTGAACCTGACGCACGCGTGAGAACTCTCGAACCGATATCTGCTCTACCCTACGTACATCATCCGACGGCGGTGGACACGAGTAAAAGAGACTCTTCGAAAAGTAATTAAACTTCAAAATGAGGGGTCGAAGCTAACCTGCAGGGTGGGATGCCCGGTGGGTCGTGGTGTAGTGGAGAGTCGTCATACATGGCACGGACAGGTGGCGGAAGTGATCCGGGTCAGCAATATCCGATCGCGACGGAAGCTCCAGCGCGGATGTGAAGGTGATGTACGCTGGTGGGACACGCGTGCAGGGGCAAAGGCACGCAGACAGGTGTACAGTCACGCGATCCGGGGGTGCAGGCGTGCAGGTGATCAGTGAGCACACAAGCGCGAACAGCCAAGCAGGCGTGGGCTGGGGTGAAAATAGGGGAGTGGCAGCGATCGAGAATGGGTCGGCAGAGTGCGGCCAATGGGGAGTGCGAGTGAGGTGGCAATGTCACCAGGGTAAGCGCCCAAGAGTTTGGGGAGGGGTCGTGAGGTCGCGGTCAACCTTGGGGGAACTGAGGAGCACACAAGACCGAAAGAGACGTCAACATGCGGATAGGCAAGTCCTGCCGCGCGTGAACAGATAGCGGTCGGCGCTGCTTCGCGGTCAACACACGCGGGAAGTCTTCAACGCAGGTGAAAATCCTGCTCGCGGTCGCGGACAGGGGATCCAGTGGAGGGATGGGTTTTGGCGAGTGAACGACGGGGAGGGGGGGTGTAGAATGTGGGCGTCAAGTGGTGATGGGATGACGGCCAAGGGAAGAGGGGTGCGGCAGGTCGATGAGGAGGGGATGGATGAGCATCCGGGCGAACTCGTCAGGGGTGATGGTGAATTCGCAAGGACGGTCGGGTGGACTCGACGAGGTGAGGAGGGGAGTCGAATGAGCAACGTAGGGTGGGAAAAGGGAGGCTTTCGGGGTTGATGGAATTCGGGTGGGAAGGTCAGTACGACCGAATGAATTTTGGCTTGATGAGGGAATGGTGGAAGGTTAGGCAGTGGGCGAATTTTCGGCCGAGCGTCGACGCGAACTCAGAAATTAGGGTGTCAACGGGGGTCCGACTCAGATAGAGTGTCGTGGTGAATTTTGGCAGGGTGCGGCAACGATGAGAGGCGGGCGTCAGCGTGGGCTCTGGTAGGGTGTGAGCGTCGAGGATGAGCTCGAGAGAATGAGGGGGAGAGTGGACGGAGGACGTGGGAGAGGGAAAAAGCTGGCAATGGGGTAGAGGTAGTCGAAGTCGCGGTGATGGAAGATTCTGGGTCGGAAAGTGGGTGATGGAATTTCGGATGGATGACGGGGTGGCGATTTTTGGGTATGACGATTCGCGGACGGGGAATAGGAGTGGGCGTCGGGCGTTCACGGGAGGATTCCAGATGGGGAAAATCGGGATGGTGGTGGAGTGGCTTCGATGGAAAATTCGGAATGGGACACGGAAATTCGAAAAATGCTGGAGAACAAAATTGCGGAATGTCGGGATTGATGGTGTGGTCGAGGAAGAGAGAGTTCGGGTAGGTTTGGATCGGAGAAGGGAAGATCACAGGTGGAGGAGTTGGACTGGCGGTGGGGCTATAGGATGAATCCGGGAGGAGAGGAGGGGATTCGGCGGAGGAGGACGGGAAGATGGTGATGGGTTGCACGGGAAATTCGGGAGGGGAAGAAGCGGAAATTCGGCGAGCGATGGGGAGGAGAGGGTCTCGACAGAGGAAAGAGGCGGAAGCGGGAACGGGAATGGGAGAGGACGATGCGACGTGGTGGAGAGCTGGGAGACGGGGAAGTTGGAGAGGTAGGTTCGTGGAGGGGAAACTCGACGAGAGGAGGGGATGGGGAGCAGAACGTGGAGGCGATGCACGGAGATGGAGAATCGTGGCAGAGAGTTCGCCGTGGGAGAGGAAAATGGGGGGGGGTTCGGCAGCGGACGGTGGAGGATGGTGTAGGGGAAAACGGGAGATCTCGCCGGAGAGGGAGATGGTGATGATGGGGATGGAGATGGAGGTGGAGATGATGGTGGCGCGGCGGTCCGGAGGCGGCGGCGGCGACAGCTTGAGGACGGCGGCGTCGTAATGACAGCGGAGAAGAACCGTGGCCGGGGCAAGGAGTGGCGGCGGTCATTGCGGCGGCAGCACGGAGGCGTGCCACGGCGGCGGCGGTGGTTAGACTCCTTCCCCGGCCTTCCTTGAGCAGCCACTTGAGAGGGAGATCACTCATTTCTTTCTTCAAATGACGGCTAGGGTTTGTGGGGGGGGGGGTCCCTTCCCCTCTTATAGAGCCCATAATGGGCCGAGAGGGGAAAGGGCCCACTTGAGGCCCACAACCCAAAACCCAAACTACTCATAGAAAATAAAGGTTCACAAAGAGAAAGGGCTTCACGAATGGGATCCCGAAAAGGGAAGAACCCACCCGGAAGCCTAAAAGGGAGAGGGAAATAAACGAGGACACGCTTAAACACGTGTGGGTCATTAGTTCATAATAAAGAAATAAAGATAAGCGGATAGATCCGCGCACACAAAAGGGCTCCTCCGGTGCCGTGGTATCGTATATTGGTGGCGACGGGGGTCGTACGCTACCACTTCTCTTCGTGATTCACCAAAATTTTCTCCAAATTAAGAGATCTGGGAGAGCAACTAGAGAAGAAAGAAGTCATTGCAAAGCTCCTTCGATCAATGCCATTTAAAGACTTCAAGAGAGAGAATCAAGGGAAGAAGAGCAAGTCTTACTTGCTCAAGCCTTTAGTCAATCAAAAAAGGGCAATCATGGATCTTCCTCAAGAGGCATAGGACAAGGATCTAACAGAGGAAGAGGTGGTAGAGGTTGCAGATGTGGAAGATACTCCAAAAGCAACAAGGAAGAAGAAGAGAAGAAACCCTTTGAAAAGTCAAAAATCAAATGCTATAATTGTTAGAAGTTGGGTGACGAGACGAAACCGCGAGGTCATCGATTTCAAGCGTATCGCGTCAAAAATTATTCCAAACTTACCAATTTTAGGAAATTCACTCGAATTGAGGGGTATAATGGTAAATATGGGTCGAATCCACAAGGAATTAAGGAATTTCTTGACTCAATCTTCAAATTTGATCAAATCGGACGAGAAATTGATGGTAGAAATTGGGGAAAATGATATTTTAAGAAAGAAGACTTCAAATCGATTCTACGGAATCAAAAATCGTCAAAATCGGACTTGATTTCGCGGAGAAATCATGAATTGAAGTGGAGAGAATTTTCGGAACGACGGAATCGTGATTTTGAGTGAAATTGTATGAAATTGAAAGTTAAATCCTAATCTAAACAAAAATTAAACATGATAGGAGAATAAATTAGGAAAAACCGCTTCCACTAACTCCAATTAGCGACCAAAATGAGGTAATTAAATCGATTAATCACCACGAAAACGAAGAACGCAAAGAGGATGTTCAAGCTGCGATTTCCGCCGATTTACGCCGCCAAATCTCGATTTCAAAGGCTCCGTGGGTGCGGAAATGGGTGTAGAACACGATGGAATCGAGAGATTCGAGAAGATTGGTGTCTAAACAGCTCAATTAGGCTTGGGATTCAACTCGGATGCTTAAGAACGTGAAGAACACATCGTTTTATAGGAGGAAATTTCGTAACCGTTCGATCGAAACGATCGACGGTTACGATAAACGGTCCATGATGGACCGTTTTCAGAAATATCGCGATCGTCGGATTGTGGATGGAGGGCTCAGATGCTCCCGTCGATAGGCGTTCTAAAAACGCTTGAATCCCGTTCGTTGGATCACGATCGAACGGCCCCGATGTGATCTGCCATCGTTACATCAGAACCGTTATAACGCCTCCTATTTGAGCACATGTGTGATGATCGCCGGTGGTCCACGCGCCCATTTGATCGACGTGCGTCGATCGATCGGTTGGCCTGATCCAACGTTCTCCACAGCGCCACGTCACCTGCATCAAAAGAACGTGTGGAAATTAGTCCCACACGGAAAGAAATAAGAGGAAATGTCGGGTATATAACTCCCGACATTTAAGAGGGTTAATACCCTCCCCATCTAGGCGAGGCTGAAGAACCCTTTTCTTATATATATAATAATAATATACTATTAATATATTACGCGCCACGTAGGCGCTGCGCGGGTCCGCGTGGCGCTGCCACGTGGCCTTGCGTGCCACGTCGCATCCACGCGGGCCCCGCGCCCATTTTTTATTTTTTTATTTATTATTAATTATTTTTTATTTATTAAAAACGGTTTAAAAATCGAAAATAAAATAAGAAAAATAGTTTAAAAATTCAGAAAAAAATCCCTAAAAATAGAAAATTCATAACTTTTAATATATAACTTCGAATTAATCCAAATTTCTTTCATTTGATCCAAAATTTAATTATCTATTATTCTAAAAAGTCAAAATTAATAAATAATGAGAGTTTCAAATTTTATTTCAAAAATATAGTTATTTTTAAGAGATTTGAACTTAGGAAAATATAAATAATGTATATAAATGCTTTCTCTCATTATTTTAACTCTAAAAACATCTATAATCTCAAAATAAAGATGGGTTATTAATTTATTCATCTTAAAATCATTATCTTTAACCCTAATTTAAAGTATTTTTGAGAATATAGTGACTTTTCATATAATAATAGAAAAATACATATAAGTATGATAACATGCCTGAAAATGAAATCATTTATACTTAAATATGCATCAAAAATCATGTTTTATGATGTAAATATCGCATGTTATCAAATGCTATAATTGCTAGAAGTTGGGTCACTTTGCTAACAAGTGTGATTTAGATAAGAAAAAGAAAGGTAAAGAAGAGAAGGTGAACCTTGTTGAAGAAACCGAAGAAGAATCAGCATTGATAATGGCAATTTATGATGAATATGGAGAGATATTGCTTCAAGGGGCAAGTGAGTCATATGATGATTGTCTTTGGTATCTTGATACAAGTGCTAGCAGTCATATGACAGGCAAGAAATCATTCTTCCACAAAATTGATGAGAATAAAAAAGGAAAGGTGAGATTTGATGATGGGTCCATAATTCAGTATGAAGATTGATAACATGCAATTTGTACATGAATTTACATGATTATTAATGCAATTTAAAGCACTAAATATTATATTTGTATGCACGTTATCATATTTTAAGTACATTTCTAGCATTTTATGTAATTTCATGTTATGATAAAAAAATATCATTTTATGGATAATTATGCTTAATTAAATAATGTGATTCTAATCCTATTTATATTTGAGATCATAATTATGTTTTCATGATTAAATGATAAGAGAAAATATTTTAATTTACACTCATATATTTTTCTTAATTTATTTTATAAGATACATGACTGTATTTATTAAATTAAAATTCATTCTCTTGTTATTTTAATATTTTGACTTTTTATAATGATAGATAATTCTATTTATGATCCAAAAAAATATATTTGAATTAATTTGGAATTTTATTTTGAAATTTATAAATTTTCTAATTTTTAGGAATTTTCTGGAATTTTTCTGAATTTATTTAACTCTATTTTTTATTTTTAATAATTTAAAAAGAATAAAAAAAGGTTTTTATTTACTGCACGTTGACGTGGCAGAGGGTCGCCATGTGGCGCCACATGTACACATGTGTGCTTGACACGTGGACGCGTGTGTGTGTGACGTGTGTGCGTGACACGTGTGGGCGAGATTAATTAATGGGTTAGAGCATCCGTAATTGGATTTAAGTTAACCCGTTAAACTAGTGTACATTATATAGCCGATTAAATCTAATAATTTATTCTGTGTGGGACTACGTTTATTTTATTTATGTTTCAGGTGATGTGGCACCGTGAGAGACGTCCGATCTCGTGATTGAATCACATGTGTCGAATGTCACTTACTCACAGCAGTACGTGGCAAAATCTGATTAGACAATGATTCAAGTGAATCGGCGTTTAATCTCAGCCTTTAATCCTCGAGTTATAACGGTCGAGATTTAAAGCGCTCGATGGACACATGGATTTATCGTAATCGTCCGATGAAGATCTAACGAACGAGATGAAACGACGCCTTCTTTCTCATGCGCGACGTGGCTTAATCCGGACGCTCCATCACCGATCGAACGAACGCGACTTAATCACGTCAATTTTTCAAACGGCATTTAATCTTAGCCGTTGATCGCATCGAATCGACGCATCCGACAGTGACGCCCAATTTCTCTTATAAATTGAGATGTTCTTCGCTACGAAAAACCGTTCTTGGGTTTTCAAGAAAATCGAACTATCTAGACACCATAATCTGAGAATATTTTGATTTCTAAATCATCATGACTCATTTTCCGCGTCCGAGGAGTGCCAGGAATCAGAAAATTGATCGAGGGAATCGAAAGAAATAACATCTTCAATGCCAAACTTTATTTTTGAAATCGCAGAATGAAAAGCCATGAATCCGACGATTAATTGGATCATTTCAAGCGCGACTTTGGGTTAGATTGCATGTTTTCATCCTAATCTTTCATCATTTTGCATTAGATTTACATTTTGAATCGTAGATTAAGTTTGAATTTGGTTTTATTTTCGGTTTTTCATCAAATTTTGCGATCAAGTTTCTATCTCAAATTCAAACTTTCATTTTTTCACGAATTCTAATCCAAATTCAGTGATTTTTGATTCTGTGGATTCGTATTGGAGTTATCTTTCTTAATATACTACTGCCTAATTTCTAACCTCAATTCATCGTCTAATTTGATCGAATTTCAAAGATATCTAAAAAATTTCCCTTATTTCTCCGTGGATTCGACCCTTATTCACCACTATACTTCTCAATTAGTGATTTAATCCTTTAATTGGTGAGTTTGGAACTTGTTTTGACACGAGATCATGTGTATTCAACGACCGCATGAGAACGTATCGTCAAAGGTAAAGGTGATATTTTATTTACCTTCAGGAATGATGAAGAAATGTTCATGCCTAATGTTCTCTACTTACTTGATTTAAAGACTAACATTCTTCGTCTTGGTAAACTGGATGATCAAGGTTGCAGAACACTCTTGAGTAGTCGCTTCCTCATGATTCATGATAAGTTTGGCAGGTTGCTGACCAAGACTAGACAAACCAAAGGAAATATGTACTAGTTAAAGATCAATAATAGTGAGAAGTGCAATCAAACAAATGAAGACAATAGTGAGGCGTGGCTTTGGCACAAAAGATCTTGTCATCAAAGTTTTTATACTCTACAATATATGATAAGAGGGAATTTAATGAAAGGATTGTGTCAAATCCAAAATCCATATGAAATATGTGCAAGCTACATCTCTAGTAAACACTCGAGAACTCCTTTTTCCTCATCCTCTCACAGAGCTTCAAATGTCCTAAAGCTGATGCACATGGACATATGCAGACCTATTAACCCACAATACTTAGGAGGAAAGAGATGCATGTGGGTGGCTCTGCTTAAAGAAAAATCATATGCCTTAGAGCAGTTTAAAAGATTCAAATTTATGGCAAAAGTTGAGAACAAAGTGAAATTAAAGTGTTTAAGAAGTGATCCAGGAGGTGAGTTTATCTCTGAGGAGTTCAAAGCTTTATGTGAAAAGAGTGAAATTAAGAGGCAATTCACTGCTCCCTGCACTCAACAACATAATGGTGTAGTGGAAACGAAGAATAGAACGATCATGAGTTTGGTTAGAAGTATGTTGAAAGAAAATAAATCTTCCTCTAGAGCTGTGGAGAGAAGTTGTTAACACTTGTGTGTATGTTCTAAATCAATCTTCAACAAAAGGAGTAAAAGGAGAGACTCCCTATGAGAAATGCAATGGAAGAAAACCAAATGTGAAACATCTTAGGGTTTTTGGCTCTATTGTGTATGTAAAGACCATAGGGAAATCAGGTGAATGCAAAGATAGAAGCAAGTGCTTGGTGTTTCTAGGCTATGAAACAGGATCTAAAGCAAACAAATGCTTAGATCCTATCACATTTAAGGTGCACATCAGCAAGGATGTGATCTTTGTTGAATCAAAGAGTTATAGGTTCAATGAATAGAAAGACGCAAGAAAGATCTCATAGTGTCACTCAAACATTTTGAAAGCCACAAGGTTGGAAGAACCTAAGAGAGAACATATTAAAAACTCAAAAGGTGAAGAATCAAGAGAGAGAGCTGACAACATGCTAAATTAACATGATAAAACATGATTATTGATGCATATTAAGGCATAAATGATTTTATTTCCATGCATGTTATCATATTTATGTGTATTTTTCTATCATTCCACGAAAAAGTCATTATAATCTCAAAAACACTTTAAATTAGGGTTAAATATGATGATTTAAAGATAAATAATTAATAACCCATCTTTACTTGAGATTATAGATGTTTTTAGAGCTAAAATAATGAGAGAAATCAATTTATAAACATTTATTTAAATTTTCTAAATAGAAAACACTTAAAAAAATAATTATGTTTTTGAAATAAGATTTACAACTCTCATTATTTATTAATTTTGACTCTTTATAATGATAGATAATTAAATTTTGGATCAAATGAAAGAAATTTGGATTAATTTGGAGTTATATATTAAAAGTTATGAATTTTCTAAGTTTTAGGGATTTTTTCGCATTTTCCTGAATTATTTTTTATTTTTAAACGATTAAAAAAATTTAAAAAATGGCAAAATGTGATTTATTTTCGCGCGGGACCCACGTGGATGTGACGTGGCACTCAGGGCCACGCGGCGCCTATGCGGCGCGATATGGCACTTATTTATATTTATCATCTAAATTGGTTACAAACCCGTGTTCGGATTTAAGCATATAAGCATTCGATAGTTCGGATTTAAGCTAACCTTACAAAGTGTCACATCTTATAAACCCGTGTTCTTCTCTTAATTTTTCCGTGTGGGACTACGTCCCACACAGTTTCTAAGATGCAGGTGACGTGGCCGATCGCGGTGCGTTGGATTGGATGGAGCGCGGATTATCGCGCGTCGATCGGATGTACCTACGGTCCACCAGAGATCATCAATGCACGTACTTTAAATGAAGGTGTTATAACGGTCGTGATTTAATCTCGCGGGGAGCATCTTGATCGTCGGATCGCGATCTAACGATGGGAATCTCACGTGTTTTATAACGCTCATCTGCGTGGCTCATCCGAACTGTCCATCAATATCGAACGGTTGCGACTTAATTGAAACGGTCCACGATGGACCGTTCCATCGTAACCGTCGATCATTTCGATCGGACGGTTACCCCCAAATAACCTATAAATAAGGCATGTTCTTCCGATTTGTAAGCATTGGAGTTAGAAATAAAGAAAATTGATCTATTTAGACACCTCCCTTCTCAAATCTCTCGATTCTAGATTCTTCTACACTCATTTCCGCATCCACGGAGGGCAAGAACTCGAGATTTGGTTGAGTAGAGAAGGAGAAATCGACACCTAAATCTCCACATCGCGTTCTTCACGTTTTCGACGATTAACAGGTTTAATCATGTTAATTTGATCGCTATTTGGGATTAGTGGAAGCGGTTTTTTATAATCTATCATCCAATCCTGTTTAATTTCAATTTAGATTAGGATTTCAAGTTGAATTTTGTTTAATTTTAGTCAATTTCGCGATTTTAAAGTTTAGAAATATCTTTCTATTTCAAACTTCAATTTCTCCGCGAAATGAAGATCAATTTCGATGATTCTTGATTCCGTGGAAACGATTTGAATTTATCTTTCATAAAATACCATTTTCCCCAATTTCTACCATCGATTCATTGTCCGATTTGATCAATTTCAAAGAAAACATCAGAAATTTCCTTATTTGCTTGTGGATTCGACCCTTATTTACCATTATACCCCTCAATTCGAATAATTTTTATCAAATTGGTTAGTTTGGAAATAATTTTTACATGAGACCGTGTGAAATCAGAGGGGTCTAAAGATGAAGAGCCAGTTGACGGAACGAATCGATGCAGTCATTAATTGCACACTAATTCGTGTCAACAATAATTCCAAATTTACCAATTTGATTACAATATCTCGTATTGAGGGGTATAATGGTAAATAAGGGTCGAATCCACGGAGAAATAATAGATTTTTGAGAGATATTTTGGAATTTGATCAAATCGGACGATGAATTGGTGATAAAAATTAGGGAAAATGGTAGATTTAAAAAGATAACTCAAAGAAAAATCCACAAAATAAAAAATCACTCGATTTGTATTAGTATTCGCGAAGAAATCAAAGAGCGAAGTGGAGAAAATTTTTTAAAAATTGGAAGAACGAAAAACTGAAATTAAAGATGAAATTAAACTAAATTACGATCCGAAATTACAAATTGATGATACATAACCAGAGATTAGAGGGAAAACACGTATTCTAACCCAAGATAGCGATCGAAATGATCCAATTAATCGCCGGATTCAATGCTTTTATTCCGCGATTTCGAAAATGATCATCGGTGTTCAAGAGACGAATTCTTCTCAATCAATCGATGAAATCTCACTTTTAATCACTCCGTGGACGCGGAAACAAGTCTAGAAGAGATTAGAAGCGAGAGATTCAAGGATGGAAAGGTGTAGATAGATCAATTTAGTGAAATCATCCAAGAATGCATTACAAGTTCGAAGAACCTCTTAATTTTTAGGCAATTTGGGCGTAACCGTCGAATGGGGCATTTAATCTTCGATCAACGGTCCAGATTAGACGCATGAGGGTGAACTGATATGGTTAAATCCTGGCCCTTGGATTGCGGATGGATGCTCCGGATGAAGTCTCACGATTGATTCGTCGTGTACCGCCTTCCGTTCGATGAAAATCGAACGGATGAGATATCTCCACGTGTCCACAGAGGTCCATCTGATGCGTTTAATCTCAGCCGTTATAACTCCCTTGATAAACGGCAAAGATTAAATGCTTTGAAATGTGAATCGTCATCCAATCGAAAGCGCCGCGTACCCCCCTTTACTTAAGTGATGATCGACGGTTTATATGTAACGCTTGATCGGACGCTCCTTACGCAGCCACGTCACCACCCGTTTCAATTGTTTGATCACGATGCGATCAGACGCTCCAGATCGCACCAAGTCACATGCGCGCTGTAAATAAATTGAAAAATCAATTTTTAATTACGAAAAATCCTTAAAAATTCATGAAAAATTCAGAAAAATTCTGAAAAAATCCCGAAATTAGAAATTTTATAACCTTCCAAATACAACTCCAAATTAATCCAAATGTCTTTCATTAGATCAGAAATTTAATTATCTATCATTATAAAAAGTCAAAATATTTAAATAACAAGAGAATAAATTATTATTTCAAAAATACATTCATTTCTTTAAGATTTTAACTTTAGAAAATTAAATGAATGTTTATAAAAAATGATTTCTCTTATTATTTATAATCTCAAGTAAAGATAGGTTATAAAAGTATTTATCTTTAATTCATCATAATTAAACCTAATTTAAAGTATTTTGAGATTATAACTTAAAATTGCATGAAATGATAGAAATGCACTCAAAGTATGATAACATGCATACAAATGGAATGTTTATGCCTTATTTTGGATTAATAATCATGTATTATCATGTTAAGATTGCATGTTATCACCTGTGAGATACAGGTCCATGCAATCAATCTATGAAGAGACAAACCTAATCTGCAGAGAATTATGTCTTCTCTTAGCCATAGAACCATCTGCATATGCTTCAGCAGCAAAAGAAAAGATGTGGAGAGAAGCAATGCAGGAGGAGATCTCAACTATTTTGAAGAATAAAACTTGAACCTTGGTCAAACCTGAAAAGGATATTTAACCAATCGGTGTAAAATACGTATTTTGAGTTAAAAAGGATAACATGTAAAAGATATTGAGATATAAAGTAAGGTTAGTGGTGAAAGGCTTTGCTAAAAAATATAGGATAGACTATGATGAGGTGTTCTCCCTTGTTGCAACACTTGAATCCATAAGGATTCTAATAGCTATTGCTGCACAAGTCAATTGGGAATTACATCATTTAGATGTCAAGACATCCTTTCTCAATGTAGAAATTGATGAAGACATCTATATCATCCAACTGGAAGGCTTTCTGATCAAAGGGAAAGAAGACTATGCGTTGAAACTACAAAAGGCTTTACATGGCCTAAAACATGCTTCGAGAGCTAGGAACTCAAAATTGAATGAAGTGTTAATACAAATGGGGTTTGTGAGAAGCAAGAATGACTATACGTCAAGCGAGGAAGAAAAACCTGAAAAGGAAGAAAAACTCATAATTGGGGTATATGTTGATGATCTAATCATCACAAGATCAAATTCCCACAGAATTCTAGAGTTTAAAAAGGTTATCACACTATATTCTCACTGATTTCATAACCTCATTTCATAGTGATATCATTCATAGGTCCTCCCTTATTTGTAGGAATATTTCATAAGTAATCAGTAGATATTTCATACTATAACTATATCATCCTCTCATAACATACTTGCATTCACATACTCATCTAAATACATATCATTGTTTGAAATATCCTACATCAGAATGCTTTTCGAGTTCACCGGTGATGGAAGTGGAGCGGGAGTGGATGCGTTTGATGTCGTATCGGCTAATGTCGAAGTTGGTCAGCGCATTGACACCTCAGAATTTGATGGCAAGGATGAAGTAGGTTTCTGCGGCTTTCTCCTAAGTGCCTAGAAATTGATAGAGCACAGCTATGATACCTTATAGTTTTCCATATGATGTGATATTATCTTAGAATTATTTTTTAAGCAACTCACTTATAGTTCTCAAAGTTTGTTTAGCCCTCCCATCAATCTCATTGATAGCATGCAATCTATACATATAATTATATGATTATTAATACAAATTAAGGCGTAAACATTCCATTCCTATGCATGTTATCATGTTTTGAGTGTATATCTATCATTCTATAAAAATTTAAGTTATAATCTCAAAATGTACTATTTTTAGGGATAATCATAAATAATTATAAACAAATATTTGAAACTAGATTATTCCCACTTTAGGTTTGAGATTATAATTAGGTTTTAATTTTAAATAATAAGATAAAATAATTTTTTATATACACATTAATTTCTCTAGCTTTATTTTCTAAAACAAATGAGTGTATTTTTGAAATAAAATTTTATTGTATTATTCTTTATTAAATTTGAGTTTTTATAATGATAAATTATTTAATTTCTAATCAAAAAAGACAACTTTAGATTAATTTGGAATTATATTTTCAAGTTATGAATTTTCAAATTTTTAGAGAGTTTTCTAGAACTTTTCTAAAATTATTTTGTTTTTATCGCATTCTAGCGTGGCACCGGACGTGGCACGCGAGTGACATGTTGCCACATGGCAAGGTGTGCATGTGCCATGTGGCACACACATGTGCACGCGTGTGTACGTGTGTGTGATTAGTGGGTTAAGCATCCTTTTTAGGATATAAGCTAAGCCACTAAATGCTCACCACTCGCACGTAATTGCCCGAACGGGATGATAGCGACGTCTGTAGGATGGAGAGGGGTGGCCGGTTCGGTGCTTCGGACATCCACGCCTCCTTGTTCCCTCTCGCTTCCTCGGATCTCCTTTCCCCTCTGGTTCCCCTATATAGGGCCCATAATGGGCCTAAGGGAGGGAAGCCCCTAATGGGCTCCACTAGAGGCCCAAACCCAAAGAAGGGCCCAAAATAAGGAGAATTATCCGATCTTAGGGCTTAATTGGGCCCAAAAGGAAGGCCCAATAAACCCTAAGGACGGGAAAAAAGGAAATGGCGGGGAAGGAGAGTAAATAGGCCTACTAAACACATTGAACATGTACGTTTTAGAGAAGGAAATAAAGCAAATGGATGGGAAGAAAAAATGACTACAGCCCGATGTCGAGGTGAAGATGTCTCCGCCGTCTACACACGTCGGCCGGGCTGAACTCGTGTCGTCGATGTCCCCCGAACTGATGACAACAAGCCCCCTCGCCATCACTTTGTCCAGAAGATCTTGCACCTGTTGCCTAAGCTCCTCGTTCTTCACCAGCTCCATGTCGTAGTGTGGGAGGTTCAGGAGTGATGCTCCGGGAACCAAGTCAATTGCGTGTTGGATGTGTCTCACTGGAGGCAACTCTCTGGGTCACTCCTCGGGGAGTACATCAAAGTACTCAATCATGATGCCCTTGACCTCAGGTGAAGGCGGTGTGGTTTCGGGTCATCTCGGGTGTCCAACGTGAGAGCAAAGGACGTTGGGGATCCATCTATGTCTGATGCTAACTCTTGCTGGAATGTTGCACCCTTGAGCACGATCAACCCTACGTGTGACTTAGGATCATGTCTCGGCGCTGCGTTGTTGGTATGAGGATACCAAACAAGTCGTTAGGCGCAATACATGAAGGAGCAAGTGTTTGCTCTCCCCATGAGCAAGACATCGTAGTCATAAAGCCAAGGAAGTCCAAGGATTCTAGCCCTAATTTTCATCGCAAGTACAACACATAATATTTGCTTGTCGTAGGTGCTCACCCAGAGTGGCACCTGGCACTATTGACATATGGGACGGGTTGTTGCATCGATCCAGGATACATCGTTGATAGTACTCAGCCCTATTTGCTGTAAAACAAAATCAGACACGACGTTGACACTCCTGCTGTCTACAATCATCTTACACGCATGATCGTTGATCTTCACGTAGGTGTAGAAGATTGACATGTGGAGGCGTCGATGTCAGAGTGCTAGACCGCGGAGCCGGTGCAATCTCTCATGAGGTCATGGCAGGCAGCTAGGGAGGTGGGGTCACATCCATTGGTGGCCTCTGAACAACAATGCTGACCAAGTCCCTTGAAGGTGTGCTCATCGCGGGACAGGCAAGAGAGGTGGCCTTGACGGCTGTGAGAGAGGCTGGTCTGATCTGAATGTAACTGATCAAATCGGGAGTGTCGTCGCACTCATCCACAAGCTTCTCATCAGCGATGTAAACATCGTTGCCTAAGGGGATGTCATCCTCATGGGAACCACTGCCAAGTTCCTTGATCTCGATAAGGTAGTTCGAGGAAGGACACCGGCCCATCTGGTGTCCCTTGCCCTTACACTTGAAACAAGTGATGTGGGCCTGGGATATGGTTGTCGTGCGATCGAATGCATTAGCATGTGGGGGTTACGTGGGAGGTACGAACCCTACTAAAGTCGTAGGGGTGGTCTGTCCATTCCCTATACTAGATCGTATCGGTGTTGCCAAAGTGATCTGGAAAGATCGTGTAGGGGCGAACTTCATAGGAGGCTGAGATGGGGAGAAATAGGTGTCCTCGGTGGGTCGCTCCATGTGATCCACGATGCGGTAGGCTTCATATACCTCTGATATCGGCGCTGATAACATGCTATTTATGCATGTAATTACATAGTTATTAATACAAATTAATGCATTAATCATTATAAATGTATGCATGTTATCATCTTTTTAGCATATTTCTATCATTTGGTGTAAATTCATGTTATGATCTTAAAATACATCAATTTAGGGGTTATTATACATAATTAGACATTATAATCTTTATTCCTAATTATATTTATGATCATAATCATGTTTTAAAGATGAAAATATAAGAGAAAAGACTTTTATTTACATTTATGTATTTATATAAATTTATTTTATATAATACATAAATGTATAAAATTAATATAAATTAATTCTCTTACTATTTTAATAATTTGACTTTTTATAATGATAGATTATTCAATTCTGAATCCAACAAAACAAATTTAACTTAATTTGGAGTGATATTTTGAAAGTTATGATTTTTACAAATTTATAGAATTTTTCTGGAATTTTTCTGAATTTAATTTGATTTATTTTCGATTTTAATTGTTTTAAAATAAAAAAATAAAAATAATTAAAAAAAACGGTATGGCGCGCGGGCCCACGTGGACGCAACGTGGCACGCAAGGCCACGTGGCAGAGCCATGTGGACGCACGCGCGCCTGTGTGGCATGGATGACGTGTCATCATAAATATTATACATATTATTATTATTATATAGTTTAGGGGTCCCCCCTGTATAAGGGGACGAATTGTTAATTGGCCACATTATATATTTTATAGAAAACATTTCCAGCCATTTCCTCGGTGTGGGACTAAAAACTATTCCTTTTGTTTAGTTTCATGCGACGTGGCGCGTTGTGAAGCGCCCGATCGTCAGCGCGACGATCGAGAGGCGTCGATCGCGTGGACACAGGGTCCACGCGATCATCAAATCACGCACGTGGGCTAATTCTCACTTAAGTGAACGCATCGGAGCTGTTGATCGTAGCTGATTTCCGATCAAATCGCGACCGTCGGATGGATATCTGACGATCAAAAAGAAGCGACGATTCATCTTAAAAAAACGCACGATCTGAGCCGTCCATCGCGATGAAGACTGATCCGACGGCTGACGATCGATTTCGCACTTTTAAGAACCATTCTTCGTGACGAAGAACAGGTTCGCGTTCAATCCTAAAATACTCCTTGTATACTCCATTAAATCGCGTGCCGTTTGTTTCCTTGTGTTCGTAAGTGATTTCCGCTTCCAATGAGCACTTGAAATCAAACTTTGATCGAGAGAGAAGGAAGAATTTGCATCTTGAACTCCATCTTCGTCTTCGAAAATTTCGGAATGAATAGCCTTGCATCCGGCGATTAATTGGATCATTTCGAAGGCTACTTTGGGTTAGGTTGGGTGAATTCTTCATAATCTTTCATCATTTAGCATTAATTTTAGTTTTAGAATCATAGATTTAGTTTAATTTAGATTTAATTTCAGTTTTAAATCGTTTTTCGAAACGAATTTTTCTCCTCTCTTCAAATTTCGATTTCTCCTCGAATTCTCCACCAAATCACCTGATTTTTGATTCCGTGGATTCGATTTTGAGTTATCTTTCTTAAAATATCAAAACGCCCAATTTCTAACCTCGATTCATCGTCCGATTTGACCAAATTTTGAAGATATCTCTCAAATTTCCCTAATTCTCCGTGGATTCGACCCTTAATTACCATTATACTAATTAATTACTTTGATTAATCTTAAATTGGTAATATTAGGACTTTATTTTGACACTAAGTCGTGTGCATTCAACGACCATACGATTTAGTCTCGTCAGGCGCACACAATTTTTAGTGTTTGGGCCCTATGGTCCTCACGTCGCCTATCTCGATTGTTGTGTTGGTCGGCACGGTAGTCACCATTAAGGTCCCGGTGGGAAGGACTCGAGTAATGCCCTTGATTATGATAACGATTGTAACATGCATCCTAAGGTGCATGAGGCAAGTCTGTCACACGCTGATAGTTGCGAGGATAATCATCACGATCTTGAGGCTGATTCTCAACTCACCGATCAAGACCGTCTTGTCGGGGAGAGTCACCTCGATATTTGGGATAGTCTCACTGAGCCTGAACCAGGTCGTGACCATGGGATCAAGGACCGTCATAAAGCGGTCGTGGTGGCGGCGGATGGGGTTTGTCATCCAAAATGACCCGAGTAGGCCTATCAACGGCGATCATAGGTATCCTAGGGTCAGCGACTGTCTACTCCGGGTAGTGGTGGTCGTAACGACTACTATACGGGCTCACGGGCTATCGGGGCTCGTGAAATTCTGGAAGGGTCTGTGTAACTGGCAGTGCAGTCAAAGGTGTTATTCGCAGTCATGCGGGTGGAATGGGGGTATGAGCAATGGCTATAAAGGTAACTCGCTCTAGGTGCTTGACAAAGCGTTTTATGCGGTCATTAAAACACACAAACGTCGGTCAAACAAAATTTATAAATCCGAACTCACAAAGATAAAGATATAAAATCAAGTAAAGTATAAGTATCGGGTTGATCCATAGAGAACAAGGTTGTCTTTAATTGGAGAGTTGACTTGGTCAAACTTAGGTTTAAAAAGGTTTTAAAGAAGTAGAAATAAGAGTTTACGAATATAAATGATATAAATATATTAAATAAGCAATTTTAAGATTTAAGATCTCGGATTTGATAAAGAAAAGTCAAAAGTCAAAGTCAAAGCATTGACTTTGACCAACAGTCGAAGTTCTGTAAAATCAGAGAACCAAAAGATGTCAGAAGATCACGAAAATTATATATTTAGAAACTAG
The DNA here is from genome assembly GCA_024174645.1 of Lemna minuta. Taxonomy (NCBI): domain Eukaryota; kingdom Viridiplantae; phylum Streptophyta; class Magnoliopsida; order Alismatales; family Araceae; genus Lemna; species Lemna minuta. The sequence goes on from CM044108.1 coordinate 9,298,807, forward strand.
AGAGAAAATGGAATTTATTAATATAGAATTCGTGATTTTTTTTGATAAAAAATAGATTTATTATAAACTATTGAAGATCAAAGATCAGAAAATTTTTGAAACGAACACTTCAGAGAAAATATTCAAATTGACTAGACAAATGATATCCAAATCTTAAAGTTTATATATAAATAGAAAGCTAAGAACCAGAGGATTTTAAAGAGACCAAAATGATCAAATTCCGATTTATATTTTGAAATTAATAGACCCCGAAAGTCAATGCTTAAATTCGAATTGAAAATGAACAGTGCTCGGTCAAATGTTAAATTGAGGGGTCAAATGAACTCGGAATTTGACGAATTTGCTATCCATGAAAAGTTGATGAAATAAGGAATCCAATGAAACTAAAATAATATGATACAGAATTATAATCAAAGAGATATCCTTTTTTGAAAATCAGAAAATTTTTGGGCTAAAATTGAGCAAAATTGAAGAACACTCAGAACTAAAATGCAAAATTAGAGATCTAAACCTAATTAAAACTCAAATTACCACCTGAGAATTGATCAAATCTCACTACTAACCCGATTACCGCAAGTATGGGGCTTCAATTCACTTGAATTGAAGAGGATTTGGCTTGATTTCTTCCTCGCGGACGTTCGGCTTTCAAGGGAAAAATCCGATGAAATCCGATGGAATTCGTGATCAATCCCGCTCTGATTTTGATCGAAATCGAGTCTAAACGCGGGGGATCACGAAGAACTCAAAATCTTTCTTTCAAATCGCTTAATTCCTTCACGATTCAATCAAGAGTTCAGAAAAACAAGAGGGAATACATCGTTTTTAAAGGGGATTTTTACTCGAAAAATTCAGGCCGTGTGATCCAGGAATGGGTGCCGATTGGTGGCCACGATTGCACGACGATCATGGGCCACCAACGTGAAGTGATTGTGTGCCACAATAGCCCATGAATGATCCATGATCGCGGTTCAATCGTGCCACGATCGCGTGGCGATCGAGCAACGATCGTGCGGAAATCTTCCACGAAAAACTCCAATTGTTCGATCTGATCAGGTTGGTTGAATGGTTGTGATTGCACGCGTAAGTGTAATTATGTTCCACCGAACCTATCCCACGTCATCCGCTTGCTTTGCCCGTCTGATGAAGATCAGATGCTCCCCGAAGCATCCACGCGTCGCCACGTGAGAGGTAGATCAGTTTCACTTAAGTCGGATTTGACGCACATGTTTTGATTTCAATCGCATGGACTCGGGTCCACGTGCTCGACGCCTCGCGATCGGATCTGACGCCTGTGATGCCGCCACGTCGCCTGCAAGAAAGGAATTCCGCGGGAACATAGTCCCACACGCAATAAAAACACGGAGATTGTGAGCTTATAAGGTGGGGCGGTTTAACACTATTGCATTACCGCCCCAATCCTATAACCAGGGCCCACTAACCCGTGGGCCCTCCAATTGCTAGCCCCCCTTGCCATTTGGCGTCTCTTACGGGCATCCGCGTGGACCCGCATGGCCTCCCGCCACGTGTCCGTGCCACCCGCGCCTCGCGTGGGCCATGCGCGGCCCTGCCACGTGGCCTCAGTGCCACGTCGCATCCACGCTGGTCCCGTGCGCCATGTCAGCTCCGCGGGGTCTGTGGAATAGAAACCCCCTTTTTCGCGATTTAAATAAGAAATAATCATTAAAAAAATTCAGTAAAAATCAGTTAAAAAAATCAGAGAAAAATCGAAAAAAATCTAAAACTTCAAAAATTAATAACTTTGAAAATAAAACTCCTTTTAATGTCAAATTTTCTCCATTGGATCACAATTCTCTTTCTTTTTAATATAATGCCATTAAAAAGATAATTTTAAAGAAGAATATAGGGTGAATTAAAATAACCTAAAGGCATTCATTAAGATTTCTCTCTTTTAATCATCTAATAATTTTCTTCTTATAATTAACCTTTAAAATCATTTACTAAAGTCAAAAGAAGTCAGGGAAAGAACTTAATTCTTATTAATTTAACCTTGCAAAAAGAATTTATGCCTGATTTTTTTCATACTAGAGAGGGTATCCAATCCCCCCGTGCTAGTCCCAAAAGAAGATAATCCTCCCATGATTCACTCCTCACCTGGTTAATCCCCCAGTAGCAACAACTAGTTGGCCAGGATAATCAGATCAAAGTTCTTGCACGATCTTTCGATCTGAGTAACTCACACTCTCGGTTAGTAACCTTACTTCATCGTCGTCCTTCGATACCTCTCCGCTCGTCCCGTCCCCTCGGCCAACTCCTAGAGCTCCACGTGTCGATCCCTACTCTCTTTCGGGCTGGTCTACCTCTTTGAAGTCATCGAGTCTCGTCACCGATCCATGCCCGCACCAAGTAAGTCTCTCGTCCCCAAGTTCGAGTAAGCTTGCAAGGTGAAGAACAAATGTACCTCGAGTTGACTTTCTAGTCAACTCCCTAGATTCATCCCAACTCGCTACGATTCCCAAGGAATCTCCCCCTTACCCTCATGGGTAAGTACGACTCACCGAGAGTCAATGCAAAGTATCATGGTATAATTAATTTTTTCTTAGTTCCTAAATTGAGCTCACAAGATAAATAGATGTATACATAAAATGAGAAACTTAACTAATCACAAAAGCTAACAACGAATAATTTAAATGTGATATGCAAAAAAAAAATTAAAATGAAACAAAATAAAATAACCCCATGATGAGCTGATTTGACTTTGGCTTTGCTTTGAATTTGACATTGACTTTGTTGGTGACTTTAACTTATGCCTTGATTGTGACTTCTGTTGACTTTGACTTCTATCGTTAACTTTGACTTTTAAAGTTGCTTTGATTTCTGCCTTGACTTTGACTGTCTGTAGTTGACCTTGACTATCTACTGTTGACTTTGGTTTTCTGTCTTTGACTGTCTATCTTTGACTATGACTATCTGCCTTTGACTTTAGCAGTCTTCTCCCTTGAATATAAAGAAACAAATGCAACAACACAAACACCCTTCCCTTAAAATTAAATATTGTTAATCTCACCTTGATGAGGTATCACTAACCTAAAAGTTTATGATTAGATTGAAATATCTAAAAACAGATCGGACAGTATATATATAATATTTATATTTGTAAGTATCCCTAAAAAGGATCTCAAATTAGATTAAGCTAAAATCAGAAAACACTAAATAAATGTAGCTAAAATCAGAAAGTCAGTAAGCTAAAACTTTAATAAATGTAGCTTAAAAAAACACTTTAACAAGCAAATTATGTATAACCCGATTAGATCAGATTTACTACAGATTTTACAAGAGATCTAACAAGAATCCGTTTGTTCGATTAAGAAGAAAAGAAGGCAGAAGATAAAAAAATAGACAGAAGACATTAATACACAGAATATACTAATAGACAGAAGACACTAATACACATAATACTAAGACTCTTAAAAATATAAACTAGAGATTAAGAAAAAAGGAAGCCAAAAAATAGAAAATAAAAAATGAATCCGTGGATACAAGGTAATATTAGAGATGAGAATAACCCTAATTCTAAGACACTTAAATCATAAAATTAAGAAATAAATCACACGATATATACTTAACGAAGAGAATGAAAAAACGTGACGGGAAATAAGGAAATTTAAAACAACACATATTGTAGGTCTCTAAATCGCGTAATGACAGATTGGAGAGAATAACAAATCCAACACAGACTCAATTGAAATATAAACCACAATAAGATTATCGACTCAACAAAGAGAGGAGAGAAACCATGACGAGAAATCAGAAAATCAATCCGCAATTCAATTGAACCAACCTAAAATCAAAATCCAACAAAAAAAAAATCAAAAGCGAAATCTATAAAACTCTTCTAAACAACCACGCGAATGAAAACAGACACGAAAAAAAAAGGATTTAAGAAAGAGGAGAAGTCGTTGAAGAGCAAGCTTCCGGTGGGAAGGAGATGTCGTCGACCCTTTTCCGATTTCACTGAAAATCGCAATTTCTTCATGAGATTTTCTGTAATCGCGCGCGTAGGAGTGATGAATCGCCTTTGTTTTCTTTTCGTTGGAGCAAAACCCTTGTTTATTTTCTTCTTCGCGAAAACGAGAGTTAGAGAGACTTTTTTTTCAGTTGGCTTTTTATGGAGGGTTTTGGGTATATTCACCATTCTTAAAACTACATGAAAACAAAATATAAACAAAAATGAAAAGAAATATACAAAGAGAAAATATTAGTGGTGATAAGATAAAAACAATAACAAGTGTTATCATTAAATATTAAAATGGATGTTCCAAAGTGATGATAATGTAAAATTAAGCATAGAAACTACTATAATAGATAATTGATAGTTTTATAAGTATAAGGCTTAATATATGTTTATGGCATTAATACCTATTTATAGGAGCATACCCTTCTATATTTAGAATACTAAAACAATGATAATGATAATCCTATCTTATTAAAGTTTTATGAAAACAGATTAGGAAATAGGTAATGTAGAACTTAGCGGCGTCTGCATTCCAAAGTTGAAATGGGTAAATCACTCAAGCCTATGGTAACTGCACTAACACGAACATACCCTTCTCAAGTCATTTTGACGAAAAGCTATCAATCAAGATCTAAAAGCTGCTTAATATAATATTTCATAAACATTAAGAGCACACCAATGTAAATTATCAAACGTAGATTAAACTAACAGTTGTGGCCACCCAGGTGCTGAAGTCTCTTTGGCTTGACAAGGACTCGGTGTCTCTCGGTGGAGGTGCAGTAACATATGTTGGTCTCAACGGGGGAGGGAGGACTGTCGTCCTCCCCTGCTACTCGGGGAGTAGCTGGCTCTGAGGCAACGCACAAGTGCCGTGAAGCTGGGGATCCTCTTCTAGCTTTGGCAGAGTGTCTCAACTACCATGGTGGTGACCTCAGTGCCTATATGATGTAGTGCCCTAGGTATGATGATCTGACTGCGGTACGAAGGCTCACATGAGCATCTTCAGGGATTGGGGTTGGGTGGGAACCCAACTTGGCTTTGATACCAATTTGATGTAGGACAGGATAGGAAACCCTCGTGCTTGATCAATGTAATCAAGAGGGATAGTGGCTAGGGCAGTCTAAAGATATACGAGTCCTAGGCTCTAAGTGTGACGACCTAACCCACGTGCAGGCAAGCGTGCCGATCAGCAAAGTATATTCCAGATAACCCAGGGAAACTCGCGATGATGGTGGGGAAGAGATCCTCTCGGTTCATATCTAGAGATGTAGAATCGCTCGTCATGGGTTAGCCAAAGGCTGCAACACTCGCCCGGTGCCAGACTTGACGTACATGTCAGAATTCTTGATCCTATATTCCTTCTATCATGTCTAAGTTTCGACAGCGTCCCAAAGATGAGCGTGGCGCACGATGGGACGAGGGGTCTGCAAAAGGATAGCATCGGAGATCTCCTTCTTCAGAGATGGCATCTTCTTGTTCACGCTCCACCTCTTCTTATCTTTCCTCCCATTCTTCTCTCTCTCCTTCCCTCACTATCTTCTAAAAACTTGCTAAAAAAAACTACTATTCCCTCTCTTATGCGGCACTTAAGGTGGGGGGCTCCTTCCTCCCTTATATAAAGCCCATAAAGGGCCTAAGGGAGGGAAAGGCCCACTTGATGCCCCCAAACCAACTAAAGCCCACAAGACAAAAACAAGGGGGAGGGAGAGTGGGTACACATGAGTCTAGGGGTTTATTGGGCCAAGGGGAGGGCCCAATAAACCCCAAAGAAAAGGGAAAGAAAAGAAAAGAGGAGAGGAATAAGTGGGCCCACTAAACACATAGGGCCCATAAAGTCTTAGAGAATGAAATAACGAAGCAAAGATTTGTGAGAAAAAGGATAGCTCAGCTTGATGTCGGGGCAAAGATGGCTGAGATCCCAAAGGGTCAAGCAATGTAGCAAAAACTTGGCTCCTTCATCTTCTCACGTCAGTTGAGCTGAACTCGTGTAGTCCACATCTCTCAAGCTGATGGAAATGGGTCCCACTCACCCTCACAAGGCCTTTCACGATAAGCACATCAGAAAAAGAACCTTTCAAGTCAATGATAAGGTCTAGCTCTATAATTCTCGCCTTAAGCTCTTCCCAGGACAGATGCGCTCACGATAGGACGGTCTTTATATGGTTATAGAATTGTTTGAGGGCGGTCCCGTAGTTATTTTTGACATCAAATCTGGAAAACAAGTCAAGGTAAATGGCCATCATCTCATGCCTTACGTGACATCAGAGCCACCCACATCAGTAGATATGGTGATGGTATGATATAGTTCTATGCTCATCAGTTTTCCCACTACATCTTGACAAGGGTTCTCCAAGACAACAATTAATATGTTTAACTGATTTAATAAAAAGTCAAAAATAGAAGTTACATTAGGTGATGTTATGGACTTTGACTTAAAAAATATCTCGATGGCCTCTTGAAAAGATAAAACTTCATCTGTAAACTTCTTAAGAAGATCCCTGGTGGCGTACGACCCCCGTCGCCACCAAGACACGATACCACAAGGCCGGAGGAGCCCTTTTGCGCGCGCGGATTGACGGGTCGTTTTCGTGCGTCGCTAAAACACAAAGACGATGGTCAAACAAAATTTATAAAATGAAACTCACAAAGACAAGATATAATAATCAAGTATTGGGTAAGTATCGGGTCGATCCACAGACAGCAGGGTTGACTTTAAGAGCAGAGTTGACTTGGTCAAACTTAGGTTTAAAAGAAGTTTAAAATAAGAGAAAATAAGATTTAAGATATGGAAATGATATAAATAGGGTAAATAATAAGTTTTAAGAATTGAAATCTCGGATTTGACAGAGAAAAGTCAAAAGTCAAAGTCAAAGCATTGATTTTGACCAACAGTAGGTGTTCTGCAAAATCAGAGAATCAAACAGAGTCAGAAGATTACGAAAATTAGATATTTAGAAACTAGAAAGAAAATGGAATTTATTGATATATATTTCGTAATTTTTGGATAAGCAATGGATTTATTATGAATTATTGAAAATCAATGATCAGAAAATCCCCGAAATAAACACCTCATATGAAATCTTCAAATTGAATGCCCAAATGAAATCCAAATCTTGTAATTTATATGTCAATAGAAAGCTAAGAACCAGAGGAATCCAACAAGACCGAAATTATCAAATTCTTATTTGTCAATAAAAAGTAATTGACCCCGAAAGTCAACGTTTGACTTCTGATGAAAGATGAACAGTCCGTGGTCAAACGTTAAATTGAAGGGTCAAATGAACTCGGAATTTGATGAATTTGCTATCCACGGAAAGCTGATAAAAAGAGGAATCCAATGAAACCAAAATCAAGTGATTTTGAATTATAATCAAAGAGATATCCTATTTTCAAAATCAGAAACTTTTCGGACCTAAAATTGGGGAAAATGAAGAACACTATGAACTAATTTGCAAAATTAAAGATCTAAACCTAATAAAAATACAAATTACCTCTTGATAATCGATCGAACCTCACTACTAACCCGATTGCCGAAAGAATGGGGCCTCAATTCTCGTGGATTGAAGCAAATTTGCTCGGATTCTTCCTCGTGGACGTTCGGAATTGAAGGGGAAAATTCGATGAAATCAAGAGATGAAATCGTGATTATCATGCTTCAATGGTTGCGTCTCTACACTCTTGGAAGCAGAGGATCACGAGAACTTAAGACCTTCCTCGAAACTCGCTTAATTTCTTCACGAGTCGTTCAAAAGTTGAAGAACACAGAAGGGAAATACATGCTTTTAAAGAGGGAAATTGGCCCGAGGATCATGGGCGATAGAGGCGGTCATGGGCGCGGAATCAAGGCGTCGTGGGAGCGGTTTGCACTGAGCGGCGTTGTGGCTTCAAATCCGGGCCGAATTGGCTTGAATTTCGCTTCAAAAAGAGCTTCAAAGTAGGCCACGATCTTCGCGTGATCGACCACGATCGACCACGATCGAGCATCGATCATGTTCCAGATGCTCCGGAAATGACGAGCGAAGGTCGTGGAATAGATTCCACGCGGCAGGATCTACGATCGCGGCTCGATCGCGCCGCGATCGCGGTTCGATCGGACCGCGATCGTGGTGTTCTTCCACGTGTCGCCTACGCCGTCGGATTGGAATCCGACGCTCCAGATTCACGCGAAGAGAGAGAAAATCCGGTCTTCATCATAGCCGTCAGATCGCGATCGAGAGATAAATCCATCGCCAGCCATCCATCGCGACGAAGATCGAACGCTCTCAGCTCTTCCACGTGGCGTCAGGTAAGAAAGACACCTGTTCAAAAAAAATAAATTCATATATTAAATGCAGGTATCGATGACGTGGCTGCGTCATCAAATTCGCTTTCAGCGAATCCGGAGCGGCCACGTCGAGAGCCACAGTTGAAACCGCGTTGCATTTAATGCATGCGGTTTCTTGCATTTAAGGCAGCCGTCCGAGATTGAAGCGCATTTAATGCGTCACACGAGCTTTGACCGTCAACTTTGTCCTATTAGGCGGGGAAAAACTGTTCTTTTTTCTCATTGGTCCACGTCACGTCGACCGTTACTCCTAAAAAAAGAAAAGATTAAATGCGATTTGTCCTATTAGGCGGGGAAAAACTCTCTCTTTTTTTCATTGGCCGCCGCCTCCTCGACTGGCGTGCATCGAGTTACGTGGAAGAAAGACGGTTTTGTCTTATTAGGCGCCCTTTTCATTGGTCGTCGCCCTGACTGCCACATGTCTTGATTTCCGCCACTCTGATCCGATCCGACGCCCGCCAAGCCGCCACGTCACCTGCAAAATAAGAATCGTGTGGGACATAGTCCCACACGGAAGAAAAAAATGCATGCGCCCCTATAAATTAGGGGGCGGTAAACGCCTAATGCGTTACCGCCCGAAAATACTTACCAGGGTCCACTAACCCGTGGGCCCTCCACTTACCAGCCTCTCTCGCCACGTGGCGCCCCTCACGGGCGTCCGCGTCGCCTGTCCGCGTGGCACCCGGCCACACGTCAGCGCCACACGTGCGCCCTACGTGGGCCACACGCGCACCCTGCGTGGGCTACACGCGTCCTGCCACGTGGCCTCAGTGCCACGTCGTAACGGCGCAGTGGTCCCGCGCGCCCCGTCACCGGCTTGCCACGTCAGCTGGTCGCCTGGGCCCCGCTTGCCACGTCTGTACGCCGCCACGTCATCAGCTGGGGGCCTCGTGGACAAAAAAATACCCCCTTTTTTTCGCGATTTTAACTAGAAAAATTCGATTTAAAAAAATCAAATAAAAATTCTAAAAAGAGGCCTAAAACTTCAGAAATTCATAATTTAAAATATACAACTCCTTTTTAATTGAAATTTTCTCCATTGGATCATAAATTCTTTCCTTTTTAATATTATGTCATTTAAAATATATTTAGAAAGAAGAAATCAAGATGATTTATAATTTACTTAAATCATTTTTCATTAAACACTTTAAATCATAAATTCATTTTGAAATTATCTTTCCAAATGTTTACTAAAGTCAAAAATCATTCCATAACAGAGATTGACTTCTATTCATTTAAACAAAAGATTAATCATCTATTAAGCATGAAATTATCCCTAATTTATGCATAAATATCAACTTTAGTAAAATGACATGCCAATGGAGAAAATTCCTAAAAAGTATGATAATATGCATCATATTCACATAAAATAAGCATGAATATGAGTTAATTAAGATAAGAATTCATGTTATAAATGCATGTTATCACGGATCTATCCGCTTATCTTTATTTCTTTATTTCTTTATTATGAACTTTTTGACCCACACGTGTTTAAGCGGGTCCTCGCTTATTTCCCTCTTCCTTTTAGGCTTTCGGGTGGGTTCTTCCCTTTTCAGGATCCCATTCGTGAAGCCCTTTCTTTTGTGAACCTTTGTTTTCTATGAGTATTTTGGGTTTTGGGTTGTGGGCCTCAAGTGGGCCCTTTCCCCTCTCGGCCCATTATGGGCTCTATAAGAGGAGAAGGGACCCCCCCACAAACCCTAGCCGTCATTTGAAGAAAGAAAGGAGTGATCTCCCTCTCAAGTGGCTGCTCAAGGAAGGCCAGGGAAGGAGTCTAACCGCCGCCGCCGCACGCCTCTGTGCCGCCGCCGCGACGACCGCCGCCACTCCTTGCCCCGGCCACGGTTCTTCTCCGCCTTCATCGCGACGCCGTCCTCAAGCCGCCGCCGCCGCCGCCTCCGGACCGCCGTGCCGCCATCCCCTCCAACTCCATCCACCGTTCGCGTTGCTCCTGCAGCACCTCCCCTGCAGAAACTCCACGATTTCCCCAGTTTTCTCCCCATCAGATCCTCCACGCACCTCCTCCCTCTCCGGCCATCCGCTGCCATTCCCGAACTCTCCACTGTCCTCCTCTCCCTCCTCCCATCCGTCGAGTTTTCTTCCCCCTCCACCCACCGTGCGCTGCACCTGCACCGTCCGCCGCCCTTCCCGTTCCCGATTTCCTCCCTTACCACGACTTCCCCCCAAATTCTCATCCACCCCCCGCGCCCGTTTCTGTCAACCATTTGCCCACCCTCGTCACCGAATCACAATTCCGCAAGTAATTCCGGCGTGCGTTTTCCCCCTCTCTCTCTCTCCGACGGCTCGTCTTCTCACTCTCCCGAGCGCGTCTCTTTCTCTCTCCACCTGCAGAATTTCCAGGCTCGCGCCTGTTGAATTTCCGATTGCACACCACATTCCGTGAAATTTCATCGCCATTCCCACCTCCCGCATCTTCCCCACCGCACTCTGCTTCCTCTCTCCACCACGCGGGCGTCCTCTTGCCATTCCGCCGACCATCCCGGTAACCGAATTCCCCAGTCGGCCGCTCACAAATCGCCACCCCCCCTCCGAAAATTCGCCTTCCCCTGTGACTTCCTGATTTACCCCTCCTCCCGACCAACGAATCATCACCTGCCACATCGCCCACTTCCTCTCCACGAACGGCCGCCTACCCGAACTCGGATTATCCAGGCACCGCCAGTTCCACTCCCAATCCTGGTTGGGATTCGTTCTGGAACCGTCGGAATTTCCCCCCTTCCCCTGCTCCACTAAAATTTCGGGTTCTACCGAAATTCCGTCGCGGATCTATCGAATCCACGTCTCGTCAGCCGAGCTTCCTCACCTCGCCGACCTTCACGGATTTCCATTCGCCCGCGCCCCCCCAGTTCCAATTGGTCACATCCTCACTCCCCAGCCACTGACCCTCAAATCTGGTCCCCACTTCCGTGAGAGCGATTAATAATTTCGCTTCCTGCTGAAGGTCCGCCGCCTAGTCACCCTCACATCTACCCCTCCTTCAACGGCCGGTGGCGCTCCACGTTTCCCCCCTCTCTCCAGGAAGCCAATCGCGTTTGTCGAACGAAATTCGTCCCTGAAGTCGTGAGGATTCCATCACGCCAAAGTCTGTGGAATCTCCCTCTAGCTCACCTGCAAGCTGACAGCATCTCCGGAGGCCGCGAGGTTTCCCCTGCCGCATCTGCTCTGGAATTAACCTCGCTCCACCCCATCGTTCTTCACCGCGATATCCGAAGGCTTCCCAGTCCTCTCTCTCTCGATCCTCGACACTTTCGCTTCAAGGATCACCTTCGGGATTTTCGTGGCATCACTCAGTCCGTGTTTGCCGACCGTCCGTGCCACGTACGAACGATCCCCCCTCGACACGACCGACTGGGCTCGCGCCCCGCAGGTTAGCTTCAACCCCTCATTTTAAGTTCAATTACTTTTCGAAGCGTTTCCTTTACTCGTCTCCACCGCCATCGGACGACGTAGGTAGGATAGTACGATTATAGGTTCGAGATTTCCGACGCGTACGTCAGGTCCGGAACTGATCGTGGGCTGCAGCCTCCTAGCTACTCCACGACGAGCGACTTCCACGCCTCTGGACGTGGATCGAGAGGATCTCACCCTACCCATCATCGCGAGTTTCCCCGGGTCACCCGGAATCGACTCCGCTGATCGGCACGCTTGCCTACACTTAGGTTTTAGGTTAGAGGTCGTATTTAGAGTCTAGGATTCGCCTACCCATAGGTTAGGTTTGACCGGCTACCTCCGGTCAACCTCAGTCCCATTGATCAGGCACGAGGGTTTTCACCACCGCGTCTTGCATCAATCCCACTCTTTAGATGTGACTAAAAAAAATTTCTTTACCATCTTTTTGATAAGTTGTTGTCGTCGCATTCAACACCTTCCTTTTCACCTAGGCTGCTATAATCATGTCATATATCGAATTCCACCCAGTGCGAAAATTTGTGATAATCAAGTTTTTGATTGACATTTTATGCTTCTCACACAATTCCTTGTATTGATGAATTTTTTGAGGTGTACTATTCGCCATAAGAACAAGTTTTCAGAGCCAACGAAGAATTTCTCCAAATGCTTTTTGAGAGAAATTTTCTAATACATCTTCTTCACACTCTTCATTAGCCTCACCTTCTAAAAATTCTAAAGTTAAGGATGTATTACCTAACTCCTTCAAGCCTCCGTGAACGACTAGGTTGAGAACATGGGCCATACACAACACATGGTGCTGCTTGGTAAACACCGATCCATTCTCATTCAACATTTTTTCTAAGCTTGCCACCCTTGTCCTATTAATTCTTGCATTATCAGTTATGATTGCAAAAACCTTTTATAAAAAAAAAATCATGCATCGAGGATTCATAATGAAAAAAGGATTAAAAAAATTCTTACCCTTTGAGTGAGATCAAACTCTTCTAACACACGATATAACACCTCTGCCAAAATTGCACTTGGCTGTGATGCTCCCAATTCCTCAACATCAAGAACTCTTTCTTGAAGTCCCCACGTATCATCTATCCAATATATTATAATCCCAAGTACTATAACATTATTTGTTGTTGTCCAAGTGCTTGCTGTAAGGGAAATTCTTTCAATTGGCCGAAGCAACTCCTGTAGTTTGTCTCATTCATCTTCAAATAATTTCTCCAACCCTTGTCTTTTGGACATACTGTTAGAAATACCTGCTTTGCATTGTGCCAAATATGTGCAAAACCTTTTAAATTGAGGATGATCAAGTAGGGTAAAAGGTGCATCTGTCCTCACAATTAAATCTATGCACTCTTTCTTTGTATGCTTTGGGCTCCTACTTAAAAATTTAGAAGTCTTTGAAAAATAGTCTGTTAAAGTATTAGGTGCACTAGATGGCTGTAATTGCTTTTAAATTTAATTATTAAACTTCTTCAAGTGCTTCCATAACTTGATTGTGATATTGCTTCTATCACTCTTCTTTTTTCTCTTTGTTGATGGGGTGGCTGCCTTGCAAATTTTGCAAAGATACTGATGGAGAATTATTTAAAAACATGAATACAAGAGTTCTAAGTGAACTTATCCTCCTCCTCCTCCTCCTTATCCACCAACTTGAGAAATTATCCATTCAATGGATGAAGAAGACCTCTCTAAATAATTAACGAGAGTGTAGATCTTAAGGGAATTATCTTCCCTCCTTCCTCTATTTTACACTGATCTAAAGATTGACTTGGTCAAAAAAAATTAGTCTTATCCTTAGATAATTAGAAATCCTTGAATGGACCAAGTCAACCACCTTCTACCTTGATATAGGTTCCTTATTTTCCAAGCCTTCTCCACCATATCATAGGTACCTTATATCATTTTAAATAATGATCTCAAAAGAAAATCCAGTAGGAAACCTCTTTGAATTATATCCCTTATTTTCTTTGAAGACCACCTTTAGTTAAAATTTAAGAGAGATCTAAACTATTATTACATATGGAAGCATGACCATTGAATTCTATTTCAATTCAAGCACAATTTAAGAAAGAAAACGATTATGAAGACAATGAAGACGTGATATTATTGATTACAACTATAATGAATGCAACTGTCATCAATCGTCAGTGGACTTAGGATAGTCCACGTGATCTGCCTCCTAATGATGTGAAACAGAAGACATGCAGAGAATGAAAGTCAATCTATTACAACTATTAGACATCATCACGATATCCCTGGTGCTGTGGAACCATGAAGATTATAGAAATAATCCCAACTACTCTCAAGGAGTACAAGACAACCTCGACTGTTAACATCCAGCTTGAAGGTAAACTGCAAGAGAGCTAGAACCAAGTTTGAAGCCCCACGGGTTCAAGACAGACTCTATGTAATCCGCTCCACGTGAAGACTATATTATTGAAAGCGCTCACGTAACAGATGAGAATCGTCGTCTCTGCCTTCTCTCGACCTACCATGGTGATTCGCGTGAAGATGAAGAACGAAGTCAAACCCCATTGACTCCGTAACACACATGAAATCACGTCATTTGGCGTGCATATTCACTATTCAAGAATCCCTGGAATTTCTTCTGCCGCCTCGCTTTGACGTCAAGTAACCGATGAAACATTCCAGACACGAATAAACGGCGGAACACAGACGTCTCCAATGAAAGACTTTCCACAACATCTACCCGTCCGACAAAAAATTTCGAAGACGGAGCTCTCTCCAAATCCAAGTATCATTATGATGATCCTACGATCGGCATCATCACCAACGAAAGCTACTCTTACTTGCGTCAGCTGAAACGCAATCTTCTCGCCCGGAACTTCACGACTAAAGGTCAAACAACCCGTCATCCACGCGAGCACTCGGCGAACCTCCCGGTTATTCAAGGAAAAAGCGTATTCCCGACAAGAATCCATAGACGAAAACCGAATTAACTCAGTCGACTCTCTTACCACAACGACTCCGGATGGGTCTAAAAACTCGACGAATTATCATTACGGAGAAATAACCGTCATTCCACGTAACTCACCTCACGTGACGATCATAACGAGGAAGAAGTGCGAAATTCATCCACGAGAGAACACCGCAACCACCGTAAAATGCCTCTCTTTCTCGAGGCATCCTTTCATCCCCATCTTTCTATCTTCCCTACTCTATAAAGAGGCGAATGTAAGAGAAGAAAAGGATGTTGTTTTTTATCAAAATTGGTTACTACTTGGTTACTTGGTTACTTTTATCCCCTTTGTGTTCATTGTTCTTCCTGTGTTTCCACCATTCTCCCGCATCCTCTTCTTCTCCGATTCTATCTCCCTTCTTGTTCTCCCTCCTCTCTGTCGCTTTCATCCAATATTCAGTCAAGAATTCAACGAGGAGATCTTATATCATCCGACGTATCCAGAAGCTTCGACTTCACCGTCTCAATCAGGTATCGTCCTCCGCCTCAAACTGTGAAGGTAGTTCCCATCATAGATCTATAAGTTCATCATTAGTTCTATTTCTCTATAACTACCCTCTGTTCCTAACCTCTTTCCAAAACTCAATACTCTTAAAATATTCTCTCTTCCATCGTCTTTCTCTCACCGCCGACCCCCTTCTATCACTTCTTTCGTCTTATTCCACATTACCTATTCCCTTAGTCATTTGTTCTCCGTAAACGTCGATCTCAATCTCTACATACCCATCATCTTGCCCGTTCTAAAATAAAATTCCTACCGCTCTTCCTCATCTTCTCATAATACGGTTGAGCAATCGACATGATATATATATTTAATATTCTATCCATTACATTATCCTATTCCTCTTTTCATCTATTTCTTCCTACATCTATTCTCTGATATATATATATTCCTACATCTATTCCTACATATATATATATATATATATATATATATATATATATATATATATATATATATATATATATATCTTAATATTCTTAGTAACATTATTATTTTCCTCTCCACACTAACTATTTACCATAAGAATTAATCTTCTTCATTAGTAATATATAAATATACATATTATATTTTCATCTAAACTCTTCTCCTCACACTTCTGAATTATTTTTCAATACATTCTCACTGATATCATTTCATAGGTCCTTCATTCATTTGTAGGATTATTTTCTTAATCATATCATTATCATCATACCTAGCATAGCATTCTAAAATATCCTACATCAGATACTCATCGTCTGTGATCTTCATAAAATGCACCAATGTTGGCAAGGCTTTTTTTCTATTATGATGAGCTCATGTTAGTAGCATTTGTATAAACAAATGTTGATGCCTCATTTGATTCAATCTAAAAGAAAAGATAGCAAGTATTTTTAGGGTATTATCATACATTTTTAAAGATAAATTCAAAATAAAATATACCTCATCTCCAGTGGATTCCATTGAAGGTGACTAATTAGACCAAGTAAACTATGATTCCTATAATAAAAGAAAATAAAAAACATAGGTTAAAAGTTAGATAAAAATATTAGAGTTCTAAATCAAATTATTTGCATTAAATTAAAAAATCAAAATCAACAAGACATTGAATCAATTAGACTTCTAGGAATGTTCAAGGAAGCCTAGGAATATTAGTGTAATGAGAGATATGTTAATATTCAGTAGAATTCAATCAGTCGTATATATTTCTAAAGTCTAATCATACCTAAAGTTTCTAAGGTCTAAATCAAATTTCTAAATTCAGTCAGTTAATAACGAGAGACATAGTTTCTGAAGTCTAGTCAAACCTAAATCTCAATAGAAATAAAATCTATTCAGTTCAAAATTTCTAAGTATAATCAAATATCTGAATTCAATCAGTTAATAACGAGAGACATAGTTTCTAAAGTATAGACATACCTAAAATCTCAGTAGAAATAAAATCCATTTAGTCCCAAATCTAATCAGAATTCAGAAATAAATACCTATCAATCCAAACCTATTTAGAAACCAAATCCAATCAGTCGTATAAATTTCAGTTTGCAATTTCAAGATAGGGTACTCAAATTAAAAAGATTCTTGTGGCATATTTTTTTTTGCAGTTATATGGGTTCCAATCAGTCATAAAACTTTAGATGATCTGTACATTATAAAACATTAAATCAAATCAGTTCTAAAACCTAATCACAAATCAATCCAATTTAATAAAACAAGATCTTTGGACAAGAACCTCGCACAATGTCTGTATTGTCATATATCACATTTTTATAAAAAAGAGAAATAAAAACCAAATCAAACAAGTGCCCTTGGATGATTTCTACTGGAAACTTTCAGATCAACGATGAGGATAATGAAAGAATCATTTATAAACCCCCAAAATCATAAATATGGATCGTGTACTGTAACATCCAAGAAACAATCAATGACTATTCCAAGTTTGCGATTCTGTATTTCACTCGCCGCATTTCCATTCGTAAGAAAAGTGCCAGATGGAAAACTCTTCGACTGAAATAGATCAGCGAGATGGAAAGGATCTGGAATGTGGGCGTTCTATCCGCCACCTTGAGTTGGAGGGTAAGAGAGATAGCAGCCTTCTTCAGAGAGTCAAATTTTTTTTCGCCTTCGATTAAAAAGAAGAAATATAGGAGGAGAGAAAAATGTATGTGTCTAACGCGTTTGCGCGAAGGGTGACTACGGAGGCGTCTAAATTTTATTTATTTAATATTGTGGGCATTTGGCCTACTAAGCGGGAAGGCCCAATAGCTCAGTCAAAGACTGACAGCCATTTTTAAGGACCGACAGTCTTGGTTCGGTGAAGTTGACCGACTCTCGGTTGGTCTATGTCGATCATGATGCCCTCTCTCTCTCTCTCTCTCTCTCTCTCTCTCATGTACTCTCTTTACTGATTGGTTCAATGTTGCCGCTGCTGCCTGTCAATTCCCGTCGTTGCGCCAGTCCTGGCAGCCAGGGAGCCGTCGTCCCCCTCTCCCTCTCTTTATACTCTCGTCTCTCTCTTCCACTCGTTGTCTCTCTCTCTCATGTACTCTCTTTGCTGATTGGTTCAACGTTGACGCTGCTGTTGCCGTTGCCGTTGCCGCTGCCGCCTGTCAATTCCCGTCGTTGCGCAGTCCTGGCAGCCAGGGAGCCGTCGTCTCCTTTTCCCTCTCTCTCTTGCTCGTCTCCCTCTCTTTTATTCACTCGTCTTTCTATTCCTTCTTCTACTCGTTCTCCCCCTCGCACCTGATCGTCTCCCTCTCTTTACACTCTCGTCTCTCTCTTCCTCTCTTTTACTCGTTCTCTCTCTCTCTAGATATCTCACTTGCTCGTCTCACTCTCTTTTATTCACTCGTCTCCGTCTCTTCCACTTGTTCTCTCTCTCCCTTTGCTGGTCTCCCTCTTTTCTACTCGCTCTCTCACTGTGTCTCCGGGAAGGATGCCAGCCAACGAGAAAGGCACGAACGATGCCACAACTTCAGTCGCGATGTTTAGCAGATATAATCCACGAGCTGATGATTCTGGTTGTCATCCCTTTGATCAATCCTCGGTTGCGATTTACTCTCGGATTAAATCGCAACCGAGGATTGATCAAAGGGATGACAACCAGCATCATCAGCTCGTGGATTATATCTGCTAGGCCACCCAAGTTTATAAACGTCGGGACTCTCGTCCAACGATTCAAGCTCCGGACTAAAGTTGTGGCATCGTTCGTGCATTTCTCGTTGGCTGGCAACCTTCCCGCCGAGAGGTAAGGAGAGGGACGGAGACACAGTGAGAGAGAGCGAATAGAAGAGAGGGAGACGAGTAAGGGAGAGAGAGAACAAGTGGAAGAGACGGAGACGAGTGAATAAAAGAGAGGGAGACGAGCAAGTGAGATATATATAGAGAGAGAACGAAGTAGAAGAGAGGAAGAGAGAGACGACAGTATAAAGAGAGGGAGACGGGCAAGTGCGAGAGGGAGGACGAGTAGAAGAAGGAAGAGAAAGACGAGCGAGCAAAAGAGAGGGAGAGGGGGACGACGGCTCCCTGGCTGCCAGGACTGGCGCAACGACGGGAATTGACAGGCGGCAGCGGCAACGGCAACAGCAGCGTCAACGTTGAACCAATCAGCAAAGAGAGTACAAGAGAGAGAGAGAGAGAACGCGTAGAAGAGAGGAGAAGAGAGACGAGAGTATAAAGAGAGATAGACGAGCAAGAGTGAGAGGGAGAGGGGGACGACGGCTCCCTGGCTGCCAGGACTGGCGCAACGACGGGAATTGACAGGCGGCAGCGGCAACATTGAAACAAAGAGAGTACATGAGAGAGAGAGAGAGAGAAAGAGGTAGAGAGGGAATAATCCTTCTCGTGGCATCGTGATTGTCACGTGGCAAACATTGTCGCGTTAGGTTCACGGGTAGGGATCGACATAGACAGACCAAAAGTCGGTCAACTTGACCGGACCAAGGCTGTCGGGCCATATAAATGGCTGTGGAGTCGGTCTTGGACGGAGCTGTTGGGCCTTCCCAAATGCCCACAACATTAAATACTCGCGCTCCGCGCAAACGCAATAGACACGTACATTTTTCTCTCTTAAATCAATCTGTGAGGCATCAACATTTGTTTATACAAATGCTACTTACATGAGCTCATCATAACGGAAAAAAAAAAAAGCCTTGCCAGCATTGGTGCATTTTATGAAGATCACAGACAATGAGTATCTTTGCAAAATTTGCAAGGCAGCCACCCCATCAATAGAGATAAAAAAGAAGAGGGATAGAAGAAGTATTATGATCAAGTTATGGAAGCACTTGGAGAAGTTTCATACTTAAATTTAAAAGCAATTACGGCCATCTAGTGCACCTAATACTTTAACAGACTATTTTTCAAAGACTTCTAAATTTAAGTAGGAGCCCAAAGTAGACAAAGAAAGAGTGCATACATTTAATTGTCAAGATAGATGCACCTTTTACCTTACGTGATCATCCTCAACTTAAAAGGTTTTGCACCTATTTGGCACAATGCAAGGCAGGTATTCCTAACAGTATGTCCAAAAGATGAGGGTTAGAGAAAGTATTTGAAGATGAATGAGACAAACTACAGGAATTGCTTTGACCAATTGAAAGAATTTTCCTTACAGCAAACACTTAGACAACAACAAATAATATGATAGTATTTTGGATTACAGTACATTGGATAGATGATATGTGAAGACTTCAAGAAAGAATTCTTGGTGTTGAGGAATTAGGTGCATCACATCCAGGTGCAATTTTGGCAGAGGTGTCTTATCGTGTGTTAGAAGAGTTTGATCTCACTCAAAAGGTTAGTAATTTTTTAATCTTTTTTCATTTTCAATCCTCGATGCATGATTTTTTTTAAAAGGTTTTTGCAATCACAACTGATAATGCAAGAAATAATATGACAATGGTGCCAAGCTTGGAAAAAATGTTGAATGAGAATGGATCAGTGTTTACCAAGCAGCACCATGTGGCGTGTATGGCCCATGTCCTCAACCTAGTCGTTCAAGGGGGCTTGAAGGAGATAGGTAATCCATCCTTGACTGTAGAATGTTCAAAAGGTGAGGATGATGAAGATTGTGAAGAAGATGTATCAGAAGTTTCCTCCCAAAAAACATTTGGAGAATTTCTTCATTGGCTCTGAAAACTTGGTCTTGTGGCGAATAGTAAACCTAAAAAAAGTCATCAATACAAGGAATTGTGTGAGGAGCATAAAATGTCAAACAAAAACTTGATTATCACAAATGTTCGCACTAGGTGTAATTAGATATATGACATGATTATAGCAGCCTGGCAGAAAAGGAAGGTGTTGAATGCAACAACTTGTCAAAAAGATGGCAAAGAAATTTTTTTAGTCACATCTAAAGAGTGGGATCTTCTTAAGATGTTTACAAATAAAATTTTAGCTTTTTGTGAGGCCATTGAAATATTTTTTAAGTCAAAGTCCATAACATCACCTAATGTAACTTCTGCTTTTGACCTTTTATTAAATCATTTAACCACATCAATTGTTGTCTTGGAGAACACTTGTCAAGATGTAGTGGGAAAACCGATGAGCATAGAACAATTAATGGTGCTTAAAGGAGCATACATTGTGATGAAGGCAAAGTTACTTAAGTATGAGTCACATGTAAAAAGAAAACCAATCTTCCCTATTGCTACAATGCTTGATATGTCTTTAAAACTTGAATATATGCCCATGGATGAGCAAGAATACATCATGAAACACTTGAAGCATTTTCTTCAATTAGTGCATGTCGCACCAACATCAAGCACTTGCACACAAGGTGACACATTGCTCAGTAATTCTAGAACTTGTTCTAAAATGATGGTTGAATTGATAAAGTGTAAAAGGTAGAGGAACCTGAACATCTTATTAGAAACGCCAATATCTGGTGAAATATTTGATTATCTGCATGACTCTCAAGTTGGGGGTTATCATTTTGATGCATTACAATAGAGGTGTAAAATTAGGTTTGAAAAATATCCACATGTTGCGATACTAAAGCGGGTTTCTATCAGTTTGTGCATCAAGTTCTCCATGAAAGCATCTTTTCCCAACAAGATGAGGGATCATTACATACAAAAGCAGAAGATTATCTCCAAGAATTTTATCAATTTTGATGACCTTAAAATTTTGGAGTTATAATGATGTGGAAGAACTTGATGAAGATGATGACTAATATTTCTTTTCATCAATGAACACTATCAAGGTGTCGATCTCCTACGAATCTTCTCAAGCTATGATTGTTTTATGAAGTGCCTGATTTTGGTTGGTTTAAACTCCCTTAGTGACCTATATTCATTACAAAGCATAAATTTTCTTCTAAAATGTCTTATTTTTATTTGATTCTTATCTTTCTTGGATGATATTAAAATTTTTATTTCATTGATTCAAAATTTTTGAGAAGATTGAGGAATAAAAGGTTTTCGTTGAAATTTTCTCCTCCCCAATAACTTTGGCCTCCAAAGTACCCTCTTGTATTCCAATTGTCTTTGGGCTTCATTGGCTCTTTTGAAAAGCATTAACTTAATTAGTCATAAAAAACTCCTCATAATGTTCATTACGTGAGCAAAAAAAGAGTAAAAGTATTAGAAACATTCTTAGCCAAAGAAATGGAAGGCTTGGTTTGAGAACCCTACAAAAACTATTAAATTGTTCTGTTAACTCCTTCATGACCTCACCATCTTTTCAATGTCTCCTTCAATGTCTCCATGGTTCTAATATTTTTGCATTGATGAGGCCCCCACGTTTAGGTGGTAAATTCCTACTATTGTTAGAAAAAATTTTCTAATACACCCAATTTTCTACTAATCTTTTCATATACTTCATAGACTCATAAACATATATATCCACAAAAGCCCCTCGACTAGCTATCTCCATTATGTTTCTCTCACTGTCATTTAAACCATCATAAAATGTTTCAATCGGTCCCAAGAAGGAATTACATGATGTGGATATCTTCTAGTCAATGCTGTAAACATTTTCTCATATTTACCAAAGGTATCACTACCCTAGGTAAATTCCCTAATTTCTCTCCTAAGGGCATTTATTTTATCAAAAGAGTAGAATTTTATTCATAAGCATTTTCATTGAAAACACACGGACACACATCAAAATACGTTCCAAACTCATCAATTTCAAATAGTAATCACAAATTAAATAGTATAGAGATGAATAAGAGTCGAATCCATAGAGAATTAAGGAAATTTTAGGTATTCTTTGAAATTTGTTTAAATTGAACAATGAATTGAGGTGATATATTTGGAACGAGAACTCAAAGACAAATCCATGGAATAAAAAATTACTCGATTTGGATCAAGATTTGCGGAGCAATCGATGAGCGAATCAGACAAAAATTTTCGAACGTGAAGAGAGAGAAATTCAAAATAAAATCTAAAATTAACCCAATCTATGATTCTAAATTATAATCTAATGATATAGGATAAAATATTAAGAAGAAAACATATAATCTAACCAAAGATAGCGATCGAAATGATCCAATTGATTGCCGAATCAAAGGCTTTTCATTGTGTGATTTTAAAAACGATTGTAGACATTTGAGAGGCGAATTCTCCCTATTCTTTCAACAAAATCTCACTTTCAACCACTCCGTGGACGCGGAAACGATTCTATAAGAAGAATAAAGTGAGAGATTCAAGGATGGTGGTGTCTAGACAATTCGATTACTAGAAAACATCTAATAATACACTTTATGTCAAAGAACATTGCTATCAATAGGCAAAATTGGGCGTAACTGTCAAATTTTGCGTTTCATCTTCGATCAATGGCTCTAATGAAGCGCTTGGATGCGAAACATTATGGTTAAGTCGCGTCTGTTTGATCAAAGATGAACCGCTGAGATTTCGCCATGTTGCGCGTGAAGAAGAAATGTGTGAAACCCATGTTGTCTGATCTTGATCTGATCCTCCATATGCATCCACGTGTCCATTGGGCGGTTTTAATTTCATTTAATCTCCGTCGTTATAACTCCTCATATTAACAGTTGAGATTAACACGTTCTAAAATAAATCTTCGCCCAATAGGAGTGAGCTATGTACCCTCTCACTTAAGTGACGATCAACGATCACCATTTGAATCATTTGATCGGACGCTTCACATGCCGCCACGTCACTAATGCATAAAAACATAAGCAAATAGTCTCATATGACATATATTATTCAAATCCGACGGATATATAAGTAATATGTGATTAATGAGATTGCAAGAATACTGAAAAGGGTGCTTTCTCATTAATCACACACACACCCGCGCACACACGCGCACTCACACATGCACGCACATGTACACGTGTATGACACGTGGCGTTCTCACATTCCGCCACAATTTTTTCCACGCCACGTAAGCTGCCACTTCAATACGCGATAATAAAAATATTTTACATTCATTTTAATTAAAAATAAATCAAATTAAATTAATAAAAAATTTATAAAAAATCCAAAAAAATCCTTAAAAAATAGAAAAATTCATAACTTTCAAAATACAACTCCAAATTTATCCAAATTTGTTTTTTATGGATCATAAATTAAATTGCCTATCATTCTAAAATGTCAAATTATTTAAATAACAAGAAAATAAATTTTTTAAAAAAAATACACTGATTTCTCATAGAATTAAAACTTAGAAAAATGAATGAGTATATAAAAAATATTTTCTCTTATTATTTAACATTAAAACCCAATTATAATCTCAAATACAAATGGGAATAATCTATTCTAAAATATATTCTTTAAAATGCATAATTATCCCTAAAATAGTGCATTATAAGATTATCGCTTAAAATTACATGAAATGATAGATATGCACTCAAAATATAATAACATGCATAAGAATGGAATATTTTATGCCTTAATTTACATTAATAATCCTACAACTTCATGTTAAAATTACATGTTATCACCATGTAAACACCAAGAATTAAACTCTTGGCCTACTCATTTAAACCACTCCTTGGCTTTATCTTTCAATGCAAGAGAAAAAAAATCCTCATTTGCAAATGTTCTTAGGAAACACTAGAATAGTTAAAAGTCATGCAAATATTGATAAATTCTTCAAGAAACTCATATGGCTCTTCCTTCAATTTCCCATAGAACGTAGGCATGACTTGAGGAATACAAGGATGAATCCGTAAGGATACGTTATCAGCCAAGGCTTCTCAAATCCTAATGTGGGTTTGGCTCTCAAATGGATCCAAATCTTTTCCCGATTTCATCCTTCTAAAAACTTGATCTGCAAGTCAATTTTGAGGTGGACTTTCCATTTCTCCCCCACTGAATTGATTATTTTCCTCCAACCTATCAAGATTATGTTTTGTGTTCGATAAGTTTTCATCTAACTTTGGACAAAAGTGAGTAGGATAAGGATCTCCTACCATTCATACAAAGACAACTCAAGAAAACTATTAAATTTTGTTAGTATAAGAAGGTCAAATTAAAACTAGGAAATGAAAAAAAGAGTGATAGATAATTATATTTAAAATTTATATTCTTAATTTATACCCAATAGTCACCTACCTGCTAAACAATGGCGCATTTGATAAGTTGAATTTTAGTGTTTAATGATCTCATTTTGACAAATCAAAATTATTTGATTATATTTCTTATATTTTCACCTTAATCACAAATAACCAAATATAAAGTGAGAAAGGGGTCAAACCACATAGAGGACAATCATTAGATCTAAATAAAAATGTAATTTTTTTAGCAAAAAATGGATCTGATCAATGAAAAAAATGAGAAATACACGGTGAGCATGAGCAATGTGAGCAACGGTCCAAATCAATGTAATTTCCTATTGAAGATCAAAATACTTTAGATTAGAGATAATGATAGTGTTTTTAAAGGTTTCCAATGACAAAAGGAGCTTGAAGATCAAGAGAAACAAAATCCTAATCTTGGTGCAATCAAGATCTTACCCTAGCGATGCTCTTGATTCGATCGCTCCTTTGAGAGCCCATACATTTCACCTAGACTCAATGTCTTGCATCAAACATGAGAATAACAAAAACAAGGATGAAAATCAGTAGAAACGATGATTTGATCACAAATGATGATTCATCCTAGGCTCTTTTCTTCAACGAACCAATGCTAGAGGCATACACTAAAAAGTAAAAATCCCAAAATTTTTGTCCCAAAGGGTACTGATGGAAAGAGCATGAAAAGAAAAAGCTGCTCATAAAATTAGTCTCAAAACTCCATCAAGATTGTCCGATATGAAGCTTTGAATTTGAAGGAATTTGGAATGCTCATTTGTTTCTCTCCTTGTTAGTGCAATCGAATCACCTCAAATTCCACATGTCAATTTGCAATATTCCTTAAAAATTCCCATGGCTCAAGCAGTGAGATCGAAGTAATTCTTTGTTAAAAGAATCAAAGCAAAAAATGAAAAAGTAAACATTCACTATCTCTCCTCTCTCTTTTATCTTTCCTCTCTCCTCTCTTCTCTCTCATCTACTATTATAAAGAGTGTTTCTGCTTTAAGGAGTTACCTTGCCATAACTTTTGACTCAAAGATTTATTTTGCATGTTAGAACTCAATCCACAAGGGGAAAATCATTTAATACACAGAGAGTGGGGAAAAAATGAGTGCATGACGTTTGGTGTTGCATTGAAATGTGGTGTTGTATTGTTGATGCACAAGAGAGAGAGAAAACACAGAGAGAGGAAGAGAGAAAGAGAGAGAGAGAAGAGAGAAAGAGAGAGAGAGAAGAGAGAGAGGGAGAGAGAGGGGGAGGGAAAGGAGGAGAAAGCAAGTAATCCCTCTCTCATAACAAAATTACACCACTATAATTTTGATGTGGCAATATTTTTCACGTCAAGTTTGCAAGAAGAGAGAGAGAGAGAGATAATCATTTTCTATCTTCTTTTCGGTGGAGGGTCGCGATCGAAGTGAGTCTAGCATCACCAAGCCTTGGACTCACATCACAATGAGGTTTGTGAAAATATTCATATTGATTTCTTCCTAGTAATACCTTCATGGATATTTTTGAACTTTTTTTTTTTTGCAATAACATTTTCATCATTTGATCACAAGATGTTATGCACCATTATTCACTTATTGATCTCTTGCTACCACTACTCTATGTTCCTCATCTCATCATTCATCTTCTCAATTTTCATTTATGGTTTTCATCTAATTTTTAATCAAAAAAGTTAATAATATCATTGATTCAAACCCTTCTCCATATGTTAAAACCCATATTTTATCCTAATTCACCTTCTCATCTTCCATTTGAAGAATTTGGTCTCATTACTTATGCTTCTTGAGGATTTATCTCTATTCTTTATCCCTATAATAAGTGAGGAAGCATATAGATTTACTGAATGAAATCAATTCACAACATTGACATCAATCAGCCCTAAATCGAGTTCCTCATGGAGATGTATCCTGATAACATGCAATCTTAACACGATAAAACATGATTATTAATGCAAATTAAGGCATAAAACATTACATTTATATGCATGTTATCATACTTTCAGTGCATTTCTATCATTCTATGCAATTTTATGTTATAATCTCAAAATGCGTTAATTTAGGGTTAATTATGATGAATTAAAGATTAAAGATTTTATAACCCATATTTACTTGAGATTATAAATGGTTTTTAAAGCTAAATAATGAGAGAAATCATGTTTATGAACATTCATTTAATTTTCTAAAGTTAAAATCTTAAAGAAATGAATGTATTTTTGAAATAAGATTTAAATCTCTTGTTATTTAAATAATTTGACTTTTTAGAATGATAGATAATTAAATTTCAGATCAAATGAAAGAAATTTGGATTAATTTGGAGTTGTATTTTGAAAGATATGGTTTTTACAATTTTTCTGGAGATTTTCCGATTTAATTTCGATTTAAATATATTAAAATGAATAAAAAAAAGTGAAAAGGGGCTTAATATCGCGCGGGTCCCACGTGGATGCGACGTGGCGCGCAAGGCCACGTGGCAGCGCCACGCGAACCCGCGCAACGCCTACGTGGCGCAGTATACATATTATATTTTTATTTAATCTATATATAAAGGGTCTTCAGCCTTCCCTATATGGGAAGGGTTATTAACCCTATAAACCGTCGGGTCTTATAAACTCGACGGTTTCCTAAAATTGATTACGTGTGGGACTAATCCACACACCTTATGTATTATGCATGTGACGTGGCGCGACGAGGAACGTCGGATCAGAAGAAGAGCAAAATATCGGGCGTTGATCTGATGTGCCTAGGACCATCGATCGGGATCATCGCACGTGCGTTAATTCCATGGATTATAACGGCTGCGATCGAATGTGACGTGGCGGCATTACACACGTCGGATCAACGGTGCGACAAAACAACGCGTCGATCCCGTGAGCCAGAAAACCACCGATGGTGATCAAAGGCACGTGCTGGATTAGAGGCGTTATAACGGTCCAGATCAAATCTTGCGGGAGACATCCGGACCGTCGGATCAAGAATCAAGGGGCGCGATCGGAGCGTTTTTATAAAGCATTTCATCGGATCAAATCGTGGCTGTCCATCACGATCCGACGGTCACGACTGAATCGAAACAGTCCACGATGGACCGTTTCATCGTAACCATCGATCGAAACGATCGGACGGTTACGCCCAAATTTCCTTTAAATAGACTTGTTCTTCGTCGTTGTATGCATTCGAGTTCGATTTCAATCAAATTGAGCTGTCTAGACACCATTCCTCTCGTTTCTCTTGATTCCACCCTCTTCCTCTTTCATTTCCGCATCCACGGAGGGGTTGAAATGAAGATTTGGTGGAGAATTGAAGGAGAAATCGCAGCTTGAATCTACCGATCGTGTTCTTCGAGTTCTTCATGATTAAGAGGCTTAATCACCGTGATTTGATCGCAATCGGGGGTTAGTGGGAGCGGTTTTTGCTTCCTAATCTGCCATTTATGTTTAATTTCTTTTTAGATTAGGATTTAGAGTTTAGATTCATCAAATTTTACCTTAAATCACGATTTTTAACGTCCGAAATTTTCTCTCCACTTCAATTTTTTATTTCTCCACGAAATCAAGTCCAAATTCAATGATTCTTGATTCCGTGGATTCGCTTTGAAGTTATCTTTCTAAATCCATCATTTTCCCTAATTTCTCACCTCAATTCATCGTCTAATTTGACCAAATTCCAAAAGATCTCTCGAAAATATCTTAATTCCCTGTGGATTCGACCCTTATTTACCATTATACCCTTCAATTCACTCTTAATTCCCCAAATTGGTAAGTTAGGCTTAATTTTTGACACGAGACCGTGTGAAATGGACGACCTCGCGGTCTCGTCTCATCAAATGGCGCCGCTGCCGTGGATTTAAGGCATATTTTTTAGCTAATTCGTCAATTTTTACTTGGTCAACATCGTATTTTTCTTTTTATTTCTTGAATTTAACTCACATCGATCATAATTGGAGTGATCCGAAGTGAATTTTATCTTCGTGATCCTTAATTCGACGAGAATAAGTGAATTCGACCCCTTTTCCAAGAATTACGGGCGATCATTTTTCAAAATCACGTTAAGAAATTATAAACACTCGCGGATACCGACACCCAGGTATGATCTTTGCCATTATTTGATAATTAGTATTATATAATTATTTTCATGAGATGTCATTCATTTAGAAAACATGTTTTAATGCCTTCCGAAGATGAAATTTATCTTAAATGATCCTCAACTTGATGCCATCTTGAGTAATTTTTGCTCTTCTAAGGATTACGGTCCATTGCTCACATGTATCGTTTTGAGAGGGCCAAGCTCTCACGGAATCACACATGACTTTTTTTCTAAATCATTGTTGAAATTTATATCTTTATTGAAATTAACGATTCTATACGAAAAAGCCTGTTGTACTAGGGTTATTTAGAGTTTCTCGTCGTCCTAGGCCGCATCGAAGCCATGCTCTGCGTAGACTTAGGCCATGATAGATTCGAAGTGATCTAAATTTCAACCGCTCTATCCATAGAAAATTTTTCTCGAAAAAAAAAATCTATATCTCTATATTTATATATATAATATAATATATCTATAATATATTATATCCAATAAATTGTGATTAAATGAATTTTATTTGATGATATGATTTGAATTTCATGCATAAATTCCAAAAATTTCACTTTCAAATCATAAAAAAAATGATTTATTATTCATAACAAGGATAATTATGGTTTGAATCTTGAGGAATTTTCTTATCATGCATCAAGTTTTTATTGGGAGAATATGAGCTTAAATGAGTCTGGCTGAAGACGTTAAACTTAGCGCTTATTGGGAGGCAGCCCAAAGTTATCCTTTTTGTGTTTTTCCTTTAGTTTCTTTTTTAGAATAAATACATTGTCGAAGAACCATATTATGAAGGGCGCACGCACGAGAAATCCCGTGAAGAAACATCAAAAAGCCCAAATGAGTTTTTCTAAACCCTTTTCTCCTCACCACATTGTTATCATTTTCATGCCATGATCATTATTATTGCTATCTTTCATCATGAGCATAGTAATTTCATTGAGGACAATGAAGAGTTTAAGTTGGGGGGTGAAGACTTAGAAAATTCAAAAAAATTTCAAAAATTTTAAAAATCTAAATTCTAAAAACTCCTATTTTCCAAATTATTACCACTCTTCTCCACCTTAGAAGTCTTGAAAGCTTGAGATCATATCTTCTAGAGATGTAGAAATGAGGGCCTAATAGCCCATATGATTACATTTTGAGTAATAAAATCAAGTGATCTAGATAAACCATGGGAATATTCGTAATGGTTGACTTCTTTGGGTTGGGTATCTAACAAGGCACCGAGGAAAAATGAGTAATCAGAAGGTTGAAGTGCTATGGATTTGGAGAGATTTTTTAGTGAAACTTCAAGAAAAATTCTTATCCCCTACCTTACATCAGCCGAACCTACTTAGTGTGGGAATTCCTCGATTCCGAACTTTCCCTTAAAAGAGTGCAATGATCCATAATTTTTTTTGAAATACCTATCTTTCCCTTATAGGCATTTAGTTTATCTCTTCCAAAGCAGTCAAGTAGTTACACCACTTTGTTTTTAAACCTCACTTATGATAGTCACACTCCCAAGTGACTCACACATCCATCATATCTCCGCCACCTTCCTCTCACATGTACATATCCCTTCAAAACATTACACTTCACACTTTGGCAAACTCTCTTCAAAACTCCACAAAACAACTCCTCCATATCCTTATTTTGTGTAAACTCTTTTGAAATTTTAAAGTATGTTACAAAAGCAAAACAAAAAGAGAAAAAGAAAAGAAAGAGGCAAGGAAAAAGGAAGGAGAAAAAGAAAGAAAAAGAGAGAAATAGAAGAAGTGAAAAGAAGGAGAATAAGTTAGAGGAATATCTTCTCTTCTCAACACCACCATCTCTACCATTTCCATCTATCCCTACCATCCAACACCATTCCACTCGTTTCTCTTGATTCCATCCTCTTCCTCTTTCATTTCCGCATCCACGGTTAAAATCAAGATTTGGTGGAGAATCGAATGAGAAATCGCAGCTTGAAGCTCGTCGTGACGTTCTTGGTGTTCTTCGCGATTAATCGGTTTAATCGCGGCGATTTAATCGCTAAACGGGTTTAGTGGAAGCGGGTTTTCCTAGATTATCTTCCTATTATGTTTAATTTTTGTTTAGATTAGGATTTAGGATTTAATTTCATCAAATTTAGCTCAAAATCATGATTTTTACGTTCCGAAGTTTCTCTCCACTTCAATTTTCTATTTCTCCACGTAATCAAGTCCAAATTCAATGATTCTTGATTCTGTGGATTTGTTTTGAAGTTATCTTTCTAAATCCACCATTTTCCCTAATTTCTCACCTCAATTCCTTGTCCAATTTGACCAAATTCCAAAAGATATCTCAAAAATACCTTAATTCCCTGTGGATTCGACCCTTATTTACCATTGTACCCTTCAATTCACTCTTAATTCCCCAAATTGGTAAGTTCGGATTAATTTTTAACACGAGACCGTGTGAAATCGACGACCTCGCGGTCTCGTCTCGTCATATCCCCACTTTTAGCTGCCCCCCTTCATTGCATCCTTCAATAGGTCGTGGGGCCTAAAGGGGATAAGATAATCCCCTTATTTAAATATGCATCATTTTGATATTTTTTCCATATAGGAATATTTGTGTTTCTTTTTATGTGCAAGTGGTGCATTCTAGAAGATGCGATCACGTGAATCAATCGTGATCATTGATTTTTCACTTAAAGAGGGAGGTACATGGCGCATAAAAGTTCGTCATCGAATCATTTTAAAACAACTTAATCTCAGCTGCCCATATTAGGAGTTATAACGATTGAGATTAAAACGTGTCTGACAGACTCCCGTGGATACGTGTACACATTCATAACGTCCAATGAAGATCAAATAACAAGCATTATGTGACGTTTCTTCATCACCCACGATGTGGCAAAATCTAAGCGTTCCATCTTCGATCAAAGGGACACGACTGAATGGTGATGACTCGCATCCAAAGATTTCATATGAGCCCTTCATTGAAGATGAAGAGGCACACCAAAGGGTCATACCCAATTTGCCTATATATACACATCTTCTTCAGCAATAAAAAACATTCTTAAATGTTTCGAGCAATCGAACTGTTTATACATCTCAATCATTGAGTCTCTTTCTTTCCTCCTCTTCTAGATTAATTTCCTCGTCCAAGGAGTGTTTGAAAGTGAGATTTCATTGAGAGAATCAGGAGAATTTGTCTCTGGTACACAAGATTCTATTTTTTTTAAAACGGGGAATGAAGAGCCTTGATCTTGCAATGAATTGAATCATTTCAAGCGCAATTTTGGGTTAGACTACATGTTTTCTCCCTAATATTTCTTCCTATATCATTAGATTTCAATTTTGAATTGTAGATTAGTCAAATTTTACATAATTTTTCTATTTTCTAGCTCTTCGCGATCGATTTTTCTCTCTAAATTTTGCTCCTTGATTTTTCCACGAATACTAGTCCAAATTGAGTGAATTTTTTATTTCGTGGAACTGTCTTGAAGTCTTCTTTCTAAATCTAGTTAAATCTCTAATTTCTCATCTCAATTTCTTATCTGATTTGATCAAATTTGAAGAATATCTTAAAATTCTCTATTTCTTCATGGATTTGACCCTTATTCACCATTATACTATTCAATTTTTAATTAAAACTTTAAATTTGTGAGTTTAGAAATTGGTTTAACATGTCTTCATGTGTTTTCTACGTCCTCAAAAATTCTTATCATCACTCATCTCAAGTTATATTTTGATTAAATGAAATTAAAAATTACTCTACATAAATCTACCATCTCCATGTACTACATTATGAAGGTTTACTTTCTCGTACCAAGCTCTATGAACTAGTTCTCAACCCTGTAGGGCTTTCATGGTATTCAAAATCTAATCATGCATTAGTAGAATTTTGAAATTCTTAGGGCTTTTTGAAATGTCACTCTTCCTAAATGAATAAAAAAGAAGATACTTTTAACATCCAAATGATGTAAAAATGATACTTCTATAGCATATGTTTGTGTCCACTTCCTACACCTGGGCTTAGGCTCCTACTATGGGCTTAATCCTACCACCTTTTCATCTTAATTCAACTTATCTTGAATTCAAATTTAGAGCATATCTCATTATAATCCTCATACATTGAAAATTAAATTTCAAATCTCTGTCTCATGCATAGGATTAACCCATTTATAAAGGATGACAAAATTAAGTTTGTTAGGTTTGATAAAGTTGAAAATGCCATGACAAATCTTTTCACTTATAGAAAACCTCACTATAATTTCATCTTATATGCTTCCTCTAACAATCTTTGTCAAATGAGTCTTTAATACTTCCAATCTCTTTGAATTTCTTAGGTTTCATAATTCTTGTTTTGTGGATCTTATTTGTAATTGCCTTCTACTTATCTTCCTAAATGAATTTTCTTCATCTTATTTATTTCATTCATTCTTGACCTTCATTCATTTTTTTTTTTAAACATAGAATCATCAACCAAAGATATTTAAATACTCTAAATACTCTATGTGTTTCTCATTTGAGTTCTTAAAGCAGTTTCAAAATCAAATTTACATATTTTTCTCTCCTTGTTAATAAAATACATAGCTTACTATAAAATGACTTGAATAATAAAATTGTCTTTTTTTATTAAGAATATAATAGGATATTAATCAATCTTGAATCTTTACAATATTCTGAAGGTACGTAGTATGATTTGCTGATTAGTGCTTCAGCCATAAAATCTTTGGCTGGAAAAATGCTGCTAAAGAGATTTATAGATTCAAAGTAATATCCTTTATCCCTTAATAAAAATTTTTCAAAATTGAGAAAGTGTCTCAAATTTGGTTAATTTTTTTTAAAATTGTTTATAATAATGGATATTATACCTTATTTCTAATGATAATGGCCATAATGGGGCTATAGGTACATGTAAATGTAGGTGTTTAATAATATATACACCTCACACTTTATCTCAGACATTTTAAATTTTGTACCTCTTCACTTAGCGTCACAGAAACCTTAATCGTCCTCTATAATAGATATCTTTCAGATCAAATTCAAAATGATATCGCATTATTTCAAACCATGTGCTTCCTACCCTTCTTCCACTACTAGATTTAGTTGGTTCTATATTTTTTAATCAACATAAAAGAGACTTGTGCAATCAAATTCAAGAACCACACTAAAAATTTAAATTTCATATTTAATTGAAGAATATGCTAATGTATTTGATTTAATAAATTATTTGTTGCTTTGGAAGCGGTCACCTTTAATATAATGAATCCCCAAACTATCTCATGTCAATGAAAACATAGAAACTATTTAATATAATTTCAAATTTTAACTAAATGAAAAAATAAATTCCTAGATTTAATTTAAAGCATAAATATTTTTAGTCCATTCTCTAGGAATTACAATGGGGTGAATCATGTTCTTTCCCAAATCTTTTTCTAGTTCAGAGTCGTAATTTTGTTAAACACAAAACAAATGAATAGTTTTATACTATTTTGTGCATCCCCCAACTCCACTCCAAGTGACTTGACCTAATAAAATGTGGCCAAACAAAAACTGAAGTCAACCAAGAAATAAAGTCTTAGCTTTTACAAAAAGAATAATCTTCCATGGATCCCAAATCATATAGCTGATTAAGAAATCATAATCAGTCTTGGTGGATATGTTACTGTTCATTGATTTTGATTTTATTCATGCTTGAAGATAGATAATGATAATGGCCCTAATGTTCTCAAAAGAAATTTTTCACAAATATGATGTTTATAAAGGTGTATAGGGCTCATGGCTCATTAGGACTCATTATCTCTCTTTCTCTCTCTCCAATCTATCTAAACTCATGTACCCTCTTCTAATTAAGGGAATTATAGGGTTTGTTGTCTCCATGATATCAAAGCCATTAGTCTACATCTCGATGTTGTCATTGTCTCCAGCGAGCCACCATCACCAATGCTTGGTTCTCTATCGGCCTCTCCTGCTGCTTCCCATCCATTAGGGTATCGTGGACATCTACCAATCACAACCACCACCACCATCATCACTGCAATCGCTTGCTTGTGCTACCGCCATCTACCTACACGACCCTCTTGCACACCACCCTCTTGCATGTAGCACTTCTATGCATGCCCTCCTCTAATGTCCCTCTTTCATGCCCTCTGATAACATGCTAATTAGACATGATAATACATGATTATTTATTCATATTAAGGGATAAAAGATTCTATTACTATGCATGTTATCATATTTTTTAGTGTTTATCTATCATTCTATGAAAAAATCATTATAATCTCAATATACATTAATTTAGGGTTAATTATGATGAATTGAAGATAAATAATTTCATAAACCATCTTTACTTGAGATTATAATTACCTTTTAAGGTTAAATTATGAGAGAAATCATTTTATATACACTCATATAATTTTCTAAGTTTTAAAATCTTAAAGAAATAAGTGTATTTTTTAGATATAAATTTAATCTCGTGTTATTTAATAAATTTAAATTTTTAGAATCATAGATAATTTAATTTCTGATCTAATAAAATAAATTTGGATTAATTTGGAGTTTTATTTTGAAAGTAATGAATTTTCTAATTTTTAGGGATTTTTTTGGATTTTTCCTGAATTTTTAATTAATGTTTAGCGATTTTTCTGCATTTTAATGAATTAAAAATCTATTTTTATAATTGAAAATTGATTTTATAAGTGCGCAGGTGATGTCGCACAATGTGGAGTGTCCGATCGGGCGTCTTATCATGACCGTTGATCGTCACTTAAGGCAGGGAGTATGTGACACATTTCTATTTGTCGACAAATCATTTTTAAA
This sequence comes from Lemna minuta, assembly GCA_024174645.1. Lineage (NCBI taxonomy): Eukaryota > Viridiplantae > Streptophyta > Magnoliopsida > Alismatales > Araceae > Lemna > Lemna minuta. The sequence goes on from CM044108.1 coordinate 9,334,342, forward strand.
ATGAGTTAATCTCAGCCGTTGATTTGAAAGTTATAACGACTGAGATTAAAACCAACGGAAACGCATCTAAGCATCTGATCAAGATTGAATGGCGAGTGTTTGATGCGTTACTTATAACGCGACGTGACGAAATCTCAGCGGTCCATCAGAGATCCAACGGCCATGAGTTAATTATAATGATTCCCATCTCTATGTTTCATCAGAGCCGTTGATCGAAGATTAACTGACGATCGGACGGTTACACCCAATTCACCCCATAATAGAGGTGTTCTTGGACATTGTAAAGCATTCCAATGCAATTCAAGTAAATCGAACTGTTTAGACACCAAATCCCTTGAATCTCTTGCTTTCAATCGCTTTTAGACTCATTTCTGCATCCACGGAGTGCTGGGAGTGAGATTTTTATTAAGAGAATAGGAAGAAATAGACGTTTGAACATCGACAATCGTGTTTTCCGAATTTTGGATGAAAAGCCTTGAATCCGGCAAATAATTGGATCAATTTGAGCGCAATCTTGTGTTCGGGATCGTGTTTCATCCTAGATCTTCCTTTGTATAGCTTTAGATTTCAATTTTGAATCATAATTTGAGTCTATTTTAATTTTAATTTCAGTTTTTCATGAATTTTAATTTCAGAAATTTCTCTCATGTTGATTCAATGATTTCTCTGCGAATCTTGATCCAAATTCAGTGATTTTTTATTCTGTGGATTCGTCTTCAAGTCTTCTTTCCAAAGATACTATTCTCTAATTTATATCCACATTTCATCATCCGATTTGATCAAATTCAAAAAGATCATCAGAAATTACCTTAGTTCTCCGTGGATTTGACCCTTATTCACCACTATAGCCCTCAATTTCTTTAAATTGGTGAGTTTGGTATTAATTTTGACTCTTGACCATGTGTTTTCAACGACCTCACGGTCTCGATTCGTCACCCTCCTCTAGTTATAGTTAATCGTGCATGGTCTTTGCATCATTTAGATGTTTATAGTGCCATACTCTATAGTGAACTCAAGGAGTAGGTTATCATGGATAAACCTCTAGTGTATTTCACTCATGTGGAGTCATCAAGGGTATGCCTTTTGTAATAAGCTATTTATGGGCTCAAGCGAAAGCGCCCGTGCATGGTTCACTAAGTTCGTAGGCCTCCTCACCATATTTGGCTTGTCGTCATGTGTGTGGTGGATCCCACCATTTTCACAAAGAAAATTGAGGGTGGCATCGTCATCCTCACTATCTACATGGATGACATTCTTGTGATTAGGGAGTGATAAAGTAGGCATACAAACCATAAAAGACTACCTTCAGAAGTACCTCAGCATACGTGAGTTGGGGATTCCATGTTACTTCCTTTGTATTGAGTTCACCTACCAAGATGGGAAGGTTACAATGGCCTAGTGAAAGTATGTTCTCAATCTATTTTCAGAGACTAGACTTGTTTGATGCAAGCCAAAGACCTCACCTAAGGAAGCTCGCCCACATTTCTGGGATACTTCACCTCCATTGGTAAGCAAGTAGATCAGCTGATCTACCTCACTATTCCTCTTCCCCCCTCCCTTGACATCATGTACATGGTTGGTGTTTTGAGCCAAATCTTATAGAATCCTCGACCATTTAACTGACAGGGAGCTATGTGGGTTCTAGCATACTTCAAATGAGCTCTAGGTAAAGGAATTTTCTATAGATGACAAGAGCAATCAGCTAACTCAAACAAACTGGATATGTGGGTAATCAGGGCAATACAAGTCCACCACTTGCGATTTCGTATATCTCGATGGAAAACCTTGTTACTTGGCATTCACAAAAGTAGAGGGTGGTATCTTGCTCCAAAGCTGAGTCCAAGTATCGAGCTATGGCTATCGCAAGGCAGGAGATGGTGTGGCTCTGCAAGCTTGAAGAACTCGATATCTCTTTGCTTGTGACAACCAAGCAGCCATCTTCATCGATGACAGGTTCACCCTTAATGAACACACAAGAGATTATTGAGATTGATTGTCATCACGTTGACAACAAGATGATATATGGGCTCAACTCCATTCATCATGTTACATCATCTCATCAGCTTATCCCTGTTGTGACAGACCTTGTTGATGTACTATTTTCATTAGCTCAATAAAATCTGGGGGTACGGTTAGGGGTGCTTCCCTCTCTCATTTCAAAAAAAAAATCATCTCATCAGCTTGTAGAAGTCTTCATCAAAACCCTTGCGAAGATCCCCTAGAATGTCACATGTACCAAGATGGGCATGTTGGCTTATATGATGCAACTTGAAGGGGAGTATTTGAAGATGTATTGGGACTTCCAGCCAATTAGGGCCAATTATTTATCTCTCAAGTTTGAAATAAAGTCATGAACCCTTCTGTAATTAAGGGGATTCTAAAAAATCTTGTCAACATGAAGATTGACCATTGATCTTGCTCATTGTCTTTAAATTTCTCAAATATTCTTTTGAGTAAGGCTATTCACTTAATGATGAATTTTTTTTATTATATTAATAGGATTGGTTTTGACTTTAGTGTCCTGAATTTGACATGATTACCATTGTGAGTCCTCAATTACCATCCCCTATGGCTTCAACTTTCCAATGTTGCCAACCACTCTTGAGTGACCTTGAATATGTGCCTTCAACTTGCCAATTTGTGCCAAATTCTCAAGTGACCTTGACTTTGTGGGGATTTCAGTGCATGAAAGGCAAAATCTGCTGTCCAAGAATTGTAACTAAGCCTTTGATCTAGTTAGATAGAGTTATTTCGGCATTATCTATAACTATGTCTGAGTCTTTTAAAAGAGGAGCAAATTTCTAACATGTTATTGATGATTTTTTTTTCTCTTTCATGTTATCACAATGAATTCTTATCTCTAACATCTTTTTTATCTCAAGTCTGATTGATGTGTAGTTTGATGCATTGGATTCCTTTCTTTTCATCTTTATAAATATTCTAGCATATTGAAATTATCCCCTTTTCCATTCTATTATTTTTACTAAATTCAACCAAATTTTTGTCTAATATTGTGATCAACCCAATGACAGTGTCAAATCAAACTAAATTAGTCTTCATAATTGATTTGAATTGGTAATAAATTGGATTAGGGAATTTTTAAAGTTTAAATGTGTGCATTAACATGCAATAATAATGACCTGACAAGTTGAAGATATTTCCTTATGATGTTCAATGATGTGATGCAAATGATTGAAAGTATGACCTTCCCTATCATTAAATTTTTAATAAATAAGAAGTTGGTTTCCAAGACATCTTTTCTAGATCTACAGAGGTACTAGTTTCAAATCAAAAACTGCAGTATTGACATGATATTGACATGAAATGAGAATGATAGAGTTGGATCATTGGATGGCTATAACATGAAATGGAAATAATACTGATAATAACTAGGTTTGAAATATCACTTGGAACTGTACAAAAGAAGCAAGTGTAACACATGTACCTGAAAAAGTGTACACAAGGGTCAGAACATTAGCTTGGATGATGAGATGCCAGCGTATATCAGATAGCGAATCGTAAGAAAGAAGATGCGAGTACAGAGTGAAAGCAGGGTGATGATATTTGAATGTAAGTGTTGACTCTGGCAGCTATCAAATCACATGGGTACCGCATAACCGCAGTTAGACTCAGATAACCTTGGAGGTTTCCATCCATGAAAGGAAATTATTTCAAACCCATCACGAATAAGAATCCAATGCCAGAAACTCAGGCACCATATCCAGAATAAATCAGGAACAAAAATATATTAAGAGGGTTAAAAATTGAAAATTCAAAGTTTCAAGCAGCTAGTTCCATGGACAATGAGGATTCCTGAAAGGTATCTTTTTCAGATGCAAGAATGAGGTCTATAACTTAATGCATTACAGCTAGCTAGCATGGTTCTTCATGTTGCTTGCTAGTCTATTCATTCTTTTCATCCCTTTCCACGTATGCATAGTAGCTTATTTTGGGGTTTCTTTCACACATAGTTCCAGCATTAGTGCAGATATTTAATGCATTAAATATCTGATAAAATCTGATACCCAAACCTAGCACAGGTGACAGGAAGAGGCTGGTAAATGATGTAGAGATAGCCACCATAGAAGATTAAGAGCTTCCTGTCAAGGAAGATGAAGAGGCAGAAAAGCATCTGAGTGGTGACCTCTCCCTTCTATCTCATCCATCTTCTTGTTTCTGCCTCAGCAAACTTTCTAACTCTTCTTCTCTCTTCATGTCTCTGCTTTATTTCACCCCCAAAATAGGGACAGTGTCCTCTTCTGTGGTCCAGCTATCCAGGCTGAGTATGGCTTGATCCGGGGTGGCTAGGAGAAGTTTTTTACAGAGCTGAGAGGCAGACGGTGAGGTCAGACGTCCATCTTATGTCCCATAAAAGAACTAGATGACCACCTCGTCACCTCTGTACTCATATCTTTCCCATACTCTTCAAATATCTCTCTTTGTTTTTCTCAAGATCATGGATCCTTAAACAATAAGAAGCTTGAATGCATAACTCTGTCTATTTAATATCCCTGTCGGGGTTGTATCAAAATCATCCAAAAGCAATATCTTGCAACAGTTCAATGAGCATCAATTTAAATACCTATTTGGTAAACATTACTCTGCTTCATACGAAAGTAGTTGAGTTACAGGTAACCGAAGCAATTCAACCAAACTGTATGATGCATCGAGACCTAATGTCGATGGTTGAAAACACATATCACCTTAGAGAGTGAATGTTCTCTTTCATATCTTAAGTTACTTGAAAAATATAGACAACTCAAATGGATAGGAGTGACAAAATGATTTTCTGAAACTCCGTGAGTCAGGAAACCTTCTGGATAGCTTTCCCAGAAAGTAGGCAAAAATTTCTGTGTGTTCCCCAAAAGAGATATTTAGAGATTATGCCCTTCTAAGTGAGCTAAACACTAATTCTATTCCTGATATTCCTCCCTGTATAACTGCTCAGTGGAAATTTTCACAAAGATTTTCGAAAAAAAGGGTTCAGGATAGATAGATAAATAGAGAAGTGAGCACTAACCTCCTAGAACCAGGGCATCCACCAGATGTACATCTTCCCGAGATTCTTGTGAGAAACTGCTTCGGCTATCAGGCGCCGAGCCTGGCCTTCCACAGCCAATGGCAGGGAAGGCGCAGCGCCTACCCCCACCACCACTCCTCCAAGCCTCGCCTTGATGTTACTAATTGCCCTCTGTTTTTGCCATTTAAGATATAATCCTCAGCTTTTATCCATTGAAATTCTTAAGAAAAAATTATATTAGTACTAAAAGTAGTAGTAGTAGTAGTAGTAGTAGTAGTAGTAGTAACCTGGGCATGGGGGTTCTGCACTTCAACTCCACTGGACTTGTGGGACTTGGTCCACTCCACAAGTGGATCATGGATAAAAGTTTCCAGAACACTGACTAAGGTCTCTCGGTGAGCCCTTAGCACCGAGAGTGTAATCTCACAGACTTTCAGGAACACACCTTCATATCCCGTGATGCCCAAGCCATCTATCATGTTCTACATAAAGTCAGCACAAAGTCAATGGATAGTCAACAAGAGACCAAGCTAGAAGTCAGAGTTTGAGTGACATAAAATGAGGCTGGAGAGAAGACAGGACATAAAATAATATTATGTGATCGTGATAATGATGGGGCAGCAGCAAGAAGAGAACAGTGCAGAAAACCTCTTTCTACACGCTATTTTACAATCGTGGCCACTGGTTCAAACTGTAGGTTAGTTAATCATATACAAACCCTTACAAACAGGAAAGGGTTTGATGAGTGGATTTGATTCACAGGAATCACATCTAACTCCTATCATCATTCAAGTATCAAACTCTAACTAATTTACAACCTCAAAGGAATGCTTATTCCTAAACTAGGGTTTCTCACCTGGGTCATCCGGAATGGCACTAACTCAGGCTTCTCTAGCTGTAGGCCCTTGTCGAACAAGCAACTGAAGTCAACATGGATGCAGTCTCCAGTTGTTGAGTCAAACAGAATATTCTCCCCGTGGCGGTCTCCTAGGCCCACTATGTGGCCCACCATTGACCACACTGCTGCTGTATGTGCATAAGCTACACGAGCTCTGAACCATGCCACCGGCTCAGAGAATGTCATTGAAAACCACTTCCTGAAGACTGGCTGAAACATAGGCAGAATCTTAGTCTTCAACATTTCATCCTCTGGCATCTTTCCCTGGAACTGGTCATAAATACGCTTAATCTGGGGATTAGTCTTCACCCGATCAAACTTTCCACAGGCAATGTAGATATCCTGAAGAATGTGACGGAGACCCCGTGTGTGTGGGACCCACTCGACCATGCCACAATCCTCAGTCAATGGGATGACTGCAAAGGTACGGATGTAAAGGTTTCTCCTTCTACTCTCAGGAAACTTCCCTAAGAGTCGGTTAACCATTGCTGTAAACTCCATCATACGGGCATCTTTTCGGAGATCGTCTTTTGGCTTGCATAGAAACGGGCGGTGGACTCCATCGCTCCCAGTGAACACAACCTGGGAAAGAATTTCAAATATCTCTTCATCCAAAATTTAGTAAATATGTGAATATTAACAGATGTACCTTCTTGGGTCGTTGGAGAGATGAGAGGATTTCAGCCTCATCTGTAATTCCTGAAATAGTTGCCAGTTGAACATCACCAAACACGTCAAATTGGGAAGAATCAGAAAGATCTGGGCTGCTGCTGGGAAGAGTTACAGTGAGAGCTTTTTGCACAGGCATGATAATGGATAGAGGCATCATCCGCTTCAAGGAGCTGAATTCTGTGGTTATGTTGATTGCCTTAGCCTTGGATTGACCTGGGTGGAAACACAGCTTGATCAGTTGATCGACCAGGGTTCCAAATTGGGCAAATAGGTTGTTGGATTCTGTGCCCGCCCGGAAGCCCCTTCTAGCTGCTTGAATTATCTCAGATGCGGCATCTCTTCTGGCTGCTACAGTTGATTTTGAAACGGCAGCCATCATCCATAGCGCCTGTTGTGGGTATGCTTGTAAGACTGAAGTGATTATAAGTTTAACAACTCGAACAATGTCATCATTTTTATGACAGATACGGGATATCAGCTGGGAGAGAACAGTAAGCCACTGGTAGGCAGGGAGATCTTTCAGGCAGCCCCTCAGTATGCCCATGACCTTCCAAAAAAGGAAACATGAAGAGGTATGTAAGTATACGAGCAAATGGTGATAATAGAAGAGCAAAAATAGATAGTCACTCTGGTATGAACACTTTTCAGTAGCTTATTGGAAGGAATCTCATCTCTGTGGCACAAGGCACCAAATTCAAACCACAAAGTCAACAGACGTGGCAAGGCTTGGAAGAGATGATTATGCCCCCTGTGGAGCCCTTTAGCATAGTAGAGTAATACTTCAGGGAGGTAAGACCACCAGGGTTTCTCTTCAGTGACAGGATTAAAAGAAGAATTTGAAGAAGAAATATGAACTTCCTCTTGGCGCTTTCTGGCATCCATGAGTAAATCATCATAATACTTGGCCAAAAAGAAGTACCCCTTCTCCCACCTGGGCTGCAATTCTCTTACTCTAGAATAGAGACTTATCACTTCTTCTTTCTGCTTATGGCCAGTGTGGTGAACCCACCGGGAATACAAAAGAATTGTCTTTGCTGCAGCCTCATCTGAAGCATCAACAAACTTCAGCTAAGTCAATATGAACTTAATCTATGATCAAGTGATGCATATTATGATTCTTAGCTACATTTATAGCACCTATACTATCACATGACTCTATAATCCTGCAGTGCAACATGATTTAACATTTATCAGTAACAGACTAGAGAAAATAATGTGTTCACATGCACATTCATCAGATCTAATTAAGTAAACTCACGTGATTCAACTGCATTGTCATGACTCAAAACTTCAGCAGGGAGATTTGTTATATATTGATGCAGTTCAGAAATGGCAGAATCAGATTTTCGAGTGCTCCAGAGGAGTTTTGCCTTCTCCATGTGAACGAATGCAGCCCCAGAGGCCTCAGCCTCTAGAATTGCACGGTGGGCAGTTTCATAATGACCTGAAGATCGACAGTGTTTGGCGTATTGAAGCCAACAACTTCCAACCTGTTGGCCCATTTTACTAGATCCAAAGACCAGCCTCCGGAAAGCCAATATGGGTTCTCTAGCCCACAGCGATGCTTGAGTGACCTTCAGACGATCATCCCAGTACTTTATTAATTTTGAGAATTTCGGATCATCTAAGCTAAATGATTTCTCTAGGAATGATTCATCTCCCAGAAGAAGATGGAAGTCTTCGAGTTCAGATAGCATGTGAAGCTTTACAACAAATGGGTATGCGCGGATGTAAGAGTCCATGCCTGCCGCAGCTAAAGGAACAAGAAGAGCTTGCTTGCATTGGGCAATCCTCTCTGAAATCTCAAGATGGTCTCTTTTCATCATTGCTTGGAGAATTTTAGCAAGGTTTATGTCAAATGAGGCTCCACTCTCAAACAATTTAGAGGATGAACCTTCTTCGTCAGATCCCTTGAGATATTCCTCCATCAGGTCCCATCTCCCAAGCCGCCATGCTGCTTGAACACCATGCATGCACCATGTCTTCTTGAACTGAGGTATCCTTGAGATAAGCCCATCAACATGGGTTACCATTGACTGAAGATGACACATGTTCAAAAAACAGTTTAAAATATCTGAGTGTCTCTGAACAGAGGAGGGCTCCATTGCCAACGCCTGCTCACAAGAAGTCAACACTTCAGCCCAGTTGCCAGCCTTCTTATTAATTAGGAGTTGGTCCTGAAGAGTAGATGATTTCCGCAGGGCTGCTAAACCAGAGAGCCCATCTGGCTCATCCATTCCACTGTAGATTTCCATTAAAAATGAAATATCCTTATCAGAAAAAATTACAGAATGCTGCTCAGAAGCCGGGTTAAATGATCCTGAGCTCTCGCGTACATGAGATTCAAAGTAGAGAAGTGCCCTAGCATAGGCTTGACAGCGAAATGAGGCTTTTGCTAGAGTAACCTTGGGAATGGCAGATAATAGCTCAGAGACATAACTACACTGGACCATTAGTAGTCTATCTGGGTTGGAAACAGGTTCATGAGAGTTTTTTCCAGTTTGTTGTTGCTTTGAAGGCTGGTGAGACTGAGAAAGACCCATTTGTTGATTCAGATCATCCACCCATTGACCTAAATTGTCCAAAAGCGTGAATACAGCCTGTACACAGTTCTCAGGAGCTGACCCATTCAGGACAGAAAGTATCTCATCTGAGATGCTACGGCGTGCATCCTCTGTACCATGGCAAAGAACATTAAGAACTAGATAAGGCAGCAAATAGATAGCTGTTGGCATGTCATGGCGCACAATACCACGGCATGCGCTAAATATACTTAATCGTGATCCACTGGAGTTTGCAGTCAGCTTTCTTATCCAGGAAAATATCCATCTTCTAAATGACATTGAAGTGCGGTAAATAGAGCCCGAGGATGTTGTATCCGTAAAAACTGGGAGCTGGAATCTGGAAGTCAAACAAGGAGCGATAATTTCCTTCACATAATTCGAGAAACGTTCCCACAATCTCTCCAAGGAAGCCTGGGAGCTTGCAAACTTAAGGAGCTCTTGAATAGCAAGTGCGGCAGAATCTTGGACAGCAGTTTCAGAGGCAGCTCTGAAAGCTCTTGCAAGATGATTATGAATGAGCTCAAATATAAGATCATCATCAGAGCATTCGATCTTGAATCGTTTAGACGAAACACCCATAAGGCACGATAGCCCTTTAAATTTGTCTGGGTCAATGGCACCTAGAGCACCAAGGCAATCTGCGCACACGAGTTTCAGCTTCTGGCCCACCGTTGTTCTTGACTCCTCTGCACAACCTCTAAGTAATGATGATATTAGGGAACTCAGAACATCTAAGTCTGCATAAGCTTCACCTGACACCAAAGTAGTGATATCCTCTCGCTTAGTGTTTAAGAGTTTGCTTAAATCACAGGCTACCATATGCCTGACATTCAAGCTTTCATGATTTAAACCATCGACTGCATCTCGCAATTGATCTCTTAAAGTCATTGAGCCACGTGCTTCTAGTATAGTCTTGTTTACTTTTGATAAAGCAGGGATATTAGGCAACAGACATTCCCTTATCTGTTGCTTAAGAATCAAGGAGTTTCCTATAATAAGCTCTTCCAGTATTTCAGCAATTTTGGTCAAATGGGAGGATGGTTTTTCTAGATGTAACTCTAGGCAAGGAATGAAGGCAGCAACAACTTGTGGAATAACATGTTTGGTGCTGGAAGGTGAAACCTGGTTCAGTTTTTTTATGAATGAATGTAGCACTTCAAACCCCTCACCCTGAAGAGAGTCTTTATCTATAGCATGCATTACAAGAACCATGATTTTTGGCAGGTAAGTGCTTAACTGTGGACCCATCATCTCTATCAGATCCTCAATTCTGTTTAGGGCTTGTTTCTGCATCTGCACGTCCTCTGAGTGAAGCATTTTCCTATCAATGCTGTTGAGAAGGCCAACGAAGTGATTCTTCAGAAACTCAGGAAGGTAATCAGAGCCTGTGAGGATCTGAGCAACCTCTTGAATCATTCGTGGGACTCTGTAATACAAGAGAAATCTCTGTAATCATTCGCTTCAGATTCTATACACTATCAATACAATATGATAGAAAAGAAGAAGAAGAAGAAGAAGAAGAAGAAGAAGAAGAAGAAAAACACCATTACCTTCTGTGAGATCCATCCAGACCTTCGTCTTCCATCGAGCATACAAGATCATCAAGAAGAGCAGGCAATGCAGCAGAAAATATCTCTTTGCTGTCTGATCCTGTCTGCAAATGATAAAATTCCAAGGCTGAAGATAAATCATCTCCATCTGCCCGTAGGAGGGCAAGTGAAAGTACCTTAGGCAAGAAATTAACAATCAACAGCACAAAATCCGTGCATAAGTATTTTGCTATCTCATGCATGATATTTAAGGCCTGATCGTTGTTCCTTTGAGAAAGAACTAGCCTAGGCACAATCACAGGAGCCATTCTGTTGATAAGGTCTTCGATTTTGACACCAAGGACCACCTCTGAAAATTTTTTGATCAACTCAGGGTGACCAAGAAGTCTTACACAAAGATGTTCAAAAAATTTCTCACGATTATGGCCAAATTTCAAGAGAAATTGATCGACTCCACACTTGAGGTGAGAATTGATGGATATCTGGATTAAACTTAATGCGGTTATCTGAAGAGCTATGTGACAATTATCTAGATGATCCACCAGTAAAATAAGTGCCTCAGTGAAAAGAAGATCAGAGACTTCAACAAAGTTCATAACCTCTGAGACTGATAGTAGAAGAGTTTCATGAACTTTTTGATCCTCGGATGATAAAAATGCATTCTTCACCCGTTTGAAGAAATTATGACTTTCCTGATCACTTCCATCCCCCTCAGTAAACAATCTCTGTAAAATTTGACCATTAAGAAAGCTAGTGATCTCTCTAGAAAATGCTTGTCTGACTGCCATTTTACAATGGAGGAGCAAGAAATCAAGGCATCTTAGCCATGTAGCTCTTGTCTCTAATAGTACATCACATGTTATATGCCCTAATATTCTCCTCATTATGCTCACACTTGAAAGCTGGGTCTCCTCAGACGAATCATTGAATACAAATTTGAAAAAGAGAGATTGAACTTCCATAAAATTGATAATGGGTACATCATCATTAAAACTCTCCAGTAAAAACGAGAATTTAGCATTCTCCTGTCTTCTCGGGTCAGTGACATCATTACATTGAGAACACCAGAAACCCCTCGTGAGGAAGTCGTACGTCTGAAACTTGCTTACATTAAAATCACCCATATACAACTCGCAAGAACTTCCTTGTGTGTTATTCAGGTAACTGTGCAAACATGAAAGATAACCGATTGCAAAAGGAACAAATCTACAAGCTTGGGTATCCTTTTCTGTCTGAAATAACCTGAAGAAAATGAAGCAATCAAAGAAAGGATAAACAATCAGTAATAAATCCCCTTATTTAGCATCATCTTGGCATAGGCATAGAAATGTAAAGATATTTACACTATAAGACAGTCTGACTGATGAGAAATTGAACATGAAGAACTCTCTCTGACTCCTTACTGAAATCAACTTCTAGATCGAAGAAACCCAGCCAGACAAGCAATAACAATGCATGCCTCAGTATGAAGATTAAATGCATTTATTAAAGGGCTGTCACGATTAAGTAACAAGAAGGCAAATCTTCAAGGGTCATCATAATATAGACATAATTGTGAAAATGGACTTACTTCAGTCTCCTATAACAGTATTCTAGTACATGTCCACCAGAAAAGAACACAATTACAGGCATTGAAATGACAGCCTCTGCCTCAACCTCATGCGACTCATCATGAAGAGCAAAATCAAGAATTTCAAGATATCTTTCCATTATGATATGATTAGCTCTTATCTTTGACAGAATCTGAATAAATAAGCATTTGATCTTGACAAGATGATGAGGCGGATCAAAAAGAGACGGTTCAACCCACACCAATTGTGCCAAGCTAAGTAAATGCCCAGGATCAGAAGCGTCGGTACTCATATTTCTCTCTTCATTCTCGAAATCATCTTTTAATATTTTGATGCTCCCGTGGAAAGCTGGATAGATATTGTCATAAGCAAAAACTAGTGAGATTAAATATAAGACAAAATAAGCCCAACAAAAAGGAAGAATTAGATGAGAATAAAATATCATCATGTCAAAGCCTCTCGCCTTCCAGATTCCTCAAAACACCAGAAAATAAGAGAGCGCGAGAATCTGGATATCTCAAACTAATGGTCTGCTTTTTCAATTGCCAGGGCAATAAGACAGAGAAAACAGATCTGGCCCATTCGGCCTTAGATCAAATGGGACATGTCATAGAAATCTCTCTAAAAAATGTTCCAATGGAAGGATCGAAAATCATTTAACCTTGAAATAGTAGTATGCCATGAACTGCTTCCAGAAAGAGAGGAAAGTCAAATTTCAGCACATTACCATTTTTTACCTGCACAAAGATACAAATCATAGGATATATGTAACAACATTCAATTAAACTAAGGAATATCAAAAGATTTAAATCAAATAATTCAAATGATTTTTTGACAAACCTCACTGTAAATCCAGTGAACCCAGGAAAAAGCTAGGCGAAAAACAGTATTTGATAAACCAGTGGGCTGATAACTACAAAACACGAGAGAGAGCTTGCTGAGAGCCATAATAGCTATTTCAGGCTTCACATGAACACCCCTGAGACAACCTGGTCTTAAAACATCAATAAACGATATAATTAATCTTCTCATATCATCTGCAGATTCAATATTTTGATCATGTGCCAGTATACGGAGACCATCAGCATCATCATGCATATCTTTGCTATCATCCCGCTTGAGCCGTTTATGCATCATATGATCATCATCATGGGATGGCCTCTTTTGTCCAAAAGAAATCCCATTATGTACATCACAACTATCAGCAGAATCTAGTCCAATTGATCGAGGACCAAGTACGCTAACCACAGCATTGATGCAAATAACCAATGGAGGACAGGGGTTTTCAGAGAAGAGCAAGTTTAGAAGAATCCCTGGCTTCCAAATATGTACTGAGCAAACTTTGGCAATGCGAACATATGCATCGCATAATGCTGACTGAAAAATAGAAGTAAATTTTCCATCAGAAAATAAAGCAATTTGACAAAAGAATGAATGTGATGAAAGAGATTCAGACCTTCAGTTCAGAACTGTTTGTGTTTTGAAGCGATTTGGAAAACGTGCGGATCACATCAAACGCAGTGGATTCTATGACATCATCGTGAACAGATGAGTGAACCACACTGAGGCATGCGCCTAATGTTGAGTCATAATCTGAGTTCCTGTGGGATCATAGAAGAAATATCTGAAAGAATTCCCCAAAAAATGGATGTGGAGTCACATAGTGAGCAAGTCAAAGAAAAGAAGATGCACAAACATTAAAAATGAAATTATGAGGACACTTATGTGAACCTCTTTTTCACCGCATGACAAATACAAGGACAAATAGGCTCTCCATCTCTCTCCAAGGCCTTATGGAGGCACCAATAGGGCGCCATGTTATATATCCTCTCTATTCCATCCTCGACCTTCTCCATTTTCTTTCTCCTTTCTGTCTCAATTGTCCTATCTCTCTCTCTTGGACCTTCAACCAGAATGTATAAAAAACTCACTCTACAGGGAGACAGACAGACAGAGAGAAAGGTGACAATCAAACTGCTTAGTGATCAAGTAGATCTATGATGTATTACTGTCTTTCACAGAAAATATCATTGTTGAATTACTAACTTCTGAATTCCAAAAATACCTGACAGCAGTATGCTCCATCTTCTCTCCTAAGATACAGCAGATTGATAGAATAAGATTCTCCACAGGAACAACATCCAGTCCCACTGTCACAGCAATAATGCGCGCAAAGTCAAAACAAGCCTATGAGTTACAGACAAGAAAATATCCAATCAGGAAATTTTCCAAAAAGAAAATTGGCAACTGTAGCTTCTAGAATCTGAGACCCACCATTTGCAAGAAATCATCTCTATGGCTCAAAAGACAACACACGTCATAAACAAAAGATGGTCTAACCATCCCACACACATGTCGAGTTCCTTCAGTTAAACATTTGTTGATCAGTTTAACTGTCCATGAAGCCAAAGATGTCCATCTAGAATCTCCTGAGATGTCTATTAACAGCCCTGGCAAATCTGAAGCCTGCAGACATGCTGGAAGCTCCCCCATAAGGAACGGTGTATCAGCAATTGCAGCAAAAGACCCTTGGAAACATTTTAATGACACTTTAGCTGATTTTGACACTTTTAACGAGCTCTCAGAAGTCGACGATATGGTTAGCATATCTGTTCAAAAAAAGAATTGAAGTTAAGGTGACAAAGAAGAGAGGAGAGACTTGCATAGAATTAGTCCCATACCCTCAATGACTTCCATAGAATCCAAGAAGAACTGACGGTATGCCTCCCTGTCAGAAAGGCGTAGAAGAGAGAGAAGGGAGGTGACAGCCTCAAAGAAAACTCCATGGCGAGCACTGCAAAAGATGACATTAATATAAAGGAAAAAAGCTGGAAATTCTCGCATTCTCTCAGAACTTCAACAGATAAACTGGTAAAAATGAAAAACAACAATTAAGAAACAGGTAATAGGCATAGATCAGAATTTCAGGTTATGAGGTTCAACCTTGGATATAAACTAAAGAACTATGAAAGGTTCTAAAAACTACACAAACAATTAAATAAGTCATTGGGTCTGTGGCATCAAAATTGAACTGCAATATGGACCTGGAGAAGAAAAAGAACAATAAATACGATAAAATGAAATACTTGATTGATGATAATTCAAAAATTAAGAAACATAATACAGGCATTCATCAGAATATTCAGCTACATAGAATATTATAAACGAGTAAGCCATTAGGTCTAGGGCATTAAAATTTCTCCAAAATGCAAGCTTGGAGAAGTAATGAAATAACTAAGACTCTGGTAATATAAGCATAATTGTAAAGAAGTAAGCCATTCGGTCTTGGGCATCAGAATTTAACCAAAATGCGGGCTCGGAGAAGAATGGTATGATTCGACCAATGACCGGGAGAACAGCCGCAGGCTTCCCTTGGAAAAAGACATCAGGGAAGTTCTTAGCAGTGTGGGATAGCAGCTTCAGCACGGCCGTGATTTCTCTCTCCTTGTCTGGAAAAATCAAAATATAAAATTAGCAAAACCTAGAGAGAGGAATGAAAAGTAGAATCCAGGAACGGCATTTTACCGGTGAAGGAAGGGAGAACGTAGGTGTGGAGGAGGTTTGGGATGATGAGGCGGAGAGGGTCGTCGCCGGAATCTGCGGCTGAGGACGACGAAGAACCGGAGATGCGCTCCCTCAGCGCGCGGATTAGCTCGGGGAGGCTCGCCATAACCAAGGTTTCTCTTTCTCCTCACTTCCCCATTTTTCCACGGCGGCCGAAAGAGACTACTTTAAAATCCGAAGAAAATGGCGGCAAAACGGCCATTTTATTTCTACTCTCGTTGGGCCCAAGAGTCCGCTCCGCGAAGTAGTTCGCGTCTCTGGGTGCTTCAAATCGATCGATCACCGACGGATCGACGACCACAGGCTCAATCGTTCGCGGTTCGGCCAACTGATTCTTAACTAACCTACAAAGGTAGACTAGTTGATTCATGGAGCAGTGATGGAGAATTGATCGAATTGATGGAGATTTTTGAGTAATTTGTTGAAAATGGCTGATAAAAATTGTTCATTGATGAGCAAATAAAGAGCGATTATGAGAAGGGTGAGAACAACGAGGATTGTATTGAAGATGATGAAGAGTGAAAACTTATAATTTCTCTTCAATTTTGGAGAATTTTCCTTTGAATTTTTTACAACTATTTCAATTTTTTTGTTCATCTTTTAGGAGTTACGTCTAGTTTTATGAAATTTTAAATTCCATTGTTTAAGAAGGTTTTGAAAAGTCTATTATTTGATAAATTATAAGCCTTATATATTATAATATTGTAGTAAATAGCATTTCATTCAAGAACTTTTATTCATATTGAATAATGATTTAATATTTCATTTTTTTTGGTTTTTACTACATTTTTTTACAAGTAAACATTGAGCGGTTTATGCATGAAAAATAGTAGAACTGCACCCAAATCTGAGCGTTATGAGTAATAAAATTCTGAGAATAAAAGAGTCCAAAAAAAAAAACAAAATAGAGGGTTTTTCTATTTTTTTTATGTGGGAAAGGTGATAAGAGTAGGTCGGCAATTCTGATTCGTCAAGCAAAATATTTCCGATCCATCAATCATTTGACGATTAAAACTCCATTTTTTCGTTATCAATCAATGTTTGAGGCATACGATTGATAAGATCAGCGGATCACAGTCCATCTTAATGAGACGCGCTCCACTGATCCTACGGCTCATGTCTCCCAGTTGCCATTGTGCCGCAGTCCCTCCCAATGGTTTTGAAAATTACATAACTATTAATTTTACACATGTGAAAAATGTTTGTCTCCTTCATTTACCAATGATCTAGCACAACATTGAACATTAGATCGCATGATTTAATTAGAAGAACTAATCAACGTTCCATATTAAATTGGATTCTCTATCCTTGAAACATGATCATGATGGTTTGATCACAATTGAATACAAGTCCTAGTTCATCTTTCCAAACAATGTAACATGTGGCAATCTGGTGGCTTATGGTCATCAAAACATTGATTTGATGGTGCAGCTAGCTCCTAACTTTTAGGCTTCATCAATGTCTAATCAACTCCATGCTTGGCGCAATCTAGTGGCTTCCTCCTCTCAGATATCTTGATCCAATGTTCAATAAGGCTCCCAATCTTGATCTTCATCAAATGGTCTATTTAAGAGCTATGTGGCACACTCCAGGGCATCCATTGGCGAAGAAAGGGACGATCAACTAGCTAGAAAGCAATCTAATCATTTGGGGGGTTTCTCATTGATTTTAGGAATTGACATGACATAGTCTGGGCCCTTGCAATCCTTAACCACCCAATTGGATGAAGGAGTCTTGAAACG
The DNA here is from genome assembly GCA_024174645.1 of Lemna minuta. Classification (NCBI taxonomy): domain Eukaryota; kingdom Viridiplantae; phylum Streptophyta; class Magnoliopsida; order Alismatales; family Araceae; genus Lemna; species Lemna minuta. The sequence goes on from CM044108.1 coordinate 9,351,923, forward strand.
ACCCATTTAAGGCCGTTTTAGTCCTAAATGACCTTTAAAAAAGAGTATTCACCTTTGTTTTGTGTGGCTAAACTCTCGAGGCCATGTTCTAAGCCCAAATTGCATCTTTCATCCAATGAGTGATTTTTTTAATTCCTTTCATGTTTGTGTGAGGTTATATGGAATTGTCATTCGTTGCCCTTGAAGTACAGGGACTTTCATGCTTGAATGCCAAAAATCCATATTGAATAATTGTTATCTAATTCCTTTGATTTGGTGACATCAACCAATATCCATGATATCTTCATGTTAGTAATAACCTTTTTCATGAATTAGGGGTATATTTAGGGATAGATTAGGAGTAGGAATAGATTTTTTTAGTGTATCTCCAATAGTTTATGTGAGATTCTATCTCTTAAAATCGTGATTATCTTTTTTTGATATCTCCTTTGATTCAACAACAATTGATACTTAGTATTTGATGTCGGATTCCTTTCTTCTCCCTCTTTATATATTACATATATATATTCTCATCTTCACCCTCAACTTTAAGTAAGTTTAACAAAGTTTTCATCTCTCATCATCATCAACCTAATTGTCGATGAATTCAACATATATTCACCATTTGAATTGTTTTTAATAATCTTAGGAGTGGATCCGGCTTGATTTTTTATGCCTAAACATGTGACTTAAATTATTAAAATGATAAGTACAAATTAAACACGCATCAGGTGGCATGATCCAAAATCTGAGGCACTATCTCACCTATGATGATGAATGCCAACCACTATTGGCATCGACTAGAGTACTTACTTTGTTCAAAGGTCACTTGCCCCAACATCACTTATATCATCAATGTTCTTTGTCAATTTCATGTAGGAACCTTGCATAACATTCTTGGTAGGTACATTATGGGTTCACGCATACTTGAACCACGCCCCCTAGCAAAGGGCTTACTTATTTATGGCATAATCACCTTCGCTTCGAGGCCGATTCTAATGCTGGATTGATGGGGAAAAAGGAGACTAGAAATTGAGTATGGGGTAGTGCACATTTGTTTGAGGTAATTTGTTTTCTAGAAATAAAACAAATGTCTCATAGTCTAATGCAGAAGATGAGTGCCTAAGTATGACTAATACTTCTCATCAGACAACTACAATATTTTCTATAAGAGTTTAATATCATGACTCTAATGCCTATGTTTACGTGTTGTGATAACTAAGTAGTCATCTTTATTAATGAAAATTGTGCATTTTACAAATAGAGCCAAGCATATTGAGATCGATTATCACTTGATTTGTGTTAAAGGTGTTGTAGGGAGTTATATTTGGTACCTTGCGTGTCATTAACAAACCAGCTTGTCGATGTCTTCACCAAGAACTTTTATCAACGAGTTGTATGATTCCTTATGCTGTAAGCTAGGCATATTTGATCTATATTCTCCTGCTTGAAGTGAAGTGATAGTTATAGCCAAATAGATGGCTTAGCCTACATTACGCATATTAGTTTCACATGGATCACATTTTCATATATATATCTTTCTTCTCTATACATATAGGCTTATAATATCTTCTTTCACCATTCATTATCATTTGATATTACCGTTCACATGCTATTTTTCTCTTTCCTCTAAGGCCTACAAATAAGCCAATCATACACTCGAGCCATTTGATATATTTTGAGTGAGAGAGTTTCGTCCTTTCTTGAGAGTTGTACCCTAGGGATCCACAGCCACCCTGTCAGGTTTCACCTTTCTTTATCACCGCCGTCTCATATCAGTTCGCCTTTGGGATCTTGTACCATCGCCGCATGGATCCCTCTGGTGCTTGTGCACATCATCGCTTGCCATCTCGCATCATAATGTGATCACTCGTGTTTTAATGGTAAACATGCCATGTATTGAGAGACAAGTTACAAAAATCCCAAATCCCCGGAAAGAAAAATCACAAGAATCGCAAGAGTCCTAAATAACAAGGCACCATTGAAGTGGAGCTAAATCATGGCCTCTTTGACACTGAAAGATCTGGCCCAAAATTAGCTTCTTAGATGAGGCCAAATTGGCTGCGTAGGTGTGGCCCACTAATTCTCCCAAACTGCCAAACAACGGAGTAAAGAAATTGATGCACTTATGATGATGGCCTGCAAAGGCTCTTGACCTACGAGAAAGCCAAAAAATTAGACTTGTCTAGTTGGGCCTACAAACTGAGCCGTCGACCTCATCCCATAATGGACTCCGTCACCCAAAACTATCCCTAGAACCGGATAAGTCTGCTTGCAGAAGGCCCTATAGTCCGCCTACGTGTCAAGAAAAGAAGAGAATAGGCAGATGCTTTCCGAATATTCCCTTATTTTTTATCGCGACCCTTCTCCCCCTACGAAACCGGGGGCCGTTGTACGCCTAGGATTGGTCTCCTCTCGAGGTCCATCCATGGCGGAATAACCGCCCTTACCTCATCCCGCGGATATTTATTACCCGTTCCTCCGCCCACTCCTACAACCTTCTTTTTCATCCATAAAAGCCCTTCTCCGGGTTCCTCCTTCAGTTCAAGAAGAGCAAAGTTCAAGAGGAATCTCTCATGGCGGACGCAGTTGAAGAAGACACCCAATTCCGTCTCTTGGACGAGCTCGAGGCGTTCAAGCTTTCAGGAAGAGACAAGAGCGGGCGCAGAATCCTGAGAGTCGTGGGAAAATTCTTCCCCGGTAAGATTTTCCGGCAAATCTTTCGAACTATTTTCGGATATTCGGGGTATAACCGTAAATATCTGTTAACTTTCAGGCATGATTATAAAACCTGAGGCTCTGACAAGGTATCTGGAGGAGAGGATCTTGCCTGAGCTTATTGGGAAGGATAAAGGAAAAGGTTTCGTGATCGTATACTTTCACGCCTGCGTTGATCGATCGGAGAATTTTCCAGGAGTATCTTCTTTACGAATGGTATACGAGAGTTTATCTCCTGTCGTGCGGGATAATCTCGAGGCCGTCTTCTTCGTCCATCCTGGCCTCCAATCCCGTCTCTTTTTCGCCACCTTCGGCCGCTTCCTCTTCAGCTCAGGGTAAGGGTTAGGGTTAGGGCTAGGGCTTCTTCTATTCTTCAACAGAAGAAAGGTTTTTCACATCTGCTGTTGTGATTGCAGGTTGTATGGAAAGCTGAGGTACGTCAACAGGTTGGAGTTTTTGTGGGATAAGATGAGGAAGAAGGAAGTGGAGGTGCCGGAGTTCGTCGTGGATCACGACGAAGAGCTTGAGTATCGTCCTCTCATGGATTACGGTTTGGAGAGCGACTACCAGCAGCGCACAGCTTACGATGCTCCGGCCATGGACTCCACCGCGTCGATGCATTCTCTCAGATGCATCTCGTAGCTTTTTCTTCTTAAAAAATTCTTAGGAGTTGTAAACTAGTTATAGGCGATTAGCGTAGAATATTCGAAGATCATGAGGGGAAGTGCAAGTGGCTTCCATGGCGGTAGAGTCGAAGAATCTTGTACAGATGGTGGGACCGGCTGCCTGTTATCGAAAGAAAAAATTTATTAAGCAATTGAATTTAAAATTTCAATAAAATTTAAAAGGTTAAATTAATTCTGAATTCTAATTTATTCACTTGAAAAACGGATGGAATGGCAATATTTATATTTACTGAAAAAGAATGTTTTTTTATAGCTGTGAACATGAATCAATGCCAATGTTTCTACTTAACTAAATATTTCTCACTTTGAATCGACCCAAATAAAAATCAATTAACAAAAATTGATTTGAGGAGATGCCAAACATAAATACCACGACAATTGACTTCCTAAAACAAAGTCATTCTAAAATGAAGTTTCATTGCTATGGTCTTGGTGATGTCTTAAAAACTTCTAAGGTTCATAAGAACAAACCTGAATCCTAACTAAAAATTTAGTTAACTTATTGAATCATGAGTTTATTCGTGATTTCCTTTGCTTGTTTTCCAATTAGGTTAAATGTTAAGATGGTGTAGTGTCAACACTAATGACATATGAAGATGAACTATCTCTCTCTCTTTGTCTCTCTCCCCTTTTGTGTCTCTCCCACAAGCCTCAGACCTCGAGATCCCTTGAATTTAGTCTACCATAAGTCGCTTGGAACATGGACAAGTTTACACTTTGCACCTTCCTTTTTGTCATAGGGGTTTATCGTGTATCTGTCGAGTAGTCACTTGTACTCTTTCTCTTTGTCATCTTTTTTCTTTTCGTCATAACATTTTTATGTCGTTGCATCATCAAAGGTTTCCAAAAATAAAGGATTTATTGGTCAGAATGTGATGCTTCATCTAGCTCCCTTAAACCATGACGTTTTCCAACTTACACATATGAAATCCATGAACAATTAGGAGTAACTAGTCTATGCTGATTTTTTTTAATGGAATTTTTTTTTTAGAATTTATTAGCTGAAATTGATGAGGTGCACAAGAATTTCAAGTTAGGCTTCTTAGATAGATCTAGAGAGTGAGAATTTATACTACACCAAGTTTAAGCATAAAAATCTCAATTAAGGCATTGGTAGACTTAAAACTTATAATGAACTCCGTTTTAAGACAAAAGAATCTTAATATAGCCTTTTCTAGAAATTTGATATTCTAATTAGTAAAATTGATTGATTTTTTTAATGTAGAAGTGAAGTAATGGGAGGCAAATGGAACGGAGATTCAAATAGAAGAGACCAATATGAGAAGAAGAAAGGGAGGGTTCAACATCAAAGATGAAGTGAAGCACGGGTATTGGTATCGAAAGTAGTTTAAGATCAAGGGAGAACGCCCATGAAAAACGTGGAAATTAATTCAATTATGGACAAATTATTTGAAGCAAACGGGCTGGTAAGGATACTAAATGTTGGGGCAAGCACAAGGGAGAGTGTCAAAGATAATGAGGTTAATGACTTGGATCCATGGACCAAGTAGATGAAGAAGATGGGTACATAGAGATATGTACACAAGTTAAACAGAAGGAAGCATGCACAAGAGAATGAAGTGAGGACTCCAATACATCAAAGAAGTTGCAAAATAAGGCAAAGGAGCCAAGATACAAACATCAATTCAAACATAAGGGAACGATTAAAGGGTTCCACTGCAAGGACGACATAGAAGAAGAAGGTGGACAATAAAAGATATAGAGAAGTATGAAACTATGTCAAATATCTAGAGAAGTATGCCAACCAATTAGGAATGATGGAACTTTTTAGGAGTGTCAACCAAACTACAAGTATTTAAATATCTTCAAGGATAAAAACCCAAAAAAATATTGTTTATATGGAGGAACAATCATGGTGCAACATCAATGTTTCGAAGACACTTTGCAGTCCTTGATTGATTGTCCTTTTTTTTCAAGGCAAGGAAGATCAGACTAAGACGATGAAATTAGGAAGACAAGGAAAAATCATTGAGATAATTCCTATGTCATTTATGCATCAATATTTTCTTGACCTTATGGTGATGCCACCTCCACAAAAAAGGGAGAATCCAAAGAAGCACTTGTTTTGATGAATTAAATCATTTTTTCACCGGGAATTGTAGTGTTTAATGGTATATCTAGCCAAAAACTTGTGAGAAGGGTATATTATATATGGCAGGTACAAAAGGTGCAAGGAGTCAAGAAGTCAAAAATTCAAGAAGGATTTATATGTAAGCATAGTAATGGCTCTATTCCACTTTTAAAGACTTAATGGGCAGCAAAAGCGATATTGGGCCTGAAATTCTTAGGGCATTGTTATGCTTTAAGTCAGTTGTATTTTTTCTTGAGATATATCATGTGTTTCTCTATTTCTAGGTATATAGAATAGTTATATCTCTCAATCAACTACTCTTGCGACCAAACAACTGCTCCCTCAATTGCGATCAAAGAAAGATGAGTAAATCTGTTTTAGAACTAGAAACAACTATTTCTCTCAATTAAACAACTAGAAATCAACTATTTCTCTTTTCCGGACAAGCATTGGATCTCTCTCTCTCACTATATCAAAGGAAGATGAAAGAGATATTTTATCAAGAACAAGTGAAATATCTCAAAGATTCAAGATTCATTCGGTAATTCTTCTTTCTCTAGATTAAAGAATATTCAGACCTTTAACTCATTAGAGATTGAAGAGAAGGGTACAAAAGAAAGAGGTTGGTCTCATGCTTCAAGTTTGTGGATGGATTGTCTTTGACTTAAATTCAAGTGAATCATTGTTTTTGCTCATAAAGTAATTGGCTTGTTTTTACTCAGAAGACTCCATTATGTTCATCGTTTAAAGAGAAATATTGATTGATATGTATATATACTTCTGCATTTATACATACACACAAGCACATACACACACAAACACACACACACACACATAAACACACACATATACATACATACATACATCCTTGATTCATATTTCATATATTTGTCCTTTTTATTAATCTAAACATAGATATATAAACATATTCATTTGTGCATATCATTAAATTTGAATACATATGTTTGTCGTCTTACTTAATCTAAATATTGACATGTACAAATTCATTTATGCATAGATATCTTAAACATTCTTTGTCGTATATATGTATCACATAAATATATACATAAAAAATATAATCTTGATTTTCATAGACTTCCACACATTAGTGTATTTAGATAAATATATAAAATCTGTTTAAAGTTACAAATTATCCATCAAATTTATGCATCCTTTCATATTCGAGTACGATTTTTCATATATCATGTTTGGTGTATTAATTGTCTTACAATTCATATTCATAAACATGTGATTGTAGTAATACTAATAGTTGTCCATTCAAATATATGTTTGGAGGACCTATTATGAGTTGACCTTGCTTGTGGTGGGAAGCAAAGAACTCAATTCAAGTTTGGAATATTTCAGTGGATCAATTGATTCGTAGTGAGTCAAGATACTGACTTAGGCAGGTCAACAACACTTCAGTGGTTTTGTTCTTACTTAGTAAGTGTTACAAGTAACAGAGTAGGAACACTGGTAGTCTAGAGTGTTTTTTACACCAAGATGGACCCCTTTGAGTTGCATTAACTCAAAGGTCACTAGACATAGGGGACATTAGGTCTTTGAACCAAGTAATAAATGTTGGTGAAAAAAGAGTTATGCAGTGAGCAATGTAAACCAAGGAATCCAAAAATTAAATGGAATTAGAATAATTATAAAGTAAACGAATTCACCCTCCCCTCTTAGTTACATACACATTCTCTCATAATCATAAGAACCAAGGAATTGCAATTTGAGAAGAAATGCAAGTACAAGAAGTTATTTATATCATGTGAAAAACATGTTGATCTTAACTAAGAAATTTGAAGGCCTATCATTGGCAAAATATCCATTTAAAAGATTTGAAGAAATCTAGAGGAATTATAACATGCAATTTCATGAATTCATATCATGCATTTTTTTCCTATAAATATGATTATAAATTCATGTTATGATGGTTTAAGATGATTCAAACGATAATCTTATGTTTAAAAAGATATTATTTAATTTTTATGATGTGATGACATTTTTATGAGAATTTTATGACATTAATTTATCAAGAAAATAATTTATTAAGCTACACCATCAGGTTGAGTTGCAAGCCCATTAGCTACCAAGCTATTAATGGATATTATGTGGCCTATGAGCTAATCATACTTCTATGTACCTTTTTTATGTTCATTGAAATGAAATTTATTCATTGTCATTACTGTGTGATGTTAGTAGTGAAGTCCATGAGCATATGCAATGACTAAATAAATTATAATAAGATCATAATACAGTGATCACTAGTCTTTAAACATATATTCTAAATATTCCTATTTATGTGATATTTAAGAAGGACATCGAATTATTCTAAGAAAATAGCACTATCTAATCCAACTCATATGATGAGTATGGCTGATCCTATAGCCATCAATGTGGAGACATTAACGATAGCTAGTGGGTGCTCTTTGGAGAAAGAGTTTACTAAATTGATCCGTATGAATGCTTGAATGGTAATTATTACCTAATTGTCAATCAAGTTGATTCATGTCATAGTTGTGTATGTGGTCCTTTGACTTCAGAGACTGATAACATGCAATCTTAACATGCAAAAACATGATTATTAATGCAAATTAAGGCATAAAACATTCTATTTTTATGCATGTTATCATACTTTTAGTGCATTTCTATCATTTCATACAATTTTAAGTGATAATCTCAAAATGCACTATTTTAAGGATAATTATGAATTTTTAAGAATAAACTTTAGATTATATTATTCCAATATAAATTTGAGATTATCATTAAGTTTTAATGTTAAATAATAGGAGAAAATATTTATATACACACTTATTTTTCTAAGTTTTGTTTTTCAAGTAGAAGTAAGTGTATTTTTGAAATGAAAATTAATTCTCTTGTTATTTAAATATTTTCAATTTTTATAATGATAGATAATTGAATTTCTGATCCAATGAAAAAAAATCTAGATTAATTTGGAGTTGTATTTTGAAAGTTATGAATTTTCTAATTTTTAGGGATTTTTTTAGAATTTTTCTGAATTTTTAATGAATTTCTAAGGATTTTTCGGAATTAGAAATTGATTTTTCTAATTTAAAATTGATTTTTTGATTAATTATAAGTGCGCAAATGACGTGGCGCAATCTGGAGCGCTCGATGAATCGCGATCGACGATGTGACAGCACGTGGAGCATCCAATCAAGCATTAAATTTAAACCATCGATCGTCACTTAAGTGAATGGGGTACGCGACGCTTTTTGATTGGACGACGATTCATATTTCATAACGTTTAAATCTCAACCGTTTAATCAAGGAGTTATAACGCCTGAGATTTAACGCATCCGATTGACTTCTGTGGACACGTGGAGACATCGCAGACATCCAAAGAAGATCGATCGACAGGCGTTACGCGACAATTCAACTTCACGCGATCACGTGGCTTCATCTCAGCGCTCCATCTGCGATCTAATGGACAGGACTTAACCGTAACAATTCACACTCATGTGTTTAATCTGGACCGTTGATCGAAGATTAAACGCCCCATCTGATAGTTACGCCCAAATTCACTATAAATTGAGATGTTATTCAAAATTTTGATGTACTCTTGGATGATTTCGCTCAATTGATCTATCTAAACATCTCCATCCTTGAATCTCTTGCTTCTAATCACTTCTAGACTCATTTCCGCATCCACTGAGTGATTAAAAGTGAGATTTTGTCGATCGATTAGGGAGAATTTGCCTCTTGAACACCGAAGATCATTTTCGAAATCGCGGAATAAAAAGCCTTGAATCCGACAATTAATTTGATCATTTCGATCACTATCTCGAGTTAGATTATGTGTTTTCCTCCTAATCTTTTGTCATGTATCATTAATTTGTAATTTAGGATAGTTAATTTAGTTAATTTTATCTTTAATTTCGTATTTTTCGTTAAATCGCGTTCGGAAATTTCTCTCTACTTTGCTCTTTGATTTCTCTGCAAATACTAATCCAAATCAAGTGATTTTTGATTATGTGGATTTGTCTTTGAGTTATCTTTCTAAATCTATCATTTCCCTAATTTCTATCACCAATTCATCATCCGATTTGATCGAATTTCAAAAGATCTCATAAAAATCTCTTATTTACCGTTATACCCCTCAATTCGAGTTATTTTCATTAAATTGGTAAGTTTTGATTTTATTTTTGACATGAATCGGTGTGCAATTAATGACCACATCGATTCGTTTCATGAGACACCAAAGACATCTTCTGGATGGATGATCGTGTTTTGATTATGACTTACAAATCCCTAATCACAAGATCTCTAAAACATCATATATTAGATACGACAGGAAGTCCATGAAGATGATTGTGTGTTCAAGATGGGATCATCTGCCCTCGGTATTTGAGGAGATTGACTCAAGGAATGAGATGTAATGAAATCCTTGGCCAAGGTAGTAGAAATATCAAAGAAGGAGTTCCCGATGATTTCCTACTCTCATCAGTACTAACTTGAGTGACCGATTAGGGTTTCATAGTTAACCATACCTTAAGTCATTCATGAGTCTCATGCAAAATGAAGGATTATACATACATGGTAATCGATGATGGAAAGGTTCCATAAGTGAGTTCTTGCATACTCCATATCTCCTAGTGTACGTAGTGTAGCTTGGCACCCAACGGGCAAGCAACTCAACTTATATATTGGGATAAATCAATCCTTGTTTAACTAATCTATATGTTGATGTGTATAATTAATTAAGGTTGACTAATAAGGAGTTATTTTTTCTATAGAGTTATTAACTAGTGAGATATGTGAACCTAGAGGGTCACACACATAAGGTTTATGGATGTTGGTAGATATACACATAATTATGAGGGTTTTTGATGGAGAATTATCTCATCATATGAACACAAGGGTTCCAAGTGAACCTAGATATGACTTAATGAAGAGATCTCATTCTCAACAGCAACAAGACACTATACTCCTCCTTATCCATAAGTTTGAGAAACTCACCATTCATGAAATGAATGAAGAAGACCTCTCTAGAACATTGAAAGAGAGTGTAGATCTAAAGGGAATTACCTTCCCTCCTCCTCCATTTACATATTGATCCAAAGATTGACTTGGTCAAAAGAAATTAAACCCTCATCCTTAGATACTTATAATTTTTTGAATAGACCAAGTTAAGCACCTCTTACCTTGATATAGGTTCCTAATTATCCAACCATATCTGCTATATCTTAGGTACCTTGTACAAATTACTGATCTCAAGAAAGAAAATCAGTAGGAACATCTTTGTTTCCCATTCCCTTCTCTCTTTGATTAACACCTATAGTTAGAATTTTAGGAGAGATCTACATATTAATTACTTATAGAGGAAACTATCTTCTTGTTCTAATTCAATACAGAGCCTTTTGCATGAATAAACCCATGCATGTATGAAGATCGATCAACATGAAGTTCATTTCTATGATGATGATTATGCTAAGAGAGCTACTATCAAAGAAGACAGTCACACATCTCATCCTCTCAACCAATATGAGAGCAACGAAGATATTTAAAGCCAACCATGAAAGCACATGAAGGACGAGTCCCAAAGAGGACTATCTCCCATCTAAACAAAGCCTTCACGGTTGATGAGGAAGAAGAAACTCAATCTGCAAGCTTCATAAATATGGATTGTCAAGATTACGATTTACTTAAGAGGATTATGAGGATAGCTGCTTCAAAATGTCCTCACGACCTCTATAGGACATCAAGATCTCCAAGATCATCTCACGATCAATGAGATTCTGGATGAAGAACTGAAGGAAGAATTCAACGAAAGGTCTATCTCCCATGAAGTTAAGCTCTTACGGTTATTGAAGAGGATAACATCTAAGTAGAGGACAATTCTAATACTGTCAAGATCCTCACGCCGCCAAGGAAATTCTCCCTCTCCTCATCGGATACTACAAGCACAAGGAGATCTTCCTACGGGAATTCATCAGCAATTCGTTTGATGCCTTGGAAAAGTTCATATTCGCGAGCTTGACAAACAAAAGCAAACTCGATGCGCAACCAGAGCTTTTTATCCGTCTTGTCCCGGCTAAGGTGAACAAAAGTCTTTCAATTATTGACAGCGGCATCGGAATGACCAAAGCTGATTTGGTGAATAATATGAGAACTATTGCAAGACCCGGAACAAAAGAGTTTATGGAAGCACTGCAGGCGGGTGCTGATGTGAGCATGATCGGCCAATTCAGCATCGGCTTTTACTTCGCCTACGTGGTAGCTGAGAAAGTCATTGTCACGACCAAGCACAATGACGACGAACAATATGTCTGGGAATCTCTAACCGGAGGCTCCTTCACTGTGACCCGCGATGGATCTGGCGAGCGACTGGGGCGAGGAACCAAGATTACTCTCTTCCTCCAAGACGATCAGGTTGAATATCTCGAAGAAAGAAGAATCAAGGACTAAGTCACGTAATCCGTAAACACGTTCCATGCATTTTCCACGTGCGTGATGACTACATTGAACAAAGAAAGCGGCAATGAAGGATCTGATGAGTTTAAAGAAGGAACGCCAATCTCTCCATCGACCTACAACAACCAATTTACGTCCTACGTATCTTCGCGACGACAACAAAGTATGTGCGGGGATAAAGGAATTTCGGGAACTCTCTAAAACTACCAGAGCCCACGACACCAAGCCGGGTCAATCAGTCAACCAACGCGGAACATAACCGCCATGACGCGACGCCTCGCCGTAACTTCCCTTCTTTAATTCTATAAAACAGAAATTGTAAGAGACGAAAGACAGTTGTTATTGATGAATGAGATTGTTTTTCTTTTGAAAACATCTGTGTCTTGTGCTTCCCCATGCCTCTCCTGCATCCTCTCTCTCCGAGTTTCTATCTTCCTTTCTTTCCTCCCTCACGTTCTGTCACTTTCAGCCAATACTCGTCAGAGATTAACTGAGCAATTATATTACCGTGTGGCGACTCAAGAGCATCGTCTTCTTCATCCATTCAGGTACTCATCCTCTCTCTTCCACCGTGAAATAGTTCTTCTCTCAAAGTCTTAAGTCCAACGTTGACCGTCCGAATTCCATCCATCCTCTGTCGCGTGGCTATTATCTGAGAGTCGGATTAAAAATTCCCCTTATCTTACCACTCTAATAATCGAATATTCTATATATTAAACCTCCTATTCATTACATCCTAATTACCATCTTCTCCACGCATTCTTTATTCTCTTTTATCCATACTTCTCTTCTGTCATATCCACATTCATTACTATCCTCATCTCTTCAACCGAAAACTCATCTTACCCATTCTCCTTTCACTACTATCTGTTCTCTTCCTCATATTAATTCCGAAATCATCCTAAGATAACCCCAATCATAGTAAATTCATTCTAAATATTCTCCATAATAATCACCCTATTCTTAACTTAAATTATCTACCTATTATCCATACCTCCTCTCTTCACAATCATAATCTTCTTCATTCTTCTTATAGTCCTCTATCCGATTCATCCTCTTCATATATTCATTATTCAATAATAATAATAATCCTTCACATTTTTAATTCGAAAATTTTTTCATATAATAAAATTGAAAAGGAATTACTTTTATTCATCATACATTATATTCCATCACCTCATTCTCTTCTATTCTCCTCACATTTATAAACTTCATGTTCACTATTATTTCCATAATTCTAACTTATTCTATACAACATCTTCTCCAAATTATACATCTATTCCTCACTGATATCATTCATAGATCCTTCATAACTTGTAGGATTATTTCATATTTACATATCAGTAGATATTCACATCTATTTCACTCACTTCTCCCTCACATTTCAATCATTACTTCATCATTTCATCATCTTCATATACATTACCATTTCTAAAATATCCTACATCAGTTTTTATGAAAAAACTACATACCAAATGTCAATAAATAAGGGGAGAATGACCACAATTGAAAGGGCCCATGCAAGCCTTGTGGGAATTCTCTCTTTTCTTCTCTTTCTCTCTTGGTGAAGAGCTTTGAAGAGGAGATCCAACTGTCTGGAGACCGTGTGGATATCGATAGAGGCTAGACACTTGAATAAATTCAAGAACTCCTTCAATGAAACCCTATAAGGATGCTTTCTCATACATATTAGATGATAGGATCATCTGTTCTTGGTGCCTTAATGTTTTGAATATCCAATTCAATGAATTCCGCTGCATTCAATGTTTTGATTAAAATTTTAGAAAGTTTATCAATCTTAGAACCCAACAGCTACACCACATACTTTAGAAGACATAGAGTACATAAGAACTCTTGGATGGAATCTTAATGTCATTGGTTATGACTTGGGAAGTGGTCATCTGTAAAACCCTAATCGGTTACTCAAGCTAGTACTGATGCGTTGAGGAAATCATTAAGAACTCCCTCTCCAATATTTCCTCTACCTTGGCTAACAATTTCATCGCATTTCGTTCCTTAAGTCAATCTCTCTTGCTATCTCCTCTTTATCTTCTCTCTTCATCTCTCTCTCTTTCTCTTCTCTCTCTTCTCGTGATGTTGGTAAAGCTGCATCATGAGAGAGAGGGAATTATTTCTCCTCTATCCTATTCTCTCTTCTGCTTCTCTTTCTTTAATATCTCTCCCTCTTCCTCTCTTTCCTCTCTCTCTTCCCAATCTCTCTCGTCTTTCTCTCTCTCTCCTCTCTCTCTCTCACTCTCACTATTCCTCTTGCTCTCTCTCGCGTGCGCAGAAGAAGTTTTTTTCTTTCATCATGACCCCTTTTGCCGCCTCCTTCTCCATCACCACTTCTCCTTCTTTCCTCCTCATTGCCATTTCTCTTATGCTTATCTCTCTTGGCTAGGTGCCTCCAACTTCTCTCTCTTCTTTCTCTCCTCTCTCCATGGAAGCACCTCCCTCTCTCTTGCATGCATGGTGGAGAAATTTTTTTCTCCCCCACTCTTTCTCTTTCTTCTCTTGGTTGTCTCTCTCCTTTTCCAACTATTCTTTCTCTCTCTCTTCTTCCACTACCACAATCTTGCTCCTTTGTCCTCTCTTCTCTCTCCTGACCATATCTCTTGCACATGGCAAGAGAACTTTTTTCATTGTGTTCCTCTCTCCTATTCTTGCATATGACAAAGACTCTTTCTATTGCATGAGAAACTCTCCCTCTCGCATGCCCTTCTTCCCACTTCTCTCTTACACACCCTTCTCTCTCATATCCTCTCTCTCCTATTCTCTCACTCTCTCTGATGCAGGACACGGTGATGAAAACCCTCGCGCCTGATCAATGAACCTGAGGATGACTAAGGGTAGCCTATCAAACCTAACCTATGGATAAGCAAATCCTAGACCCTAAGTATGAGGCCTCTAGCCTAAGCCTAAGTGCAGGCAAGCGTGCCGATCAGCGGAGTCGACTCCGAGTGACCCGGGGAAACTCGCGATGATGGATAGGGTGAGATCCTCTCGATCCACGTCCGGAGGCGTGGAAATCGCTCGTCGTGGAGTAGCCGGACGGCTGCAGCCCACGCTCGGTGCCGGACCTGACGTACGCGTGAGAGATCTTGATCCTATATCCGCTCTATCCTATCTACGTCGTCCGACGGCGGTGGAGACGAGTAAAGGAAATGATTCGAAAAGTAATGAACTTGAAAGAGGGGACGAAGCTAACCTGCGGGGCGCGAGCCCGGTCGGGCGGGGCGAGGGAGGTCGTTGAGCGCGGCAGCGATGGCGGACGCCGGGGCGAGTCGGCGAGGGAGCGCGGAGTAGCGATCGGCGCGGGGCGGGGCGAAGACACGTCGAGGCGAGCAAGACGGGTCGCGGCGAACACGGGAAGGCGGGAGGTGGCGATCGGGGCCGGCTCGGAGCAGTCGGGGCCGGCTCGGAGCAGTCGGGGCCGGTTCTGGGCGATCCGGGCCGGTCTGGACCGAGTGCAGGTTGTCTGGGCCGGTGCGGACCGTAGTGGGCAGTCTAGGGCGGTCCGGCCGAGTTGCAGACCGGCCTGGGTCGTCTCAGGCCGGTCTGGACCACTCTTGACCAGTTCGGCCGGTCGGGCCGAGTCTGGGACCGGCGGGGCGAGTCTGGCGGTGCTGGACCGGTCTGGTCGGCCGTGCAGACCGGCCGGGTCGACTTGACCCGATCCGGGCCGACGGGCTGGTCGGGGCCGGCTTAATCGGGTCCAGGGCTGGGGCGGCTCAGGCTACTGGTCGAGGTCGGCTGGGTGGCCCGGTCGGTCGGGGCCGATCAGGTTGGCCGGGATGACTCGGCCCGATCTTGGGCTGGGTGGGGGAACGGTTCCCGCTGAGTTGACTCAGCGGGAATCGTTCGTCGTCCTCTTCGCCGATTAGGGTTTTTGCGGGGGGGAGTCGGGCGGCGCGCGACGAGGGGAAGGCGGGCGACGGCTCCGGCGTGTCGGACGGTCCGCCGGGCGGCGGTTCGGCGGAAGAAGACACGGGCGACGGTCCTCGTGGCGGAGAGGAGGCGCGAGGCTGGCGGAGGAGACGCGGGAGAGCGACGGGACGACGGCGGAGCCGGTCGTCGGGGTGGCTACGGGCGGCGGCGTGAAGACGGTGGCGTCTGCGGCCGGGCGAGAGCGTCGACGGTGACGGGGACCGGGAGGCGGCGGCTACGAGATGCGACGGCGCGGTTCCTGGAGATCGATGAAGGGGGAAAAGGGGGATTCGGACCTTGGTGATCGCCTGGGAGAGGGAGGTGGAGGAGGAGTCGAGGAGGGTGGAGCGGGAGGAGGCAGGGGCGAAAATCGGGGTGGACGGAAGCGGATCGGAAAGCAGCGGCTGGGAAGGTGGAGGAGCTTACCGGAGAGGGAGGAGGTCTCGCCGGAGGAGAGGTTGGGGATGGCCGGAGATGGAAATGGGGATGGAGGTGGAGGTGATGGCGGTGCGGTGGTCGGAGGCGGCGGCAGCGGCGGCCTGAGCGGCGGCGGCGGCGGCTTGAGGACGACGGCGTCGCGAAGATGGTGGAGAAGAACCAGTGGCCGGGGCAAGGAGTGGCGGCGGTCGTCGCGGCGGCGGCGGCGGCGGCGGCGACGACGGCGGTTGGACTCCTTCCCCGGCCTTCCTTGAGCAGCCACTTGAGAGGGAGAGCACTCCTTTCTTTCTTCAAATGACGGCTAAGGTTTGTGGGGGGGTCCCTTCCCCTCTTATAGAGCCCTTGTTGGGCCAAGAGAGGAAAGGGCTCACTTGAGGCCCACAACCCACACCCATACTCATAGAAATAGAAATAAGGTTCACAAAAAGGGAAAGGGCCTTAGGCTAGGGTCCCGAAACAAAGGGAAACCCACCCAACGGCCTAAAGAGAGAAAGAAATAAACGAGGACCCGCTTAAACAAGTGCGGGTCAAAAGATCCATAATATAGAAATAAAGAAGTAAAGATAAGCGGATAGATCCGCGCGCGCAAAAGGGCTCATCCGGCGCCGTGGTATCGTGTCTTGGTGGCGACGGGGGTCGTACGCCACCACTCTCTCTTTTCCCTCTAGTGCGTCATGAAATATAGTTTTTAAGGGTACAGAGAGAATAAACATATATTTTCAAGTCTAACCATTGATCGTGAGAGAACTCATGAGTGATAACATGCAATCTTAACATGTAATTATATGATTCTTAATGCAAATTAAGGCATAAAACATTTCATTCTTACGCATGTTATCATACTTTAAGTGCATATCTATCATTTCATGCAAATTTAAGTTATAATATCAAAATGCACTATTTTAGGGATAATTATGTATTTTTAAGAATAAATTTTTAAAGTAGATTATTCCTATGTATATTTGAGATTATAATTGGGTTCTGATGTTAAATAATAATATAAAATGCTTTTTATATACTCATTTATTTTTCTAAGTTTTAATGTTTAAAATAAATGAGGGTATTCTTGAAATAAAATTTATTCTCTTGTTATTTAAATAATTTGAATTTTATAATGATAGATAATTTAATTTCTGATCCAATGAAATAAATTAATTTGGATTAATTTGGAGTTATATTTTGAATGTTATAAATTTTCTAATTTTTTGGGATTTTTAATAGAATTTTTTTGAATTTTTTTATGAATTTAATTCATTTTATTTTGAATTAAATGAATAAAAAAATTATAATATATCGCGTGTTGATGTGGCAGCTGATGTGGCGTGGATGAAATCGACATCACCACATGGCAACATGAGACCGCCACTTGTCACACACGTGTACATGTACATGCGGGTGCGCACGTGTGTGTAAATAAGGAGAAAGCACCCTGTTAAGGATTTTTGCTAACTCCTTATTTGCATACTCCTTATATACACACGCATTTACTTTCATTTTTATCATGTGAGACTATTTTTCTATTTTATGTGCGCAGGTGATGTGGCACCGCATGGAGCATCTGCTCGCACTATTAAATTGCGATTGTCGATAATCACTTAAGGCAGAGGGTACGTGGCACATTTCTACTTGTCGGTGAATCATTTAAAAAACAATTTTAATCTCAGCGGTTCATCAAAAAATTAATAAAAGTTAAAAATGCATCCAGAGCGTTAGATCAAGATCAGACGAATGGCATTTTATGTGTTTCTTCTTCACGTGCGACGTGAAGAAATCTCGGTAGTCCATCTTCGATCCAACAACCATGACTTAACCATAATGATTCGAAGCCTAACATTTCATCTCCACTGTTAACCAAGGATGAAACACCAAATCCGATGGTTACACCCAAATTTGCGATAAACTAAGATGTTCTTTTTTGATATAAGTCATTCTTGCATATTTTCGAGTAATATAATTGTATAGACACCAGCATCATTAAATCTCTTGCTTCCAATCACTTCTAAACTCATTTCCATGTCAACGGAGTGGTTGAAAGTGAGATTTCATTGAAAGAATAGAAAGAAGTCACCTCTTGAACGCTGATGATTGTCTTCGAAATTGCGAAATGAAAAGCCTTGAATCTAGTGATTAATTGGATTATTTTGATCGCTATCTCGCATTAGATTGTGTGTTTTCCAACTAACCTTTTGTCCTATATCATTAGATTGTAATTTAGAATCGTAGATTTAGATAATTTTATAATTGATTTTGAATTTCTCTCTCTTCACGTCCGAAAAATTCTACCTGATTTGCTCTTCGATTTCTCCGCAAATCTTGATCCAAATCAAAGGATTTTTATTCCGTGGATTTGTCTTTGAGTTGTGTTTCCAAATATATCAAAATCTCTAATTTCTCCCCTCAATTCATTGTTCGATTTGATCGAATTTCAAAGAATACCTAAAAAATACCTTAATTCTTTGTGGATTCGACCCTTATTCACCACTATGCTATATTATTTGTGTTAATTATATTAAATTTTTTATTGGTATTTATTTTGATGCTTATCCGCATGTATTGAACGATCGCGCGGATTGGCTTAGTCAATGAGACAAAGCTAGATTTGAGGTGGTTGATGAGGAGAGAGAAAATAGATCAATGGTCCATATTTCTCTACAATCAAAGCTTGAGATCCAACGATCTTGATGGAGTTTGGAGCTGAAATTTTGAAAGCATGACCATCATTTCATAATCTACATCCTCACTATGAATAAGTATAAATCTAAGCCCAAAATAAAGAAAATTAGGTTTTTGAATGTTTTTCTAGTGGTTCTAGCATTGGCTAGTGATATGCCTAAAAATATGGTTATTGAATGCACAAATTCGCATATCAAAAAAATTATACTCAACTCTTCAAATCTGTTTTTTAAATTAGAACAATAGCGAGTCGAGGTCGAATCCATAGGGAGGAAAGTTAAAAGATTAAAATCAAGAACTATTTTTGGTGTTTTTAGTTAAAGAAAGCAAAAATGATTGATGAAATGAAGAATATATATGCAGAGATGAAATGAATAGATCAAACTCTTCTAAACTCCTTTCAAAGATTAAAAACCTTTGATCAATGGTTGGAAAAGTGATTTTTAGGGTTTGTGAATATGAAAATGTGGATAAAAATATGAGAAAATAGTAGCTATGAATTTAAAATGATCTTAATCTAAAGATTCATGATGAAAACACATCTAGTGATGCTCTCTAATTAAAACATACATTAGAGAGCCCGTACATTTCGCTCGGACTAGGCGTCTTGCATTCAACACGAGGAATGATTAGAGAAGAGAAGAAACTCACTAAAAATGATAATCCATACATGAAGAATGATCAATCGA
>CM044108.1:9372062-9523206 GCA_024174645.1 Lemna minuta
CATCTTCATGAGAGGCACTCCACTGATCCTACGGCTCATGTCTCCCACTTGCCATCGTGCCACAATCCCTCCCAATGGTTTTGAAAATTACATAACTATTAATTTTACCCATGTGCAAAAATGTTTGCCTCCTTCATTTACCAATGATCTAGCACAACATTGAAAATTAGATCACATGATTTAATTAGAAGAACTAATCAACGTTCCATATTAAATTGGGTTCTCTATCATTGCAACATCATCATGATGGTTTGATCACAATTGAATACAAGTCCTAGTTCATCGTTCCAAACAATGTAACATGTGGCAATCCGGTGGATTATGATCATCAAAACATAGATTTGATGGTGCAGCTAGCTCCTAAATTTTACGCTTCATCAACGTCTAATCAACGCCATGCTTGGCGCAATCTAGTGGCTTCCTCCTCTCAGATATCTTGATCCAATGTTCAATAAGGCTCCCAATCTTGATCTTCATCAAATGGTCTATTTAAGAGCTATGTGGCACACTCCAGGGCATCCATTGGCCAAGAAAGGGATGATCAACTCGCTAGAAAACAATCTAATAATTTGGGGGGTTTCTCCTTGATTTTAGGTATTGACATGACATAGTCTGGGCCCTTGCAATCCTTAACCACCCAATTGGATGAAGGAGTCTTGAAACGACCCATTTAAGGCCGTTTTAGTCCTAAATGACCTTTAAAAAAGAGTATTCACCTTTGTTTTGTGTGGTTAAACTCTCGAGGCCATGTTCTAAGCCCAAATTGCATCTTTCATCCAATGAGTGATTTTTTAATTCCTTTCATGTTTGTGTGAGGTTATATGGAATTGTCATTCGTTGCCCTTGAAGTATGGGGACTTTCATGCTTGAATGCCAAAAATCCATATTGAATAATTGTTATCTAATGCCTTTGATTTGGTGACATCAACCAATATCCATGATATCTTCATGTTAGTAATAACCTATTTCATGAATTAGGGGTAGATTTAGGGATAGATTAGGAGTAGGAATAGATTCTTTTAGTGTATCTCCAATAGTTTATGTGAGATTCTATCTCTTACAATCGTGATTATCTTTTTTTGATATCTCCTTTGATTCAACAACAATTGATACTTAGTATTTGATGTTGGATTCCTTTCTTCTCCCTCTTTATATATTACATATCTATATTCTCATCTTCACCCTCAACTTTAAGTAAGTTTAACAAAGTTTTTATCTCTCATCATCATCAACCTAGTTGTCAATGAATTCAACATATATTCACCATTTGAATTGTTTTTTATAATCTTAGGAGTGGATCCGGCTTGATTTTTGATGCCTAAACATGTGACTTAAATGATTAAAATGATAAGTAAAAATTAAACACGCATCAGGTGGCATGATCCAAAATCTGAGGCACTATCTCACCTATGATGATGAATGCCAACCACTATTGGCATCAACTAGAGAACTTACTTTGTTCAAAGGTCACTTGCCCCAACATCACTTATATCATCAATGTTCTTTGTCAATTTCATGTAGGAAACTTGCATAACATTCTTGGTAGGTACATTATGGGTTCACGCAAACTTGAACCACGCCCCCAAGGAAAGGGCTTACTTATTTATGGCATAATCACCTTCGCTTCGAGGCCGATTCTAATGATGGATGGGTGGGGAAAAAGGAGACTAGAAATTGAGTATGGGGTAGTGCACATATGTTTGAGGTAATTTGTTTTCTAGAAATAAAACAAATGTCTCATAGTCTAATGCAGAAGATGAGTGCCTAAGTATGACTAATACTTCTCATCAGACAACTAAAATATTTTCTATAAGAGTTTAATATCATGACTCTAATGCCTATGTTTACGTGTTATGATAACTAAGTAGTCATCTTTATTAATGAAAACTGTGCATTTTACAAATAGAGCCAAGCATATTGAGATCGATTATCACTTGATTTGTTTTAAAGGTGTTGTAGGGAGTTATAATTGGCAACTTGCGTGTCATTAACAAACCAGCTTGTCGATGTCTTCACCAAGAACTTTTATCAACGAGTTGTATGATTCCTTATGCTGTAAGCCAGGCATATTTGATCTATATTCTCCGGCTTGAAGTGAAGCGATAGTTATAGCCAGATAGATGGCTTAGCCTACATTACACATATTAGTTTCACATGGATCACATTTTCATATATATATCTTTCTTCTCTATACATATAGGCTTATAATATCTTCTTTCACCATTCATTATCATTTGATATTACGGTTCACATGCTATTTTTCTCTTTCCTCTAAGGCCTACAAATAAGCCAATCATACACTCGAGCCATTTGATATATTTTGAGTGAGAGAGTTTCGTCCTTTCTTGAGAGTTGTACCCTAGGGATCCACGGCCACCCTTTCACGTTTCACCTTTCTTTATCACCGCCGTCTCATATCAGTTCGCCTTTGGGATCTTGTACCATCGCCGCATGGATCCCTTTGGTGCTTGTGCACATCATCGCTAGCCATCTCGCATCATAATGTGATCACTCGTGTTTTAAAGGTAAACATGCCATGTATTGAGAGACACGGTACAAATATCCCAAATCCCCGGAATGAAAAATCACAAGAATTGCAAGAGTCCTAAATAACAAGGCACCATTGAAGTGGAGCTAAATCATGGCCTCTTTGACACTGAAAGATCTGGCCCAAAATTATCTTCTTAGATGAGGCCAAATTGGCTGCGTAGATGTGGCCCACTAATTCTCCCAAACTGCCAAACAACGGAGTAAAGAAATTGATGCACTTATGATGATGGCCTGCAAAGGCTCCTGACCTAGGAGAAAAGCCAAAAAATTAGACTTGTCTAGTTGGGCCTACAAACTGAGCCGTCGACCTCATCCCATAATGGACTCCGTCACCCAAAAATATCCCTAGAATTGGATAAGTCCGCTTGGAGGGGGACCCTATAATCCGCTACGTGTCAGGTATAGAAGAGAAGAGGCAGATGCTTTCCGAATATTCCCTTTTTTTTTTATCGCGACCCTTCTCCCCCTACGAAACCGGGGGCCGTTGTACGCCTCGGATTGGTCTCCTCTCGAGGTCCATCCATGGCGGAATAACCGCCCTTACCTCATCCCGCGGATATTTATTACCCGTTCCTCCGCCCACTCCTACAACCTTCTTTTTCATCCATAAAAGCCCTTCTCCGGGTTCCTCCTTCAGTTCAAGAAGAGCAAAGTTCAAGAGGAATCTCTCATGGCGGACGCAGTTGAAGAAGACACCCAATTCCGTCTCTTGGACGAGCTCGAGGCGTTCAAGCTTTCAGGAAGAGACAAGAGCGGGCGCAGAATCCTGAGAGTCGTGGGAAAATTCTTCCCCGGTAAGATTTTCCGGCAAATCTTTCGAACTATTTTCGGATATTCGGGGTATAACCGTAAATATCTGTTAACTTTCAGGCATGATTATAAAACCTGAGGCTCTGACAAGGTATCTGGAGGAGAGGATCTTGCCTGAGCTTATAGGGAAGGATAAAGGAAAAGGTTTCGTGATCGTGTACTTTCACGCCTGCGTTGATCGATCGGAGAATTTTCCAGGAGTATCTTCTTTACGAATGGTATACGAGAGTTTGTCTCCTGTCGTGCGGGATAATCTCGAGACCGTCTTCTTCGTCCATCCTGGCCTCCAATCCCGTCTCTTTTTCGCCACCTTCGGCCGCTTCCTCTTCAGCTCAGGGTAAGGGTTAGGGTTAGGGCTAGGGCTTCTTCTATTCTTCAACAGAAGAAAGATTTTTCACATCTGCTGTTGTGATTGCAGGTTGTATGGAAAGCTGAGGTACGTCAACAGGTTGGAGTTTTTGTGGGACAAGATGAGGAAGAAGGAAGTGGAGGTGCCGGAGTTCGTCGTGGATCACGACGAAGAGCTTGAATATCGTCCTCTCATGGATTACGGTTTGGAGAGCGACTACCAGCAGCGCAGAGCTTACGATGCTCCGGCCATGGACTCCGCCGCGTCGATGCATTCTCTCAGATGCATCTCGTAGCTTTTTCTTCTTAAAAAATTCTTAGGAGTTGTAAACTAGTTATAGGCGATTAGCGTAGAATATTCGAAGATCACGAGGGGAAGTGCAAGTGGCTTCCATGGCGATAGAGTCGAGGAATCTTGTACAGATGGTGGGACCGGCTGCCTGTTATCGAAAGAAAAAAAAAGCGATTGAATTTAATATTTCAATAAAATTTAAAAGGTTAAATTAATTCTGAATTCTAATTTATTCACTTGAAAAACGGATGGAATGGCAATATATATATTTACTGAAAAAGAATGTTTTTTATAGCTGTGAACATGAATCAATGCCAATGTTTCTACTTAACTAAATATTTCTCACTTTGAATCAACCCAAATAAAAATCAATTAACAAAAATTGATTTGAGGAGATGCCAAACAAAAATACCACTACAATTGAATTCATAAAACAAAGTCATTCTAAAATGAAGTTTCATTGCTACGGTCTTGGTGATGTCTTACAAACTTCTAAGGTTCATAAGAACTAACCTGAATCCTAACTAAAAATTTAGTTAACTTATT
This sequence comes from Lemna minuta, assembly GCA_024174645.1. Classification (NCBI taxonomy): domain Eukaryota; kingdom Viridiplantae; phylum Streptophyta; class Magnoliopsida; order Alismatales; family Araceae; genus Lemna; species Lemna minuta. Next base: position 9,376,609 of record CM044108.1, read on the forward strand.
GAATCATGAGTTTATTCGTGATTTCCTTTGCTTGTTTTCCAATTAGGTTAAATGTTAAGATGGTGTAGTGTCAACACTAATGACATATGAAGATGAACTATCTCTCTCTCTTTGTCTCTCTCCCCTTTTGTGTCTCTCCCACAAGCCTCAGACCTCGAGATCCCTTGATTTTAGTCTACCATAAGTCGCTTGGAACATGGACAAGTTTACACTTTGCACCTTCCTTTTTGTCATAGGGGTTTATCATGTATCTATCGAGTAGTCACTTCTACTCTTTCTCTTTGTCATCTTTTTTCTTTTCATCATAACATTTTATGTCATTGCATGATCAAAGGTTTCAAAAAATAAAGGATTCATTGGTCAGAATGTGATGCTTCATCTAGCTCCCTTAACCCATGAAGTTTTCCAACTTACACACATGAAATCTATGAACAATTAAGAGTAACTAGTCTATGTTGCATTTTTTTTAATGGAAATTCATTTTTTAAAATTTATTAGCTGAAATAGATGAGGTGCACTAGAATTTCAAGTTAGGCTTCTTAGATAGATCTAGAGAGTACGAATTGATATTACACCAAGTTTAAGCATTCAAATCTCAATTAAGGCATTGTTATACTTAAAACTTATAATGAACTCCTTATTAAGACAAAAGAATCTTAATATAGCCTTTTCTACAAATTTGATATTCTAATTAGTAAAATTGATTGATTTTGTAATGTAGAAGTGAAGTTATGGCAGGCAAATGGAACAGAGATTCAAGTAGAAGTGACCAATATGAGAAGAAGAAAGGGAGGGATCATTATCAAAGATGAACTGCAGCAGGGGGATTGATATTGAAAGTAATTTAATATCAAGGGAGAACGCCCATGAAAAATGTGGAAATTGCTTCAATTATGGACAAATTATTTGAAGCAAACGGGCTGGTAAGGATACTAAATGTTGGGTCAAGCGCAAGGGAGAGTGTCAAAGATAATGAGGTAAATGACTTGGATCCATGGACCAAGTAGATGAAGAAGATGGGTACATAGAGATTTGTACACAATCAAATAGGAGGAAGCATGCACAAGAGAATGAAGTGAGGACTCCAATACATCAAAGAAGTTGCAAAATAAGGCAAATGAGCGAAGATACAAACATCAATTAAAACATAAGGGAATAATTAAAGGGTTCCACTGCAAGGACGACATAGAATAAGAAGGTGGACAAGAAAAGATATAGAGAAGTATGAAACTATTTCAAATATATAGATAAGTATGCCAACCAATTAGGAATGATGGAACTTTTTAGCAGTGTCAACCAAACTACAATTATTTAAAGATTTTCAAGGATAAAAGCCCAAAAAAAGCATTGTTTATATGGAGGAACAATCAAGGTGCCACATCAATGTTTTGAAGACATTTTGCAGTCATTGATTGATTGTTCTTTTTTTCAAGGCAAGGAAGATCAAACTAAGACGATGAAATTAGGAAGACAAGGAACAATCATTGAGATGATTCCTATGTCATTTATGCATCAATATTTTCTTGGCCTTATGGTGAGGCCACCTCCACAAAAAAGGGAGAATCCAAAGAAGCACTTTTTTTACGAATTAAATTCATTTTTTCACTTGGAATTGTAGTGTTTAATGGTATATCTAGCCAAAAACTTGTGAGAAGGGTATATTCTATATGGCAGGTACAAAAGGTGCAAGGAGCCAAGAAGTCAAAAATTCAAGAAGGATTTATCTTTAAGCATAGTAATGGCTCTATTCAAATTTTAAAGACTTAATGGGCAGCAAAAGTGATATTGGGCCTGAAATGCTTAGGGCACTGTTGTGCTTTAAGTTAGTTGTTTTTCTTCTTGAGATGTATCATGTGTTTCTCTTTTTCTAAGTATATAGAATAGTGATATCTCTCAATCAACATATGATTCTCTCTCCTACTCTAGTGACCAAGCAACTTCTCCCTCAATTGTGATCAAAGAAAGATGAAGTAAATCTGTTCTGGAACAAGAAACAACTATTTCTCTTAATTAAGGAACATCGACATAAATTTCTTTTCCGGAAAAGCATTTGTTTTCTCTCTCACTATATCAAAGGAAGAAGAAAGAGATATTTTATCAAGAACAAGTGAAATATCTCAAAGATTCAAATTATTTCAGTAATTCTTCTTTCTCTAGATTAAAGAATATTCAGACCTTTAACTCATTAGAGATTGAAGAGTAGGGTACACAAGAAAGAGGTTGGTCTCATGCTTCAAGTTTGTGGATCAATTGGCTTTGAATTAAATCAGATTGAATCATTCTTTGTTATCATAAAGTAATTGGTTTGTTGTTACTCAGAAGACTCCATTATGTTCATCGTTTAAAGAGAAAAATTGATTGATACGTATATATGCTTCTGCATTTATATACACACACACATATACATACATACATCCTTGATTCTTCCTTCATATATTTGTCCTTTTTATTAATCTAAATATTGATATATAAACATATTCATTTGTGCATATCATTAAATTTGAATACATATGTATGTCTTCTTACTTAATCTAAATATTGACATGTACAAATTCTTTTCTGCATAGATACCTTAAACATTCTTTGTCGTATATTTATATCTCATAAATATATACATAAAAAATATAATCCTGATATTCATATACTTCCACACATTAGTGTATTTACATACATATAAAAAATCTGTTTAAAGTTACAAATTATCCATCAAATTTATTCATCCTTTCATATTCGTGTACGATTTTTCATACATCATATTTTTTGTATTGATTGTCTTACAATTTATATTCATAAACATGTGATTGTAGTAATACTAATAGTTGTCCATTCAAATATGTCTGGAGGGCCTATTAAGAGTTGACTTGCTTGTGGTGGGAAGCAAAGAACTCAAGTCAAGTTTGAAATCTTTTAGTGGATCAATTGATTTGTAATGAGTCAAGATATTGACATAGGTAGGTCAACAACACTTCGGTGGTTTTGTTCTTACTTAGCAGGTGTTGCAGTAGCAAGGTTAAAGAACTCGCTCATGGAGACTTTGTGTAGATGACTGAAGCTCATACGCTGTTGAGATTGAGTCGAGCCTGAAGGGAGTAGGGAACTATTGAAAGTGCTCTAGGAGGTGATTTGTGAGACAAGAGGTGCAAAACCATGCAGAGAAGACACTTGAAGAGTTGAGAAGATTACTAAACAAGTAACATAGTAGGAACATTGGTAGTCTAGTGTGTTTTTTACACCAAGATGGACCCCTTTGAGTTGCATTGACTCAAAGGTCACTAGACATAGGGGACATTAGGTCTTTGTACCAAATAATAAATGTTGGCAAAAAAAGAGTTGTGAGGTGAGCAATGTAAACCAAGGAATCCAAAAATTAAATGGAATTAGAATAATTAGAAAGTAAACTAATTCACCCCTCCCCTCTTAGTTACATACACATTCTCTCATAATCATAAGAACCAAGGAATTGCAATTTGAGAAGAAATGCAAGGACAATAAGTCATTTATATAAAGTGGAAAACATGTTGACCTTAACCAAGAAATTTGGAGGCCTATCATTAGCAAAATATCCATTTAAAATATTTGAAGAAATCTAGAGGAATTATAACATGCAAATTCATGAATTCATATCATGCATTTTTCCCTATATATATGATTATAAATTCATGTTATGATGGTTTAAGATGATTCAAACGATAATATTAAGTTTAAAAGGATATTATTTAATTTTTCTGATTTGATAACATTTTTATGAGAATTTTATGACATTAATTTATCAAGACAAAAATTTATTAAGCTACACCATCAGGTTGAGTTGCAAGCCCATTAGCTACCAAGGTACTGGTGGATATTATGTGGCCTATGAGCTAATCACACTTCTATGTATCTTGTTTATGTTCATTGAAATGAAAGTTATTAATTGTCATTCCTGTGTGATGTTAGTTGTGAAGTCTATGAGCATATGCAATGACTAAATGAATTATAATGAGATCATAAAACAATGATCACTAATCTTTAAACAGATGTTCTAAATATTCCTATTTATAAGTGAAATTCCCTAATGAGATGGTGAAATTACTAAGAGGGGGGGGGGGGGTAAATTAGTTTCTTTTTTATCTTTATGTTATTCTAATTCCTTTTTCAATTCGTTGATTATCTCTCAACTTTCTTACGTCACTCGTAGGCCAGATTTTTTTTATACTGGGCAGGGTTCCAGACCCCTGGGCCAGTCCCAGGAGGAGACAGTCCCCCTAGAGTCTCTCCTCACCCTTTTTTAATCCCCTAGTAGTAACTACTAGCTGGCCGGGATTAACAGATCAAAAGTTCTACACGATCTTTCGATCTGACTCCCTCACGCTCTCGGTTAGTGACCTTACTTTGCCGCCGTCCTTCGGTACCCCTCCGCTCGTCCCGTCCCCCCGGCTGACTCCTAGAGCTCTGCACACCGCTCCCTACTCTCTTTCGGGTTGGCCTGCCTCTCTGTAGTCACCGAGTCTCGGCACCAATCCACGCACGCACCAAGTAAGTCGCTCATCCTCGAGTCCGAGTGATCTTGCAAGGTGAAGAACAACTATCCCTCGAGTTGACTATCTAGTCAACTCCCTAGAGTCGTTCTGACTCACTACGATTCCCAAGGAGTCTCCCCCTTACCCTCACGCGTAACTACGACTCACCAAGAGTCCACCTAAAGTGTGATGGTATGTGTAATTATCCTATTACTTTAATTAAACTTATAAAATAGAAGGCTATAAAGAAAATACTCAAACAAACTAAACTAATCAGAACAAACTATAACAAATGATGTAAGAAGAGAAATATTTTAAAACTTATTCAAAATAAAACAAATTAATATAACCCCCTGATTTATTGATGTTGACTTTGACTGTTGATGTTGACTTTGACTTTCTATGGTTGACTTTGACTATTTCTATTGACTTTGACTACTACTGTTGACTTCGACTACTTCTAGTTGACTTTGACTTTCTACTATTGACTTTGACTGCAACTGTGGACTTTGACTTTCTGCTATTGACTTTGACTGCAACTGTGGACTTTGACTGCTACTGTTGACTTTGACTGCTACAGTTGACTTTGACTTTCTGCTTGTGAATCTGACTTTCTGTTGACTTTGACTTTGACTTCAGTGGTCTTCTCTTTTTAGTATAAAGAAGCAAATAAAACAATACAATAACACAAATAACCCCTAGAGTAATTCTCCAAATATCCTCACTATGAGTTGAATGCGTGTATCTGATAAATTAACTAATAAATGATAAATAAATCACTGGAAACTAAATCACCTTTAATCTCACCTTGATGAAGTCTCTCTAAACCTGAAAGTTTATAAATTATCTAAATAACAGAGAAGACGATATATTAACGAATGTTTATATCTATAGGTAATGCTAAACTGAATCTCAAATTAGATTAGCCTAAAATAAGAACTTTAAAACAGATATTCAGATAACAATTCGATAGAGTTCTGTCTGATTCCTTTCTGATGCACCGATGCAGACAATAAAAAATATATGACGTGTTGGATTTTAAAATTGATAGAAATGGATATAAAAACAGATTACACTTAGAACAGATTTAATAATCAATCAGATAAAATAGATATAGAAAATTTGATCAACAATAGAAATAAAAGTTGATAAAACTAATTTGATAAAACAGAAGAAATAAAACGAAATATCGAAAAACTAAAGATTTATAAAACTAAAAAAAACAAGGAGATTATAAATCGGATCTTCCACGAAATCACAGAGAAAGATTTAGAAACAATTATGTCGAAATTGTGTAAACAAAAAAACGAAATCAAAAATTAGAAAATCAAAATGTTGAAATAAAAAATCAGAGACTGAATAATCAAATACGAAGATCTGAAAATTGAAGACAAAAAGTTGAAAATTGAAAAATGGAAATTAGTAACAAAACCGAAAAACGAAATCAGAAACAAAACCGAAAACCGAAATAAAAAACAATACCAAAAAAATCAAATCAGAAACAAAACCGAAAAAAAATGAAACACCAAAAACTTCAAAAACACAAAATCAAAAACCCCGTTCATTAGAAAACGCACAAACACGAAAGAGAGAGAGAGAGAGAGAGAGCTTGATGAAGAGGATTTCGATGCATTTATCTTCAAGGTTGTTGAAGAACACGTTCGCTCCAAGAATCACTTTGCAATCGCACGCACAAGAGGAAGTTTCGATCGCTTTTTTGCTAGAGCCACAAGACCTAATTTTTGTATTCTCTTTTCACGCTGGAGAGAGAGAGGGAGAGCTTTGTTTTTGGCTTTTATTGTTTTTTTGGACATATACACAATTTAAAGACTACCTGAAAATACCATAATATGAAAGGTTAGTACAACGGTAATAAAATTCTGACATGACAATATACATACATATCTATATATATATAAGAAGACATTATTGATAATAGAAGAAAAGAAAAAATGATATATTTTTTTATCAATGAATACTTCTAACATTGATGTTCTAAAAAAAATATTGATGTAAAACTAAGCAAATAAATTAAAATAACATGAATTGATAAGGATAATTCATGGTTCTACGAAGATTTGAATCCTATCTTCAAAAATTCTTATTCAAATGTTTTAATAGAAGATTATAGAATAGGTAATCTAGTTCTGATTCGTAGCAATGTCTGCGTTCCGAAGTCGACGAAGGTCAATCTATCAATCCATCAGTACCTGCACTAACACAAACATACCCTTCTCAAATCATTTTGACAAACAGCTATTAATCAAAATTTAAACACTACTCAATATAATATTTCATAAACATTAAAAGTACACCTAAGTAAATTATCAAACTTAGGTTAAACGAACAATGAGATATTTGATAAGGACATCGAATTATCCGGAAAAAATAGCACTATCTAATCTAACTCATATGATGAGTATGGTTGATCCTATAGCGATCGGTGCAGAGGCACTAAGGATAGATAGTGGGTGCTCTTTGGAGAAAGAGTTCACTAAATTGATCCGTATGAATCCTTGAATGCTAATTATTACCTCATTATCAGTCAAGTTCATTCATGTCATGGTTGTGTATGTGGTCCTTTGACTTGAGACACCAAAGTTATCTTCTAGATGGGATCTAATATATGAAATTTTAGAGATCCCATGACTAAGGATAGATAGTGGGTGCTCTTTGGAGAAAGAGTTCACTAAATTGATCCGTATGAATCCTTGAATGCTAATTATTACCTAATTATGAATCAAGTTCATTCATGTCATGGTTTTCTATGTGGTCCTTTGACTTGAGACACCAAAGACATCTTCTAGATGGATGATTGTGTTTTGATTTTAACTTAAAAATCCTTAGTCATGGGATCTCTAAAATTTCATATATTAGATACTGTAGGAAGTCCACAAAGATGATTGTGTGTTCAAGATGGTATCATCCGCCCTCAATAGTCGAGGAGATTGACTTAAGGAATGAGATGTAATGAAATCCTTGGTCAAGGTAGTGGAAATATCGAAGGAGTTCCCGATGATTTCCTACTCTCATCAGTACTAACTTGAGTGACTAATTAGCGTTTGATAGTTGACTGATAGCGTTTGATTAAGAGTCATTCATGAGTCTCATGCAGATGAAGGATTATACATTCATGGTAATCGATGACGAAAAGGTTCCATAAGTGAGTTCTTACATACTCCATATCTCCTAGTGTACGAGGTGTAGCTTGGCACCTAGTGGGCTAGCAACTCAACCTATCTATTGGGTTAAATCGATCATTGATTAGTTAATCTATATGTTGATGTGGATAATTAAATAAGGTTGACCAATAAGGTGTTATTTGTTCTATAGAACTATTAACTAGTGAGATATATGGACCTAGAGGGTCACACACATAAGGTCTATGGATGTTGGTAGATATTGACATAATTATGAGGGTTTTTATGAAAAATCTACATACCGAATGTGAATAAATAAGAGGAGAATGACCAAAACTGAAGGGGGCCATGCAAGCCTTGTGGGAATTCTCTCCTTTCTTCTCTTTCTCTCTTGGTGAAGAGCTTTGAAGAGGAGATCCAACTATCTAGAGACCGTGTGGATACCACTAGAAGCTAAACACTTGAACAACTTTAAGAACTCCTTCAATGAAAGAGTATGTTTTCTCATACATATTAGATAATAGAATCATCCGTTCTTGGTGCCTCAATGTTTTGAATATCCAATTCAATGAATTCCCCTGCATTCGATGTTTTGATTGAAATTTTAGAAATTTTCTCGACCTTAGAACCCAACAGCTTCACCACATACTTTAGAAGACATATAATACATAAGAACTCCTAGATTGAATCTTAATGTCATTGGTTATGACTTAGGGAATGGTCAAATGTAAAACCCTAATCGGTTACTCAAGCTAGTACTGATGCGTTGAGGAAATCATCAAGAACTCCCTCTCCAATATTTCCACTACCTTTGAAATATTATCTTGTTATTTAAATAATTTGAATTTTCTAATGATAGATAATTTAATTTCTAATCGACTGAAATAAATTTTTATTAATTTGGAGTTATATTTTGAAAGTTATGAATTTTCTAATTTTTAGGGATTTTTTTAGAATTTTTTTGTATTGTTCCAAAAATTTTATGAATTTAATTCAATTTATTTTGAATTAAATGAATAAAAAATTAATTTTATATTGCATGCTGACATGGCAGCTGATGTGGACAAAAATGACAGCACCACATGACAATGTATGAGACCGCCACGTGTCACACATGTGTATATATGCGTGCATGTGCGTGCGTGTGTGCACGCTTGTGTGTGTAAATAAGGAGAAAGCACCCTGTTAAGGATTTTTGCTAACTCCTTATTTGCATACTCTTTATATACACACCCATTTTCTTTCATTTTTATCATGTGGGACTATTTTTCTATTTTAATGTGCGCAGGTGACCTGGCAACGCGTGGAGCGTCTGATCGCGCGATTAAATTGCGATTGTCGATCGTCACTTAAGGCGGGGGGATATGGCCCATTTCTACTCGTCAGCGAATCATTTTAATTTTTTTTTAAAATCTCAGTCATTCATCAAAAGAGTTATAACGGTTGAGATTCAAACCGAAAAAAATGCACCTAAAAGGTCAAATCAAGATCGGACGGATGACATTTCATATGTTTCTTCTTCACGTGCGATGCGCTGAAATCTCGGTGGCCCATCTCCGATCTAATGGCCATGACTTAAGCGTAATGATTTGAAACAGAGCATTTCATCTCAATCGTTAATCAAGGATGAAACGCCAAATCCGACGGTTACGCCCAAATTCACTACAAATTGAGATGTTCTTTAATGATGTAAATCATTTTTGGATATTTTCGAGTAATCGAATTTTCTATACACCACCATCCTTCAATCTCTTGCTTCCAATCACTTCTAAACTCATTTATCTGTCAACACAGTGGTTGAAAGTGAGATTTTATCGTAAGAATAGAAAGAATTTGCCTCTTGAACGTCGATGATTGTCTTCGAAATCGCGAAATAAAAAGCCTTAAATCAAGAAATTAATTGGACCATTTAGATCGCTATATCGGGTTAGATTATGTGTTTTCATCGTAATCTTTTGTCCTGTATCATTAGATTATAATTTAGAATCATAGATTTAGATAATTTTAGATTTTATATATAATTTCTCTCTCTTCCGTTTCGAAATGTTTTACCTAATTTGCTATTTGATTTCTCAACAAGTCTTGATCCAAATCGAGGATTTTTGATTTCGTGGATTGGTCTTTGAGTTCTCTTTCCAAATCTATCAAAATCCATAATTTCTCACCTCAATTCATCGTCCGATTTCATCTAATTTCAAATAATACCTCAAAAATACCTTAATTCTCTATGGATTAGACCCTTAATCACCACTATGCTATCTAATTCATTTTAATTTCATTAAATTGGTGAGTTTGGTATTTATTTTGACGCTTATCCGCGTGCATTCAATGATCGCACAGATTCTCTTCGTGAATGAGACAAAGCTAAACTTGAGGTGGTTATGAGGAGAGAGAAAATAGATCAATGGTCCATATTTATCTAAAATCAGAGCTTGAGATCTAATGATCTTGATGGAGTTTGGAGCTGAAATTTTGCAAGCATGAACATCATTTCATGATCTACATCCTCACTATGAATAATTATAAATCTAAGCCCAAAATAAAGAAAATTAGGTTTTTTAATGTTTTTCTAGCTGTTCTAGCATTGGCTAGAAATATGCATAAAAATATGGTTTTTGAATGCACAAATTCACATATCAAAAAAATTATACTCAACTCTTCAAATTTGTTTTTTAAATTAGAACAATAGCGAGTCAAGGTTGAATCCACTGGGAGGAAAGTAAAAAGATTGAAATCAAGAACTACTTTTGGTGTTTTTAGATAAAGAAAGCATAAACGATTGATGAAAGGAAGAAGATAAATGCAAAGATGGAATGAATAGATCAAACTCTTCTAAACTCCTTTCAAAGATTAAAAAAACCTTTTGATCAATGGTTGGAAAAAGTGATTTTTTTAGGGTTTGTGAAATATGAAAATGTGGATAAAAAAATATGAGAAAATAGTAGCTATGAATTTAAAATGATCTTAATCTAAAGATTCATGATGAAAACACATCTAGTGATGCTCTCTAATTAAAACATACATTAGAGAGCCCGTACATTTCGCTCGGACTAGGCGTCTTGCATTCAACACGAGGAATGATTAGAGAAGAGAAGAAACTCACTAAAAATGATAATCCATACATGAAGAATGATCAATCGATGTCTTCTTTCCTTTTGGCCAGCCAATGCTAGTGAGGAAGATGAGGGCATGCACACACTCTTCTCCTTGCGATAGAAACAATTTCTATCGTGGGAGGAGAGAGAGAAAGGGAGGAGAAGGAGACACTCCTCTCCTCATGATGGAAATTTTTCATATCGAGAGAAGCAAGAGAGAGGGAGGTAGAGAGAAAATAAAAAGGGAAGGAGAAAAGGAGAAAATCTGCCACAGAGAGGACAAAGAGGAGGCATGTGCGATAGAAATTGTTTCTGTCACACGAGAGAAAAGAAGAGAGGAGGAGAAGAATTTCTCCCCTTCACATGTGCAGAAATTTCCGTTGGGCAGCCTGAGAGGGAGAGAAGGAAGATGATAGAGATAGTGAAGGTGGAAGAAGAGGAAGAGGGGAAGAGGGGAAGAGGAAAATAAGGAACAAGAGGCTTTCCTCCTCTCCCTTATGCACGCTGACTATACAAATCTCTGCGGTCTTTGAAAACACACGGAGACTAACGAAACGATTGTGCGGTCTTTGAAAACACACGGAGACTAACGAAACGATTGTGCGGTCGTTGAAACACACGATCTTCGATAAAAAAAATTATAATTATGAACTCACGATAATTTAAAGATCAGAAATCAAGTATAGCGATGAGATCGGGTCGAAACCATAGAGAGCATAGTTGACTTTTACTGAAAGAGTTGACTTGGTCAAACTTAAGTCTAATTTGGGTTTTTAAGAAATGAAATTGATATATTATTAATGAAAATGATACTAATATATAAGAGAAGATACTTTAAGAATTTTGAAAAAGATTTGGAGAAGAAAAGTCAAAAGTCAAGGTGAAAACATTGACTTTGACCAATCTTTTGACTTTCTATAAAATCAAAGAGGGAAAAGGAGAGAAAATATTACAAAAATTATATTTTCAGAAACTAGAGAGAAAGAGGAGAATTTTGATATAATGATCGTGATTTTTAGAGAAGAATTGGATTTACTCTAATTCATTGAAAATCAATAAATAGAAAATTCCTCAAATGAAGATCTTGGTCAAAATCATTAAATTGACTTATCAAATGATGTCCAAATCTGGAAAATCACCTATGAATAGAAAGCTTACGATCAGAGTATTCCAAAGAAACCAAAATTATCAAATTTCATCTTATCTATTAAGACTAATAGATTTGTCAAACGACAAATTAAAGGGTCTAATCTCGATGAAAATTAATGAATCACATATCCACGTAAAGTTGATTGAACAAGGAATCCAATGAAAACAAATTTAAACAAATTGGACTTAACATCAGGGAGAAATTCTTGTTCAGAAATCAGCAAAAATCCGCGATCAAATTTTGGCAAAATGACAAAATTTTTTATTCCTAAAGTCTAATTACCTATCTAAATCTAATCTAAACTACCTAAATTGCAAGGATTACGAAGGAATCACACTAATAACCTGATTGATGCAAAGATTGAGCCTCAAATTGCTTTGATTGCTGTGTATTTATCCGATTCCTTCTTCGTCGTGCTTTCCAAACATTTAAAGGGCGATTTCCAAATGTTTTCTTGCAATAACTAGTGATTAACTTGCCTTAGTCTATGCACGATTGAGTCTAGAATACAAGAGAATCATGAAGAACTTAAGATCTTCCTCCAAAATTTTTTAATTTCTTCACGTTTCAAGCAAAAGTTACAGTTTCAGAAGAGAGAACATCGATTAATAGAGAAATTCATCGCAAAAATTTGAGCGATTCAATTTTGCTGAAGGAGCTTTAGATGACCACGATGATGCCAGATAGCGTGCAATAAGTGGGCCATGATCTACTGATGCACGCTCCAATCCTCCTTGGTTTTGTCATCCGATCTTCATCGGAGTGTCCACAGGAAGCCACGTGTCACTCCACGATTCACCGAATGCTTTATCAAATCACAACTGTCGGATTTCACTTAAGCGATCACAAATTTCTTCTTCTTTAATCCATGCCCCTGAAATATAAATTTTAAGAAGAAACATTGATGAATTTAGAATAATATCAAGTCAACTCTTTAAGGTTCTATTTTGATTTATCCCATCATTCTCTTTTTCTAATCTCTTCTTTTAATCATCCACTAAATTCAAAATAAAATCAAGTAAAATGGTTAATTTCAAGCTGTTTGACCTTGCAAAAGATCAAACATCAATAAAACACCTAATTAATCCTAAATAATTCAAAAGTATGCACTTTAGTAAAATGGCATGCCAATGGAGAAAATTTATAAAACTATGATAACATGCATTACAATTACATAAAATAAGTATTAATAAGTATGATAGTATTTCAAGTTCAATATGCATGTTATCAGAGACGTGTTAAAAAAATTTCCAAACTCACCAATTTAAGATTGAATCACAAATGAAAGAGTATAATGGTGAATAACGGTTGAATCCACAGAGAACTAAGGTATTTTTGAGATATTCTTCAATTTTTATCAAATCAGACAAGGAGCGAGGTGAGAAATTATGGATTTTGATAGATTTAGAAAGAGGACTCCAAGACAAATCGAATGAATAAAAAATCATTCGATTTGGATCATTATCCGTGAAGAAATCAAGGAGCAAAATTAAGATAGAAAAATCAATCATGCTGAGAGAGAAAACCAAAAATAAATCTAAAATTCAACTTCTCTACAATTCGAAATTGAAATCTAATATTATAGGAAAAAAGATTAGGGAGAAAACATATAATCTAACCTATAATCGTGCTCGGAATGATCTAATCGATCACTAGATCAAGGGCTTTTCATTCCATGATTTTGAAGACAAATTTTGGTATTCAGGAGGTGATTTCTCCTGATTCTCTCGACAAAATCTCACTTTCAAACATTCCTTTGATGCGAATATCAGTCTAGAAGATGAAGAAAACAAGAGATTCATATAATCTTTGTGATGTCTAAATAGTTTGATTACCTGAAACACCCAACAATACAATTTTCGTCAAAGAACATATGTATAAATAGGAAAATTTAAGCGTGGCCATTGGATTTGGCTCTTCATCTTGAATCAACGGCTCAGATGAAATTATTGGATATGAATCATTAACGTTAAGTCGTGTCCATTCGATTAAAGATGAAGCGCTCAGATTTTGCCACTTCACACATGAAGAAGTGTCGCGAGTTCTTGTCTGTTTGATTGTGAATCAACATTTCAGATTCTCAGATGGCTCTTTAAATCGACACGTGTATCACGTGTCGCACACACACATCGCCACGTAAGCGCTCGCCACATCATCTACCATTTCAGCCAATAAATAACAATTGAGTTTTTCTATTTTTAAATAGAAATAAATTCAAAATAAATCCAAAAAATTCAAAAATTCTAGAAAAATCGATAAGAATTAGAAAAGTGATAATTTTCAAAATATAACTCCAAATTAATCCAAAAAATTTTTTTGGATCAAAAATTAAATAATCTATCATCATAAAAATTCAAATTTAAAAAATAACAATAGAATAAATTTTATTTAAAAAATATACTCATTTGTCTTAGAAAATAAAACTTAGAAAAATAAATAAGTATATACAGATATTTTCTTGTATTATTTAACAATTAAATGTAATTATAATCTCAAATAGAGATGAGAATAATCTACTCTAAAATAGTTTATTTAATTATGTATAATTGTCCCTAAAATAATGGATTTTGAGATTATAATTTAAATTCCATCAAATGATAGATATGGACTCACAATAGGATAACATGCATAAAAATGGAATGTCTTATGTCTTAATTTCCATTAATAATCATAAAAATACATGTATAAATTGCATGCTATCTCATGCACACGTGGGGAGAAGAGGAAGAAGAAAGTCTCCCTTATGCGCGCAGACGTGCATGGGGAGATGAGGAAGAAGAAGTAAGAGGGGAGAGAGAGAAAGAGAGAGAGTGTGTGCTTGTGTGTGATAGAGAGAGGGAGAGAAAGAGTCTCCATGTTTTCTTTTTCTAAATTATTATTATTAATTAATGTTCTCAATTATTTTAATTTCAAAAAATTCCTTCAAAATTATTGAAAATCGATAAAAAAATGTTAATTCATTTTACATATAAAAAATTTATATTCTTGATGAATCAAATGACATTAAATGCTCAATAATGGTTATTGATTTATGAAAAATGAAGAATATCCTCTAAAATATAAAACTTATCATTTTATTCATTTTTAATCATGACATTTATGATTTTTTTTAAGAAGTACATAAAATGAATCATATTAATGCATGAAATTGCATGTTATTAGCGAGCCGAAGGAGGGAGGTTACCAAGTGATCATTCATCATGTACTGAAAATTAATTTGGGATGCAAACCCCCAAGTTTGAGCAAGATGCATGGGCTCTTGAAGGAGCGCTTGATTCAAGAGCATCATGAGTGAGTTTGCTCACATACCTTTATAATAAGGTTTATTCTTTTCGATTTTCTATTTCTCAATCCTTTTCATCCACTTCTTCACATTTTCAGCCATAAATAATCATTTCACTCTCTGATCAAGAGCTTTCAATCTTTAATAAGAATAATAGAGGAGTTTTCTATGTTCATCACATATAATCGATCATTTTCTGTGTACATCTCCCTTCTTTAATCAATCATTTTTGCTTTCTGAACCTTTTAATCGTCCTCCTGATCACAGGAAACTTATACATGAAAATATATGATTATTAATACAAATTAAGACATAAAATATTCCATTATGATGCATGTTATCATATTTTTTAGTATATATCTGTCATTCTAGAAAAATTAAGTTATAATCTTAAAATGCACTTATTTAGGGATAATTATGATAAATAAAGAGAAATATTTTAAGATTACATTATCCTCATTTTTATTTGAGATTATAATTAGGTTTTAATAATAAATAATAAGAGAAAATACTTTTTATACACTCATTTATTTTTCTAAGTTTTATTTTCTCACAGAAATGAGTGTATTTTTACAATAAAAATTCATTCTCTTGTCATTTATTAAATTTGGCTTTTTACAATGATAGATTATTTAATTTCTAATCCAAGACAATAAATTTGTATTAATTTGGAGTTGAATTTTAAAAGATATGAATTTTTGAATTTTTGGGGATTTTTTAAGAATTTTTTTGAATTTTTATGAGTTTAATTCGATTTATTTTGAAATATAAATAAATAAACATTTTTATCGCATGCTGACATGGTTGCCAACGTGGGGGGTACGAAAACACATCGCCACGTGGTAGTGTAGATGCACGCCACATGGCTCACACATGAATGTGCGCGCGCATGTCTGCTCATGTGTGCGCGTGTGCGCTGATAACATGCTATATTTACATCATAAAACATGATTTTTGATGCATATTTAAGAATAAATGATTTCATTTTCATGCATGTTATCGTACTTATATGTATTTTTCTATTATTCTCTTAAAAAGTCATTATAATCTCAAAATACTTTAATTTAGGGTTAATTTTTATAAATTAGAGTTTAATAATTTGATAACCCATATTTTTCTTGAGATTCTAACTGTTTTTAAAGTTAAAATAATAAGAGAAACAATTTTTATAAACATTCATTTTATTTTCTAAAGTTTAAAATCTTAATAAATGAATGTAATTTTGAAATAATAATTTTAACTCTCATTATTTATTTAATTTGACCTTTTATAATAATAGATAATTAAATTTTGGATCAAATGAAAGAAATTTGGATTAATTTGGAGTTATATATTAAAAGATATGATTTTTACAATTTAGGGAATTTTTTCGGATTTTTAAACTGTTTTTCTTATTTTATTTTCTATTTTTAAACTCGTTTTTAATAAATAAAAAATAAATAAAAAAATAAAAATGGGCGCGGGGCCCGCGTGGATGCGACGTGGCAAGCAAGGCCACGTGGCAGCGCCACGCGGACCCGCGCAGCGCCTACGTGGCGCGTGATATATAGTATATATATATGTATTTAATCTATATAAAAGGGGTCTTTAACCTGCGCTATATGGGGAGCGTTATTAACCCTCTAACCCGTCGGGTCTTATAAACCCAACGGTTTCATTAAATAAATATCGTGTGGGACTAATCCACACGTTGTTCTTACCTTTCAGGTGACGTGGACGCACGCGGATCGTTCGATCGGGATGGCGCGTCGATCTCACGCGTCGATCGCGTGGAGCGCGGACCACAGAAGATCAATCAGACACGTGCGCCTTTAAGGCTAGTTATAACGGTCCGATTCGCCGCAACGTGGCAACATCGCACACGTCGATCGCGTGGAACACGGATCATCAAAACGCATCAACGCACGTGCTTAATTGAAAGGATTATAACGGCCGAGATTAAATCGTGCGGGACACATCTCGACCGTCAGATCAAGATCGAAGGGGCGAAATTGAAGGCGTTTTATAACGTTTCTCTAACGATCACATCTGGACCGTCCATCATGATCGAATGGCTGCGATATTTTTGTAACGGTCCACGATGGACCGTTCCATTATAACCGTCGATCGAAATGATCGGACGATTACGAAATTTCGCCCTATAAAACGATGTGTTCTTCACATTTGTAAGCATCCGAGTTTGAGATTCAATCTAATTGACTATCAAGACACCTCTCTCTCTCGTTTCTCTCGAGTTCTTCCTCTTCCTCTTTCAATTCCGCATCCACGGAGGGGTAGAAGTCGAGATTTGGTGGAAAATTGAGGGAGAAATCGACGCTTGAAGTTCACGTTCGCGTTCTTCACGATTTCGTTGATTAATCAGCTTAATCACCTCGTTTCGATCGCTAATTTGGCTTAGTGGAAGCAGTTTTACCTTAATTATCTCCCTATCATGTTTAATTTGTGTTTAGATTAGGATTTAGATGTTAATTTTATCGAAATTTAGCTAAAATCGCGATTTCTTCGGTCCGAAATTTCTCTCCACTTCGAAATTTGATTTCTCCGCGAAATCAAGTCCAAATTGGACGATTTTTGATTCCGTGGAATCGATTTGAAGTCTACTTTCTTAAAATTTTGTTTTCCTCAATTTCTTCCATCGATTTCTCGTCCGATTTGATCAAATTTGAAGATTACGTCAAGAAATTCCTAAATTCCCTGTGGATTCGACCCGTATTTACCATTATACCCTTGAATTTGATTCATTTTCATCATATTGGTAAGTTCGGTATTATTTTTGACGCGATACCACGTGAAATTGACGACCTCGCGGTCTCGTCTCGTCAAATGGCGCCGCTGCCGGGGAATTAAGGCAATTTTCGATCAAATTAAGTCAATTTTGACTTGGTCAACGCGGATTTTTCTCTTTATTTCTTGAAATTCAAGCAACTCAATCGTATTTTGAGTGATCCGAAGTAGAAATCCATCTTCGAGATCCTTTATTCGATAAGAATAAGTGATTTTCGCTCCTTTTCTAAGGATTACGGGCGATCACTTACTCAAAATCGCGTTAAGAACGCGTAACTCTCACGGATAGCGACACTCAGGTACGACTGATTTCAATTTTTAATATTTTATAAGTATTTATAAGTTATTATCCATCTACATACCTGATCCACTCTTCATGAGAAGACGAACGGCCTGGAGAGTACGGAATAATCCCCTAGAAATAGATCTCTTTGAATGATCCTCGCAGACTCCCGAAGCTAACGAGACCGACACTACCGAGACCGACTTAACTTTTGATCCTACCGAACCAGTAGAAATGGCCCGGAATGATGAAGGAAATGCTAGGAAACGCCTCCGTGACTATGCTAGGCCCGTCCTCCAGCGACCCGTCACTAGAATTCACGCACCCCTAGGACGAGGGGCCAATTTTAGAATAGACTCCCATGTAATGAGCATGCTGCATATCTTTCATGGTAAGCCTTCCGAAGATCCCTATAGACACGTAGATGAGCTTTCCCAAGTTTGTGAGATCAACCACCTTCAAAATGTCCCCGCCGACACGATGAAGATGAAACTCTTTCCCGCTACCCTTAGAGATAGAGCCAAGGACTGGTTTTTAAAATTAGGGAAAGAATTCACAAGTTGGACTGAAATGGAGGAAGAGTTCTTAAGGAAATATTATTCAGTAGGAAAGACCACCTCCGTCCGAAAAGCCATCCGAGAGTTCACCCAAGGCTCGTCTGAAACCTTCCATGAAGCCTGGGAAACGACTAAGAGATCTTACGAGGGAGTGCCCACACCATGGCGTATCTAACCACGAATTAACTCAAATTTTTTATGACGGGTTACGTCCGCAAGATAGATACCTTTTGGATGCAGCTAGCGGCGGCACCTTTATGAGCAAATATGAAGACGACGCGATGGATCTCATCAAAACGGTGGCGGAAAATAGTCACCATAATGCGGCGAAACCATTTGGAAGAGGTGCAATGCCGAAAGCTCTAGACGCCAGGTCAGCGGAAACGGGGATGCTCCTCGAAAGAATCGACAAAATGGCGGAAGTCCAGAACTTACTCCTGGACCGACTCAACATCCGCAACGGTTCCGAAGGACTCACCCCCGTCTCACTTCAAGAAGCGTCACCATGCGCGACGTGCTCAAGATTCGACCACGTTGAATTAGATTGCCCCTTGATGGCAATCCAAGGGCAAGGAATGTATAGACAAGGTCCATCAGGAGGACCGAGTCAACAGGGACGACCAAATTATCCAGGTAATTACCCTAATCAATATAATACCCCTATTTTTAACAATTCCTTGCATAATAATGGCTATAGGAGGAACAACGATCAACCTTATCCTCCACAATACAATGGTCAGCAAAATTACCCTAATCAAAGACCGTCGTCGTTTGTCCCGCCGACTCAACCACAAGCATACACGCAAGCTTCACGCCAAACCACGCCGGCATCCGACCCGATCCTCGGTGCGATATCGCAATTAATGGAGCAAATGACGAGGATGAACTCACGCGTGGACGAAATTCAGGACTTCTTCAAGACGAACATCCAACCGACGACAGACAAAAAGGGTAAGCAAGTAACTTTTACTTACCAGTTACCCTCTCAGGCCACGGCAAACCCAAGAAATCAAGGAGCTTCGTTGACCCAGACTCACAACATTAACCATATACACGTCGATGAAGAAGCCGTAGAATCAGCCCTGGCCGTATCAAGCCTTCGAAGTGGGAAAACTCTGCCGGATCCATACAAGGATCACCCTTTCCACCAAGGCCAAAAAGAAGAAGAGGATACGCCAATTATCGTTGAGCAAGACACTGATTCAGAGGACGAGGAAGAACAGGTTACGGCTGAACCTAACCCTAACAAATATAAGCCCCCTATGCCTTATCCTCAAGCCTTAAACCGACCAAAAGCCAAGAATAACGAAACCGACGAAAACCTACTAGAAGCCTTTAAGAAGGTAACCATAACTATTCCCTTAACAGAAGCCATCAAGCATATCCCTACCTATGCAAAATTCCTAAAAGGTATATGTACACCCCATAGAAGCCCTAAACGGATCCAACTTAGTGAGACGGTAAGCTCCATCATGATGAATTCCTTACCCCCAAAAAAGAGAGATCCGAGAGCGCCCATGATCACGAGTGAAATCGGAGGAATGTCCTTTACTAGGTGTCCCTACTAGATACAAGAGCCAGTATAAACATCCTCCCTAAAGCTGTATTCGACCGTCATCATGTAGGGGAGTTACAACCATTCCTAGTAGAGTTATGCTTAGCCGATGGATCTGTTAGAAAACCCCATGGACTAGTAGAAGACGTCATCGTAAGAATAGACAATTGTTATTTCCCGGTAGATTTCCTAGTGGTCGATATGAAAATGACTAAGGAGCTGAGCCAAGCCCCGATCATATTAGGACGACCCTTCCTAGCTACCGCGAAAGCCGTAACCGACTAGGGGAAAGGAGAAGTAATTCTCAAAGTGGGAGAGCACACCGTGAAGGTCGATGACGAGACGAGACCGCGAGGTCGTCGATTTCACACGGTCTCGTGTCAAAAATAAAGTCCGAACTTACTAATTTGGGGAATTAAGAGAGAATTGAGGGGTATAATGGTAAATAAGGGTCGAATCCACAAGGAATTTACGTATTTTTGAGATATCTTTTGGAATTTGGTCAAATTGGACGATGAATTGAGGTGAGAAATTAGGGAAAATGGTGTTTTTAGAAAGAAGACTTCAAAACGAATCCACGGAATCAAGAATCATCGAATTTGGACTTGATTTCGCGGAGAAATCGAAATTTGAAGTGGAGAGAAATTTTCGGACGTTAAAATCGTGATTTAAAATGAAAATTTACAAAATTGAAATCTAAAACCTAATCTAAACGAAAATTAAAGATAATAGAAAGATAATCTAGGAAAAACTGCTTCCACTAAACCTATTTAGCGATCAAAACGAGGTGATTAAGCTGATTAATCACCGAAAATGTCAAGAGCGTCACGACCGGCTTCAAGCTGCGATTTCTCCTTCGATTCTCCACCAAATCTTGATTTCAACCCCTCCATGGATGCGGAAATGAAAGAGGAAGAGGATGGAATCAAGAGAAACGAGTGGATCGATGTCTAGACAAGTCAATTTGATTGAAATCCAAATCGAATGCATACATCGACGAAGAACAAGGCTATTTAAACTAAATTTGGGCGTAACCGTCCGATCGTTTCGATCGATGGTTACGATGAAATGGTCCATCGTGGACCGTTTCGATTAAGTCGTGGCCGTCGGATCGTGATGGACGGCCACGATTTAATCCGATGAAACGCTTTATAAGAAACGCTCCAATCGCGCCCCTTTATTCTTGATCCGATAGTCGAGATGCATCGCACGCGATTAAATCTCGGCCGTTATAATCCATTTAATTCAGCACGTGTTTGATTGATCTCCAGTGCACCCCGCCTCCACGCGATCGACGCGTGCGATGCTGCCACGTCGCCGACGATCCAACCGTTATAACTCTTTGAATCGCGCACGTGCTTTGATCAGATCGGGTGGTCCACGCTCCACGCGATCGACGCTTGTCGATCGTCCGTCCACGAGATCCAACGCCCATCGTCGCGCCACGTCACCTGAAAGGTAAGTATAGTGCGGATTAGTCCCACACTAGAAAAAAGGAAGAGATTGTCGGGTTTATAAGACCCGACGATTTGTAAGGTTAAGACCCTTCCCATATAGGGAAGGCTGAAGAACCTTATTATATAGAATAAATAAAGAGATATATGTATATCGCGCCACGTAGGCGCTGCGCGGGTCCGCGTGGCTCTGCCACGTGGCCTTGCGTGCCACGTCGCACCCGCGTGGGACCCGGACGCTTTTTGCCCCTTTTTTATTTATTTATTTAATCTATTTAAATCAAAATTAAAATAATAAAAATCAAGAAAAATCCCTAAAAATTTGTAAAAATCATATCTTCCAAAATACAACTCCAAATTAATCCAAATTTCTTTCATTTGATCTGAAATTTAATTCTCTATCATTCTAAAAATTCAAATTAAATAACAAGAGTTTTGATTTATATTTCAAAAATACACTCATTTCCTTAAGATTTTTAAGTTTAGAAATTTAAATGAATGTTTATAAAAATAATTTTTCTTATTATTTAACTTTAAAAATCACTTATAATCTCAAGTAAAGATAGGTTATAAAATCATTTATCCTTAATTTATCATAATTAACCCTAATTTAGTGTATTTTGAGATTATAACATAAATTTGCATCAAATGATAGAAATGCACTCAAAGTATGATAACATGTACATAAATGTAATATTTTATGCCTTAAATTGCATTAATAATCATGTTTTATCATGTTAAGATTGCATGTTATCAGTCGACATCAACAAGCTAATGAAATACCCTTCACGAGCATCTGAAGACTTGGGAGCCATCGACTTCGCCGACGATCAAGACATAGACGAATGCGTAGAAGAAGTAATGATGATCGACGAGGAAGCAAGATATGAAGAGCTTCCGATGGACGAGCCAACTTTAGAGCTCAAAACTCTCCCGTCTACACTCAAGTATGCCTTCCTTGACGACGAGAAAGCAAAGCCGGTAATTATTTCGTCCAAGCTGGACCTCAAGCAAGAAGAGAAATTAATGGAAGTGCTAAGGAAGAATAAAGAAGCAATCGGATGGACCCTGACGGACCTAAAAGGGCTAGACCCTTCACTATGTACTCATCGCATCTTCCTAGAGGATGAGTCAAGACCCGTCAGGGAGGCCCAGAGACGACTCAACCCAAGGGTATGGGAGGCCGTAAAAGAAGAAATTCTTAAATGGCTAAATGCAGAAATTATCTACCCCATATCCGATAGCCAATGGGTGAGTCCGGTACACGTCGTCCCGAAGAAAGCCGGAGTAACGGTTACGATGAACGAGAAGGGCGAGGAAATCCAGACGCGCCTACCGACGAAGTGGAGGGTCTGCATAGACTATTGGAAGCTAAACTCCGCGACCAAGAAGGACCACTTCCCGCTACCGTTCATCGACCAGATCCTGGACCGATTGGCAGGATCCAACTACTTCTGCTTCCTCGATGGATATTCGGGCTATAATCAGATTGCTATCCATCCCGACGATCAAGAGAAGACCACGTTCACTTGTCCTTTTGGCACCTTCGCCTTCAGACGCATGCCATTCGGACTGTGCAACGCCCCCGCGACCTTCCAACGATGTATGACGGCTATCTTCTTCGACTTTCTTGGCGACAGTTTAGAAGTCTTCATGGACGATTTCTCCGTCTTTGGAAACGACTTCGAGACTTGTCTCGCTCACCTGACGAAGATACTGGAGGTATGCATCAGGAAACGACTAGTACTTAGCTAGGAGAAATCCCACTTCATGGTACGAGAGAGAGTAGTGCTCGGGCACATCGTCTCGGGCAAGGGCTTAGAAGTGGATAAGGCCAAGATAGAGGTCATCCAAAACCTCCCTCTCCCAAATACTGTGAAGGATTTAAGGAGCTTTCTCGGGCACGTCGGCTTCTACCGGAGATTCATCCAGGACTTCGCAAAAGTCTCCAAGCCCATCACCACCCTTCTTTGCAAAGACAAGGACTTCATCATCGACGAAGAAGGGAAGCGCGCATTCAAGACACTGAAGCAAGCACTGATCGAGGCACCGATTCTACAAAGTCCAAATTGGGACTTACCTTTCAAGATCATGTGCGACGCTTCGGACTACGCGGTGGGAGCGGTCTTGGGGCAGCGACTGGACAAGAAGCCGACGGCCATCTGCTATGCAAGTAAGACCCTCATCGAAGCTCAAATTAATTACACGACGACGGAGAAAGAGCTTCTGGCAGTGGTCTACGCTCTCGAGAAGTTCCGGCCTTACATCTTGGGGAGCAAGATCATCATCTACACTGATATTGCGGCCTTGAAATACTTGCTCTCCAAGAAAGAGGCCAAACCAAGACTCATACGATGGGTGCTGCTCCTTCAAGAATTCAACTTGGAGATAAAAGACAAGAAGGGCAGCGAAAACTCGGTGGCGGACCACTTATCGCGTCTCCACATCTCGGGAGGAGAGGACATCGGAGAGACATTTCCAGACGAGCATCTCCTCGCCATCGTGAGTCACGCCCCCTGGTACGCACACATCGTCAACTTCATCGTGACTGGATCGATCCCGGAGCACTGGAACTGACACCAAAAAGATAAGTTCTTCCACAAGCTTAAGTACTATTTCTGGGAAGAGCCACTTTTGTTCCACCTAGGATACGACCAGATCATCCGACGATGCGTACCGGAGGAGGAGCAAGGAGACATACTGGCGATGTGTCACTCATCGACGTGTGGAGGACACTTCGCAGCACGAAAGACCGCAGACAAAATCCTACAGAGCGGCTTCTACTGGCCCTCCATCTTCAAGGACGCCCACCGTTTCTACACGGAGTGCTTACAATGTTAAGCGGCAATCAACATTTCCAAGCGAGACGAGATGCCGATGCGGCCGATCCTTTAGGTGGAAATATTCGACCTTTGGGGGATAGACTTTATGGGACCTTTCCCACCTTCTGACGGGAAAGAGTACATCTTGGTGGCGGTGGACTATGTGTCCAAGTGGGTCGAAGCAATCCCCACTAGGACAAATGACCATCGGGAGGTACTGCGCTTCATCACACGATGCATCTTCGCCCGATCCGGTTGTCCGAGAGCCATCATCAGCGACGGAGGCTCACACTTCAACAACTCGCACTTCCGAGCACTGTTGAAGAAATACGGAGTACACCACCGCATCACCACGCCATACCACCCCCAGGTGAATAGGCAAGTAGAGGTTAGTAATCGAGAAGTCAAAACTATTCTTAAGAAGATAATTCGTTCAGATGGAAAGGATTCGGCACACAAGCTCCCCGACGCACTATGGGCATACCGGACGGCATACAAGACACCCATCAGGATGTCTCCCTTCCGGCTCATCTACGGGAAAGCCTGCCACCTTCCGGTTGAGCTAGAGCATCGAGCCTACTGGGCCATCAAGAAGCTCAACCTCGCACTGGACGAAGCAGGCAAGGAACAACTTCTCCAGCTCCGGGAATTACAAAGTTGAGGCACGACACGTACGAGAACGTGACGATCTACAAGGAGAAGACCAAGGCCTTCCACGACCGACACATCCGACGACGATCATTCCAGATCGGCGACAAGGTCTGGCTTTACAATTCCCACCTCAAACTCTTCCCTGGAAAGCTGCGCTCTAGATGGGATGGTCCATACATGGTTCTGGAATTGTTCGACGGTGGAGCAGTACTCATCTCCGATCCTAAGACCGGTCAACAATTCAAGGTAAACGGCCATCGTCTTAAGCCGTACCTGACTTCAGAGCCACCCGCACCAGCAGATAAGGTAAATCTGCATCTTCCCGAGCATTCGAGGACGTGACGGTATCACCCTCGACCCCTCAGTAGTCTAGGTTTCATTTTGTTTAGTCTGGCTGAAGACGTTAAACTTAGCGCGCTTGGGAGGCACCCCAAGATTATCTTACCTTTTAGTTTTGTGTTTTTGATTTCAGTTTCTTTCTTAGACGTTGAAGAACTACATTAGGAAGGGGCGCACCTGCACCGAAAAATCCACGAGCATCACGGACTTAATGAGCTTTTCTAAACCCATCTCACCGCACTTTTTATTGTTTTCATGCCATGATTCGATGAGTTTTTCACATGAGCATATAGTATTCATTGAGGACAATGAATGATTCTAGTTGGGGGGTGAGGATTTAGAAACAGCTCTATCATTTTCAAAAGTTTTAAAATTTTATCTTCTAAAAACTCCTATTTTTAAAAATCTTTGATCTAATCTACCCCACCTTAGAAGTCTTTTCATCTAGAGATCTGACCTACTAGAGATGTAGAAGTGAGGACCTTATAGTCCATATGATTACATTTTGAGTAATAAAGCTAAATGATCTAGAGAGACCAATGGATTAGAGTAGTGGTTGACTTCTTTGGGGTTGGGTACCTAACAGGCACCAAGGAAAAAGAGTAAGCAAGAGGTTGAAATGCTATGGGATTGAAAAGGAGAGTATTTGAGAGAAAATGAAATTCCATCCTCTACCTATTATTAGCCAAACTGCTTAGTATAAGGAATTTCTCGATGCTAGACTTTCCCATTTAAAGAGTGCAATGATCCATATTTTTTGTAGCACCTATTTCCTTATAGGCATGTAGTTTTCTCTTCCAAAGCAGTCAAGTAGTAACACCAATTTGTTTTAAAACTTCGCTTTTGATGATGAACACTTCCAAGTGAATCCAGACATTTATTTCACCTTCCAATTTTTCTCCCACATGTGCTTATACCTTCACTACACTTCATTTCCTACACACTCTCTTCAGAAATCCTAAAACTCCTCCACATCATCATTCTAGTCTTCTCAAATGCTTAAAAAAAATGAAGAAGAAAAGAAAGAGGAGCAAAGTCAAAAGAAAGAGAGAAATAAGAAGTTACAAGAAGGAAAATAAGTGGGAACATCTTTTACCTTTATCTCTACCTCTACTATCATCTCCACCATCTACCCTATCCATCATCATCCACCTTAATTGGGAGTATAATCATCATAAGTGGTACCTTCTTTGATTT
The DNA here is from genome assembly GCA_024174645.1 of Lemna minuta. Classification (NCBI taxonomy): domain Eukaryota; kingdom Viridiplantae; phylum Streptophyta; class Magnoliopsida; order Alismatales; family Araceae; genus Lemna; species Lemna minuta. Next base: position 9,403,418 of record CM044108.1, read on the forward strand.
TATCATCCACTTTGTTTTATCACCATATTTGCTTTTAGCCGAGTCATACCCTTAGAAATAGTATCTTTTATTTCCTTCAGCCTCCTCACACGATGCATCCAAAGATATGAATCCATTTGAATTGCACTCTTTTAAGGAGGAAAGCGAGTTGAGGGGAATTCTAAGTACTAGGTAGCCTCCAATTTGAGGGAAGGAGTGATGTGTTTATGGAGAGGGTAAGGAATTACATCCACTCATGAGAGAGTGAGTTTATTTTCAGCACCATAGCATCATACCTTAGATAGGCTCACCTTGATTACAATCAAGAATTACACTTGAGCATTAGCCGATGAGCACTACCCTAACATGCACTAAAGAAGTCAACCTAGAAATGGAATCTAGATCATTAGGGCCTACACTATGAGGAAAACGTGATCATACATTTATACACTTCACCCTTTTAGTAGTAGGATCAAAGGATGAAAAGACTTTCTAGGGAGATCATATAGTGAATTGCTAAGAGACTAGCAATAATTTAAGTTGGGGGGTGTGATAACATGCTATATTTACATCATAAAACATGATTTTTGATGCATATTTAAGTATAAATGATTCCATTTTCATGCATGTTATCGTACTTATATGTATTATTCTATTATTCTCTTAAAAAGTCATTATAATCTCAAAATACTTTAATTTAGGGTTAATTTTTATAAATTAGAGTTTAATAATTTGATAACCCATATTTTTCTTGAGATTATAACTGTTTTTAAAGTTAAAATAATAAGAGAAACAATTTTTTTATAAACATTCATTTTATTTTCTAAAGTTTAAAATCTTAATAAATGAATGTAATTTTGAAATAATAATTTTAACTCTTATTATTTATTTAATTTGACCTTTTAGAATAATAGATAATTAAATTTTGGATCAAATGAAAGAAATTTGGATTAATTTGGAGTTATATATTAAAAGATATGATTTTTACAATTTAGGGAATTTTTTCGGATTTTTAAACTGTTTTTCTTATTTTATTTTCTATTTTTAAATCCGTTTTTAATAAATAAAAAATAAATAAAAAATAAAAATGGGCACGGGGCCCGCGTGGATGCGACGTGGCAAGCAAGGCCACGTGGCAGCGCCGCGCAGACCCGCGCAGCGCCTACGTGGCGCGTGATATATAGTATATATATATATATGTATTTAATCTATATAAAAGGGGTCTTTAGCCTGCCCTATATGGGGAGGGTTATTAACCCTCTAAACCGTCGGGTCTTATAAACCCGACGGTTTCATTAAATAAATACCGTGTGGGACTAATCCACACGTTGTTCTTACCTTTCAGGTGACGTGGATGCACGCGGATCGTTCGATCGGGATGGCGCGTCGATCTCACGCGTCGATCGCGTGGAGCGCGGACCACAGAAGATCAATCAGACACGTGCGCCTTTAAGGCTAGTTATAACGGTCCGATTCGCCGCAACGTGGCAACATCGCACGCGTTGATCGCGTGGAACACGGATCATAAAAATGCATCAACGCACGTGCTTAATTGAAAGGATTATAACGGCCGAGATTTAATCGTGCGGGACGCATCTCGACCGTCAGATCATGATCGAAGGGGCGAAATTGAAGGCGTTTTATAACGTTTCTCTAACGATCACATCTGGACCGTCCATCATGATCGGACGTCTGCGATATTTTCGAAACGATCGGACGGTTACGAAATTTCGCCCTATAAAACAATGTGTTCTTCACGTTTGTAAGCATCCGAGTTTGAGATTCAATCTAATAGACTGTCAAGACACCTCTCTCTCTCGTTTCTCTCGATTTCTTCCTCTTCCTCTTTCAATTCCACGTCCACGGAGGGGTAGAAGTCGAGATTTGGTGGAAAATTGAGGGAGAAATTGACGCTTGAAGTTCACGTTCGCGTTCTTCACGATTTCGGTGATTAATCGGCTTAATCACCTCGTTTCGATCCCTAATTGGGCTTAGTGGAAGCGGTTTTACCTTAATTATCTCCCTATCATGTTTAATTTGTGTTTAGATTAGGATTTAGATGTTAATTTTATCGAAATTTAGCTAAAATCGCGATTTCTTCGGTCCGAAATTTCTCTCCACTTCGAAATTTGATTTCTCCGCGAAATCAAGTCCAAATTGGACGATTTTTGATTCCGTGGAATCGAGTTGAAGTCTACTTTCTTAAAATACCATTTTCCCCAATTTCTTCAATCGATTTCCTGTCCGATTTGATCAAATTTGAAGATTACATCAAGAAATTCCTTAATTCCCTGTGGATTCGACCCGTATTTACCATTATACCCTTGAATTCAATTCATTTTCATCAAATTGGTAAGTTCGGTATTATTTTTGACGCGATACCGCGTGAAATCGATGACCTCACGGTCTCGTCTCGTCATGCGCGCATTGTTGTGCGCACATGTGCGCATGTGATTAGTGAGATCAAGCATCATTTTCAGGATGACCCTAACTCACTAATCACACTTACATTATATACACGTCAAATTGCCTGAATTTTTTTGCCATCTGGGACTATTTTCATGTTTTTATATGGGCAAGTGATGTGGTGTCATGTGGAGCGTCTAATCGTGCGATTTAATTGCGATCGTCGATCGTCACCTAAGCGAGGGGGTATGCGGTGCACTCTGATTGGGTGATGATTTGTTTTATTATGTTTTAATCTCAGCCGTTCATATGAGGAGCTATAACGGCTGAGATTAAATATGCCTGATGGACTTCAATAGACGTGTGGCGATATCTCAAACGTCGATTCTCAATTGGATGGACGCGATCACGTGAGGATTCTTCTTCATGCGTGACATGGCAAAATCTGAGCTTTCCATCTTCGATCGAATGGAAGCGACTTAATGGCAATGATTCGCATCCAAGCGTTTCATGTGAGCCATTGATTGAAGATGAAGAGCCAAATCCAATGGCCACGCCCAAATCTGCTTATAAATACACATGTTCTTTGACAATGTAAAGCATTCAAGGGTCTTTCAAGTAATCAAACTCTTTAAACATCTCAATCCTTGTATCTCTTGCTTCCCTTCACTACTAGACTCATTTTCGTGACCGAGTAGTGTTTGAAAGTGACATTTTATTGAGAGAATAGGGAGAAATCAATTCTTGAATGCAGACGATCATTGAATTTGTGGATTCATCTTGGAGTATTCTTTTCAAATTTACTAAAATTATTAATCCCTCACCTCAATTTGCCATTTGATTTGATTGAATTTGAAGAACACATAAAAATTACCCTATTTCTTCGTAGATTCTACCCTTATTCACCATTATACTAATAAATTCTTGATTAAAACTTTAAATTGGTGAGTTTGATAAGTGTTTTGATACGCATATGCATGTTTTCAACGATTGCATGAAAACGCATCATCAGAGACTCATGAATGCCTTTGGGTACGGTCAACTATCAAACTTTAATTGGTCACATGCGTCAGTACTGATGCATGGAGATAATCATAAATACTTTTACTACTTTAGTGATAACATGAAATATTTACTTGTAGTTAAATGATTATTAGTACATTTTAAGGCCCAATTCATACCGTTCTTACATATATATATATATATATTATCATACTTATATTGCATATTTATCATTCTATGCAAATCATAATGAAAATCTCCCAATATATTATTTTAAGGGCTAATTATGTATAAATCAAGAGTTAAATTTTAAATAGATTAGCTTAATTTTATTTCATACTTTATTTGAATTTTTAATGTAACACAATCAAAAAAAAAATATTTTTATATATATTCTAAAATTATTTACTTTTTCTTGCTAAGCAAATTTAGTATATCTTGAAGTTAAGCATTTATTCTCTTGTTATTTCTTAAGTTATGCCTATAATAATATATTACTCGATTTCTTATCAAATTTGGATTAACAAAGACTTACATTTTAGAAGATACAAATTTTCTAATTTTAGGGATTTTTTTGAAAACTTGAATTTATTTTGAAATCTTATAAATTGAATTTATTTATTTATTTATTATTAAAAGGGTCTTTTTAAGTGCATGCTAACATGGTGCAAGCACTTGCATGGAAAGCACTTAATTAAGTTCTTAATTTTATGTTCAAGTAGATTTCTTTATTTATACCCTAGAATCCCCTTAAAATTTTCAATGTGAGACTTTAATTAGAGTTTTTTTATATTTCAACTGGTATGACATCACCAAGAACATTGGATTAGTGCATATTAGTGACTTTACCTAGGCTCTTGATTTTCACTTAAGTGATGGCGCTAAGTGGCATTACACGATTTGATGATAATTTGCTTAGATAAGCAATGTTAAATCTTGCCCATTCATTAGGGGAGTCATAACAACCAAGATTAAATGCAGACGACGGACTCTTGTGGATGTGTGTCACCATCTCAAGCTTTTGATGAAAATTGACTAGTAACCATTACACAATGTTTGGACTTTGACGAAATGTATATGCGCAATTGTTGGATCCACATGGATATGTGTCAATATATTTTCCAAACTCACCAATTTAATATTATAATCACGAATTAAAGATTATAATGGTGAATAAGGGTTGAATCAATGGAGAATCAACGTATTTTCCAGGTATTTTTTCAAATTCAATCAAATCGGACGATGAATTGAGGTGAGAATCTTGGGATTTTGATATATTTAGAAAGAAAACTCCAAGAAGAATCCAAGGAATAAACAATCACTCGATTGATATCAGCATTTGGGGAGAAATCAAGGAACGAAATTGAGATACGAAAATCGTTCGTGAAGAGACAAAAAACTGAAAATTGAAATCTAATGTTATAGGACGAAGGATTAGAGAAAAAAACACGTAATCTAACATGAAATTGTGCTTAAAATTATCTAATTGATTGCTATATCAAGGGCTTTTCATTCCGCGATTTCGAGGATAAAATCTGGCATTTAAGAGGCGATTACTCTCGATTCTCTCAACCAAATCTCACTTTCAAACACTCCTTGGATGTGTAAATTGATCTAGAAGACAAAGAAAGCAAGAGATTCAAGGAATGAGATGTCTAAATAATTTTATTACTCGAAACACTAAGAATGGTTTACATCGTCAAAAAACATGTATATATATAGGCAAACTTGGGCGTAGCCATTAGATTTGACGTTTCATTTTCAATCAATGGCTCTGATGAAATGCTCGAATGCAAATTTTTATGTTTAAGTCGTGTCTATTTGAACAAAGATGGAGCATTGAGATTATGTCACGTTGCACATGAAGAAGAAAAGTCGTGTAATGCTTGCCATTTAATCTTCATCGTACGCTTTGGATGTGTACATGTGTCCCCGGGAGTCCATAGGTCACTTTTAATCTCAACCGTTATAACTCAAATGAACTGCTGAGCTTAAGTCATTTTAAAATGATTCGACGACGAATCATTGTGCGCCACATACCCCCTCTTTTAGTGAAAAGCGACGATCACAATTGATTCACATGATCGCACGCTCGAGATTGTGCCACGTCACATGTGCATAAAAACAAAAAAAATAGTCCCACGTGGCAAAAATCAAAGCAGAACATGTGTATTTAAATGGGGCGGTCATAATGGGTTAGCAAAAATCCATTAATACATACTTAATCCACTAATGACGCACGTATACACATACACACATATGCCACATGGCGACATAGAATCCACCTCACCGCATCAGCTCCCACGTTACCGCGTGATTTTTATCAATTTTTTCAGTTCTTTTTATTCAAAATAAATCTAATTAAATTCATTAAAAAATCCATAAAAATTAGAAAATTCATAACTTTCAAAATAGAACTTCAAATTAATCCAAATTTGTCTTTCTTGATCAGAAATTGAATAACCTACCATTCAAAAAAGTCAAATTTAATATATCAGAAGAATGAATTTTTCTTTAAAAAATACACTCATTTATCTTATTATTAATCATTAAAACCCAATTATGAGAATAATCTAATCTTAAATATCTCTCTTCAATTATTCATGGTTATCCCTAAAATAGTACATTTTGATATTATACCTTAAATTTTTATGGAATGATAGATATACACTCAAAACATGATAACATGTATAAGAATGTAATGTTTTATGCCTTAATTTGTATTAATAATCATATAAATACATGTATAGATTACATGTTATCAGACTTCACATTGAGATGTCATGCAATTCTAATGCTTCATCTAAGATCTAATGGTTGTGGCTTAATGATGCTGATTCAGTTGTTGATGTTTCATCTAAGCAATTGAATGAACAGAAAGTGAAGATCCAATGGCCGTCCAAAAATCTCAACCAAATCAAACTCTCTCATTGATGGAAGATGTATTATTAGATTTTCTTATTAATTAGATATTTTTTACAACATTATCCCTCAATATCTATATCTCACCATGTTTGAGCCCTTGAAATCAAGGTTTTCTTGAGAGAATGGGGAGAAATCGCTGCTTGAATGCCAAAGTTCCTCCTTGAAATCGTAGAATGAAAAGCTCTTTGACTGAGTGATTAATTTATTCATTTCAAGTGTGGTTTTGGGTTAATTTATGCCTCATTTCCCAAATCTATCATCACTTAACATTAGAATTTATTTTTAAATCATAGATTAATCGAGTTCTAAATTTTTCATCTTTTCTCTCTCCTTCTGAATGATTTTCTCTCTAACTTCACTCTTTGATTTCTCCGTCAATTTAAATTTGATCTGCATGATTTTTTATTACGTGCATAGATCTTGAGTCTTCTCTCTAAATCTATATTTTCCCCTAACTTCTACTCTCAATTCTTCAACCAATTTGATCAAATTCTAAAACATCTCAAGAACATAGCCTAATTCTTTGTGAATTTGACTGTTAACTCCTCTTTATACTAATTTAAAATTGATTAATCCACATTTTAGGTGAGTTTGGTTTTAATTTTCACATGTAAACCTATGTGTAATAGAACGACATGATCATGGTCCACCACCTAGCCAATGATTAACTACATCTCATCCTCTTATTTAATCTCCTCTAATAACATGGATGAAAGATCTTAGCTTGACCACACAATAACTTTTGATGGCTTCATGTTGCACCCAAGCTATGACATTTTGGAACTCTCGTGCCAAGGGGTTTGTAAATCATAGTAAAAAAAAAAATCCATCCTCCACATGTCTTTATTGTCTCCAATCAAATAACCACATATACAATTGTAACATTAATCAACTTGATTGAATATTACGTACAACACCGTACAAATATTTATATGGAGCCAAAGAACACCTTCTATCTGTCTATGGTGTATGATGTAGGATATTTCTGAAGGCTGTACTATGTATGATAGTAATGATATTATTAAGAAAATAATCCTACAAATAGGGAGGATCTATGAATGATATCAAGAGGAATATGTAAATTAATTCAGAGATAATGTAGTAGAGAATAATTCAGGAATAGAAAGATATATAATGATTTAATAAGGATGATAAGTTAGTTAATAAGAGAAGAGAATAATGTGTTTAAGTGAGTGAGAAATATTTAAGAATAGAATAAGTAAGGATTAGTTATTGGATAGTTTATGAGAAGAGGTGGGAGGAAATGATAAAAGAAATACGAGAGGAAGATTAATAATATTACTAAGAATATTTAGAGATATATATAAATATATCAGAGAATGGATGTAGGAAGAAATAGACGAATAGAAGAATAAGATAACGATTGGGTTATCTGTTATGGGATGAAATCGGATAGTAGTAATAGGAAAAGAGAAGATAGGAAGTGGAGAAATGCTGAAAGCGGGGAGATGAGGATAATGAAGGTGTGGAGAGATTATAGGGAAGAGCAGAGGATATTGAATACGATGAGAAGGTAGTGGATAATGAAGGGGGAAGGAAATTAGTTCACGTCTAGGATAATGGTCACGCGACAGATAATTATGTAGGGAACAGGATTGATCAACGTTGGACTTAAAGATTGAGGAATGCAAACCATTTTCACTATGACGGAGTCGAGGATAATTACCTGAGCGGACAGTGAAGACAACGCTCCGGATTCTTCAGATGATTTCAGATTTCCTCGAATATTCTCTGAGAGGTAATTGATGAAGACGATAGAAGAGGGGAGAGAATAGAGAGGAGGGTAGAACTCGGAAGAGAAGAAGATGCGGGAGAGGAAAGATGGAGATACGGGGGAAGAACAAACACAAAGGGTAAACATACCCAGGGGTAACCAAGTAACCAAACTTTTATCAATAATCAACATGTCTTCTCCGTTTTCCAATTTGCGCTTTATAAAGATAGAGAGGCGGGAAGTTACGGTGAAGAAGAGTTTCGAGAAGAGAGAGGCAGTTATTGGGGGGGGGGGGGTTATGGCATCCCTTCGTGGATGCTCTCATGTGTTTTCTCTATGCCGCCCGCCACGTGTTGCCTGCAATCTGCATTACATCGCTTCCAGAACTGGGTTAGTTAGTCCTCGCTTGCGTTCTCCGTTGGATCCGAATTTTGACCGTCCGGTTTTTTTTTTTAGAACGCTAGACGCCATCATGCTACGGGTGGGATGACAGGTGATGGAATGATTATACCCACGTGGCCTTCCAGTTTCGTACCATCTTCCGGGATTGGATTGGTTTAAGACATCCCCTTCTTTTCTTTCGCGCGCGAATTGAAGTGGCCGTGACGGATATCGCGGTGACGAATATTCTGAATTTTGTTGACTTTGATCGCATGAGCGTCATCCTTCCATATTTACTCAGTGAATGACAAGACGGCCGACGGTGTGAAGTTGTCGGGGCCGGATGCAGGATCATTTAAGTGTAGCTCAATGAACGAAACCTTCGGTGAAGAGCCGATGGCGGGAGTTCTGTCGCGTCAGGTTACAGAGATCTCGCTGTTCTCTTTTCATCCGATTCTATACCTGCAGACGGGAGTGAACTTATAGAGAAGCTCCTTGTAATGTTCCTTTCTCTTTTAGTCAATGGTTATTTCCCAAAAGCGTTCCTCGTTTCTTTGGTGAGGAGAAACCGATGGTTCCTATCTTTCTCGTGGATCACCAAGGTAGGTAAAAGAGGCTGAGATGTTTCATAAACTGTCGAAGTGATGTTCAGGTGTATACTTGTTGACTTTGAGAGGATCTTGGAGGTCTTCATGTTTGTAGAGGTCATGAGGACCCTTTGAGGCAGATGTCCTCATAACTGTCTTGAATAATTCATAATCTTGAAGCTCTATAATTATGAAGCTTCTCTGCTCTCATATTGGCAGCAGGATAAAATATGTAGACTTGTTGGCCTTGAACTTTTCTTGGAAGTTTTGGATAATTTAGAGAATGATTCTTAGGCAGCTTTTCTTCAAACTCATTATCAACCTTTAGAATTCTTCATTCTGATTGAACTCCATAGATGCATGGGTTTATTCACGCAAGGACTTTGTCTTTGAGTAGAATAGGAGATAGTGTCTTCCATAGATAATTAATAACTAGATCTCTTAAAATTCTAACTAAGGGTGGTTTCAAAGAAATAAAGGGATGTAATTCAAAGAGGTTTCCTACTGAATTTTCTTTTGAGATCATTATTTAAAATTATATAAGGTACCTATATAATGTATTCTTCAAAATTGATCAAATCGAACGATGAATTGATGATAGAAATTGGGGAAAATGATAAATTATGAAAGATAACTTCAAATCGATTCCACGGAATAAAGAATCATCGAATTTGGACTTGATTTTGTGGATAAATAGAAAATCAAAGTGGAGAGAAAATTTCGGACGAAGAAATCGCGATTTTATCTAAAATTAAACCAAATTGAACTTTGAATCTTAATCTAAATCGAAATCAAACTTAAATGAACTAAATATTAGTAAAAAATGCTTCCACTAACCATGATTAGCGATCGGATTAACTTGATTAACCCAATTAATCGATGAAAATACCGAAGAACGCGTTCGTGAGTTCAAGCTGCAATTTCTACCGATCTACAAGGCCAAATCTTGATTTCAAGGGCTCCGGAGGTGCGGAATTGAAGTTAGAACATGATGAGGTCAAGAGAAACGAGAGAGGAGGTGTCTAGACCGATCAATTTGTGTATTTCCAACTCGAATGCTTTAGAATTCGGAAAAACACATCGTTTTATAGTACATTTGGGCGTAACCGTCCGATCGAAACGATCGACGGTTACGATGAAACGGTCCACGATGGACCGTTTTGAAAATATCGTGGCTGTTGGATCTCAATCGACGGTCTGGATGTGCTCTGATGAAATGCGTTATAAAACGTCATTGATCTCCGCCGTTAGATCGCGATCCGACGCTTTGGATGATCCCCGCGTGATGAAATCGCGACCGTTATAACGCTTTTAAAACACCACGTGCGTGTTGATCACGATCGGTGGTCCGCGCGTCCACGTGATCGACGCGCGGATTTCCAAGGTGCCGATGATCCGACGTGTCGCGAGAGGCCACGTCACATGCATAAAAAATAAATCCGTGGAACTTAGTCCCACACGGAGAATATTAAATGAATATATCAGGTTTATATGATGCAGCGTATCTGAGGGGTAATAATTCCCCTCCGATAAGCGGAAGGCTATATATTATAAACTATATAAAATAAATATAAATATTCGCATCCGTCCCATCGCCGCGTAGGTGCCGCGTGGGCCCGCGTGGCGTTGCCACGTGGCCTTGCGTGCCACGTCGCATCCACGTGGGTCCCGTGCGAATTAATAAACCCTTTTTGCATTTTTTTATTTAATTTAACATTAAAATCACAAATTTAATAAAGAAAAATCCGAAAAAAATCCCTAAAAATAGGAAATTCATAACTTTTAATATATAACTCCAAATTAATCCAAATTTCTTTCATTTGATCCGAAATTTAATTATATATCATTCTGTAAGATAAAATTTGATAAATAATGAGAGTTTTAAATTTTATTTCAAAAACACATTTATTTTTTTAAGGATTTAACTTAAGAAAATATAAATAAATGTTTATAAAACATTTTCTCTCATTATTTTAACTTGAAAAACATTTATAATCTCAATTAAAGATGGGTTATTAATTATTTGTCTTTTAAATCATCATATTTAACCTTAATTTAAGGTATTTTTGAGATTATAATTACTTTTTCATGGAATGATAGAAAAATACACATAAGTATGATAACATGCATAGAAATAAAACTATTTATACCTTAATATGCATCAAAAATCATGTTTTATTATGTTAATATAGCATGTTATCACTTATCCAACCATATCACTCAAAGAGGGTTTGCTCATTTATTTCATACTTTGTGCTTCTTGATGGTCCGATACTATTCCTCAATGGATGAAAGGCGCATGTTTAAGGACTGATAAGTATCTTCTCAAGGTATGAGTGAGCCAAAGGCCAACTTATTAATGCCTTGATGAGTATTTTGACAGTAGCTCCTTCTACTATCATAAGCAACACACTGCAAATAAAACCTCACAGGGTTTTGATGAGACCCCTTACCCTTCGACTACCTTAAATGTCTCATCTTCTTAGGTTGCACTTGAGTTCATTACTTTGATGCACTCTTGAGCAAATCGAGGAAGAAAAATGTGGGATGGAAGCGTCAAATTCTGTACCGCGAGGGGGGGGGCATCCAACTAAAAAGCCATGTGCTCTTGAGTATGCTATTACATTTACTTGGAGTGCACTATGTACTTGACATTGTCTTACACTCCATGAGCTTGTCTATTTATGTCAAGCTCCTTTGGGATGTCAAGCTAGAAGGTCCATGCAACAAATGTAGAGTTTCTTGGGAAAAGCCTTTTTGACTAATGGATGAGGGGTCCTAGGGATTAGGATGCCCCAAGACATCCTCGACATGATTCAAAAGAAACTTTGTTCATGTATGAGGAACATGAACTCACTGTTGCGCTCCTTTGTGTCGGCCAAATATGGTGAGTGGGCTCTCCAATTGTCCACCATGAAAGGAGTTAAAAGCGGGGCTGATTGGCAGCGATATTGCTTTGACATGATGGTATTGATCTTCATGCAAGTTGTATGGGTCACTATTAGTGCTTGGTATGACATTTGACATGGAGATGCTCCCTTGGCCAACTCTCCCAATTTCATATCATTTTTGCCTTGTCTCATGGTAGCCTAATTCCTTGAGGGAGATACTTTTAGTACTCTTGAGATAAATAGACTTTTATTAAACCTCTTATCTCATATCCCATCAATCGAGATCAACCCGTTTAGACTCACATTCTATAGTACCTTCTCATTTAGTTCATCTTAGGACCACTTCAGAAACAACTTCCGAAAGAAGTTTGGAATTATCTCATTTTTCACCCAACTATTGTTCTTTAAGTTTCCTTCTTCTTATAGAAACTAATGCACCAATGATTTCTCAATAATGAGGGCATTGCCATCATAGGGTATAATGTATGTTCTCAATGTCATTGTTGCCTCACCTTGAGGAGGGAATTTATGGAAAACATTTTCTTCCAGAGTGATGCCACTATGGAATGTTGGTGCCAACTTTGAGTGAATTGGCTTCTAGTCCTCCATTATACAAGCCTTCGTTGACCCCTAGATATCCTTAAGCGAGTATTCAACTTGCAGACAAGCTCCTAGGGCGACCCCTTCATACACATCTCATAGCATATATGTTGTGGGAGATATGGAATGCAAAATTGAGACCATCCGATGGATACCCTAGAGATCATGAGGCACATCACACAATGGATTCAAAGCACTCATTTCCTAGTGCATATTGCAGTAAAAGCGATAGAGTTACATTTGTAAGGTCTTAAGGATTTGGGGACTCTTAGTCCTTCATACAGTGATGAGGACTACCATTCATTTCATCAAGTGGCTAGCCTTGGCATCGAGGCTTTGGAAGCTCAATGTGGATGGCGCATTTAGGAGAAATTGTAGTCTGGATAGAGGAGGCAACATATTATGCTATCATATAGGCCAAACTCTTTTTGTCTTCTCCTACTTCTACCATACCTAAACCAACATTGTTGTGGAGGCTATGGCAATACATGATGGTTTGCTCCTTTGAGAGGAGCATAACCTCCATGATATCATCCTAGAACTTGATTCTTGTGCATTAGTTGAGATGTTACATAGAGGTTCTTGTTTGCATTGTGATGAGACGAGACCGCGAGGTCGTCGATTTCACGCGGTATCGTGTCAAAAATTATTCCGAACTTACCAATTTTGGGAATTTATAATGAATTGAGTGGCATAATGGTAAATAAGGGTCGAATCCACAGGGAATTACGGTATTTTCGAGATATCTTTTGGAAATTGATCAAATTGGACGATGAATTGAGGTGAGAAATTAGGGAAAATGGTGGTTTTAGAAAGATAACTCAAACATCTATCCACGGAATCAAAAATCACTCGATTTGGATTAGTAATCGCGGAGAAATCAAAGATGAAAGTGGGATGAAATTTTCGGAATCGCGAAGAACACACATTGAAATTAAAAACAAAATTAAACTAAATTGAGATCCTAAACCTCAAATTGATGATACATGACGATAGATAAGAGGATAAACTTATTTTCTAACCCAAGATAACGATCAAATCGATCCAATTGATTGCCGGATCGACGGCTATTCATTCCGCGAATTCAAACGTGAACATCGGTGTTCAAGAGATAAATTCTCCTCGATCGATCGACAAAATCTCACTTAGAAACATTCTGTGGACTTGACATTGTGTCTAGAAACGATTACAAGTGAGAGATTCAAGAGAGGAAGGGTTTAGATGGGTCGATTAAGCAAAATCCTCCTCAAATGCTTACAAAAGACGAAGAACTCTTCGTTTTATAGGCCAAAATGGGCGTAACCGTCCGATTGATGCATTTAATCCGCATCAACGGTTCGGATTAAACGCATCAAATCGAACCGTTATGGAAATGTCGCGACCGTCAGATTCCCGATGGACGCTCCAGATTCTATCTCGCGATATGCGTTATAAAACGTGTTGAACGGCGCCCGTTGGATCACGATGCGTTTCGGCGCATTAAATCAGGACCGTTATAACTTCCATATTAATGCCACATGCGCGATCAAATGATCGATGGTCCGCGTCCACGCGATCGACGCGTGGATCTCCTGAAATCGACACTCCTCCGTCAGCCACGTCGCCTGAAATCGTGGCCGTTATAACTTTTTTTAAAAGTCACGTGGTCTTGATCTTGATCCGTGGACCGCGCGTCCACTCGATCGGCGTGCTCTGATCGCGATCCAACGCTCTGAATGACGCCACGTCACCTGCATTTAAAAGCCGTGTGGATTAGTCCCACACAGAATAAAAGAAAGGGAATCGTCGGGTTTATAACACCCAACGATCTAATGGGTTGAATACCCTTCCGGTCTACGGAAGGCTGAAAACCTATTATACTATATGTAAACTATATGAATATAATATGTAATTATACGCCGCGTAGGCGCCGCGTGGGCCCGCGTGACGCTGCCACGTGGGCCTGAGTGCCACGTCGCATCCACGTGGCCCCGTGCGGAAATAAACCGCTTTTTGCCATTTTTTATTAATTTTTAAACGTTTTAAATCGAAAATAAAATCGGAAAAAATCCAAAAAAAATCCCTAAAAATTGTAAAAATCATAACTTTCAAAATACAACTCCAAATTCATCCAAATTGCTTTCATTTGACCTGAAATTTAATTATCTATCATTCTAAAAAGTCAAATTATTTAAATAACAAGAGATTTAATTCTTATTTAAAAAATACATTCATTTCTTTAAGATTTTAACTTTAGAAAATTAAATGAATGTTCAGAAAAATGATTTCTCCTACTATTTAACTTTAAAAACCACTTATAATCTCAAGTAAAGATGGGTTATAAAATCTTTAATCTTTAATTCATCATAATTAACCCTAAATTAACTCATTTTGAGATTATAACATAAAATTTCATAGAATGATAGAAATGCACTCAAAGTATGATAACATGCATATAAATGGAATGTTTTATGCCTTATTTTGCATTAATAATCATGTTTTATCATGTTAAGATTGCATGTTATCACATTGGTGGCTCAAGAATATCTAACTGAACATTATGTGATGTTGGAGGAGGATTCAAGCCATCACGCACCAGCTACATGAAGTGAGATAGTAGATACAAAAACCACTCACACTACATGCTCCAGCCACAAGTCTGTCTTATCATCATGGTAGGACATGCATGCACAAGCTAGAGGATGCCATCGAATTGAGAAACTTGACATGCTTTCCTTATGCATATACCACACACTTATCCATATTGCCACCATGATAGTAGCTCATAGCATGGGGTCCCTAGCCAACATGAGATTAGGCTACATCCTTTGTTGAAAACCCCTAAAGGCACTAAACCTTTCTAGGTTCCCACCATCCTAGGTTGAGATAGTAATCTCGTTAGTCACCCCACACTAAAGGTCTAGTGTTTCTACTTAGCGAATGAGATGTCTTTTACCTAACTACCATCCTTGGCAAGGATGACCATCGCAAATGATAGGATATGCACCACTCTACCTTTCCCTCCTAGGCAAAGGTCGACAATTTGGGCTTGCATGTGTTTAGAGAAGTCTCTAGCTGGAATAAAAAACTTTTCATAAATATGCTCCTCATCTATTCCATTTCCCTTGGAGAGGGTGCCGTAGGGCAGGAATGCTTCTCTCGTTTAAACAACAACAAAAAAAGTCATCTAAACTCGTCCAAAGTAAGGATCCATTTCGTCTCACATTGTTCTTCTAAGTTGATGCTCTACAGTTCATGCTCTCCTTAAGAATCGGCCTAAAAATCACTAAATAAGTTACTTTGCATCTTAATTTAAGTTTATAGAAATTATAAATATCAAGTTTGATTGCACCAATTTGATAACGATTAAGTGCATTGTTTTGCAAGTTAAGGTGTTGCTTCATAGGAGAAGAGGCAACATTACACTATTCGTCTTTTTCCTATTCTATTTTTAATTCATATTTTTCTTAATATTTCAAAAAAATAAAATCCTAACACTTCAAAATCTAAAATAATTGACTTATTTGATAGTGTTAAGAACTGAAAAAAGCTGCACTCTTGATAAGTATCATCATTTATTTCATTAATTATTTATTTTTCTTACATATAAGGCATGAATGGACCTAAAATGCCAATGGCAATGAGTCTTGGCGATCGTTGCACATAGAGACTAGAGGCACATGGTCGCCCCTATCGTATTGAGAAATGATGAAAGAGCTGATGGAGAAGGTGAGCGTGCTAGTGATTGGGTGCTCCTATTTCTGGGTTTTCTCGAATATGTGAGCAGCCCTACATGTGGGAGTTTTCTACATGGGATACTCTCAATCAACTTGGATGCCCCTGCTTTGACATACGAGCTGTGCTCTTCATGAGGACGCTCCAAACAGCTGGTGTTTTTTGCTGGGATCTGAGGCTCGAAAAGCTCTCCAAATCTTTGTCCAAAATAATGATTGCAGCGGAAGGTGTTGAATCAAAACATTCAACATCGTGGAAGCACCAAGAATAGATGATCTCATCATCCATTCTAGGTGATCCTATCATCTAGTATAGAATAAAATTCATACTTACTTGGATCATTTGAAAGAGTTCTTCAACCGTTCAAGCGTCCAGCCTCTAGAGGTATCCACACAGTCTCCAGACGATCGGATCTCCTCTTGAACACTCGTCACCACGAGAGGAAGAGAAGAGGGAGGAGAAGTTCCACTAGGCTTGCATGGGCACCTCTATTATGGTCGTTCTCCCCCTATTTATAGACTTTGGGAATGTGAACTTTTCACAAAAACCCTTATTATTATGTCTATATCCACCGACGTCCATTGACCTTATGTGTGTGACCCTCCAGGTCCATATATCTCGCTAGTTAATGACTTTATCAACCCAATAACACTTATTGGTCTTCCTTATCAATTAACTATATCAACATATAGATTAATTGACTAAGGATCGATTTAACCCAATCGACAGGTTGAGTCGCCAGCCCGGTGGGTGCCAAGCTACACCACGTGCTCTAGGAGATATGGAGTATATTAGAACTCTTTCATGGAACCTTGCCGTCATTAGTTACCGTGTACGTATAATCCTTCATCCACACGAGACTCATGAATGACTTAGGGTATGGTTAATTGTCAAACCCTAATCCGTCACTCAATTTAGTACTGATGCGAGTAGGAAATCATTGAGAACAGCTTCTCTAATATTTCCGCTACCTTGGCCAAGGATTTAACCGCATCTCATTCCTTGAGTCGATCTCCTCATATACCGAGGGTGGATGATCCCATCTTGACCACACAATCATCTTCGTGGACTTCATGTCGTATCCAATATATGACGTTTTAGATATCTCGTGACTAGGGATTCATAAGTCATAATCAAAACACGATCATCCATCCACAAGATGTCTTTGGTGTCTCAAGTCAAAGGACCACATACACAATCATGACATGAATCAACCTGATTGACAATTAGGTATATTACCATTCAGGGATTCATACGGATCAATTCAGTGAACTCTTTCTCCAAAGAGCACCCACTATCTATCCTTAGTGTCTCCACACCGATGGCTATAGGATCATCCATACTCATCATATGAGTTGGATTAGATAGTGCTATTCTTTCCAGATCATTCGATGTCCTTCTCGAATATCCCACGAATAGGAATGTTTAGAACATATGTTTAAAGAAAAGTGATCGCTATATTATGATCTCATCATAATTCACTTAGTCATTGCACATGCTCATGGACTTCATTGCAAACATCACACAAGAATGACAATGAATTAATTTCATTTCAATGAACATAAACAAGATTGATGAAATTGTGATTGGCTTATAGGCCACATAATATCCATCATTTTTTACATCGGAATTTCCTGTGCAGGTGAATGCTCTTGCTTATGGGTGCTGATAAGAATCCATTAGCGGAAGTGAGAGCACTTCCCTCTCTGTTACTGTGATGTAGATGATGGTGTTTGGGTAGACTAAGGGGTTGCACGAGAGACATGATTCAGTTCTCCTCCCATGTGGCGATGGAGGAGATGAAGAAAAAGTGACGGGGGACCCAATGAAAAGTTGGGGATGCAGGCTCATGGAAGTTAATGATGATGCCCCTAATGTTAGTAGGTTGAGATAATGGCGGTGCCACAGATAGTCAAAGATGTAGATGAGGCCGAAGATAATCAGGAGCGGTCTCGTCCTCTCTCTAACGATTTCAGAAAACCAAAATATATCAAATCATTTTTTCTCTACTTTCATGTTTTCACATTTTTCATTTTTTTTATTTATAAATAGTAGTTTTCTTTTTTCAAGAAAGGGCTGGGTAGCTGGTTCGCGTGGCTGGCGGCCCCACTGCCGCGTGAGATGTACCCCCGAAAGAAGTGAGATGACTTCCTCTGTCGCACCTAGAACCAGGAAGGCTTGGGGACAATTCGGCACCCATGAACACTGTAGAGTGGAGGGGCATGATCAAGCCCTATTGCGTCCACAGAGAAAAGTGGAATGGTCCGCCGCCCCCAGAGATGAAGGGGCATGTGGCCAGAAAAACGATGAGCACGCTAATGTCGTTGAACCGAAGAACGAGAGTGAGCGCCTCTAAGCAGAGAGAAAGAATGTGAAAAGAGAAGTGCCGATGAGTGAAGAGGACGTGAGTGTAGTCCAAACGGCTCGGCATGCAGTTTTGTGTTATTCAGTATCAAGTATAAAGTCAGTCTCTGTCGTCTCGCTAAACAGAGGTATTCAAGCTGATACCGATTGTGCTCTAGTTAGAGAGGATGAAGAGATCACGCCGAGAATCACTCCCGCGCTGCCACATGAAGAACGCAATCACAGGACGGCAGAGAGCCAACGATGGGGAGGGAGGAAGAACATACAGCTCACAGTGCATTATTTTCTTAATCTGGAGAGAGACATTTTCTGGCACGTTGTATAAACATGCCAGTCATAAAATAACACAGAAAAATGATCTGGCACATGTCCACACGCCACACACCTTACGAACCTAAACGTCTCATGTAAAAACGAAAAAGTAGTGGTCGGACATCACAGGCGGCGCAAGATGATCTGGGCACCGTGCTGCGGCCGCAGAGTGAGGACAAAGCATGGCGCGTGGGTGTAAGCCGGGGAGATCTGGAAACTGAACCTCTGCAAGATGGATGCAAGACCCATCTTCGCCTCCAGCATGGTGAAGCCCTGGCCCGGGCAAATGCGAGGGCCCGCGCCAAAGGGAAAGAAGGGACTGACCCCCTCAAGTGACGGGTTCTTTGCCGCTTTGGATGCTCCCTCGGAAAATCTCCCCGGGTTAAACTCCATCGAGTCTTCTCCCCAATAATCCGGATCATGATGGAGAAGTAGGAAGCACAACTCGAGTTCCAATCCTGCCGGCAATTCGTACTCTTCCAGTTTTGTCGCTGCTTTAGTGCACCGAGTGGTAAGCACTACTGGAGAGTACAGCCGAAACACCTCGTTAAGAATCATTGTCACCTGCAACAACCCTTCAATGAATGAATATTTTGACTTCCCGGAGAAGAATTAGGCGATTGCGAGCATTACGATTTTCAGTCGGCTCAATCTCTCGAAATCGGGTTTCTCTTTGCCGAAAACCTGGAGAACTTCGGCTCTAGCGCGGTCCTGCCAGTTAGGGTTCATTCCGAGGAGGACCATGGTCCACGTAAGGAGAATGGAGGTGGTCTCCTGCCCGGCAAAATAGAAGAGCTTGCACTCGTTGATCACGCCCTGCATATTCATGCAAGACTCCGCCTTGTTTGACTGCAAGAGAAGACCCAGCAGATCGTCGTTGACATGGTCATCAGGCGACTGTTTCATCGAATTCTCGCGCTTGTTGATGATCTTAGTGAGCATAGAATTCATTTCCACGTCTACTGCTTTAAGCCGCTGATTCATTTTTGTTGGGAGAAAGCTGTAACCGGGTATCTTAAAGTAAAGGAAGGATTTGGTGGTGAGCTCGGTTTGCTCGTCTTGAAGCTGGAAGACTAGTTTGCCCTCTTCGCTGCTGCTGCCGAAGGCTGCTCGGGATATGACGTCTCGCGAGAAGTTTTGAAGCTCCGGCCAAACGTCGAACTCGCAGCTCCCGTGAGGCCCCAGGAAGCTCTCCCATCGCCTTAAAAGCTCCACGCAGCAAAAGGAAAATGCCGGTTGCATTCTCTGGTACACCCAACCAGAGATTTCAGCAGATGATACACAAGAAAAAAATGGTTGGGATGATGATAATAAAGACAAGAAAAGAATAGTAATGACGACGACAAGGACGATGATGATGATTGGGATTGCAATAATTTTAAATTGTCTGGGAGTTTCTGTAAAACCTTAAGCTTCTCGGCGTGGAAGGCAGCAGAGACGATCTTCCTATGCCTCGCCCATTTTTCTCCATTTAACCCCGAGAGTCCGGTGACGATATAAGACAAAGGCATTCCCATCTCCGGCCTCTCAAAATCGCCATTACTGTTCGTTAAAACTTTCTTGACGAGGGCGGGGTCATGAATAAGTATCCGAGGAGATGTTCCCATCCAGAACACACAGATCCTTCCTGCAGCCCACAGTCACACCGTTAGAGGGCAATGGAAATAAAAAGGAGCATATCAACATAATAGATAATGATATAAAAAGTAGATTCATCGATACACAGACAGTTAACAAGATAGCAAGACTGATAACTAGATAGTATCTATTTATATTCGATAGATTGATAACTCGGTAGATAGATGGTTGGATATAAACACATAAATATAAGATGTAGAGATAGATATATTGTTTGTTATTTTTTCGTATATGTGGGTGTACATTTATGTATATTAAGATGCATAGAACGATCGACGCATAGTTAGATAGATACACGGATATGTATGTAAGATTAGTAGATGGATAAATAGATAGATATATCTATACACCCAAGACTCAGGGACAGAGATAGATTGTTTGATGGGAGATAGATAAATAGGGAGTTGGGGAGATAGAGATATTGATAGATGTAATACGTTGGAACACCCATAGATCAGTAAATAATCTTATATAGAGATGATTAGAGATATAGTGGCAATTAGGAGAGAGGGTGAGAGAGAGAGAGAGAGAGATTGAGACCGTAAGTCTTGGCCATTTTAGAGTGGAAAGGAATGACGCGAGATGCGATATCGTGGGACATGGTCATCGGTCTGCATCTGGCCTCTTTCAAAAGGCGCAAGTACTGCATGAGATCATCAAAGCGAAGAGTGTATGATGTCCCATCAATCCCCAATGCTCTTATTTTTTTCTCCAAATTCCTTGGCGTCCACCATAGTACTTTCGCAGTTTTCAGAGCCCATCCTGCAAGCAAAATCCCTGCTGCAAATGCCACCCATTCCGTTGCGGCGCCCATACTCTCTCTTCTCCCTAAACGTTTCTCGGTACTCGAGAGATTGCTTGTGCTGGGGAGAAGCTGCACTCCTCTTTATAGTCTAAAGAACTAGACCTATGTATGGCGACTCTTCTTTTGTACATTTAAGAGCCCTCCACTAAATACACAGGTGCACTCAGTCTCTGGCGGAAAAAAAGCGGGATACTTTTCTTCATTTATGACTTGACTATGGAAAATAAGGGAAAAGTTCCACTGACTGCACCATCGTCAACATGGAATTTGAAATATTGTATTATTTCAATTATATATAGCAGATTTTTTTGACCAAAACTCCGATCAACTTTGAAAATATTAAGAGGTAGGCCAGAATCTACGGAGTTCAGGAGTCTTTGAGGACCTAATGGATGTGCTTGTAACGACGTCCTTTGGCGTGACTTGGAAAATCTTCTAGGGTAATAAAGATGGATGGATCTCTTCGTTGACCTCATGGCTTTGAATATGGCTGTGCACATGGTTCTGATCATCTCACGGGTAGTTTTCTTGGAGAAAATTCCCAGATGGACTGATGCGGGGGCCCATTTGTAGACAGTATGTGAAAGCTTAGTTTACCGCGTTGACAGTATTTTCCGTTCATACATGATGATACCGGACGGTTTGGCGTCGTAGTCTGGGGCCCTATACGGCATCGCGGTTTCTAACTTTGAGTTTTAAACGGGGGCATCAAGTATGTCGAACGGAAAATAACCGTATCAGAAGTACTTGTCCAAGATCATGGATCCGGATTAGATTTGTCTAGGATTCGCGCGAGGATGCAATGTCTCGTAGTGAATCATGGAGTCGAGACGTTCAACTTAATGCTCGGCGCATCTTACACCTTTCGGATGAGAGTGTGATCTAAGCCGTTGGATCACGATCCTACGACTACAACTCGTGACTGAAGGAGAACTAATCGTGAGCGTCCATCTGGACGAATTAAAACGGCGTGGGTTAACCGAAGAAGGCGAGCGGCGGGTCCCACGGTCGTTATTTCAGTTTATTTTCGTGTTCTTTGTTCTTCTTTTAAAAACCGACGATTGTTCGGTAAGATGTGAACTATTACTTTCTTGGATAGTTAATCGTCAATCCTTGAGTGTGTGATTGAGTGAATCGCATCCTTGAGTGAGTGATTTGCTCTTACATCGGAAAGGCCAATGAAAATCCGAAAATTCAAAGCTTATTGGCCTTTTACTTAAGAGATCAGAGTCAAAATTCCGTAAACTGAGATTTTCAACGACCACTTTGGTTCTGATATCTTGTTTTTTATTCATGCATTGACTTGTCTACGCTTAAGTTCTCTTGTTTTTTTTTTACTTTTTTTTTATTATGGACAAGCATATTCTGATATAAATCTACCAGGGTAAACTGAGAGGTTACAAGACCCAATCCTCCAGATAATCCAGATACCCATGGTTGTGCTGCGAGGTGATACCAAAGTACGTCTCATGCGCATAAGCAGAATACATCGTGATCGGCTACTCTTTCGGTAGCACCCGGATGAGAGAAAGAGAGGAGAAAATCAAAGAAAAACTGTATTCCTCAAATCACGCCTTCGATAGAGTCCATCATTTATAGGAATAAACAAATAAATAAATAATCAATAAGAACAGGCATACATCATTTCACCATCAATACGGAACGTCGAGTACCTCTTGGATCCTCTACTTGCGCTATCCCACCATTATTTGAACCTCTCTCCTTTGGATGGAGTCTCACTGCATGAGTTTGTCCATTATTTGAACCCTCTACATGAGGGTTTTCCTGAAACCCTCGACTTAACCCTTTGTACAGTACTTTCCACAACTGTACTGCAATTAGCCCATTAATACCACCAAACATTCATAATCGTAGATATCCACAGGTTAGATTAGAAAAGCCACCATATGGAGTCTAACTCCAAAACTCTCCTGCTTGACTTTATCTAATCTCATTTATTGTAGATAATCATATGGCACAGCTACAATCTTTTGAATAGAAGCCTCATTTGATCCTAATATCTCTCACAAGTACTGATCATCACGGTGATACATCATTAGGCATGTATGTTCCTTCCCTGCAGTAAGATATGTATGATCAATGTTAAAATCAAAAACCTTATGTGGTAATTACAGAAACTTTATTAATGAATCAGCAATGCCATGATAAAATAAGCATTCATTTCCTCATTTATCTAGTGATAAATGGTTGTCTCAGCCAAGAACCAAATTTGCATGCGCTTGCAAGTACTTGATTTATTATTATTGTCGGAGAGTTTTACTGAACCTTCATTATCGATGTATAAGCTAATGGATTTTTGTGTAGAGTCTGTAACTGAGAAATGTGTAATGAAGTTTCTTGTCTATATGAATCGAGTAGATGTCTAAAAACAAGCCATACACTTAGCTTCCATGGGGGGTGATTCTATGTCTTCTATTTCATACTAGACCATGAGACAGCTACACGAACAACTTAGAACACATAACCCATGGTGGGTTTTCCAGTGTCCAAACATCATCCGACAAAAATCTAAGTCAGGGTATCTTAGTTCCACCAGTACATTATATTCCAATATATCCAGTGGTGAAAGATCTTTGCACGGGTACATGTTTGCACATGATTGAGGGATACAACTAAAGCAACATAAATTTTCTCTTTCATTACATGACACTTGTAATTTCTTTCTTTTTGACTTTAACTCGAGGCACTCAACCAGGAGAGCAACTTTCCATTGAACCTGATAAAAAACATTGATGCGTAGGACTTTTGAGAGAGCCCGAGCATGACAAAAAGATCTTTTACAATGAATCTTTATGCCAATAATTAAATTATGTTCACCCATGTCCTTTGTATTAAAGTTTTCAGATATCAAATCTTTGATCTCTCTTAATAAACCAAGGTTTGATCTAGCAAGTAAAATATCATCTATATAAAGCATGAGCACTATCTATCCACTCCCACATTTATTTAGGTAGGAGAACTTATCAACAATGTTTTCCTTGAACCAAAGGATGTGATTACTTCATCAAATTTTAAGCTTGATAGAATTCCCTAACTTTCCAACCATATATTCCTTAAGTTTAACCTCAAATCTTGAGTTTATTATTTACATAGTTCTTCCTATAATTCACCATTTAAGAAATCTATTCTCACAATCATTTGATGTAGCTCAAAATCAATGTAGAAATAAATCTATTAAAGGCTATGAGTATTGAGGATATTTGAGCATAATGGTCTCAGATTAGTCAATCCCTTCTCTTTGTCTAAACCCCTTTGCCACAAGTGTGACCTTATATCATTGAAGAGTGCCATCATGATATCATTTGGTATTATAGGCCCATTTAGAAACCAAATTTCATTCCTAAAGGCAAGTCCAAGATTTCAAAGATTTTACTACATTCCATAGATGTAAGCTCTCAGCTTCGAAAGATAATGGTAATGAAGCTTCTTCCTATAAGGAAGATCGTCTGATCAAGGATACGATAAATTTTTTAGTAATCATCATCTCACAAATCGGCTTTGACAATATCCTTGGGTTAGATGAAAAATAAGAAGAGAATTGTTTAAGCGTAGAAAGAGGACGAAAATTGAGCATTTTTTATCACAACCCTTTCATGGCTTGAAATCATTGATAACTATTCACAAAAGCAATGGCTTGTGAAAATGTAATGGGATCGTCTACTCGTCACCCATGTCTTCACCTTATAGGTATACCACATGTCTTCACCCATGTCATCCCTCATGTGTAAGTTAAACATGAATTTGATAATTTATCTCCTATTTTAATGATTTTATGAAATATTGTTAAGTTTGGCCAAACTATTTCAGGAAGGTATATTTTTATCATTGCAAGTACTTACGACATGAGCAACAGACACACGTTAGCATTTGCACATAGTTGAAACCCAATAAAACCTAGCATAAGCTCTTTTAATTTATTTTATTTGAAATTAAAAACTTCCAATTCTATATTTGAAAATAAGAAACATCTCAACAGAAATCATGAAAAACATTTAAGTCTATTTAATCCTATTTTCCCTATTTTCATATTCTCATTTTTCAATTCACTTGAATCTTGATTTTAAATTTTAATTTTATATTACCTTTCTGATGATAAGTTTTTTTTCAAGTATAATTAAAACAAAAAAATTAAAAAGAGAACCCTAAACCTAGCTGAGTGATTTCTCTCTCTTCAACACTCTGTGATCTCTTACATTCACTCTTGTGACCCTCTCTCTCTTCAGCGATCAAGTGACTCTAACTATTGATCACTCTACTCTTGGAGATTTCTCTCATTTGCATTCTCTCTGGTGATCATTTCTCTGCTCCCGATGGTCCCTCTCAAGCTCTCTCATGACAGTTTCTCCCAAAACCAGTGCTTGCATCGATCATTGGTGAAATCATCTCAAAAGGGCCCTGGTTTGAAATCACCTTTTGGTTTTGGGTGTTTTGGATTGATTTCAAGTTATTATTGAAAATGATTTTTGGTTTTAGGTGACTGAGTGGACTGAATTCTGAATTTTTTAAGAAAAAAACATTTTTATTGTGATCGATCATGTTCTCTCTTTCTGTTCAATTTCTTATATTTTTTGTTCTATTATTTTCTTTGATTTTATTTGATTTTCCTCTGTTTTTTTCTTTTCTGCTTCTTTTTTTTACTTTAATTTTTTCTTTTTTTTTGTTTTAGTTTCTTTCTTCTTAACCTAGAAACCAAGGAATTGTCTCTCTACTGCTAATCTTTTTATTTTTCAATCAAGAATCATGCTACCAAACATTTTTGTCTTTGTATTTGAAACTTTAAAGTACGTTATGTCTTTTCTAATGTACAAAGCAAATTATGTCATTTTTTCTCTCTCTTTCATTCTCCTCTCTTGAAAACTGTCTTATCTTTCTAATCTTTATTTTCTCTTGCAATCTTGAGTTTAAGATTTTTAAATTCAATTTTCTGGATTAGTTTGGATTTTCAGATTTTTCACATCATTGATTTTAATTATGTTTATATCGTGAAGGTTAATCTTCTTACATATATCCTTTTATCAAATTAAAGGCCAATCACAGATTGAAATCAGATTGTAGTTTTGCTTTTAGTTTTGAGTTTATAAAGTGTAGATTGTCCTTATATTTCAATTTTCCTTTATGATTAAATTAGGTCTGATTTACTAGCTCTCAGAGTACTCTCGAATTCAATATTGGTTTAGGTCTGATTTTGTTTTTCTTTAAGATTATAGGCTTGATTAGAATTATTTGAAGAATTTTAGGATTATTTCTAACTTCTACCCATTTTAAAAAATTAATAAATTTAACTTATCTCCACTTTTAAATTTGATCTATTTCTTGATCTAATTCTTAGATATCCTTTTATTATATCAAAAATCTTAAACTTGCCTTATTCAAGTATTTGGAATTTTAGTTGAGCTTGAGTAGGGGTTTAATCAAGTGAAGAGGGACACAAAGTGGACTGTCTCCTCTTGGGACAGCTAGGGGGAGGAGGGGAGATGGTGTTTTGATAACTTGTTCATTACAAAAAAAATGTTGTCTAGGAGTGATGTGAGGATTTGAGTGTATTAGAAAACATAAATATTAAAGAGATACTACTTCAACCCCCCCTGACGAGACGGGACCACGAGGTCGTTGATTTCACACGATCTCGTGTCAAAAATAATACCGAATTTACCAATTTAAGGATTTAATAACAAAAGGAGGGGTATAATGGTAAATAAGGGTCGAATCCACGGGGAATTAAGGTATTTTCGAGAGATCTTTTAGAAATTGATCAAATTGGACGATGAATTGAGGTGAGAAATTGAGGAAAATGGTAGAATTAGAAAGATAACTCAAAGATGTATCCACGGAATCAAAAATCACTCGATTTGGATTAGTAATCGTGGAGAAATCAAAGCGCGAAGTGGGAAGAAATTTCTGAAAATTGGAAGAAAATAAACTGAAATTAAAGACTAAATTAAGCTAAATTATGATCCTAAATTATAAATTAATGATACATGATGATAGATTAGAGGGAAAACAAGTACTCTAACCCGAGATAATGATCGAATCGATCCAATTGATCGCCGGATCGACAGCTATTCATTCCGCGAATTCGAACGTGAACATCGGTGTTCAAGAGACAAATTCTCCTTGATCGATCGACGAAATCTAACTTTTAATCACTCCGTGGAGGCGGAATCGAGTCTAGAAGAGATTAGAAGTGAGAGATTCAAGGATGGAAGGGATTAGATGGGTCAATTTGGTGAAATCATCCAAGAATGTCTTACAAAAGTACAATAACGCCTCATTTTATAGGCGAATTGGGCGTAACCGTCCGATTGATGCGTTTAATCCTCATCAACGGTCCAGATTAAACGCATCAAAATGAACCGTTGGGAATATATCGTGGCCGTTAGATCACGGATGGACGCTCCGGATGAATCCTCGCGATATGCGTTATAAAATGCATCAAACTAGGCATGTTGGATCGCGATCCGACGATCGTGATGCGTTTCCGCGCGTTAAATTGTGGCCGTTATAATGCCGCTTTTAAGAGACGTGCTTGATCTGTGATCCGTGGACCTTGTGTCCACATGATCCACGTGTGTCATTCATCGCGCCTTTGATCCGACGCTTGTGATGCCGCCACGTCGCCTGAAATGTTTAAAACACGAGTGAACATAGTCCCACTCAGATAAAATTAAAGAGAATCGATGGGTTTATAATGTCCACTGATTTAGAGGGTTAATAAATTCCTTCCGATAAGTGGAAGGCTATATATTATAAACTATATAACTATATATAAATAATGCGCATCCATCACATCGCAAGGTAGGCGCCGCGTGGGCCAGCGTGGCGCTGCCACGTGGCCATGCTTGCCACGTCGCATCCACGTGGGTCCCGCGCGAAAATTAACCCCCTTTTTACTCTTTATTTAATTATTTTAAACGATTTAAATCAAAAATAAAATCGGAAAAATCCGGAAAAAAATCCCAAAAATTGTAAAAATCATAACTTTAAAAATACAACTCCAAATTAATTTAAATTTCTTTCATTTGATCTGAAATTTAATTATCTATCATTCTAAAAAGTCAAATTATTTAAATAACAAGAGATTTAATTCTTATTTCAAAAATACATTCATTTCTTTAAGATTTTAACTTTAGAAAATTAAATGAATGTTCATAAAAATGATTTCTCTCATTATTTAACTTTAAAAACCACTTATAATCTCAAGTAAAGATAGGTTATAAAATCTTTAATCTTTAATTCATCATAATTAACCCTAAATTAATGCATTTTGAGATTATAACATAAAATTGCATGGAATGATAGAAATGCACTCAAAGTATGATAGCGTGCACATAAATGGAATGTTTTATGCCTTTTATTGCATTAATAAACATGTTTTATCATGTTAAGATTGCATGTTATCACCCCCCTGACGAGACGAATCTGGAAGCTCATCAAATACTTGTGGAGACATGTCAAAATAATTCCAAACTCACCAATTTTGTGAAATAATCACAAACTAGATGGTATAGTGGTGAATAACAGTTGAATCTATGGAGAATTAAGATATTTTTAAGGTGTTCTTCAAAATTCGATCAAATTGGACACTGAATTGAGGTGAGAAATTAGGGATTTTTATATTTTATGAAACAAAACTCAAAGAGAAATCCATCGAATAAAAAATCACTCAATTTGGATAA
Organism: Lemna minuta; assembly: GCA_024174645.1. Lineage (NCBI taxonomy): Eukaryota > Viridiplantae > Streptophyta > Magnoliopsida > Alismatales > Araceae > Lemna > Lemna minuta. The sequence goes on from CM044108.1 coordinate 9,432,454, forward strand.
AGATTTGTGGAGAAATCAAAGAGCAAAAATAAGATAGAAAATCAATTGCGAGGAGAGAGAAATCCAAGATAAAGTCTAAAATTAACCTAATCTACGATTCTAAATTACAATCTAATGATATAAGATGAAATATTAGGAGAAAAACATATAATATAACCCAAAGACACTCTCCAAATGATCCAATTGATCAGCAGATCAAATCATTTTGTAATTCTGAAAATGAATTTCGATTTCAAGAAGCAAATTCTCCCTATTCATTTGACAAAATCTCACTTTCAACCATTCCTTGGACATGGAAATGAGGTTAGAAGAAGAAGAAAACAAGAGATTCAAGGATTAGATGTCTAAACAGTTTGACAGCTCAAAACATCCAAAAATGGTTTACATCGTTGAAGAACATGTGCATTAATGGGCAAATTTTGGTGTAGCCATTGGATTTAACGTTTCATCTTCGATCAACAGCTCTAATGAAACACTTGGATGTGAATCATTACAATTAATTCGTGTCTGTTTGATGAAAGATGGAGCGCTTAGATTTTGTCACATCGCACGTGAAGAAGAAACACCCTGAAACGCATGTTGTTTGATTTTCAACGAACACTCTAGATGTGTCCACGAAAGTCCGTCAGCCGTTTTTAATCTCAGCCGTTATAACTCCTCAGATGAACGGCTGAGATTAAGTCATTTTAAAATGATTCGATGAAAAATTGTTATGCTCTACGTACTCCCTGCTTTATATGAAAATTGACGATCAAACTTTATTCACGCGATCATACGCTCCAAAATGTGCCACCGTCACTTGCGCATAGAAAGAAAGAGATATAGTCCCACATGGAAAAAATCAAAGAAAATCAACGAGTATATAAGTAATACGTGTATAGTGGTTTAGCAAAAATCCATAATAGATGCTTAATCCACTAATTACTCAAGCACACACGCCTACACGAGCGCACACATGCGCACACAGAGGAACACATGCACACACATGCGCCATGTGGCGTGTACATATTGATGGGATCTGAGGTCGATAACTTTCTGAAATTTTGATCAAAACATCAAATACAGCGGAAAAACATTGAATCGGACATTCAAAGTACCAAGCCACCAAGAATAGATGATCCTATCATCTAGTATGTATGAGAAAACATACTTACAGGTTTCCTTGAAGGAGTTCTTGAAGCTATTCAAGTGTCTAGCCTCTAGCGGTATCCACACGGTCTCCGGATGGTTGGATCTCCTCTTCAAAGCTCTTCACCAAGAGAGAAAGAGAAGAAAGGAGAGAATTCTCACAAGGCTTGCATGGGCACCTTCAGTTGTGGTCATTCTCCCCCTATTTATAGACATTTGGAATGAGGTTTTTTCATAAAAAACCCTCATAATTATGTCTATATCCACCAACATCCATAAACCTTATGTGTGTGACCCTCTAGGTCCATATATCTCACTAGTTAATAACTCTATAGACCAAATAACACCTTATTGGTCAACCTTAATTAATTATCCACATCCACATATAGATTAATTAATCAAGGATTAATTTAACCCAATCGATAGGATGAGTTGCCGCCCGTTGGGTGCCAAGCTACACCAGGTACTCTAGGAGATATGGAGTATGTAAGAACTCACTTATGGAACCTTCCCGTCATTGATTACCATGTATGTATAATCTATATGTGGCTTGAATGACTTAGGCTATGGTCAATTGTCAAACCCTAATCGATCACTCAAGTTAGTACTGATGCGTGTAGAAATCATCGAGAACTCCTTCTTCGATATTTTTACTACCTTGGCCAAGGATTTCATCGCATCTCATTCCTTTTAGTCAATATCCTCAAATACCGAGGGTGGATGATCCCATCTTGACCACACAATCATCTTCGTGAACTTCATGTCGTATCCAATATATGACATTTTAGATATCCCGTGGCTAGGGATTCGTAAGTCATAATCAAAACATGATCATCCATCCACAAGATGTCTTTGGTGCCTCAAGTCAAAGGACCACATACACAATCATGACATGAATCAACCTGATTGACAGTTAGGTATGATACCATTCAGGGATTCATACGTATCAATTCAGTGAACTCTTTCTCCAAAGAGCACCCACTATCTATCCTTAGTGTCTCCACACCGATGGCTATAGGATCGGCCATACTCATCATATGAGATGGATTAGATAGTGTTATTCTTTCCGGATAATTCGATGTCCTTCTCGCATATCCCACGAATAGGAATGTTTAGAACATATGTTTAAAGACTAGTGATCACTATATTATGATCTCATCATAATTCACTTAGTCATTGCACATGCTCATGGACTTCATTGCAAACATCACACAAAAATGACAATGAATAAATTTCATTTCAATGAACATAAACAAGATACATGGAAGTGTGATTGGCTTATAAGCCACATAATATCCATCACATATGTCACCATGTGGTGACATATTTTTGCCCTTGCCACGTCAGCTGCCACATCAATGCCCGATTTAAATATTATTTTAAATATTTTCAATTCAAAATAAATCCAAATAAATTCAAAAAAATTCTAGAAAAATCTATAAAAATTAGAAAATTCATATCTTTCAAAATACAACTCCAAATTAATCCAAATTTATTTTTTTGATCAGAAATTAAATAATCTATTATTATAAAAATTCAAATTGGATAAATAACAAGAGAATAAATTTCTATTTCAAAAATAAATTCATTTCTCTTATAAAATGAAACTTAGAAAAATAAATGAGTGCATTTAAATATTTTCTCTTATTATTTAACATTAAAACCCAATTATAATCTCAAATATAGGTAAAATAATCTACTATAAATAAATTATTTAATTATGCATAATTATCCCTAAAATAATGCATTTAAGATTACAACTTAAAATTGCATGAAATGATAACATGCATAATATTGGAATATTTTATGCCTTAATTTGCATTAATAATGATATAATTGCATGTTATTACCCCCCCCCCCCCATTCAATTCACCATCAAATTAGGAATTTTTACCGCGTCTTCTAGATATTCTTAGTCTAGCCTCTTGATCATGATGCCAATCTACTATGGCTCATGTTTGTGTGGTTTTAATTAAATATGAATATTTAATATTTTATTTTTATCAATGTGGAACAAAATATCAGCCCTCCTCTCCATATAATTAAATATATCATTGCCGTCATAAAAAATTGGTTGAGCTCTGATAATATACTCTTGAGATTCTTCAAAAACAATATCCCTTAGGATGCTTCCAGTTACATAGTCATCCTCTAAGAAGATAGCTCAAACTTTTTTAACAACTGTTATGATATATATAAGAAAATAGAAGTTGTGTCCTCTCAACCTCTCTAGATATCTAATAAAGTAATCATTCATTGTCCTTGAATCCAAAGATTTCTAATTTCGGTTATCAAATGTAGTTTCTATTGGACAACCCAAATGTGCATGTAACCTAAAGAGAATTTCTTATTGGTTCACTACTCATAAGAAGTTTATCTTTATGCATTTGCAGAGCCCTATATAGAATTTACATGTTGTCTTAACCACTTCACCACACATGGAAACTCTTAGGATCAAGTTAAAAAAATGGCCTCGACCATTTTTTTAGCGTATTATTTCTTTTCTCTTCACCCTCAGTCAATGTGTTTATGTTTGGCATTGTGGATTGAGGTATTGTAGCATGTTCTTTAAGAAAGTCCTTGAACATTTCATAATATATGAGGTATTGTCAGATACATCTTGAATATTCATCAAGAAATGTCGTAAAATACTTTTGTCTTGTAAAATACTTCTGTCACATAAAATACTTCTAATGTGCCTTGACATACGTATGACATTTTTCTTTAATGTGCTAGTTGTTTTTGCCTTGATACAATCAACATAAGTTTCAAGATTCCTGAAATCCAAAGATCCTAGAAGACCTTTCAAAAATCTCTTAAACCTCATTTGGGATGTGTTCTAACCTCCAGTGTCATAAAATGACAAAATTATTTTTTATTCAAATGTACGATAGTAACATTTTTAGAGAAACATTGAGCTTAAGTAATCCATCAATATAGATACCCTAATAGGCCTACTTCCTCTAATTAAAGACATGTCTCATGCGTCAAAGTTGGGAAAATATTTTTATTTAATTAATTTGACAACATATGTACAATTTCTTTTACATGATGTAACATAAAAGCAATCATTTAAAACTATGGTTTGTATTGAGTACGAGGTGATTCTACAGTCTCCCACTGATTTTACATGCAAACGCATCTGATTTCCCAATAGAATGTGCATATCACACATATCTAGAGGACACCTAATTAGAATCCTTTCAAGGTTGCCAAAATGTGCAATGTTGCATCATAAAATGCATTCAAATCTACAAATTTATGCTTAAGTCGAATTAAATACCTAAATTATATCATTTAATGAGTTTTATCATTATAACTTTATATTTTTATGCACATTATTCCATTTCACCTAAATTCTTATTCTTAATATTTTAATGTTAATTTTCAGTGTGTTCGACTATGTAAAAAGGTCATACATTTTAAAGTTTTAGAAAAGGTATATTTATCAAGTTTTAATGATTACCTGACTTTGGAAAAAGGTATATATTCATGATTATAGGTATTATATATGGTGGATGTATGTATTCAGATATGTATGATGTATGGTGTATGCATGTATGCATATATGTATGGTATATGGTATATGTATCTTTGTATATATGTTTGGTGTATGTTGTATGCATGTCTGCATATATGTATGATTCTATATAACTAATGCATATTTTCATGTTTTTTTAGATGTAGGTATGCATTTATGTATTAATATCTGCATAATCTACGGTTTATGTATTAAGTCACGTACATATGTACCAAAGCTTTTTATGATAAAATTAATCAAAGTTTAATTAGCACACAACCAAAAAAATGTCTCAATGGTAAATTAAAAAAAAAGATAACATTTATGGGGCTTCTACATATATTAACATATAGAACATTGACGCAACAAAAGCTAAGATTTAATTGGTCTCATTCAAGAGACCCAAAAGGTTTGGTGATACCACATTAATAACTGACAAAATGATTGTGTGCGGTCATTGAAAACAGACTTCCTTGTGCCAAAATAATTTCTAAGTCACTAAAATTATGATTTAATTGCTAATTAATTAGGATAATAGTGAGTAAGGGTCAAATCCATAGAGAATTAGGGAAAGTTTTTAGATATCTTCAACATTTGATAAGATTGAACAATGAATTGGGGTGATATATTATAGAAATCGATTTTTTCAGAAAGAAAACTCCAAGACAGATCCACGGAATAAAGAATTACTTAATTTGGATTAGTATATACCTAGAAATTAAGGAGCAAAATAAGGAGAAAAAATTTGATCGTAAAAAGAGAGAAAATGACTAGATTTTATATAATTAAACTTATATATGCATCCAACTTAAAATCTACTGTTATACGACAAAAGATTAGGGAAAAAAGATAAAATATAACTCAAAATCATGCTCGAAATGATCCAATTAATCGCCGGATCAAGGCTTTTCATTATACGTTTTGAAAAACAAAAATTCAGAGTTCAAGCGGTTGATTATTCTTTCTCCTTTGACAAAATCTTGATTTCAAGCACTCTCGCTACGTGGAAATGAGTCAAGAAGAAGAAGAAAGCAAGCGATTCAAGGATTATATTGTCCAAAAGGTTCGATCAATCAAAAATCCAAGAATGGTTAACATCGACAAAGAAGGAGAGTATAAATAGATGAACAGTGGGCGTGACCATTTGATCTGCTTCTTCATCTTCAATCAATGGCTTAAATATAATGCTCGGAGTCGAATCAACATCTTTAAGTCGTGGTTGTCAGATCTTCATCAGAGCACCCAGATTTCACTAGATTATCGCGTGTACACAAATCGTCATGTAATCATTGTCGTTTGATCTTCATTGAATGCTATAAATGCATACACGTGTCCCAAGGCATCCATCGGGCATGATTAATCTCAGTCATTATACCTCTTTAGATGAACAGTTGAGATCGTGCAATTTAGATAAAATAAATAAGCTTCGAATTGTGATGCACCACGTACCCCCCCCCAGCTTTAAGCGAAAATCAACGGCGCTGATTAAATGACGAGATCAAAGGCTTCTGGTTGCACCACATTTTTCGTGTAAATAAAGAAAATATAGTCCCACATTTTAAAAATGAAGGAAAATATTGCGTATAAATACATGCACGATCTAAAGGGGTTAGCCTATGCCCTTAAAGGGTGCTTAACTACTAACTACACTCACACACGTGCATCACGCATGCGCCACGTGACACACATACATCGCCATGTGGTGACATGCAAACACGCATATCACGTCATCTCCACATTAGTGCCTGCATAAATACCCCTTTTTTATGGTTTAAATTAAAAGAAATTAAAAATAAATAAAAAAATTCAAGAAAAATCCCTAAAAATTAGAAAATTCATAACTTTCAAAATATAACTTCTTTTAATCCTATTCATTTCAGATATTAAATAATTTATCATTACAAAATTTAAATTTAAGAAATAACAAGAAAATAAAGTTTTAACTAAAAAATACACTCATTTCTTTGAAAAATAAAACTAGAAAAATAAGTGAGTGTGTATAAAAATAATTTTGTCTTATTATTTACAGTTATAACTTAATTATAATGTCTATTACAAAAATAGGAATACTTTGATCGATATTATCTCGTTTATGTTCATTAAAATGAAATTTATTCATTGTCATTCATGTGTGATGTTTACAATGAAGTCCATGAGCATATGCAATGACTAAGTGAATTATGATGAAATCAAAGTACAGTGATCACTATTCTTTAAACATTTCTAAACATTCCTATTTGTGAGATATTCGAGAATGTCATCGAATTATCCCGAAAGAATACCACTATTTGATCCGACTCATATGATGAGTATGGCTGATTATATACGAAGAGGGGGGAGGGTGAATTAGTTTCTTTTGAATAATTAGACTTCTGCCTTGACTTTGACTTCTTCTTTGACTTTGACTTTTGTTGTTGAATTTGACTTAGACTTAGACTTCTGTTGTCAAATTTGACTTAGACTTTGACTTCTGTTGTTGAGTTTGACTTTGTCTTTGACTTCTGCTATTGACTTTGACTTCTACCTTGACTTTGACATCTGCTTTGACTTTGACTTTGCTGTTGACTTTGATATTCAGCGTCTACCCTTCTTCTCTCAACTTGATGTGGCCTTGCAGAAATTCTTACTAATCCTAAAATGACTTCTCAATGGCGTAATGATTTTCGAGTAAAACTTAAACAAACTTCAATTAAAAACACGAAACAGATTTTATAATGTTGAATAGATTTTCAATAAAGACTCTATAGATGTTGAATCAAATTTTAAAAGAACTTGAGGTAAATACTAACAAAAATTTAATATGCAAAATAGATTTAAAATACAATTACAATCAATATTAAATGGGACTATCATAGATTCTAAATCAATAGTCAAAGATTTTAATTCTGATTGAGAAAAGTTCTAAGGATGCAACAATATATAATTTCTAAATGGAACTAAAAATATTTTTAGGTTCACTGTAGATTTTGCATGAAATAAAAAAAATTGTTTACCAAAAAAAACAAAAGGAAACAGAAAGAGAACACGAATATATGAATTTAATAAAGTGATACCAGAAATATGAACAACACATATTCTAAGACAACTAAATCAAAAAATTAAAAGTAAATCAATTTGGATCGAAAGATGATCAGACCTAGTAATATAGAAATAGAGATTGAGAATCCGAAGAGCACTGAAAAGTTCAGATTGAAGAAAATGACAACTCTAAAAAAAAACTCAATTAAAATATAAACAAAAAGAATTGACTCAATGAAGAGAGGAGAAAACAAAGACTTGAAATCAGAATATTCAAACCGCACATTGAAGGTCAAATTTCTGAAAACCCTCAATGACAGATTGAAGGTCAGATTGAAGATCAGATTCATAGATTGAAGAGAATGACAGATCTAAAATAGAATTAATTAAAATCTAAACCAAAAAAATCGACTCAACGAAGAAAAGAGAAACAAAAACTAGAAATCAGAATAATCAAATTGCATATCAATTTAACCAACCTGGAATTAGAATCTGAAAGTCCCGAATACCGTGGTGGTTTAACCTTGGGGGGGGGTGAATTATGTTAAAGTATTACTCTTTTTGGTTTTCTACTTTTCTTTAGTACGATTCGTTTATTTAGTACTCACTTCTCGTCCTTACTATGCACCCAGGGTTATTATACTGGTTGGGGGACCTAATGTCCCTTAATCCAGTCCCGAGTAATGTCGACTCGCAGCCTCAATCCTTACCAAAAGAAACCTAATCCTCTCACCCTTCAAATGGGTGAAGGACAATGTTCAATACAAGGGTTTAGGTTTGCCCTCAACGGCAACCCTAACACTCACCTTTACCTGACCCTACGGCACTACCCTCTAGGCCTCGACCTCCTCAGCTCCTAGATGCCCTGACTCTCTCAGGCCGATCTCCACACAATCGCTCATCCCTTCACGCCCTGTCATGCCTCTCTTGCTAGTACTACCGATCATCGGTAAATTGAGACCTCGTCTTCAGGCTCCACTTGGTCTTCTCGCTCCCGAAGTCTTGACTCCTTGTGTTAACTAATGAGACACTCCTATCCTCCGTGTTTGTGTGAATCTAAGAGAATGTGTATCTGATTGCTGCTACCTATATAAGTTGACCTTTTGATTCGGGTTGACTTTTTGATCAGGGTCGACTGTCTGACACTAATTGACTTTTCTAACTTGAGTTAACTTTTTGTCAAAGGTTGACTTTCTAACTAAAGTTGAATTTTTGTCAAAGGTTGACTTTCTGATTAAAGTTGACTTTATGTTAAAGGTTGACTTTCTAAGTGAAGTTGACTTTCTATCTAAAGTTGACTTTCTAACTAAAGTTGGCTTTCTATCAAAGGTTGACTTTTTTACTAAAGTTTACTTTTTGACATAGTTGACTTTATGAAAAAAGTTGACTCTCTGACCAAAGTTGACTTTCTGTCAAAGGTTGATTTTCTGACACAAGTTGACTTTTCTGACAACTGTTGACTTTCTAACCAAAGTTGACTTTTCTGACTTGAGTTGACTCTGGGTTGACACAGAACAGAGTGAACTTAACTACTCAGTGATTGAAGATCGACTAAGTGAAGAAATCAGAAAACAATGTTGTAAATAGAATACCCTTTACTTACTGTCTAACTGAAAATAGATTTACTGTAAAGAACAAATATATCACTGCAAATGAAGTTAGCCTTTATCCAAGCTAATTAAACTATTGAATGAAATAATTTAGTGAGGTAGATAACATACCACTACTCCTCGTTTGTCAATCTCGAACAAACAAATATTTAGACAACCAAAGTTATATAAATTATATAAAGAAAAACTGGTGATGGCAAACTATACCTTATTGTACCTCTATCGATATCACGTTGACTCTTGTGAGTGTATCGTAATTCACTGATATTAACTTACCACAACCAAGAATTAAGAGTTAACAGATTTCGGAAATGACTTAAGAAAAGATATTGATAGCGAAATAAATTTACAACTAAGCAGATTTATACATATACGACTGAGAATGTAATTTAACAAAAAAGCAGACAATTAAATCTGATTGGATTTATACGACCAACTGAATGCAGAGATATTCAAGAAAGGAGATTTAAGTCGCGTTTCAATCGATTTATATGAATGATTGACAATCAAATTTATAACAACAGTAAACTAAATCTGAATGGATTTATATTGACAACTGAGAATAGATATATTCAAAACAGAAAGGTTAAATTAGTAACCTGAGTTATAGATCAACAATACAATTCGTATGAGGACACCTTTTAGCCAAAAATATATTAGTTATAATTAACTGGTTAATACTCTAAACGACTCAACTCAATACAATTGAAATTTCAAGAACATGAAAAGAGAGTTAAACTAAACGGCAATAAAGAAAGAACCGAATCAGACGAGTGAACAAAAATCAAAAGCAAAACCTCAGAATAATGCGCTTCTAGATGCTAGTGAGTGACTGAGCGACAAAGAAAACTTAAACGACAGATGGACGAAGAATAAGATTGATCAAAAGAGAGGAATAACTTGCTATCGATCAAAGAGTGAATGTGCTTCAACGAGTCATCATCAGAAGATTTCAGGAAGCTTTTCTCGTCCACTGCTGTGAAGGAAGACTGAAATCGATGGAATCGTCGCCTTCTAGATCACGATCACCAGAGAACGCTTTTCTTTGCTTTTGAAAAAATTGCACTTTCTCTATCTAAGGCACCGATCAAAACCCTAATGCTTTGTATTGAATCAGTTTAGGAGGAGAAAATTATGATACTGCCATCAATGATATTAGGACTCTATATATGATATCTAGCATAGAAATGAATAAAACTATAGGTAAAGATATTATAATGTGAGCCTTAAATAAACATATATAATCTAATAGAGTAGATATCTTCATATAAGTGTGTAATAATGAGATTCCCATTACTTTTCCTGAAACCAAACACACCCATTAGCCTTAGATAAGATTATTAATGGGTTAGTCCAACATACTCACGGAAAAATAAGATATTAATGATTTAGAATGATAACATAAAAGGTATCAATAATGCAAGATAACATTAATACGTGTTAAGTCCTTAACTATATCAGTGGCAATTCAAGATACGGTTTACATCAGAACTATCGCTCTAACAGAATCCAACCAAAAACAAATCAAATCAAAATCTTAAAAATGATTCTAAGGACCACACAAATAAAAAATGGACACACAAATGAAATTTTAGAAAGGGAAGAACTCATTGAAAAGAGAGCTTCCGTTGGGAGGAGAAGTCGTCGCCTTCTTTTCAAGTTTGCTGAAGATCACAATTTCTTCACCAAATTCTTGTAATCGTGCTCAAGAGAGAGAAAAATGGATCGCCTTATCATTTTTCTTTTTCATAGGAGCAAAGCCTCGTTTTTTTCTTTTTACGCAAGTGAGAGAGAGAAAAGCCCATTTTTTCTTCTAGCTTTTTATCGTATTTTTGGGTTTATTCTTTTTCTTTTAAAAAAAAACTAACAAATGAAAGACACAGTTAGATAGCATTTAGTTGAAAGGTACCTAAGATGAAAATGAAGATACATAAGAAAAAATATCATTGATAATAAAATAAAAACAATAACATGTTTTATCAATAAATATTAACATTGATGTTCTAAAATGATGGTGATATAAAATTAAGCATAGTAACTAAAAAAATAGGAATAATAAAGATAATTAATGAGGATGAAACTTAATATTTGTGTCATTAATACCTATCTTTTGAAGCATCTGTCTAGTTATAATACTAATGCAATGATAGTGATAATACTAACATACACATAAGGTCTATGGATGTTGGTGGATATAGATATAATTATGAGGGTATTTATAAAAAAATTACGTACCAAATGTCTATAAATAGGGGGAGAACAACCACAATTCAAGGTGCCCATGCAATTCTTGTGAGAATCCTCTCCTTTATTGTCATTCTCTCTTGGTGAAGAGCTTTGAAGAGGAGATCCAACCATCAGGAGATCGTGTGAATACTGTCAGAGGCTAGACGCTTGAATAGCTTAAATAACTCTTTCAAGGGAACCTTATAAGTATGTTTTCTCATACATGCTAGAGGATAGGATCATTTTTTCTTAGTACCTCAAAGTTTTGAATATCCGATTCGATATATTCAACTACATTCAATGTTTTGATCAAAATTTCAAAAGGCTTATTTACTATAGAACCCAACACACAGCACGCTGGGTCCTCCTATGTATTATATCTTGCTCTAGAAAATAAGAAGTGGTAATAGAGAGATCAAATTAGCATTCTCTAAAACCAAGAGAGAACCGGTTTACCAAACACACCCCGATATTGGCGGTGCTTAAGTTTTCCTGAAATTGAAGGGTAGGTTTAGGTTTAGAGTTTAGATATTACCGAATCACTCTAGACCTTACTGGGCCATGAATATATATGGATTAGTATATGCTAACCTTCACTATTTTAGCAGTATTTGACTATTAAGTCCATATAATTATATGTACATGAATATATTGATGGGGGGGGATACACATAGGATTTCAAAATACATGAATAAGGACTTAAAAATCGATGACTACATACATCTATACATGCATGCATATCAGCCATATCGTTTGATGTTTGATCTATGTTTTTATTCAATAAACCTCCTTATGTACATCTCCAGACTCCTAGGTGTATTCATACCATTGCCGGAGAACCCTAGATTTCCTTGGACTCGAGTCCCCGACTCTCTGCCAAGAGAGAGAGAGATTAAATTAGCCTAATTCCGTAAAATTTTAGAATAAAAGTGCTTTCCCATAATTCTTTAAAGGGTAAATAGCCCCATCTATCCCAAACTTTTGAAATTTTCCCTAATCTATCCCATACTTTTTTTTCGCCCCATCTATCCCAACCTTTTTTCTCTTTCCTCAATCTATCCCAGCGTCTGTCCACGTCAGCCGCCTCCCTCCCTCCTTCTCTCTCCCTCCCTCCCTCTCTCTCCCGGCGGATGTCGAATTTGTTCATGGAAGTGACGTCGGAGGGCGGGCGATCCAGCGGGAAGGCCGCCTTCTTTCGGATCCTCGGAGGCTCCGTGACGAAGGCTAAGAAATTTTGGATGGCTCCCGTTGATGACGGAGTGCAGTTGACGGAAGAATTCTCCGAGCATCTAGTCGTGATGGTCAACGGCATCGTTGGAAGGTATTGTAATCTTATATATTTTATTATTATGATTTTCTCTTTGTTGGAAATTTTCGTACTCAATCGCCAGTGGCTTATCTTTTACTTGAATCCCGTCGCCGTTGCAAGTTCTCCAGTGCAGATGATTGGAAGTATGCCGCGGAGCAGTTCATCAATAAACTTCCAGGCAAAGTTACTGTCTATCGTGAGTTCTGTTCTTCCCTCCGTAGGTTTATTATGATTCCATTCACGCCAGAGTGCCCATCGATCACAAATCTGAAGAGCCGAAGAGGCGATCAATCGTAAGGATCGAGTAGCAAATTCCGTTCATCAGATTCGGTCTTCGAAAGGCCTAAATTGGAAATGGAAAATAGAAATAAGACTCAGGACGCGAGAGAGAGAGCTTGATCCAGGCAAATTGCTTCTGACTTCCTAGTCAGAGCAACTACTTCACTTTGACGTTTGATGGCGTGGATATGATGGGCGAGAGATTAAGCGAAGAGGTAGCTCCTTAAATGAACGACTCGTCGACCAGTTCTAGAGAGAGAAAGAGGTTGAACGTCGTTCTTTTGCAGGTGCTCGCATTGGTCAAACAGAGACCCGGGTTAAAGAGGATCTCATTCGTCGCTCATTCTTTGGGTGGGCTGATAGCTAGATACGCTATCGGTAAGCTTTATGGGCCTACTCCAGATGGAGAAGCGTTGACCGGTAGAATTGCTGGATTGGAGCCAATAAATTTCATAACCGTTGCCACACCGCACCTAGGTTCAAGGGGGCACAAACAGGTTTGAACAACCCTTTTTTAAATTCAGAACGTTTGTCTTGTTTCGAAGTCAACCTCCGAGATTTTTAAAATAGGCCATTTTGACGATGAGTTCAGTTTCCTATTCTTCTGGGTCTTTCTTTCTTGGAGCGAAGTGCTTCCAAGACTGCCCATTTAGTAGTAGGGAGAACAGGGAGGCATCTATTCCTCACAGATGGTCAGAGTGGGAAGCCCCCGTTGCTTCTTCAAATGGTCAACGATTGCGAGGACATCAAATTTAGGTTCGGCTTTATACAGCGCGTTGACTTCTTGTTTATAGATGGGTCAAGTTGGCTAGTTTATTCATTGCCAGGTCAGCGCTGACCTCCTTCAAACGCCGCGTTGCCTATGCCAATGCAAATTTTGACCGTATCCTTTTTAGGGAGTTTTTGTGCGAATTATCAGATAAACCCTCCTTTCATCTTCGAGTGTTTTAATTCAACTGAAATAGATATGGTGGGTTGGAGGACGTCGTCAATTCGGCGGCAGCATGAGCTCCCTAACGTGAGTTTCTCTTCCGCTTTTGAGAATATTTCTCGCCGTGTTTCACATTCAGATTAATCGCGGGAAGTTAATTTTCTTCATGTTTTCTAGCCCCAACTTCTTGTGAGCGATGAGAGGTATCCTCATGTAATGTACATGGATAGGGGACGAGCGCCATCTGGCGATCAGGAAGCACCATCACCTGAGACATCTCAACATGATGAACTGGAAGGTCAGTTGGGTTGACTTTTTTGGACTGTACGATTCAGATGACTCCACGCGACTGATATATTTGCAGAGGTAATGATCAGAGGCCTCGCAGAGGTGCCATGGGAGCGAATCGACGTTAGTTTCAAGAATAGCACTCAGAGATACATCGCCCACTCAACTATCCAGGTCAACGCCCGCAGCCTTCTTTGGCCTCGCACCGCTCGATCACTCGTTGAGACCGGGAGAGAGAGGGAGGGAGGGAGGCCGGGAGAGAGAGGGAGGCCGGGAGAGAGAGGGAGAGAGACGGAGGGAGGGAGGCGGCTGACGTGGACACGACGGCTGACGTGGACACGATGCGGGCGCCAACTGGACTTAATTAAGTCCATGTCAGCGGCTGGGATAGATGGGGCGAAAAAAGAATTATGGGATAAGATTAGGGAAAACTTTAAAAGTTTGGGATAGATGGGGCTATTTACCCTTCTTTAAACTTGTCAGAAAGAAAGTGTCTACGTGGCTCTGACATAATGAAGTCATCCTGCGTTTTCCCACTATGGCGGAAGCTACCTTCTTCTGCAGGTGGAATACTCTTTCTCGCCATTTCATCCCCAAAATCCTTCATCTTCGACCAACCAGAGAACTCCTTCCATCTCTACACATCTCTCGCCGCTTTATATTCCCTGGGCTCTCTCTCTTCAGCAAAACAAGGGCCATGGGTTCTCTCTCGAAAACTCACGAGCCCCTCAAGTACCCTCCAGCGCGTCGCGATGAATCCATCATCGACGATTACCACGGTGTAAAGGTCGCAGACCCGTACCGCTGGTGAACACTCTCGACAAGATCTCTTCTCCCTTCTATTTAATTCTTCTTGCTTTTTCCATCTCTCCTTCTCTTTCATTCTTCTTCCACAGGCTGGAAGATCCGGATGCAGCGGAAGTCAAGGAGTTCGTGGAGAAGCAAGTAGATCTGACAGAATCCCTGCTGCAGACTTGCGAGGAGAGAGATAAATTAAAGGGACAGATCACTTCCTTGATGGATCATCCGCGTTACGACACTCCTTTTAGGAGGAAGAACAAGTATTTCTATTTTCACAATTCTGGGCTTCAAGCGCAGAGTGTTCTTTTTGTCCAAGAGGGTTTAGAAGGGAAGGCTGAAGTGCTTTTGGATCCCAATTTGTTGAGTGATGATGGAACTACTTCTCTGAGCATTTACTCTGTTAGCCATGATGCGGAGTACTTGGCTTATGGGCTTAGTGCAAGTGGAAGTGATTGGGTCACCATCAAGGTGATGAGAGTGGAGGACAAGAACACAGAGACAGATTCTCTCTCATGGGTGAGAAATCTCTCTGCTTCTCACCCTTTTTGGTTAATTGAGTAATCTGCTGTTCCTTGATTTATGGTTAATCTTCTACAGGTGAAGTTTTCGTCAATAAGTTGGACCCATGATAGCAGAGGCTTCTTTTACAGCCGTTATCCGGCTCCCAAGTAAGGTTCCTGTTTTGGTTGATTATGAATTCCGGGGTCTGTTGCTAATTATGCTGTCGGCAGGAATGGTGGAGATTTTGATGCCGGTACAGAGACAAATATTAATCTGTATCATGAACTGTACTATCACTTTCTTGGGACGGATCAGTCAGAAGATGTGCTGTGTTGGAGAGACCCAAAGAATCCAAAACACATGTTTGCGGGTCAGGTTACTGAAGATGGGAATGTGAGTACTGGTGGGAGAGAGTCGTATTCTTTGTGTGAGATAGGTTAAATTTTCATTCTTCGGCCAGTCAGTTGTGACTCTCTGTTTTGAGAAATTGGATTATATACTGTTGTGCATGAAAAAGAGAGAATGAGAGTTGAGGGAGAGCATTAGAGCCTGGAGAAGAGAGAGGGGTATTGTGAGCATGAGAGAGGAGAGAGAAAGAGGGTTTATTAGTTCTCTCTTCAACACTCTACCTCCACCATCCCCCTGTCGTACAGTCTCAAATCTTTAATGGTTTTCTGCATCTCCCTTCTAATCTTCCTTTGAAATATCATACCCTGTTTCAAACTGTTCAGTAAAATTATCTATCACATTCTTTGTCCTTGTAATACAATACATGTTATTTTTTAACCCATGCCAGAATGTCGTCTGTCAAAATGTTATTATTCTGTCTTGATTCCACATCTTACCATCTTAAACTTTAAAATACTTTCAGTACCTGCTCTTATATATCACCGAAGGATGCGATCCAGTCAACAAACTGTACTACTGCAACCTCTCTTCTCTTCCCAATGGGCTTCTTGCCATCCATGAGAGCAGATCCATGCTTCCCTTCATCAAGCTCATCGACAACTTCGAGGCCAGCTATGAAGCTGTAGCCAATGATTCAACAGAATTCATATTTCTCACCAATAAGCAAGCTCCAAAGTACAAGCTAGCTCGGGTGAACCTTAATTCACCTGATGAATGGACAGATTTGGTGAAGGAACATGAAAAGGATGTACTTGAATCAGGGAGAGCTGTTAATAAAGACCAGATTTTGGTAAGTTACCTGAGTGATGTGAAGTATCTTCTTCAAATCAGGGACTTGAAGACAGGTTCCTTGCTCCATAATTTGCCTATTGAAATTGGATCAGTTTTTGGGGTCTCTGGTCGAAGAGAATACAGCGAAGTGTTCATCGGATTCACCAGCTTCCTTACTTCTGGTATCATATACAAGTGCAATTTAGCCACAGAGACTCCCCAATTGGAGATTTTCCGGGAGATTGTGGTTCCTGGGTTTGACAGGACTTGCTTTGAAGTTAAACAGGTGAATCATATAGTCGAAGAATTTTTTTTATTGTCGGATTATTTATGGTGGGTATGTTGTAGTGTATCCTAGTTTTTTGTATGCCTACACATGTTATCTACATCTATTTCAAGTTCAAGAATGCTGTATGATGTCTGCTAAATCAGTCTTCCATTACTTGAAGTTAATTAGGCAACCTTTTTGAGGGTTGAGGAATTTTGCTGTTGCGAAATTATTTTGGTAGTTTTGTTTATTTTTTTATAAATTTTCACTTTAAACCCTGACTCTCTCTTAAAATAAAAAATGCTGTATGATGTCCACTACTCAATCTTCAATCACTGGAAGTCACACATGTAAATCCTAGGGTTGAGGAACTTTGTTTTTGTGAAATTTTTTTGGGGCTTTACAGAAATATCTAAAATCAACTGATGGATCCCATCACTGCAATCTTCTATACTCAGGTCTTCATCTCTAGCAAGGATGAGACAAAGGTACCAATGTTCATCGTCTCTAAAGAAGGACATCCCATTGGATGGATCTCATCCCTGTTTATTGTATGGATATGGAGGATTTAACATAAGCCTCACACCGTCATTCAGTGTGAGCCGAATTGTTCTAACAAGGCATTTAGGTGCCATTTTCTGCATTGCAAATATTCGTGGCGGTGGAGAGTATGGAGAGGAGTGGCATAAAGCTGGTTCCTTGTCCAACAAGCAGAACTGCTTTGACGATTTTATCTCTGCAGCAGAGTTTTTGATCTCTGAGGGATATACAAACCCAAAAAAACTTTGCATTGAGGGTGGAAGCAATGGGGGGCTTTTAATAGCAGCTTGTGTAAACCAGGTAAAATAAGCAAGTTAAAAGTTTTAGCTTTAGTTGACTATAATATGCTATTTTGATGACTGCAGAGACCTGATCTGTATGGTTGTGCTTTGGCCCATGTTGGCGTCATGGACATGCTTCGGTTCCATAAGTTCACCATAGGTTAGTAAATTTAGTTGTTGAATTAAAAATTGATATTAATATATCTTATTTATTCCTTGATTGCTTTGACCAGGCCATGCCTGGACCAGTGATTATGGGTGCTCTGAAAAGGAAGAGGAATTCAGATGGCTTTTCAAGTAAGCTCCTTGGGTTTCTCTGTTTCACTCTTCAAATTAATTTTTTGTTTTATAATTTATAATATTGAACATCAATTTGAGGTATATTACTCTAGATGTGTTTATTTTCATAATTAGATACTCACCGCTGCACAATGTGAGAAGGCCATGGGAGAAGAGCAATCCAAATTGCCAGTACCCGCCAACTATGCTTTTAACAGCTGATCATGATGATAGGGTCGTGCCATTGCACTCTTTGAAACTTCTAGCAGTAAGTTGTTCTGATGATCAATCAATTTTATGTTCATGAATTTTGTAGACATAAGTTTTTGGCCTTAAGGTTTTAGTTTTGTCCATCAGTTTTTTTATAGAAAGAAGGAAAGGGTTGGCGCTGAAAACATACCATGAACTCTAATTAGTCTGTTATCTCTTTATGAAATGTGGATCTCCCAAGTTCAAGTTTGAATGTGAAGTTTTAGTTTTGTTGATATTGGTTATGAGTAATTATAAAAGACTAACTTTGACGGGCCATGTTTGTTTTTATAGACCATGCAATATATTCTTTGCTCAAGTGTGGAAAACAGCCCACAGAGCAATCCTATTATTGGGCGTATTGACCAGAAGTCGGGTCATGGAAGTGGTCGTCCTACTAAAAAGCTGGTCCAAATTTTAGCTCACATTCAAACTCCTGCCATTTTTGTTAAGTCTGCCTCTGATTTTTTTCGGTCTAACCTTTTTTCTCCTAGATTGATGAAGCCGCAGATCGTTATGGATTCATGGCAAAGATGCTGGGGGCTTCCTGGATAGAGTGATATGATGCAAAAAAAGTCAACCATTAAACGTCCGTTGTGTCTGGAGGATGTGAGGGACATTGGATAACTATCCTGTATTTTGTTTTCCATTTGGGTCTTTGAGTTATCATTTATCCCTCTTCTTGTTAAAGATAGATGAAGAGTACAAAAAGAGGGAAAATCCTGAAACCCCAGAGGATATTTGTTCACAGACGACTTCTCCTCTTAATCATAACCTTTAACCCTCCCATATTTTACCATTTTAAACTGCGTGTAATCCTTTTAGATTAGTGACATGAATGTCACAACTTTTCTTTTTGCAATGTAAGTGAAAAATGTCAGTTGTCCTTCACCTTGGGTTGGCAGTCCAGCCTCTTGGGTCCTTAATCTAGGTTTTTCTCCTCATTTCTCTTTAACTATGATTTTTGAGTGATATGTTGGTGAAAATGATGTCATTTGTATTGTGCAATTGGAAACTGTTAACTTTGCTTTCAGCGTGCTCAGGTGCTTACCTAAGTATATGTGAGGGTCACTTGGTGCTCTTACTGTATAAGTTCTGTGAGGCTAGATGGAACATTGCATTTTAGTTAATCAGAGAGAGTGAATGGTGCAATTGATCACTTGGTGATATTCAATGATACACAGAATAAAGGGCCGTAGCTTTTTAAAGTGATTGTAAGCAAGAGTGCAAATGCAACAGAGATGGACTCTTAGGATCACTCTGTCACTTATATTGGAAGGTAGCAGGCAGGTAAGAGGAGGTACAGTGATACCACCTCAAGCAGCGGGCAATGGCCGAGGATGCTGGCATCTATAATGGAGGCAAGGAGAGCTTTTGGCAGCAGGGGACAATGGTGAAGGCAACAATTGTAAGTGGAATTGAAGAGAGCAAGACAGCTGTTGGCAGTGTAGGGCAATGGTTGAGATCTAGGAGGAGAGGGAACAATGATTTAGTGGTGGAAGGTGATAGCAGAGATTGATGATGAAGATCGAAATAATCCATCATACTTTTAGCTCTCATACGAGGACATACTAATCTTTCTACTCATGCCGAGTGTCTCAATTAGTTCAATTTATTTGGTCTCTGTTAGAAAAAGGAGAACACGATAGGAGAGAAATATATAGAGAGGAGAGAGAGAGAAAGGAGAGAGAGAGAGAGGGAGAAAGTGGGCTTCAGCCCAATAGGGGAGAGAGAAGAAGAAGGGGTTTTAACACTCCCCCTCAAGTTGGAGCGTGGAGATCAAACATGCCCAGCTTGGATCCAATGGTCTCATATGCAGGGCCCAGTAGGGCCTTAGTGAAGATGTCTGCCAGCTGATGTGCGGAAGCGACGTGTGGGGTACAGATGGTACCATTATCGACATACTGTCGTATGAAGTGGCAGTCAATCTCAATATGCTTCGTCCTCATATGGAACGTAGCATTACTGGCAATAAAGGTAGCAGTCATGTTATCGCAGTACATCTGCATAGGCCCTTCTGGCGGGAAGCCAAGCTCGGTGAGAAGAGAGCGTAGCCACAGCATTTCTGCCGTGGTATCCGCCATGGCTCGATACTCGGCTTCGGCACTAGAGCGGGACACGATAGACTGCTTCTGAGAGCGCCATGTGACCAGGTTACCTCCAACATAGGTGGCATAGCCACCATGTGACTTCCGATCCTCCTTGTCGCCAGCGCACCCAGAGTCAGAGTAGGCCTCAATGCGTAGATGACACTGTCGCCGATATAAGAGGCCCTTCCCCGGAGCTCTCTTAAGGTACGCCAGAAGCCGATAGACACCCTCCAAATGGATAGTGCGAGGAGCCTGCATAAACTGACTCAAGATACTAACCGCATAGGAGATGTCCGGGCGAGTCACAGTGAGGTAGATCAATTTCCCCACAAGTCGGCGGTAGATGCCTGCATCCTCAAGAAGTGCGGTGGCATTGTCCCACCGATCCACATTCCCGCTCCATAGGTGAGGAGGCCGGCTTGCACCCCCAAAGCATCCCCTGTCTCCTCCAAGAGATCCAAGCACGTACTTCCGCTGACAAATGGACATCTGCCCCTGACGGTAAGCAATCTCAAGTCCAAGAAAGTACCTGGGGGGAGACAGATCGCGTGTGACGAAATGTTGAGCCAGATAAGCCTTGGTCGCAGTCACCTCGGCGTCGTCACTACCAGTGATGATGATGTCATCCACATACACAGCCAGGATAACACATCCATGCGGGGTGCGTTTCCGCATGACAGTCGGATCAGATACAGTAGAGACAAAGCCATACGCGAAAAGCAGCTGCGAGAACTTGTGGAACCACGCACGCGGGCTTTGCTTCAGCCCATAGATAGCCTTCTTGAGGAGACACACCTCAGACGACTCCCCCGAGCAACGTACCCGAGCGGTTGCTCCATGAATACCGCTCATCAAGGTCGCCGTAAAGGAAGGCATTGGACACGTCCAGCTGATGAAGCGGCCGGGACTCGATCCAGTGGCAATGGAGAAGAGAACCCGGATGGAGCCGAGGCGCGCCACGGGCCCGAGAATGTCTCATGATAGTCAAGACCATAGGCTTGAGAAAAGCCACGAGCCACGAGACGCGCCTTGTAGCGAGCGATGGAGCCATCAGGATTATACTTGAGGGAGTACACCCACTTGCAGGAGACAACATTGGCATCGATGGGCCGAGGAACCAGCGTCCAGGTCTCCCGCTAGATGAAGGCCGCATACTCCACGTCCATCGCCGCTTTCCACGCCGGTACCTGCAACGCCTCAATATACGACTTGGGAATTGACTCGGTTAGAACGGCAAGAGCAAGGGACTGATAGGAAGGAGAAAGGCGGGCAGGAGAGACATGATGAGCAATAGGGTATTGCGTGCACTGTCGAGTACCCTTGCGAAGGGCAATGGGAAGGTCAAGATCAGATACGGGAGGCGGTGGGGAAGGTGGGGGTGACAAGGGAGCCGGAACAGTAGCTATCGGCGAGGAGGAAGATTCCGGCTCAGATGATGGGTCAGACGGGAGGGATGCCGAGGGTGGTGACACCTCAGGTAAGGGAATCGAGACAGTCATAGGGAGGTCAATGACAGGGGTAGCGGATACCGAAGGAAGGAGGGATGGGGAGGAGAGGTCGTCGCCAGAAGGAGTAGAGGTAAAGTAGGGAATGTCCTCATGGAAGGTCACATCTGCCGAAGTAACATACCGGCGCTGATCTGGGAAGTACACACGGTAGCCCTTCTGAGTCCGAGAATAACCGACAAACACACCCTTTTGGGCACGGGGAGCCAGCTTGGATAAGCCAGGGGTGTGATCTTGGACAAAGGCAGTGCAGTCGAACACTCGAGGTGGTAGAGAGAAGAGATCAGCAGCAGGAATCAATCGCTGAAGGGGAATAGCACCTCCAAGAGCGGCAGATGGAAGGCGGTTCACCAGGTATGTAGCAGTCAGAACAGCTTCGCACCAGAGATACTGAGGTACCCTCATAGCAAGTAGCAGTGTGCGTACCATGTCCAAGAGGTGTCGATGTTTCCGCTCTGCCACCCCGTTCTGCTGCGAGGTGTATGGGCAGGTGGTCTGATGAACTATGCCATGGGCCAGACAGAGTTCCTCAATCGCCTTCTGAGTAAACTCAAGTGCATTGTCCGTGCGGAGGACTTTGACGATCGTGTCGTACTGGGTAATAATCTCAATTAGAAAGTGCTGAACGCGAGAAAGTACCTCCTGTCGACTCTTCAGGATATATGTCCAAGTCGCCCGGGTGTAGTCATCAACGAACACCATGTAGTACTTTCCTCCTGTAGGCGATGGATGCGGGGCCGGACCCCAAACGTCACAGTGGACCAAGTCAAACGAGCGATGGGTAGGTAGACTAGTGCGCGATGGATACGACGATCTATGGTGCTTCCCTAATTCACAAGA
The DNA here is from genome assembly GCA_024174645.1 of Lemna minuta. NCBI lineage: Eukaryota > Viridiplantae > Streptophyta > Magnoliopsida > Alismatales > Araceae > Lemna > Lemna minuta. Next base: position 9,455,296 of record CM044108.1, read on the forward strand.
CTCACAATGAAACTCCGATAAGTGTAACCAAGGTAGAGTTTCTTTAAGTTTGACAAAACTAGGGTGCCCCAATCGACAGTGCCACAGAAAAGAGTCATGAAGGGAACTAGAGGAAGCAGAGAGTGCAAAAAGGGCTTGAAGTCCCGTAGATGGAGAGTCAGCCACTAGCTCGTAGATGCCTCGTTCGTTCTCACGGCCTAGTCCAATCCTCCGGCCCGTGTCGAGATCCTGGAAGACGCAGTGATGGGGAAAGAAAAACACACCACAGTGAAGGGCTTTAGTGATCGCACTGATGGACAGTAGATTTGCAGGGAATCCAGGAATGTACAGGACGTTCTGTAGAGGAAGGGAAGAGGTGGCACGAGACTGGCCAGACCCAAGGACAGGGCAGGAACGACCGTCAGCAATACGGACGTCAGGAATGGAGGTTTCAGGCCGATAAGCAGTGAGGACAGAGGGGAAGCCAGTCATATGAGAAGATGCCCCCGAGTCAATAACCCAAGAAGTAATATGAGGAGTTGAGATAGACGGCGTACCTGGAGAAGAGCCCCATCCTCCCGCATATGACACCAAGCTGCTCGTCAGTGCCGCAAGACTGGCTGATAGTGCCGTGGTCGGACAAAGTGAGGAGGCCCGTGATGCCTGAATGTAGGCCAGCTCCGAGGGAGATAGGGCGAGGCTGACTGTTCCCGATGCCGAGGGAGTAGTCGATGATGACCCGTCCGCCGTGGACAGAGTCGAGGATGTCTTGCCTCCAGAGGCAGCCATAGCCCAAGCAGGCTTCAGAGGATGAGAAGGCTGAGTGACATCAGAGGATGACGACACGGTGGTCGGCTCGGCCATGTGGAGATCAGCGCTAGGAAGATGAACCGGCAGCTATGGGATATGTGGAGAGCAGCGGATGCACTTGATGGCAAGGTGGCGCCCGGCCGGGCTTGATAGTAAGACATAGGTAGGGCGACGACCGGTTCGATAGGCAGGACGGCGGATACCAGGGCTGGTGGGTATCCGGGAGACGACGGCGGATAGCAGGATGGCGGATAGCAGGGCAGCGGCGAATAGCAGGACGGTGGATAGTAGGACGGCGGCTATCAGGACGGAGGATAGCCGGGCGGCAATGGCAGGACGAGGGGTAGCAGGACGGCGGCTATGGCAGAGCGGAAGGGATACGGGGATAGCAGGATGGCGGCGGATAGCAGGATGGCGGATAGCAGGGCAGCGGCGGATAGCAGGACGGCGGATAGTAGGACGGCGGCTATCAGGACGGAGGATAGCCGGGCAGCAATGGCAGGACGAGGGGTAGTAGGACGGCGGCTATCAGGACGGAGGATAGCCGGGCGGTACAGCAGGGCGCCGGCTGGGCAGGGCGCAACGACTGGGCAGGGCGTGACAGCCGGCAACGAGCGCGACGCAGCAGAGGCGCAGGCAAGCACGACATCGTAGGGCGCAGCGAGCTAGGGACGCACGATGGCAGGGCGCGACGGCTGGGCAGGACGCGACAGAGGGGCAAGGCGCGACGGTCAAGCGCAAGCAGGGCGACGACCAGACGCTTGATCGGCGGCCGGGCGTGGCGACTGGCAGTGGCGATGACGCGACGGCGGCAGGGCGATGAGCGAGGCGCCGCAGGCGACTGACCAGCACGCGACGGTTGACGGATGGGCAGGGCGCGACGGAGGGCAAGACGCGACGAGGTCAGGGCGCAGGCCACACGACGACGGCTGGCAGCAAGGCGCGACGGCTGGCAGGGCGACGACCAGACGGCGCTGCAAGGCACGGCGCTGCAGGGCGACAACCGGACGCGACGGTTGTCGGATGGGCGGGGCGCGACGAAGGGCAAGACGCGACGACGATGGGGCGCAGGCCACACGACTGCAGTAGGGCTGGCTGAAGCAGATGGCGGCGGCACTGAAGCAGATGGCGGCGGCGCTGTAGGAGATACCAATGGCGGCGGCGTCGCAGGAACCCTAAGATTTTTCTCGCTCTGATACCATGTTAGAAAAAGGAGAACACGATAGGAGAGAGAAGGGAAAACAAAAATAATGTTTGATTAGACGTGTACATGCACGCGATAGAGAAATATATAGAGAGGAGAGAGAGAGAAAGAGAGAGAGAGAGAGGGAGAAAGTGGGCTTCAGCCCAATAGGGGAGAGAGAAGAAGAAGGGGTTTTAACAATCTCCGTGTGGATAAAATGATGATCAATAAACAAAATTATCATATATATAAATGAATGAGCTATTAAATTGGTAACTGGTCAATCTTATACTTTCAAACTTTTATGTAATATTCAATTATTCATATATAAGCATTCATACGGGAGATGATGGTCAAATTTTTAGATTTTTCTTTTTTTAGATGAATGTATTTCCCAAGTCTAAAGTGATAGTGATTTTCATAAATTTATTATTACATAGAGAACCAAGCCAAGTTATATCACAATCAAGGCAAATAGAGGTAGATAAGCAATTGCCAATGGGTAGGGCAAGAGCTTGCCAGAATTACAGCACAAGCGAGGTGACTAGAATAAGACAATAGTAGAGGGTAGTCAGTAATGGATATCATGTGACCTATAAGCCAAATCAAACTTAAGAATGATCATGTTTTGACTGTGACTTTTCTAAAGTCTAAATTAGATATGACATAAAGTACTCATAGGTGACTGTGTGATCATCTTGATGAATATTATGTGGCCTATATGCCTATCACACTGCCATGTATCTCATTTAAATTCAATAAAATGAAATTAATATATTGTTATTCTTGTGTGATCTTTGCAATGAACTCCATGAACTTATGAAATGATGAAGTGAATGACTATGATGAGATCATATTATAACAATTGCTAGTCTTTAAATATATCTTAAATATATTCTAATTTGAGGGATATTCAAGAACAACATAGATTTATCCATAAAGAATAACATGTCACGGTTGTGTATGTGGTTCTTTGACTTGAGACACCAAGGACGTCTTATAAATTAATGATCGTGTTTTGATTATGACTTACAAATTCCTACTCACGGGATCTCTAAAATGTCATATATTGGATACAGCATGAATTCCTCAATAGTTTTGCTACCTATTCCTAAAAAGGATAAAAATATCAGCCCCACTTGGGAAATATAAAAAAAATAAATCTCCTCTTAAAGGAAAAGCCCATTATGACGCTCTTTAGAGTAACGTTTTCTTGATTGGACAATGCACGTGCTAAATGCACGCCGCATGGCGCTGCATTGTTGCGCCACTTGTGCACATTGCCATCTGATGAGCCTTGTCAACAATGCCTAAAATCTATTTTATTAAGATTCATAAAAATATGCAGAAAGTACAAGCTAATTCCAAAAAACCCTGTAGAAATTTGGGGAAAAATCTATAAAAAATGAAAAATTTCAAAAAAAAAGGTAAAATTCAAATACTCATATCTTTTCATAGAAAACTCATTTTACGATGAAATTTGTATCATTTTGATCTGCATCATGACCTCTCTCGTTGCATAATAAAACTCAAAATTAACCACGATAAAAAATGATAAATTTGCATTCATCTCGCTTCATCATACTCTACTTTATTTTAACCCATTAAGGATTAAATTTAAGAATTGAAATATTTTAACCCTCCTTTTGACTTAGGGATGTGAGCCCATTTCCTAAGGATGTGAGGGTTTGATGACCTCTTTCAAGGAGTTATCTAAACTTCTCTAATTGACCCCACTCTCTTTTTATAAGGTGGTAAAGGAGAATCACAAGAAAGAATGAATCTCTACCCTTGATCCCAAAGAAGATGCATCTCCACCGTTGATAAATGAACTACTAAAGTCTCAAATCTAAAAATTCTTGAATCATCCATTTTTGTTTTGGCTCCCTCTTATCATCAAGCAACAAGAAGTAAAAGGAAAGGCTTAGGCTCAAGCTTCGCATTATTCAATGTTGAAGCTTGTTGTGAAGGAAAGATCAAGCAGATGAATGATGTCAAATCTAGCTTAATTGCACCCAACCTAGGATTGACATAAAAATGAGGTTCATTTGATGATTTAGATCTATTTTTTGTTTTTAATCCCCTCCATGGATATTATAGAACTTATTTTATTTTTTATGTAGTAGGATTATCATCATTCCATGATAAAAACTCTCATATATCCATCATTCACTCATCAACTATCACTTCTCTCATTTCAGCTTTCTCTCCATTTCATTACCCCATTTTCTTCTCATCCTAATCCTTCCTTAAATAAATAAATATATATATATATATAGAGAGAGAGAGAGAGAGAAGGATCTAAATATAATATTAGAATAAAATCCACATTGTACTCATCATGTCAAGGCCACACATATCCCCATAATGTTATCTTATCCATCTTCCACTTATAAGTCTCTTTGGAAAACTCCCGATAATTCTCTTTGGAAGACTCTAGTCTCATTAGTTTGGCTCAGTGAGAATTTGACCCTGAATCATTATAATTATTAAGGAAATAAAAAAAATTTTTGCATGAAATTGACTCCAAACAATGACTAAAAATACCCCAATATCAATAATCCCAATAGGGGCCTAAGGGGTAACCTAATATGGACCTAGTAATTCGCCCAACATGGACCAAGTAGCATCTTCTTCGCTAATCTTTGATTCGAGATTCAAACACATTCATGTTTAATATTTGATGATTTGAAAATCAAGCAACATTCAAAAGTTGATGCCATCTCTCGTTGTCACCAGACATGCCAAATCGATCAGCTATGAAGACAAGGTCATATAGGCCTTAGCAAAGTTGAGCTCGCCGTGCTAGCCACGAAAATTGCATATGCATATATATGCATCATTATTGTCTAATTTCAAAGAATGTGATAAACACTATCATTTTTTTATGAATTTCTCACACTCACCATGGCATTGAACTCAAATGCATAAATTTAATGTATTAAATTGCAATTGACTCTTGCCATTGTCAAACAATCTTGTATCAACCATGTTTTCTAGAGTATAGATGGTTCATGCTTTTTGAGTGAAGAGAATGACTTCTAGGGATGAGAGTAAAATGCATATTGTGTTTGACCTCTTAGGTATATCCAAATGCTTGGAATGTCTAAAAAAATTTATTCCATTATTTGATTAAAAAAATTAAATTGGAATGAGGAAGAAATTTCAATACTGAAATAAAAATTTATGGGATACTTGTTAGAATTTTTATTTACTCTATGGCTTGTCATAAATAATAAGCATGAGCAAGTCATTGCATCCACACGTTAAGAGACCATATTTAGTTCATATAAATACCCATCTCTCAATGACTAAATATGACATAAACATGATATTTTCCTTCTTTATTGATATTTTGATTCTAATCTCACTTGACTTCTTTCAACTTGGGTACTGAAACTCCCACATTTTCTTAGAAATTATTTGGATGCAAGGGTTTAGGAGAATTTCTAAGAAATTTAGAGTTAGTAAAGAGGAAGAAGGGGGTTAAAGAGGCCTTAGCCCAAGTGGAAGGCGCATTTCCATCAAATACAACTGCCGGAGAGGGAGAGAGGGAGTACGAGGTATTAGAAGGAAGAGGAAAATGAATATCTCGAAGGAAACTTTTCTCGCGGTTTCTCGTTTGCCACGGAAGGAACTTTCTTTCGGTCAAAGACTTTGTTGGGATTGATTGAGCTCAAACGGGAATGTAAGGCGGTATCACTGACCAAATGGCACGCCAACGGTCATATCAGGCATTCTCGGTGCTCCCTAGAACTGTTGCTGCAAGCTCCATGACAATCATGCGTAGTATCCTTATGAAATATTCAGTCTAATGCGCTTAAATGAATATTGCGCAAAATTAGATTTTTATTCCGAGAAAGAATGAACGAATTTAATTTCAATTAGATGGCCGCAAGCCCGAGTTGAAAAGGAAGATGCGGTCTAATCCATTCGAAATCTCTGCAATTCTTTTCTCTGTAAACGAGTCGTTTACAACTACACGAGTAATAGAACGGGATTTCGATCAGAAATATTGACACCATGAACAGATCATCAGTAGACGTTGATCGTTGACGCCCAGTGATCAACACTCCCTTGCGGCACAGGGGCGGACGCAGAGCAACGAGCGCTTGAAATGGCAGCGATTATTGCCTTCTGGGCTTCCGTGGACTTCCGTCTTCGGAGCAACGAGACGACTTGCGCCAGGAGAGGCGCGTCGCAGGGCATCACTATCGGGCCGTCGCTAGGTAGACCGAACTCTTCTTCGGACATGACGAGGAGCTCCCTGAAGACCGAGCTGTCGAGGTACGCCAGCGGAACCACGAAGCGGCTCCCGTCTCGAGTAGACCACGAAGTTTCCCTTACCGGGAGCCTTCGGAGAGGACGAGCCGCTGCATTCCTCTGCAGCCGGCTTCTCGGTCTGCCTGGAGAAGGAGATCTTTCGTCTGCTGGCAACGGCCATCCTGTGCCACTTCCTGGCCATCTCGAGCAGTCTCTTGCCGCTAACCATGATGGAGGTCTCTTTGAACGCTGAGTTCTTTCTTAGAAGGGTTTTTGCGGAGGAGAAGGCTGTTCGTAGAAGAGGGACTTCTCTCCCCTGTTTATAGACAAAGCCTTTGGCTAGCCAACAGATCTGCGATGAGAGCAGCCCATGTGAGGCTGGTCGCTGATTTGATTTGGGCAAGAGCAGTGGCCCCATAGCATCATCAAGGAACCTGACAATTCAATGGAGGTCCACCATGTGACAAGACGGAAGTCCCTCCAAGACCCGGTGGGTGCCAAATTATTTGAAAGTTATTTTCTCCAACGTCTCTAGCAAACACCGCAAATGTCTCTAGCAAAATGATTAAAATATGGCAAGTAATGGATTTTGGATAGCAAGTTACATCAAGTTGTAGGTCCAAGAATCTCTTGAACTAGTGGACAAGAACACGGATTTGGATTCATACAAAAATCCCAAATTCACCTGTGATTAATGGGACATAGCATTCATGTTATTACCTGATAAAGGTGAGGGATGTTTACCCAACTAGATGATGTTGAACCAAGGGAAATAGTTGGAGTTGCCATTTTATGTGGAGTTGAGGATAGGTGCCGAGGGATCTTCATCTTTTTCGCGTAGGTTTTACTTTAAGTCAACTTGTTTTATTTTATTTTACTCCAAAAACCACATTGTTAATTTAAAGGTAGAACAATAAATGAAGTAAAATTTCATCGAAAGTAACATTTGAAAACTTGGCCATGTCGAACAATAAATGAAGTAAAATCCTTCAATTTAGTCAAAATCTGACAATAAAGGTAGAGTGTTTATTTCTTCAGGGTAAACTTTTGTCTCACAATGACGTTGATTTCAATCAAGTCGACGGTACACTGTAGGAATGAAAGGTTACTATGATTGGTAAGTGAAATTATGACCTCTGAAAGATTTCATGATAAAGAATATATTGCATTAAATGTATTCTTATCTGTTTTAAATGCATCAATCTAAGCTTAAATGCACAGATACAAATACATTTATGCGTATGTAATAAAGAAAAATTGAATTTTGGTACATCCCTTTCTTGTATTGAGTTTCATACAATTCTAATTCAAATCGCTCCTTTATATACTACAGTTCCCTGATCATTTCTTATATATCTTTTATGAATCTCCATGGTATCGAATCATACATCCAATGAAAGTGCACACATGATCATTTATCAAACCATATATTTATATGCATGTGATGATTTAACACAGTTGTATGTATGGTTAGAGAAATATCTATATCAATAAAATCTTGTGCATGGTTATCTTCTTCATTGAATCATAAGTTCTTGCATCTGTGTTTCTTCCAATGTAATCTTACATTGCAGCCCGCATGTAATATCTCTCTCTCTATACACAGATCACGAATAATTATTTGTAAGTACCTTGCTACTATGACCAGATTGATAAATTTTCATGTCTGAGATTACTTAAATATTAATAGAAAATAAAATTAAGAAAATTATAATCATTTAAGGTACTCCCAGTAATTTCCCAACTCTCATTCATCTTTTGAGCTACATCGAAGAGGATTTTAAATATTCTTACGACATAATTCTGACTTTCAACATCATTATGGAGATGATTTTTTTGAGATACTAGGATTTTGAATCCTTTTCTTTTTCTTGTTCCATGTTAGGAAGAATGACAGAAGAGTTCCATTTGGGGGCTGATTTGTTGGTCTTATTGTCTTTAAAATTTCAATGGTGAAAATCTTCAAGGGTCAACTCAAGGAATAATGAACTAAAATTAAAGTCAAAATAATGAGATCGTTAGCGGTGAGGCCATTAAATAGGGCTACATCGAAGAGAGAAGACAGAGATAAGTAAGGAACATAGGAAGCTAAAACAAATAGGATAGTTCACACCATGAGTGGCCATTGAGGAGATGATGGTTTCTCAAGTAGGCATCCGAGGAGACAGTTGCACTAAAAGAGACGCAGCACAAGCGAGACACATGCAAGTCGGCCGAGGAGATAACTTTTAGGGGTCCGCCGAAGACATAATGGCTCTTCTCATGGTACAAAACGACCACTGCTCTAAAAATATGCTGCATTGAACTTGCATGCAGGTTGGCCAAGCAGACAGCCATGATTGGTTCATCGAGAAGATGACAGCCATGATTCTTCATTTTTTTCTTCTTCTCTTTTTCCTTTTTTTCTGTTTTTTTCTAGCACCTTCTTTCGTTTTTGTATTTTTTTATTTAAGTTGAACAAAGACTTGGGCTGATCGAGTATCTAGGGTGTTTTTGGTTTATTTCAAATTTTGGGATATTTTGTAGTTTTTTTGAGGCTGCATATATTATTCGTGGTATTAAACTTAGGCAAATATATTTTGTAGTTTCTAGAGCTTGATCATATTATCTCTTTTAATTTTTCAGTTATATTGTCTTACAGTTGTGATTTGCTGAAGATCACTCAAATTCCTCCGTTTAATTACGATCATATGATTTTAATCTGATCAGCCTCAATGAAACTGAGCCATTCATCTTGCCTCAAGGAATTCAATAAAAGTTAAAGAAAAAAATAAGAAATTTAAAATACTTGAAAATATTCATCTTGCTTAGGAAGTCTGAGCGCTAACAGTCATATATCCGAGCACTGACAATGCAATCATGACTGCTAATTGCATTTCAGAATGTCAGTTCGTTACTTCTCCAGTCATATTCCTTTTCAATAGTTCACAATCAACTCTAAGCAGAACTTCATGCAACATCTTTCGCGCTTTAGGTAAGTCTTAGGGCTTCAGATCTGTAGCAGATATCATTTATTGTTCAATATATCCACTCTTCGCAGCGCATCAACTGCCATTCTGAACAACGTTCAGATAGACCGCTGCGTTGCGTCACCCTCGAGAGTGCCCACCACTCACAGACTGGAAGAACAGTGGAATTCAGCACCAGCCACAGTGATAGCTGAACGAATTCACCCTCTAGTTCTGTCTTGTGCATTAAAACGGCCAAAGAAATGATCCCGCTGGTAGCAGTGGCGGGACCTCTGTCCTGTCACATTGCGGACCACCGATTGAATTGTCATGTCCCCTTACACAAATCAAATCAGAGACCACCGTCACATGGGCTGCTGTCATCGCAGATCTGCTGGCTAGCCAAAGGCTTTGTCTATAAACTGGGGAGAGAAGTCCCTCTTCTACGAACAGCCTTCTCCTCCGCAAAAACCCTTCTAAGAAAGAACTCAGCGTTCAAAGAGACCTCCATCATGGTTAGCGGCAAGAGACTGCTAGAGATGGCCAGGAAGTGGCACAGGATGGCCGTTGCCAGCAGACGAAAGATCTCCTTCTCCAGGCAGACCGAGAAGCCGGCTGCAGAGGAATGCAGCGGCTCGTCCTCTCCGAAGGCTCCCGGTAAGGGAAACTTCGTGGTCTACTCTCGAGACGGGAGCCGCTTCGTGGTTCCGCTGGCGTACCTCGACAGCTCGGTCTTCAGGGAGCTCCTCGTCATGTCCGAAGAAGAGTTCGGTCTACCTAGCGACGGCCCGATAGTGATGCCCTGCGACGCGCCTCTCCTGGCGCAAGTCGTCTCGTTGCTCCGAAGACGGAAGTCCACGGAAGCCCAGAAGGCAATAATCGCTGCCATTTCAAGCGCTCGTTGCTCTGCGTCCGCCCCTGTGCCGCAAGGGAGTGTTGATCACTGGGCGTCAACGATCAACGTCTACTGATGATCTGTTCATGGTGTCAATATTTCTGATCGAAATCCCGTTCTATTACTCGTGTAGTTGTAAACGACTCGTTTACCGAGAAAAGAATTGTAGAGATTTCGAATGGATTAGACCGCATCTTCCTTATCAACTCGAGCATAAAGCCTTCTGATTGAAATTAAATTAGTTCATTTCGTTCAGGGATAATATATTTATATATGTCTGCGTAAAATCAAGAGTTAAATGACGCTTTTGCGAAAAAAAACCGTGTCCATTAGATAAAATTGTTCAGATGAACATCTGGTCAACGATTGAAATAATACATGCCCAAGAACCGACGGCGGCAGGGTTCTCGTCCTCCACCTGGCGATGTAGACCCCTGCGTCTTGTCTGCGAGTCATCCCCATTAAAACTCTGTCTGCACGATTACAAGCCAGCGCATCACTCATCAGCCTAAATTTATGGCCATACAAAGTCTTCTATACGCGCTGACGATAGCATAGGAGTAGATCTTTGATCCGAGTTGGCGGATAATGCCCGACGGAGTTCATTTTGATTTTACGGATCAAACATGAATCCTTGGCCAGGCAGACCATGTGGACGATGTTCGAAAGTCTTTAATGAAGATGACTCGCGGACATATATGACAAGAGAGAGAGAGATTACGTACAAGCCGTCAACAACACTGATCCGTCCTGTCCGACTTGAAAGAACCGGCAGGTTCCTGACTCGATTAAAAGAAGTTTGGATCACTTTCAGATCTTATCAGAAGTTCGAATCAATCTCGTGTAATCAAGTTCGAATCAACTACGTGCAAAACTTTTTCAATGCTAGTTATTTCTCATTGCTAATTAATTAGTTGATTTTGGATTACATTATTACATTTTTATTACATCATTATATTTTTTTTTCAATCTTGAATGTGTCTTTATAATTAATTAATATAAATACATTTCAAAACCTAATTTGACATGTTTTCCATATCCATGATTCGGGCATACGCACACATGAATATATATAATATTTATTGAGTATTCATGACTAAGTAATAAAAATTTCTTTATAAAAAACTACTATATTTCATTTGGTGCATGTAAAATATTTATGTATATATGTTATTTACATTTGGTAATGTTAGACTCGTTATGATCTCGATCCTCTGCTTGATCTTACCTCCACTACCAACTTGAACACCAAATAATGCCAAGTTTGGCCTGAAGCCTCTCATTTTCCTTCCGGTAGCCTGATACTAAGAGAGAGCCAAAAAATAACAAAAAAAAAGGAAAAAAATATTCTTTTATATGTTAGGTTTAGACTGTCCTTTGGATTAATGGTGGAGATTTAGTCTTTTTTGGTGTTACCAAATGAACGGTGGAGATTAAATTCATAAGCAACGACCGTAACCACTCCTTGAGGAGGTGAGAGAGTCTAAGGAGGTGGGCCCTACAACCACTTCCTAAGAGATTGGGTTGACCACTCTCTAAGAGGTGGTAACCTTACCACTTCCCTAAAGAGGTGGGCTTTATCTCTCTCTCCTCTTATAAATATAGGTTCTTCATAAAAAATAGGAAATATCAAAATTGATTAAGAATAAATAAAAGATAAGAAATTTGACCTCTTTGACCCTTCAAAAATAACTTTGACCACCTTTGACTTGTCAAGAATCAATTTGACTATCATTGACTTCCAAGAGAAATGGAGTGACTAGTCTCCTAAAACGGTGGAATAGGTCGACCCCCCTAAGAAGGTGGTTGACTAACCTCCTACAAAGGTGGAAAGGTTTTTCCAACCTCCTAAAGATATGAAAAGGTTTAACCAACCTCCTAAAAAGGTGGAAAGGCTTGACCATCCTCTTCAAAAGGTGGAAAGATTTTACTAACCTCCTAAAAAGGTGGAGTACATGTTTTCTTCTTCTCCTTCTAGATAGTTTACATCCATGCTCCTATTAAACTTCACCTAAGTCCTTACATCCATGTAAATCGTACAAATGTGAGAATTCAAAAATTGGACTTCGAAGAAGTCAAATGAGGTTAGTCTCATATTATAATCAAAATTTAATAAATGATGCATAATAGAACTTAGTTATATTTTCACCACATTCAGCCATATAGAAATATATATTCTCTTTGTTATAGTCTTTTCAGCACTTAAACATGAAAAATGATGCATGAATGTGAATTATATTTTAGTATTATCAATAAGTACAACATCTAGATGAAAAATTTATATTAATATCTTGATACACAAGTGACCATGCCACTTCTATATGAGTCATCTCCTTGGATCTTTCTTTAAGTAGGCAAGGACTCCAAGTGCACAAGTGTAATTAACCTATAGAGACTTTCATTCATAACCCGATAATGAATGGAGTATCTAGACAATATTTTTTTTATACCCATAAGCATCATCCTTCAAAATAAAGTGAGTTTAATATAGATTTTATCCTGAAAAATGTTATCAAACTCACTCAGTAGATCGCTAAAGGGTACATCATTAAGTGCTTGCACAATGAAGACATATGGATCCACCATATAATACTTGGAAAAAAAAGGTCTCAATGTAGTTAAATATCTCAAACCATGCTTCTAGACTTTTCTTAAGACTATATTTAGCTTCATTAAGTTCTCAAACCTTGGTTAACTATCCCTTAGTAATATTTTCTAATATTTTCAAATGTTGGAGGTTGATCATATACTCCAACTTTCTAATATTTTCATATAAAAGGGCAACATTGTCATCAATTTGGACAAGCATCCTACTTTGATTGAATCGTATTGTGAGTAAAACTCTAATTTGATTCAAACAAGTCACTGGAGAGCTTGGGTAGAACCTCAATCCACCAAATAAGCTTATGATATTTCGGTTATAGTTGACATAAAAACCCATCTACAAGTAATAATATTTGCATCTGGGGAATGCGAAACAAGTGTTCTATGATAATAATGCACCAATTTCAGTATCCACCATAGCTTTCCAATGAGATAACAACAATACTTCAATGTGGTCTTTGGGAATGGACTGAAAGTTAAGGGAAGAGGTTAAAGATTTGTTAATTTTTTTTGCTAAATTTTATGACATAAATGCTAAACTATTGACCCAACTTGTTTGGATGGGCGTTCACCTCCAAAGTTTTTCTTAGACTGAATGCATACATCCATAACTAATTTATTGAAAAAAATTAAAAAAACATGTAATTCAAAGGAATTCGAAAAGAAAAGAAAGACGATTAGTTATGAATGCTTGAGAGATTGTCCCTAGACTAAGGAGTGTCTAGATGAGTTTTTGAAGTGTCCACTGTTCATACCCTCTAGATATTTTCTATTATTTGAAGAGTTTAAATACCTCCACATAAATGATTTTCAATACTTAATGCTCTGCATGAAAAAGAAGCTTCTAGTAGCTTGTTGACTCTCCTAGTTAAATATGGCTCTGCAATGTTAGATCAAGATCGATTCTCCCTTAGTGAAGAGAGTTGTAGGTTCCACACGGGAAATATTTTAAAGGGATGAGTAGCAAATGTCATAGGGAGATAAAATCAAGGTAACGAAGATTAAGAAGGTGAGTCAATAATAAAGACAAGGAAGGACACAAGATACAAAATTAGATATAGGGTGTTGGGTGCATGAACTTTTGCCTTTGTAAAATATAATAAGAATTTATGAATTACTGGAGGGTAAAGGCGATGGATCTGGTGGTTATAGCTCTAGTGTAGGCGAATTTGGTACAATGGAGTTGAGAGTGATGGAATAAGATTGGCAAGACCCAAAATTTGGATTTGCACTTGTACAAAAAAACTTTGTGAAAAGCTGACAAGGGTGATGTGTGATAACATGCAAATTATACATGAAAATATATGATTATTAATAATAATTAAGGCATAAAACATTCCATTCTAATGCATGTTATCATATTTTTTAGTGTTTATCTATCATTGTATGAAAATTAAGTTATCATCTCCAAATGTATTAATTTAGGGTTAATTATGATAAATTAATAGAAATATTTTTAAGATTATATTATCTTCATATTTATTTGAGATTATAACTAGGTTTAAATGTTAACTAATAAGCAAAATACTCTTTATACACTCATTTATTTTTCTAAATTTAAAATTCTAAAAGAAATCAATGTATTTTTTAAATAAAAATTTATTTTCTTGTTATTTTAGAATGATATATAATTTGATTTCTGATCCAATGAAAAAAATTTGGATTAATTTGGAGTTGTATCTTAAAAGATATGAATTTTCTATTTTTTGGGGATTTTTCTAGAATTTTAGAATTTTTATGAATTTAATTTGATTGATTTTGAATTAAATTCATTAAAAAGAGATTTATTTTATCCCCTGCTAACGTGGCATGGCAGCTGACGAGGTGCGAACAAAAGAGCGGCACCATGTGGCGACATATGAGACTGCCACATGTCACTCAGTGCACATGTGCGGCCGTGTGTGAGTGTGCGTGTGCGTGCGTGATAGTGTGCGTTCGCGCGCTCGTGATTAAGGAGAAAGCACCATGTTAAGGATTTTAGCTATCTCCTTATTCACATAAATCTTATATTGATAACATGCAATCTTAACATGATAAAACATGATTATTAATGCAAAATAAGGCATAAAACATTCCATTTATATGCATGTTACCATACTTTGAGTGCATTTCTATCATTCCAAGAAATTTTATGTTATAATCTCAAAATGCATTAATTTAGGGTTAATTATGATGAATTAAATATTAAAGATTTTATAACCTATCTTTACTTGAGATTATAAGTGGTTTTTAAAGTTAAATAATAAGAGAAATCATTTTTATGAACATTCATTTAATTTTCTAAAGTTAAAACCTTAAAGAAATAAATGTATTTTTGAAATAAGAATTAAATATCATGTTATTTAAATAATTTGACTTTTTAGAATGATAGATAATTAAATTTCAGACCAAATGAAAGAAATTTGGATTAATTTGGAGTCATATTTTGAAAGTTATGGATTTTACAATTTTTAGGGATTTTTTCTGGATTTTTCCGATTTTATTTATGATTTAAAACGTTTAAAATAATTAAAAAAATGACAAAAAGCGTTTAATTTCTCGCACGGGTCCTAGGTAGATGCGACGTGGCACTCAGGGCCACATGGCAGCGCCACTTGGGCCCACGCGGCGCTTACGCGGCGTATGTATATATTTTACATATTCTATATAGTAAGGGTATTCAGCCTTCCGTATATCGGAAGAGTATTCAGCCTATAAAACCGTCGTTCATTTTAAACCCGTCGCTTTCCAGTATTTTTTTCCATGTGGGACTAATCCACACGATGTGTTAAAAATGAAGGTGACGTGGCTTGATGAGGAGCGCCGGATTAAATGGATGATCGATCGACGCATGCCAATCGAATGGACGCGCGGTCCACCAAAGTCCATCAAGCACATGTGTCAATTAAAAGGCGTTATAACGGTCCAGATTGAACCGCGCGGGGAGCATCCAGACCGTCGGATCAAGATTCAAAGGACGTGATCGAAAGTGTTTTATAACGCATCTTTTAAAGGCTTCATCAGAACCGTCCATCGCGATCCGACGGTTGCAATTTAAACAAAACGGTCCACGATGGACCGTTTGATTGTAATCGTTGATTAAAATAAATCAACAGTTACGCCCAATTCGCGTATAAAATGAGGCGTTCTTTGATTTTTGTAAGCATTCTTGAGGGATTTTGCTTAATCGACCCACCTAAACCCTTCCTCTCTTAAATCTCTCACTTGTAATCGCTTCTAGACTCGATTTTGCGTCCACGAAGTGTTTAAAAGTGAGATTTTGTCGATCGATCAAGGAGAATTTGTCTCTTGAACACCGATGTTCACGTTTGAATTCGCGGAATGAATAGCCGTCGATCCAGTGATCAATTGGATCGATTCGATCATTATCTTAGGTTAAAAAACTTGTTTTCCCTCTAATCTATCGTCATGTATCACCAATTTTTAGTTTAGGATCTTAATTTTGTTTAATTTAGCCTTTAATTTCAATTTATGTTCTTCGCGATTCCAAAAATTTCATCCCACTTCACTCTTTGATTTCTCCGCGATTACTAATCCAAATCGAGTGATTTTTGATTCCGTGGATAGATCTTTGAGATCTTTCTAAATCTACCATTTTCCCTAATTTCTCACCTCAATTCATTGTCCAATTTGATCAATTTCTAAAAAGAAATCTCGAAAATACCTTAAGTTCCTATGGATTCGACCCTTATTTACCATTATGCCACTCAATTCGAGTTAATTTCCCAAAATTGGTAAGTTCGGTATTATTTTTGACACGAGACCGTGTGAAATCGACGACCTCGCAGTCTCGTCTCGTCATATATACATGTGCATTTGCTTAGATTTTTGTCATGTGGGACTATTTTTATGTTTTGATGTGCTCAGGTGATGTGGCATCATGTGGAGCGTCTGATTCGTGCGTTAAAAGGTGATCATCGATCATCACTTAAGGTGGGGGTACGTGGCGCATTTCTGTTCGTCGATAAATTATTTTAAAAAATGATTAATCTCAGTCGTTTATCAAAGGAGTTATAACGACTGAGATTAAAACCGGCGAAAACGCAGCTGGAGCATTAGATTAAGATCGGACAGACATCGTTTCATACGTTTTCTCTTCACACGTGACATGGTAAGATCTTGGCAATCATCTTTGATCCAACGGATGCCATTTAAGCGTAACGATTCACTCTCCTACATTTCATCAGAGCCTCTAATCGAAGATTAAAAGCTCCATCTAATGGTTACGCTTAATTTGCCCTATAAATTGAGGTGTTCTTCAACGATGTAAATTATTCTTGCGTTTTTCGAGTAATCGAACTGTCTAGACACCACAATCCTTGAATCTCTTGCTTCCAATCACTTCTAGATCCATTTTCGCGTCCACTGAGTGTTTGAAATTGAGATTTTGTTGAGAGAATAGGGAGAAATCGATTCTTGAATGTCAACGATCATCTTTGAATTGGCAGAATTAATAGCCTTTGTTCGGGTGAGAAATTGGATCAATTAGAGTGTTATATTGGGTTAGAAATTATGTTTTCATCTTAATCTTTCTTCCTATAATATTAGATTTCAATTTCGAAGTGCAGATTTAGTCAATTTCAATTTGAATTTCAATTTTTTGTGATTTTCTCATACGAAAATTTCTCTGTGATTCGCTCATCGATTTATCTACGAAATCTTGATCCAAATTTAGTGATTTTTTATTCTATGGATTTGCCTCGATTCTCTTTCCAAATATATCAAAACCCCAAATTTCTCACTGCATTTCATCAACCGATTTGATCGAATATCAAAGAATACCTAAGAAATACCTAAATTCTCCATGGATTCGACCCTTATTCACCACTATGATATTCAATTCGTGATTAATCTCTTTAATAGGTGAGTTTGATAAATGTTTTGACACGAATTTATGTGTATTCAACAACCACACCAATTTATTTTGTCAATGTGCCAAATTTGTGCGGTCAATGAAAATATACTATTACTAGTAAGAACAAGTCCAAACTCACATTTATTAAAGGTGAATTAATTATAATTAGTGAGTATTGATAAGTGTAAAATCACAGTCGTTGAAAGCACAAGTCCACATATAAAAAATTATATCAACTCTTCAACTTTGATTTTTAAACTTTAGAATGGTGAAGATTCAAGGTCAAATCCACATGAAAGTTGGGTAAAATATTAAAATCAAGGAATATTTTTTATAATTTTTTTAAATTAAGAAAGTGGAAATGATTGATGAAAGCAGGACATGTATGTAGAAGATGTAATGAACCTCTCGAATGTCTCAAAACTCTTTTTGAAGATAAAAAAACTCTTGATCGAATGTTGGAAATGTGACTTGTGGTTTACAAATAGAAAAATGTGGACGAAAAGATTGAGAAAAATGTAAAATATTGATGGACAAAGATTCTAATCTAAAGATTCACTATGAAAACACACTCTAGCTATGCTCTATGATCAAACACACCTTTGAGAGCCCATACATTTTGCCCAAACTTGGCATTCTGCTGATGACATTCATATTTAACTTAAATTCTTATCTTATTTAACTCATATTCATGCTTATTTTATGTAATTATGATACATGTTATCCTAGTTTTATGAATTTTCTCCATTGATATGCCATTTCACTAAAGTCCATATTTATGCATAAATTAGGATTAATTATGTGCTTTATTGATGATTAAATCTTTTTCAAGGTTAAATAAATGTTTTTCCTAATTTACTTTGACTTTAGTTGATGATTAGAAGAATTAATTTTAAGAAGAGGATGTTTGGATAATATGAAATATATTTCTTATAAGGATCACGTAAGTTTATTTTGAATTAACCTTATAGTCTACTTCTTTTAATTTATTTTAGATAGCATAATATTAAAAAAAAGAAATAAATTTGTAAGCCAATGGAGAAAATTTGAATTAAAAAGGAGTTATATTTTTTTAAAGTTATTGATTTCTAAATTTTTGGGATTTTTCCAGAAATTATTTGATTTTTATTGACTTTATTTCCTTATTTAAAAACGCCAAAAAGGGGGTATTTTCCACAAGAACCGCGGGCTGACGTGGCGCGAGACCTGCGTGGATGCGACATGGCATGCAAGGCCATGTGGCACAGCCAAGCGAGCCCACGTGGCGCCTGGGTGGCGCGGAGGTGGCGCGGACACGTGGCAGGGCCACGCGAGTCCACGTGGACGCCCGAGTGGTGCCATGTGGCAGTGTGAGGGGGCTGGCATGTGAAGGGCCCACGGGTTAGTGGGCCTTGGTTAGATAGTTGGGGCAGTAACGCAAAGGTGTTAAGACAATAAGACAAATCACACTTATATGAATCTTGTTTATATTCATTGAAATAAAATTTATTCATTGTTATTCTTGTGCGATGCTTACAATGCAATCCATAAGCATATGTAATGACTTAGTGAATTATGATGTGATCATATATAATGATCGCTAGTCTTTAAACATTTATTCTGAACATTAGTATTCATTATAAATGTGTGTCAAAATTTTTATAAAAATCACCAAATAAAGTTTTAATTAAGAATCAATCAGTATAATTGTGAATAAGGGTCGAATCCACAGATAAATAGGGAATCTTCGAGGTGTTCTTGAAATTCAATCAAATTGGATGACGAATTGAGGTGAAAATTATATATTTTAGTAAATTTGGAAATAAGACTCCGAGATGAATCCACGAATGAAAAATCACTTGATTTTGAATAATATTTGTGGAGAAAGCAAGGAGCGAAACTAAGGTAGAAAATTTGATCGTGAAAAGAGAGAATTTGATAAAATTTATAAAAATTAATCTAATCTAAGCTTCAAAATTAAAATTTAATAATAAATGATAAAAGATTAGAAAGAAAACACATAATCTAACCTGAAATCGCGCTTGAAATGACCCAATTGGTTGCTAGATCAAAGGCTTTTTATTCCGCATTTTTGAAAACAATATTCAGAATTCAAGAGGTGAAATCTCCCTATTATTTTCATGAAATGTTAATGTCAAGCACTCTGTGGACGTGGAAATGAGTCTAGAAGAGGAAGAAATCAAGATATTCAAGGATTGGAATGTCTAAACAGTTTGATAACTCGAAACATTTGAGAATACAATTTCTATAGAGGAGAGAGAATTTATAATGTTTTGAAATTGGGTGTGATCGTCAGATCTTTTCCTTGATGAGATCAACTGTCAGGATGGAATCCGAAGAGGCAAATCATTATAGTTAAGTTGCGATCATCGGATCTTCATCGGAGCATCACGATAGCACCACGTGATTGAGAAAAGAGAGAGCGTCGCAAAATCTCATTCGTCCGATCGTGAATAGACATTTCAAATTCTCATATGGCTCTTCAAATCCTAGCCGTTGTGACTCGATAGATGAACGGCCACAATTGATCCATTTAAGAAAACGAATCATCGACCACTCAGATGTTGATACATATCCCCTTATTAAAATGAATATGAGGGGGATGAGATTGAATCCATTTTTTTCCGCCGATCGGACGATTTTGAACGCATCACATCACATGCGTAAAAAACATAAAAACATAGTCGCACATGGCAAAGATTAAGGCAAAAATTTCATATAAAAGGTTTGTGGTTTTTAATGATTAGCTCATGTCCCTAAACGATGTGCTTAACCACTACTGGCATGTGCTGATGATGCATGCACGTGTGCCACGTGTTGTGCACACACGTCGCCACATGTCGACACATAAACACTCGCCTATATCTGCCATGTCAGCGCGTATATAAAAACTAATTTTTTTTAATGTTTTGAAATAGATATGAATTAAAAAATTCAAAAAAAATTAGAAAAATCCCTAAAATAAGAAATTTTATAACTTTCAACATTTAACTTTAAATGAATCCAATTTTTTTTATTTGGGTCAAAAATTAAATAATCTATCATTCTAAAAACCAAATTTAATAAATAACAATAGAATAATTTTTTATTTCAAAAATACACTCATTTCTTTTGGCGAAACTAAAAAAATAAATGAGTGAATATTTTCTTTTATTATTTAACATTAAACCTTTACTATAATATCAAATTAAGATTGGAATAAAGTATATTCTTTAATTATGCATAATTATCCCGAAAATAATCCATTTTTATGTTATAACTCTAAATTGTATAGAATGATAGATATGCACTCAAAGTATGATAGCATGTATAAGAATGAATTGTTTTATGTCTTGATTTGCATTAATAATCATTTAATTGCATGTAACAATTGCATGTTGTTAGACATCAAATTATCTAGAAAGAATAAAAACGTGTTCCCATCCGGGAAAAACTATCGTAACTTCTAACCCCACCCGCCTCCTAACACTATCTAATATGACACATATGATGAGGGTGGCTAATCATGTGATCATTTATGTGGAGACACAAAGGATAGATAATGGGTGCTCTTTGGAAAAAGATGTCTCTAAATTGATCCATATGAATCTTTGCATGATGTTATACCTAACTATTGATTAGGTTTATACGTGTCATGGTTGTGTATGTGGTACTTAGACTTCAAATATTATAGATGTCTTGTGGATGGATGAACGTGTTTTGATTATGACTTAAAATTTTTTAGCCACAAGATATCCAAAATATCATAAATAGGATAAAACATGAAGTCCTTGAAGGTCATTGCGGGGTCAAGATGGGATTGACCACCTTTGGTATTCAAGGAGATTGACTCAAGAAATGAGATGTAATTAAATATCTAACCAAAGTAGTGGAACTATTAGAGGTGTTCTTGATGATTTCCTCCATGCATCAATACTTATTGGAGTGATTGATTAGGGTTTGTGATGTAGGATATTTTAGAGAAATGATGATTATGATAATATGAGTATGGATGAGATGAAGATGATGAGAATGAGATTAAATTAAATGTATATAAGAATAGTATTTTAATCTCTAATTAAATCCTACAATTTTAGAGAGGATCTATGAATGATATCACTTTGAGATAAATGATAAATGAGTAGAGATGAGGTGTAGAATATTTCTGGAATATGAGAATAATAGTTATGATAATGGTTATGAAGAATACGATGAGAAGAGAATAGAGAATGTGTGGATAAGATAAATAGATGATAGGAGGCCGGGTCTTGGACAGATTGAAATTCATGTGTCTTCTTTGACTTTAATCGTGAAGGTATATTATTTAAATAAGAGATGGTGAGGACCTAGTCTTGTGACTATCTCCCTCACTGATATCTTCCTTTAGACTGGATATCAGCAGATAAATGAGCTCTAGAAACCTTGAAATACTCTAATGTAGTTGCCTTGATATTCACTTGAATGAATCGGGGATGGACATTCTGCATTTATGAGTCTTCTTGCATGCTTTGATGATGATTTGGGAGTCCTTCATGAGTTGGGAGAGTGGGCTTCATATCTGATTTCTTGGATAATAGATTCCTCATGCTGATTACCATCACATATGTGTAAGGTTTGCTCAAGCAAGGCTTGTCTTGAGGTGGGATTCGACGATAATTCTTCATGAGAAAAATTACATGGATCTCTCCTAGAATGTCTATATATGGGTGGATTTTCAAGGAAAGAGGGGAGTATAAAAAAAAGTTGTTCTTACTGATTTTGAGATCATTATTTTATACAAGGTACCTATGATATAGTGGATGTGGTTTGGAAATTAAGGAACCTATACCAAGGTAAGGGTGGTTGACTTTGTCTATTCAAAGAATTCTAAGTGTTCTAAGGAGAAAGGTTTTAATTTCTTTTGACCAAGTCAATCTTTGGATCACTATAAAATAGGAGGAGGGAAGATAATTCCCTTTGAATCTACACTCTCTTTCAATGTTTTAGAGAGCTCTTCTTCATTCATTTAATGAATGGTGAGTTTCTCAAACTCATGAGTAAGGAGGAGCATAGTATCTTGTTGCTGTTGAGGATGAGATCTCTTCCTTAAGTTACGCCTAGGTTCACTTGGAACCCTTGTGTTCATGTTTTGAAATAACTCTCCATAATTTTGATAGTTGACCATGTTGATGAACTCAATCGCATGTATTTTCAATCGTTGTTGTGTATCGATTCCATGAAATAAAATTTATAATTCTTCATTTAATTTAAGCAAGGTTCCAATCCATTGGGAGCTAAGGTAATGAGATTAGGCATGCAAATGAAAGGCGAGAGTGTGGAAATAAGTGTTATTCTAAATGAGTCAATTAGAGATGGATTTAAGTACTAGTTTAATGGTTTCCTTTTGAATTAAGAGAAAAATCAAAATTGAAATGGGAAAATAAGATAGAAAGAGATGAGATAATGGCAATGTGAGAAGAGTACCTACCAATAGTGATAGATCAATGCGTGAGAATGGAGAGAGAGAAATTTTCAAGTGTGGATGAGGTCAAAGCTACTAAATTAAAATAAAGAGGAAAAAATAAAAATAAAATACTGATCGATTCTATTTATGGAGATGATTGAAAGCAAGAATTTATTACACATCATCACGCAAACCCCGTTGCATAGCTTATCCTAGTTCAGGTGAAGCTCAATCTACTCTCGTAGCTTGATTTATTCTCCATAGAAAGATTGAGAATCAAACAATACTCTTGTTGGAACTTGACCTCCTCTCCTCTCCCTTCTAATAGCTTGATGTTAAGAGAGAGCCAAAAAAGTGAGGAGAGAGAAAATATAGCCTTACATAAAGAGGGTTTTTAGGGTTCTAGATGACCAAGGGTGGAGATTTTGCACTATCCTAAGGACATTCAAAGGTGTGGTTACCTCCTCAAAGGGTTAACCTTACCCCTTAATAAATTGGCACAACCCCTATTTAAAGAAGGGATGTTACCTCCTCAAAAGGAGGTAATACCCCCCCCCCCCCTATTAAGGACATGGGCCCACCTCCTTAAAAGATGGCTCCCACACCCTTCCTAAATAATGAGAACATCCACCCTAAGAGGATGACCTCCACTTTATTTGAAATTGGAAAGAGTAGAATTGAAAAGGATTTTAATATAGGTTAGGCAACCTTTTCCTAAAATAGAGAAAGTTGACCAACTTTGATTTACCTTGACTTAACCTTAGTGAAATGGTTATCCCCAAAAAGATAATGTGATCCATATAATCATTTAAAAACTGAATTTGACCATCGAGTTTACGTATAAGCGTTATTGGGTACATAGAGTTACTAACTAAGAAGATATATGGACATAAAGAGTCACACAAATAAGCTCTATTGATGTTTGTAGATATACACAAAATTAGAGTGCTTTTTTATAAAAAAATATATACCAAATGTTATTAATTAGGGAGAACGAACATAACCAAGGTGCTCATGCAAATCTTGTGAAATTTTTTCTCTTTCTCTTTTGGTTAAGAACATTGAAGAGGAGAAATAAATGTCCGGCAATGATGTGGATACGCTAGAGGTTGGAGCATGGAATAGCTTTTAGAACTCCTCCAATGAACCTTGTAAGTGTAAATTCTACTCTTACTAGATGATAGTGTTAGATCTAATCTCTATTATGTGGACATAGTTATTTATTATTGTGGATTAGCTATCATTATAATCCCATTAAGTGATTCAATTATGTTTAATCTGGGGATTACGACATTCATTTATATGTGTGGAGGTTAATTATGTGTAGAGGTAGTAAATCAGTCATTAGTCATTAATGGGCTATCTAATGAATGATTAGAGGCTTAAGCTTTCCTCTATTCCTATTAATAGGAGGCCATAGTCCACTTGGATAACCTGATGCTCATAACCCTCAAGAGAGAATCTCATTTCCTCTAGAGATCAGGAGGTTACATCAGAGATATTCAAGAAGACTATTCTCCGATTCAGTAATCTACTCCGATGAAGATTAATCCGGTGAATCTAGGTATGTGTTTAATTCCAGTTTATGAATCTGATTATTCTGATGAATCATGAGGCATATTCAAGTTCCAACAGATAGGACTATCAGTTATTGGCACCCCATTTTTTGAAATGTTTGATTTAATACATTCCACTGTGTTTGATATTTTGATCAAAATTTTTTAGAGCTTATTGAGAATTAGATTCCATCACTATAAGCATTCTAGATAAATGGTCATCCACTATATTCTCATTTCATCTTTTGCCTATACGTTCAATATCAAAATTCTTCAAAAAAAATAATATACACCTAATATAGAATTGAAACCCTTACGCTAATCTTTAAAAATATGTCTTTCTATTAACCATTGAGATTAGTTGGATGAATGATGGTCTCCCAAGAGAGCTTTGATTTAGGGCCCAGAAAAATCATAAAGATATAATTGAGTACCATTGTCCTTTTCTATGGTTGGCCCCTTATTTTGACTGTCTTTCCATTATTTAAATGTACTCAGATTTAGAAGAATTAGTGGGAAAGGTTCCTTCTATCAAATTTCAAGAACCACCAATGAAGTTATTAATCCTTATTTTCTGAGTGATTAAATGAAGAAAAAAAAAAGATCTTAGAAGTGAACTTGAAAATAGACAAGAGATAGAAAATTTTTTCTTGAAGAAATTTCATTGGATGGAAATTTTCTTGGGATCTATATCTTGCAAAAGCCAACTTGAAAAATGACATTCTTCACTTTTATTTCACGCACATTTCTCATTATCCTTTTCCTTTTTTTCTATAACTTTTAACATTTGAAAATGGGGAGGGGCATTGGCTTGGGTTATGGAATTGGCCACAAGTTGTTTAGGACCATCTGTCGATTGGACTTGCCTATCTAGCCGCTTTACTAAACTCTCCTTGCTTTGCCCATAATAGAATTAGCTAAGTTGGACTTTACCAACTTTGTTAACACCTTCCATGGACCTTTTTAGTGTGAGACATGTCAGTCATGTAAGTATCCTATGCCACCAACAAACAACTTTATTTTGGTAAAGCATTAAACCTCTGTATTAGGGTCATTGAGCATAGAGTTTCCTCTCAAAAAACATCTATTGTTGGATATCATCATTATTTTAATCTTTTGGATGATTGTTCTAATGTATCTTGTGTATCTTGGGTTTATCGCCTTAAAGATAGTGCTAATATTATGCCTTACATTAATAGCTTCCTTCGGGCATTTCCACCCAAAACTCCAAAAGACCAAAATACTGAGGATGGATTAAGCTCCAAGATTCATCCAAGATCCACTAAAAACCATTAGCCCCCCTTCTATCAAAAATACATTCACCTTACATCTCATAGCATGATCTCTCAATTTTTCTAGAGATGGGTACGTCATCCTCTTTTTTCTAATCTTATCCACATAATAATCTTCCCAAATTTTCCACTGTCTCATCTCCATCCACACACAGTTCACTTTTCCATTTGACCTACGAGTCTCTAGATATATAGTATTCTTCCAAGATCACTCACCCAACTGCTCTCTAAAATCCCCTTGAGCCACACAAGTGCCTTCTCCAAGTTTCACATACTCCAAAGGCACATCGAATGGAACTCGCAGATCAAAATAGATATATGGTCTTGACTAACATCACCTTTTTGTAAGATGCATGTGTATTCACCACTTACCACCATGCCTCTTGAAGCGTTTCTAGATCCCCAAACTTGGAGGAGCTATTGAGTAGGGCACCTATAATCTCATATTTAATATTGAGGCTACCACTATTACCTCCAGAATTTGAGGCCTATTGGCCTCACTAAGGTAAATGCACTTAATCCTTGATCTCATATCAAACTTCATCCCATAATTTACCTTGATCTCATAAGGTAAATGCATTTAATTGTTATGACCTTCATCCCATAATTAACATTTCATATATAACTCATACCATGTAAGTAAGGTTGATAGAGAATGATGTGAGATTGAATTTAGAGGACATTCTTGGAACATGTGTTTGCGCCAAATGCACTATTGATGGAACACCCCAAGGATATTAAGAATTATGTTTGGTGGAAAAGTTGTACATCTCTTGGAAAACTTGCATAATAAGAGCGAATATTATGCATAAAGAAACTCAATAAAATGGAGCATGAAGAAAAATTACAAAATATCTACAGACACTTTTCAAAATGATAGACATCGAATCACTAAGATGAGATAAGCTAGATTTAAGCAAAATGCAACCATCCGCCAGAAAAGCATTGCGGTCAAGTTTGAGCAAAGCAAATTACTTTTGAGAATAACTTGTTCAATAAGGTTGAATGATTATAGAACAACTGAAAAAATAAGAAAGATTATGTGTTTTGATCACTCAAATGTGGCTCCAAAATAATTATAGAAGTCTTTAGAAAATGGATACACTTGCGTAGATCTTTTAGTTCTAGCTAAGACTCTTAAAAAAAATAGTGCACTAAATATTGGGAATACCCTCCATTTCCAATAGTTATTAATCAATTTAAGATAATAAGAGAATAGTACAATAAAATCCAATTCCCGTCTTTGACTATCTGAAGGCCATGGATCCCAACATATTCAAATATACTTGTCAAATCAAACTATACATACAAATTAGTGAAGATAACAGATTAAACTTTCAGATATAATATATTTGAATCCGAATTCCAAGCTACCTATGTCTTCATTGAATGAGCTTGGATTTCATGCTATTGTTCATATCTCAGTTAACTGATGGGAACAAATGAATTTCAAAATTTCCAAGAAAAAATTATGCATATGGTATGTAAATAGAGAAAGCTTCTTTTTCATTAGCTTCTACTGACTCATGTGCAGCAACTACTGAACTGCTGGTAAGAAAGAATGGGTAAGGATAAAAATAAGATAAATACAAAGATTACTCATCACTCATAAGATAAAGTGACGCTAACAAAAGGAAGATTTAGCATACCAGGGATTTCAAGTTAAATGATGATCAGAGATCATAGCTTTGACCGAATTATCTGCCATTACCTTCATTACATGATTATATATAACGTATTCATAATGGATCTAAATATTCGAGTACCCTTCACAGAGAACCACAAAATTTACCCGAAATAGACATTAAGATGAGAAAAAACACAGATGTTCTTTAAATAGAAACAATATCGATTTCAAAAACATAAGAGTCACAAAGACACGAAAAAAGAGTAACCCAAATCACCAGAACCATTACCAAAAAAAGATATTAGATGAGAAAAATCACAGATGCTCATTGAATAATTACTATAAACTTCCAAACTTCTACCACAGGTTCTCACAATTTAACCAAACAAAAAAAGTAGCACAAGGACTCAAAAAAGAGAGTAATACCAAAACATCAAAACCATTGCCATCTAATCCAAGGGAACTTCCACCTCTCCTTCAGAAATCTCATTCTGCAGATCTTTTGGATCCTTACCATCAACAGTGCAGCCGACAGAAACACACGTCCCGAGAATCTCCTTCACCGACCCGCTTAGCTCCTTCGCCATCGACCTCGGCCGCATAATCCTCGCAATCTCCACAACATCATCAAGCGAAATATTCCCATTATGCTTGATATTTTTCGTCTTCTTTCTGTCGCGCTCCGGCTCCTTTAAAGCCTTGATAACGAGAGCAGCAGCAGATGGAACGACGGTCACCTTCGCCTGACGGTTCTGCACCGTCAACTTGACGGTAACTCTGAGACCCTTCCAGTCTTTAGCAGTTTCCTTAGCTATGTCTTCTCCGATTTTCTTGGGGGAGAGCCCGAGAGGGCCGATTTTCGGAGCGAGGGAACTGGCGGCGCCGACTTCGCCGCCGGTGACGCGGACGTAGACATCGATGACCTGGGACGGATCGAACTTGGGCGGCATCGCGGCGCTCTGGAGTTCGCGAAGGTGATGGCAGGGAAGAAAGTGGCCGCTCAGGAATTAGGGTACAAGGACGAAACCGAGCCTTTCTACGGGACAGCGGATGTGGTTTGACGGTTGAGATCTTTTGTTCTGGATCGAACCGTCAGAATTGAAAGAAATTTCTAAAGGGCTGAGGATGGGTAAAATTGAATAAGTGGCGATATGAGGTCAAAATTGAAATTATTCTTGGGATTTGAAGAAAAAGGGATCCCTCTTCTCTATTCCCTTTGCAAGTTACGGTTCAAGACTTCACTATTCTAAGAAAAATCACAATCATCATGCGTGAGAAGTTCTTTTTGTAGTGTCTAGTGACTTTATTCAATTTTTAATTTGTTAAAAATTCCTTGATCCGAATGCTTAATGGATCATATGCAGAAGAACATGTTAAATTTGTAGATTTTTCAAAATCATATCATTCCTATCATTCAGCTTATCCTTTGTATTGTTTCATGAGTCCTGAAGTATTCCTGTAATTTTCTTTTTCTAGGGGATTTTTCTAATACCCTAAAGAAAAATGGGTCAAAACAGAACCGAAATTGACGTGGAAAGAATAGGGACTAGGTGTCCGAATGAAAAGATGACAAGTATCGAGAGGATGTGAACTAACTAGAGTGACTACATCGCCAAAATGAGTGTGGAATACCGTATAAAACGATGAGTAACAATCAAGATTAGCATGCCAATGTGATAAGGACAAGAGAAAAGAATTGGTTGCGAGAGGAAGTGATTAATGGAGAATAATGGTCCTTACCTCCATCTTGATATGACAATAGTAAAAGGGGAAATGAAATATCCAAATGATTAGTTCAATGGCAAGCAGAAATCTAGGAAAAAATGAAAACAAACAAAAGATATGAGGGGAACTCAATAGAAGAGTGGAGTTCAAGAGACAACAAGAAGGCCTCTACCTCTTATATAGCGAGGAGGGGTTATACAAGTGAGAGAAAAGAGAGAGAGAGAGAGATGAGATTACCAGACATGAATCCACATTGCTTGTGAAAAAAATCATTGATGCTCATAATCTGGCTGAACTTATCAAACCATCCCTATGCCTCCACTTTAGGCCATGTAAAGATTGTTTGGGATGACATACTTTAGATGTATCCTCTTGATTAATACACCCTAGGTTTTTCTCCATAAGAAAGTTCTCAGTAAAGTTTATATAAAGAAAGGCACTGAAGAAGTCAAGTTGATGAAGTGGCTAATCTTGGTTGATCAGCAAGGAAAGAAGATTGTGAGTAGTGTTGAGCTAGACTAAGGAGAAAAAAGGTTGGTTGTACTTAGTATCATGGACATAAGTAAATCCACAAGCTACCAAACATATTTTATGGCATATAATAGTACTATTTAGGTTGTAAATTAGGGTAAAGACTCACATCAAAATTACAATGTTGGAATAGACGAACATGAAACCAACTACTGAGTAGGACAATCCACAATGTCATTACATTCCAAGTTCATAGCAGATTTTTACTCAATTACTTTTAGATCCTCAATACATCTCTATGATTGTCTTGAAAGAAAGTTATAGGAAAATCTGCAGTTGAAAGATGAATGTGATCGAAGAACAACTGTTAGGTGAAGATCGCATTGTGGTTACGAGGAATGTACAAGAACTATGCATGGAGTCAAATAAATAGTTGGGTAGATCGGGGATGTCATGGGCTTATGATGGAGGAACTAGTTACTCTAGATCAGCCCACTCTGTAATCATATTGGGAGACATGGACAAACTTGATAAAATGGGTAGAATGTGGAAATAGAGGAAATGAGACAAGAGCATAGTAGTGGTGGAAGTTTGCAATGCACATGTGAAAAATGGAGTATCCTCAAAGAATGTTATTTATAAGTGGAAAAAAATAATTGTGCTCCTCTAGAAGATAGATATAGTATCCCATCTATGCAGGTGAGTAATAAAAAACACATTGAAAGGTTTGTGCAGATAGCTTGGCAAGACTAGGAGACTGCTCTTTGATGGAAGGTAGCATATACAAATACATGACATGGGAATTGAAATAGGTCACATATAACATTGTAGCAAGATAAAAAAAATTAGATAGTTTTGGGAGCGACTGATAGATATTATGCAGTCTATATTCATTGAAATAATATGACCAATCACACTTCTATGTATCTCATTTATATTCATTGAAATAATATTTGTTCATTGTCATTCTTGTGTGATGTTTAAATGAAGTTCATGAGCATATACATCGACTAAATGAACTATGATGAGATCATATACAATCATCACTATCCTTAAACATATATTTTGAACATTCGTATTTGTGAGATATTCTAGAAGAACATTGAATTATCTAGAACGAATAGTGTTATCTAATAAGACACATATGATGAGTGTGGTTGATCATATGACCATTTGCGTGGAGACACTAAAGATGGATAGTGGTTGCTTTTTGTAGAAATTTTTTTACTAAATTTATCTGTATAAATAATTATATGATATTATACTTAACTATTGATGGATATAATGTGGCCTATAATATATTCACACTTCCATGTATCTCATTTATGTTTATTGAAATAAAATTTATTCATTGTCATTCTTGTGTGATGTTAAAAGGAAGTCCATGAGCACATGAAATGACTAAGTGAATTATAATGAGATCATAATATAATGATCAATAGTCTTTAAATATATGTTCTAAATATTCCTATTCATGAGATATTAGAGAAAGACATAGAATCATTCATAAATAATAGCAATATCTGATCCAACTCATATGATGAGTATGGTTGGTCCTATAGCTATTTGTGTGGAAACTGTAAGGATAAATAGTGGGGGCTCTTTGGAGAAAGAGTTCAGTAAATTAATTCGTATGAATCCCTAAATGATATTATACCTAACTACCAATCTGGTTGATTTATATTACGGTTGTATATGTGGTCCTTAGACTTGAGACACCAAAGACATCTTTGTGGATGGATGACCGTGCTTTGATTATGACTTACGAATCCCTAGCCATAGGATCTCTAAAATGTCATAAATTGGATACAACATGAAGTCCTCGAAGATGATTATGTGGTCAAGATTAGATCATCTATTTTCAGTAATTGAAGAGATTGACTCAAGAAATAAGATGTAATGAAATCCTTGGCCTAATTATTGAAAATATCGGAGAAGGAGTTCCTGATGATTTCTTCTAGGCGTCAATACTAACTTGAGTAACCGATTGGGTTTTACAGCTGACCATACCTTAAGTCATTCATGATTGTCGTATGAACAAAGGATTATATATGTATGGTAGCCAATGACTGCAAGGTGTTATATAAGAGTTCTTATATACTCCATATCTCTAAGAGTCTGTAGTGTAGCGTGGCACCCAACCAATTGACAACTCAACTTGTTAATAGGGTTAAATCAATCCTTGATTAAGTAATTAATATGTTGATGTAGATGATCAATAAAGCTTGACTAATAAGGTGTTATTGGGTCTATAGAGTTATTAACTAGTGAGATATATAGACTTAGAGGGTCACAAATATAAGGTCTATAGATGTTGGTAGATTTAGACATAATTATGAGGTTTTTTGTGAAAAGTTTACATACCTAATGTCTATAAATAGGGATAAAGACCACAACTCAAGGTACCTATGAAATCCTTGTACGATTCTCTCATTTCTTCTCTTTCTCTCTTGGTGAAGAGCTTTAAAGAAGGGATCCAACTGTCTAGAAATTATATAGATATCGATAGAGGCTGGACACTTGAACAACTTCAAGAACTCCTTCAAATGAACCATGTAAGTATGTTTTCTCATAAATATTAAATTATAGGATCATCGATTCTTGATTTCTTGGTTTTTTGAATATTTGATTTCATGTATTCTATTGCATTTAATATTTGATCAAAATTTTAGATGACTTATTGACCTCAAATCCTAACATTATGTCTATGGTCCTTTGATTTGGGATACCAAAGTTCTTAATGGATAACTATATTTTGATTATGACTTATGAATCCCCTGCCATGAAATCTCTAGAATGTAATAAATTAACTCAAGATGAGATTATGTGGTTAGGAAGGGATCATTCGCCCACAATATTTGAAAATTTTAATTCAAGGAATGAGATGTGATGAATCATTGGCCAAGGTAGTGGAAATATCAAAGATGTTTTTGATCATTTCCTTTACATGTTAATACTAACTTGAGTAACTAACTATGGTTTGAAAGTTGACCATACCTTATGTCTTTTGTGAGTCTTGTGTAGACCAATGATTATAAGTACAAAGTAACCAATGACACTCCATATCTCCTAGATCATGTGGAGTGGTTGGGCACCCAACAGGCTAGCAACCCAACCTGTCCATTTGGTTAAATCAATCCTTTATTTATTAACCTATATATTAGTATAAATAATTAATAAGGTTAACTGATAACATGAAATTTATACATGAATTTACATAATTATTAATGCAATTTAAGGCATTAAATATATCATTGGTATGCATGTTATCATATTTTGAGTGCACTTCTATCATTTTATGTAATTTTAGGTTATGATATAAAAATATTTCATTTTATGGATACTTATGCATAATTAAATAGTGTAATACTAATCATATTTATATTTGAGATCACAATTATATTTTCATGATTAAATGATAAGAGAAAATAATTTTATTTACACTCATATATTTTTCTAAATTTATTTTCTAAGAGGAATGAGTGTATTTTTGAAATTAAAATTAATTCTCTTGTTATTTAAATATTTTTGACTTTTTATAATGATAGATAATTTAATTTCTGATCCAACAAAATAAATTTAGATTAATTTGGAGTTGTATTTTTAAAGTTATGAATTTTCTATTTTTTAGAAATTTTCTAGAATTTTTCTGAATTTATTTAAAGCTATTTTTTATTTTTAAAAGAATTAAAAGAATAAAAATGTTTTATATTTTGCGAGCAGACGTGGCACAATGTCGCCCCGTGGCGACGCGTGTACACACCACGTGGTGGCATTTGTGTGTGACACGTGTGCACGTGCGTGTGCCTATGTGCGCGTGTGTGCGCACTTGTGCGCGTGGGTGCGCACGTGTGCCATGTGTGTGCACGTGTGCACGTGAGAGTGATTAATGGGTTAAAGCATCCTTAACAGATTTACGCTAACCCATTAAGCTCTCATACGTTATATACGTGAATAAATACTCTAATTTATTCAATGTGGGACTATTTATCTTTTTTTTAGTTGCACGTGACATGGCGCAATGAGAAGCGTCCGATCGCACGGTTTAATCGCAATCGTCGGATGTCTCTTACTTGTGGGGGTACGTGACAACATATGATTAGGTGACGATTTGATTTAAAGATGATTTAATCTCAGCAGTTCATCTGGGGAGTTACAACGGTCGAGATTAAATGGGCATGATGGACACGTGGACTCATCACGATCGTCCAATGAAGATCGAATGGATGTGACCTAAAGGCGATGATTCACCAACTAACGTTTAAACTCAGCCATTGATCAAATTGAAATGACGCATCCAATGGTCGCGCCCAAAATTTTCCTATGAAATCGAAATGTTCTTTGACGAAAAACCTGTTCTTAGATTTTCGACAAATCAAATTCTTTAGACATCACAATCCTTAAATATCTTGAATTCCTCCTCTTCTAGACTGATTTTCACAACCAGGGAAGTTTTGAAATCAAGAATTGGTTGAGAGAATCGGAAGAAATCGCATCTTGAACGTCGAACTTCATTTTCAAAATCACGGAATGAAAAGCCTTGAAGCTGGCAATTAATTAGATCATTTTGAGCGCGACTTTGGGTTAGATTGTATGTTTTCATCCTAATCTATCTTCCTTTAACATTAGATTTACATTTTGAATCTTAGATTAGTTTAATTTTAGTTTTAATTTCAGTTTCTATCACTTTTCGCGATCGAATTTCTTTCTTAATTTCAAATCTCTATTTCTCTGCAAATTCTAATCTAAATTCAGTGATTTTTGATTATGTGGATTTGTATTGGGGTTATCTTAAAATATTCTTAAAATTCTTAAAATATTTTAATATTCTTAAAATATTAAAATACCTAATTTCTCATCTCAATTAATCATTTGGGTTTGATCAAATTTTAAAGATATCTCAAAATTTACCTTATTTCTCCGTGGATTTGACCCTTATTCACCACTATATTCTTTAATTTGTTATTATAATTTTAAATTGGTGAGTTTGTAACTTATTTTGACATGAGTTTGTATGTATCCAATGACCGCACAAAATCGTTTCATCATTAACCAATAAGCATTATTGGGTCTATTGAGTTATCAACTTGTAAGATATATGGATCAAGCGGGTTGCACACATATAGTCAATAGACATTAGTCGATATAGATATAATTATGAGGGGTTTTGTGAAAAGTTCACATAACCAAAGCTTACAAATAGGGGGATATTGCTAGAGGTTAGACACTTAAACAACTTCAAAAGCTCCTTTTAATAAATTATATTAGTAAAGATTCTAATTTATACTAAATGATAGGATTATCGATTCTTGGCGCCTTCGTATTTTGAATGTTCGATTCAATGTATTCCAATGCATTTGATATTTGATCAAAATTTTAAGAGCCTATAGAGCATCAGATCCCAATAATCCTTATTCTTATGTCACTAATATTCTTTTGATTTGTAGGGATGAGGTCAACATCTTAGCTACCCGTCATTATTAGCACTTTGTCACACAAAATTTTGGATGCCACACATCTTTCTTGGGACTGAGTTTGTCTATTATTCGACTTAGCTTACTCTGTCGAGAAAAAATGTCGTCGACCAACTCAAAAAAATTAAACCTTTTAGATGCAAACAAGAGTGATCATCAATGGAGGTGTTGATGGATATTATAAGTCCTATGAGCCAATCACACTTTAATGTATCTTTGTTATGGTCATTGAAATGAAATTTATTCATTGTCATTCATGTGTTTGCAATGAAGTCTATGAGCATATGTAATGACAAAGTGAATTATGATGAGATCATAATACAATGATCACCAATCTTTAAACATATGTTCTAAATATTCCTATTTGTGGGATATTCTAGAGGGACATCAAATTATCCCAAAAGAATAACATCATATGATTTGACTCATATGATGAATATGGTTGATCCTATAGTCATCAGTGTAGAGACACTACGAATATATAGTGGGTGTTATTTGGAAAAAGAGTTTACTTAATTGATCTGTATGAATCCTTGAATAGTAATTATACATAACTGTCAGTCAGGTTGATTTATTTCATGGTTGTGTATGTGGTCCTTTAACTTGAGATGCCAAAGACATCTTGTGGATAGATAATCATGTTTCGATTACGACTTACGAATCCCTAGCCACGGGATATCTCAAACGTCATATATTGGATACGACATGAAGTCCACGAAGATGATTGTGTGATCAAGATGAGATCATCTACCCTTTGTGTTTAAGGAGATTGACTCAAGGAATAAGATGTGGTGAAATCCTTGGACAAGGTAGTGGAAATATCGGAGAATGAATTCTTGATGATTTCATACACGCATCAGTAATAACTTGAGTCTACGATTAGGGTTTGACAAGTGACCATACCCTAAGTCATTCATGAGTCTCGTGCAGATAAAAGATTATACATATATGGTAATCGATGAAGGAAAGGTTCCATAAGGGAGTTCTTACATACTCCATTTCTCCTAGAGTACGTGGTGTAACTTGGCACCCAACGTGCTGGCAACTCAACCTATCGATTGGGTTAAATCGATCTTTGATAAATTAATCTGTATGTTGATGTGGATAATTAATTAAGATCGATCAATAATGTGTTATTTGGTCTATAGAGTTATTAACTAGTGAGATATATGAACCTAGAGGGTCACACACATAAAGTCTATGGATATTAGTAGATATAGACATAATTATGAGGATTTTTATCAAAAAAACCGCATACCAAATGTTTATAAATGGGGGGAGAACAACCATAGAAGCCTTCAAGGAAAGACTCACTCCATGTGGATACCGCGAGAGGCTAGACAATTGAATAGCTTCAAGAACTCCTTCAAGGAAACCGTGTAAGTATATTTTCTCATACGTACTAGATGATAAGATCATCTATACCTGGTGCCTCGATATTTTGAATATTCGAATTAATGTATTCCACTGCATTTGATGTTTTGATAAAAAATTTAAAAGTTTATCGACTTCACAACCCAACAGGTGCAACCCACATTTTGAGAGAATGACTCACTCTTGTTGCATGACCCTCATTACTATCAAAGACTATCTTGTCGGATAAGTTGTTCTATTTTGAGAAGTTAACGCAAGCACCTCATTAAGTGAACTAGAGTGCTCTAAGAGTTCTCCCATTCATTAAACGAGTTCATGGAAGGAGGCTGATCTATAAGAAACATGAATCTTTTGATGTTGAGACTTATTGTAATGCTAGGTATATTGGGGATAATTTGATAGGCAATTGATCGCTAGCTGTTACAGACAAGTCTACGAAAATTTGGCTACGCAATGTTCTCTGAAGAAAAGAGCAATTGCTTGTTCTATTGTTGAAGTTGAATATAACGGAGTTCCAATTGTTCATGCTTCTATCATTGGAAATCAGTAATTTCTTACTTTTCCTAACAGTGTGGAATGTTGTTGATCTAAAATCTAAATGATCAAATCAAGAAAAAAGTTCAATGGTTTCATGGAGCAGACCCCATCAAGCATCTGTAACTTTTGCATGTAAAAAGATCATTGCAAATGGTCATCTATCCATCAGATCAGATATGATGATGTTATTCTCTTCATATCTCAAATTCCTTGGAATCAATATCAATGGATTCCCTTCTTTTTAGGTGTTTTAGCATCTCTGATTAAAAATTTAGTTCAATAACGGTCAACAGAGCTCCTCTCCCTTATTCATGAGCTATTTACGAAACTACGTGGCGGATCTGAGCAGCGATAACAGAATTGCAAGCCGGCGGGACCTCGATCGGGAACGATGCAAGGTGGATCGACGGGAATAGTCTACGGCGGACTCAAATATCAGGTTGACGATACGAAACCTTATAGATTTATTCGTCATCAACCGCATTCTCTCATTATTTTGTCGATCTTATCAGGCAAGATGCATTGCGGATGTGAAAGGGGATGCAGACAACATCAGCTTCCTTGCGGGGACGCTGACTCTCCGAGAGGAGAATGAGGTTTTTGTTTTCCGGCGATCTAAAATATCTGTTTCCTACTAATTTCTCTGGTTAAAATTGTGTCTTTTAGGTGCATCTGATCCGGTTGTCTCCGTCGGCGGGAGAAGTCGTCTGCGAAGGTTTATTTTATCATCCTGGCGAGATCTGGCATCTGGATTCGTGCCCCTTCGATAGCCGCCTGTTCTCAGCAGTTTTCGCTTCCGGTAGTTATTGGAGTACTTCCTATTTTAGAATTATCATTGCGAGATTCTTGATATTAAAAAATTAGAACTGAAAGCAGTGGTTAGAATAATTTTAGACCTTTCACAATTTCTTTGTGTTTGAAGGCGAAAGTGATGGGGCAGTGGTATGGAAAATTCCAGAGCTCTATGGTCAATCCAATTCCCCACATTTGGAAAGAGTTGTCTCATTTGATGGCCACGCGAGCAAGATCAAAAGGTGACTTTTCTAGAAATTCCTTCAAAGCAAGTACCAAATCTCTGCAATTAGTTTCGTCAGTTATCTCTTTCCAGCGTAAGTCTTAGTTCTCATTCGTCAAAAGCTAAGTCCCACTGAGCGTGTCAGATGCATAGCCGGAACCTTTGTTAAATCTTTCTGGCTGAATAAGTATTAGGAAATGCAGCAAGCAGGGGGAGTATGTGCCACATGAACTGAGTAACATCTCTGCCCTCTTTGAAGAGCTTTCTAGTTCTTTATCCTCAGATATCATCTCAGTTTTGGAATACCTATTTGGAAAAATCTACAATGAGAATGAACTTGATGGGGAATAGCCAGGTACCTCATTTACACTGTTGTTGATTTCATATTCTCCATCTGACTCGTCAGAGTCTAGTACTCCAAGTTGGAAGGATTGATGGAGAATGGCCACTTACCTTGTCACAACTGTCAATGGTCTCATGTTCTCCCTCTTAATTGCCAGAGTTGAGTACTCCAAGTGGGAATGATTGATGGAGAATATACCACTTACCTTGTCACCACTGATGATGGTCTCGTGTTCTCCCTCTTACTTGCCGGAGAATAAGTGGGGAGGATTGATGGGGCGAACACGCTAACCCCACCGTCAGAGCCAAGTTTCATTGATTAGCAGGGCTTATTTTCTAGTTTATTTTTTAATTTTCGTTTATTTACTTTTAATTTAATGTGTAATTTCTCTTTCCTCCAGGGCCTATTAATGAGCTAC
The DNA here is from genome assembly GCA_024174645.1 of Lemna minuta. Classification (NCBI taxonomy): domain Eukaryota; kingdom Viridiplantae; phylum Streptophyta; class Magnoliopsida; order Alismatales; family Araceae; genus Lemna; species Lemna minuta. The sequence goes on from CM044108.1 coordinate 9,494,087, forward strand.
CCATATGATAGGATCAATAGGTGTATTTTGAGTTAATTAAGATTTTCTTCTTAAAAAGGTGTGCCCTTGGGATCCGCAGCAGCTGCCACTGTCTATAGCTGCTACAGCCACTTCAGACCCCGTCTTCTTCTCTGCTGCATCCTGCATCAGAACTTGGAGGAGGCATAAATCCATCTCCAGTTTGTCAGAAAATTCATCTCAGACCTAGAAGACCTATATATAGGCAAAATTATTGAGGAGAAAGAACATTGGGGGATTGTTGGCTTGCTTCCCCAGTTTTCTTCATTGGCTCACTTGGAGAAGTGCCAATAGACTGCACTAAGCATTCTCTGTAAAAGGAGACCATTTGGTATCCTATCGTTGTGAACAGGAAACACCCTTATAGTCATGGTAGAGGAATATTGCCTCCTCCAGAGCATACTCTGTGGCCTGGATCTTATTGCGGCTGAATAATGCTCTCCTGAGGAGCTTCAACACTAGTAGATGGGTTGACAGCACAATCTCTGCCTCACAGTAGTGTTTGGAAGTTTCAAAGAGCATTCCCTCCTCTTGCATGGCTATCGTGATGTCGATCGCAGTCCACATAGTCAGCATGGTAGGGTATGAGCCCTAACCCCACCAATAGAGACCACGACATCGATACCTTTGGACATCGTCGTCGCTGGCCCAATGACCACAACCTAAGTGTCATCTATTATGAGGGTTTATTTTTCTAGTTTATTTTCTGATTTCCCTTCATTTTATTTTAATTATAAATTATAACATCTCTTTCCTCGAAGGCCTATAAATAGCCCACACATGTAATAAATTCATAAGCATATTTTGTGTTAAGAAATGTTTTCTTCTTCTCAGAAGTGTACCCTTGGGGTCCAAAGCTGCATCGGATCCTGTCTTCTTCTCCATTGTGTCCTGCATCACTGCACCCTTGTTGATGTTCATCAAGAGTAATTTCTCAGGGATGATAAATCTGGTGTTTGTGTGGGACTTCATCGAGTATGTTGTTGAACTGCTAGTTGCTGAACTTGATGGGTGGATTGATGGCCACCACTGCGGCTGCCATCTCGTTCCAGTCAAGCCAGCGATTGTCTTTTCTATCAAATCTGGAGAAACACTCCACATCTTTTCTGTCTACTCCAAACCCACTTCCATCTGGCAGTTCCCCACTTCTTGGATCCTCTTCTCTTTCTCCGCAAAATCTCAGAGCTGTGCTGGGCCAAGGAGAACAGTGATTGCAATGGGAGAAGACTGAAGCTTGGGCTGATTAGCAGCCCCATGAGGGCCAGATAATAGCCAATCTTGGGACAGTCAAGATGCTGAATTCGCCTCTCACCCACCTTTCCCGGTGCCCAGAAAATTTTTGCCTGGCACTTGAGGCTCTCCAATCACAAAGACCGACTGATGGATCATGTCAAGGCTTGAGTTGTAAATTATGTTTGAAGTAAACATAGGAGGGCACCTTCATGGGAAGTGACCAATCACTAGAGGCAATTGCATGTTCAAGAATAAGATTGAAGTTGGTGGTCTAAGTAAAGGCCTATAAATATCAAAGAGACAGGCAAGGAGGCAGCCAATTTAGTTGCATGAGGAAACGAGCCAGGGGAAGGAGCTCTCAAAAGAGCCAGGGGGAGGACCTTCTTTACATCCTGGAGGCAGCAATACCTGTCTTTTCCTCTACTGTATTCTTTACCATTCATGCAATGAAATCTTGGTTTTCCTGTTGGTAAGTCCATCCGCCTTGGTAAGACTGGGGATCGTACTAGGTGACCTTGGAAGTTGCTGGATTTTCTTGAATCTTGTCTGCTACTGTGCATGGAACATATATAGGAATTTGGCTATGTTACCATGATGAGGGTGGAGTAAAGTGGTTTGAATGATTGCTTCATTTCAGGGTAAAAGGCCCTTTAAATAGAGGTACATGTTATGGTTGTAATGGTAATATGTAATTGAATATATGATACAAAATCTGTTAAGCTAGATTCTCAGGATTCTTTGTCCAGAAAACTTTACTATACCCAGAAAAATGTTGATCAGCAGTACTTTTGCTATACTTCATAAAATCTTGCCTGTTTCCTTCTCTCTGATTTCTTTTTCTCTAAGCAGCGTTCTGTGGTGGCCAACTGGAAAGCATGATAAAATGATCAGTATCGATGAACAAAATATTTTCCTGTGGAACCTGGATTATTCCAAGAAGATAGCTGAGGTGCATTGCTTAACTTACTCATTGAGTTAGAATAACGACTAATCTTTTTTTTTTCTTCTTTTAATAGCTCTAATCTACTGTTTATTCTCATCAGTGTCTTTTATAGAACGGATTAGGACATGTTTTTCAGTGCTTTCTTTACTGTGGAAAATCAATTGCTTTACCCTCTTATCTGTGGTTTTTTTTTGTATTTCTAATCTTTACTTTACTGGTATTTCTATATTTTTTTTTCCATCTCTTCCTATTACTTGTTGATGTTGAATCCAATATAACAGATAGACGTCACAGAAGATGAAGGGCAGTGGGGGGAGAACCCCCGCCACAGGGAAGATGAACTTTGCACCATATTAATGGTCTATTCCTTAGTAAAAGGCTGTTTAAATAGGGCTGTACAATGTTACCATTGTAATGGTAACATTGCAAAAGATATCCAATTTATAATAATAAAAGATTACTAAATCCTTTGACCTTTTCAAAAAAATAAAAGATTACCAAAAATATAACAGTAATTTAAAGACACCATCTTATGACAGTTGTAATTGGTAGTTTTTGTAATTCTACCCTTATGAGATCTGTTTAAGTATGGTAGAACCCCGATTGAAAGATGGAAAGAATTTCCTAATTATGAGATTACAGCAGAAGAAAGTAGCTACAGCAGAAGTAAGTAGCTGGTGGAGGAATCAATCAGAATGATTTCCCAGGGAAGACATTTGGGAGACCTCTCAAGCTCTTGTAGACCACTCCAGATTCAGAACGCCCCTTTCTTGATGATTTTTGCATTATTCACAGGAGAATTTCCTGCCTGTTCATCTAACTGCTTCCTTGAGCCTGCCCTCTGCCAGAAGTTGTTCACTGAACCGGTTCCTTCTGGACCAGTCGGCAGCCATTTTTTTAGCTGTCATGGTAAGTAATCACCGGGCTCTTAGCAAAGCCCGGAACAGTATCTTATTAGGAATGTTGTGTTCTCTTTTCTGAAAGTCTCTATCTGGCGATGGAACTGACATTGTAGGATTTCAGGTTTGCTCTCATGAAGGTCATTGACTTGTCAACATCTCTCTCCCCCCCCCATCTCCCTCTCCCTCTTCCCCATCTCTCTGTCTCTGTCTCTCTCCTCTCTCATTTCCACCTGCCCCTGTCTCTCTCTCTCCTCTCTCTCTCTCCCCCCTCCTCTCTCATCTCCCCTCTCCCGCTCTCTCTCCCCTCTTCCTCTCCTATCTCGCTGTCTTCTTCTCCTCTCTATCTATTTATTTTCTATTGCTTCTTTCTTCCTCTCTCTCTCTCTCAATCTCTTGTCTTTCCCTTCTCTTCAACTCTATTGTTTTCTCCTCTCCTCTCTCATTCATACACTCTCTGTCTTTCCCAAACCTCTTCTCTCTCTCCCCCCTCCTCCCTCCTCTTATATGTGTGCTCTCTCATAAATGTCCCTCATCAACCGTCTATCTGTCCTCTCCACTTTTCTCATTCATATCTCTCTCCTTGGTATCTCTTCCTCTCTGCTTCTCTCTTTACCACACTGCCATTGGTAAATTTCCTCCATTACTTCCATGACTTTACTCCCCACACCCAATCCCAACACCCCCTTCCAAAATATATATTGAAATATTTATATATATATATATGTGGATCAATGGTTGAGAATCAATGCCATTGTGCACCTCATGCCGCACAAGGTGATGCACGCTGCCAATTCATGGCCTTCTACCATGTCAGGTGCCAAGGCTACAAGCTTTAGCTTCAGGGGATATGAAATTGTCTCACAAGATTTCTAATCTGCTCTAAGAAGTGAATAACTTGTTTGTTTCTTGAAAGTTTCATTTATCTCATTCAAGATATTTCCAAAGGATCACGATTTTCATGTGGTGTTAATGAAAAGTTATAATGCAGGCCCAATCACACGAATCTATAGGTGTTCTACATTACTTATCTGGTGGTGCGTGGGATCCTCATGATCGAAATTCAATGGCCCTCTTTTGTGATTCATCATTTCAATGCTGGGATCTACGCTCAATGAAGTATGTATTTTCAATTTTTAAAATTTTTTATTTTATTACTTTATTTTTCATCCAGAAGAATCCTGAATCTAGAACCAGTTTTGCCCCCGGTGAGAGTTGATAGTAAACTATGATGTATTTTCTATCTTCTTGTGAGAGATTAGAGGTGCTATTAGGGTTTAAACCACTGAATTGCTTAGCACGTCATGACTTCAAACGTTGACCAGTAAAGGATTTGCGCACAACAGTTTTCATTCATGATTCTACGAGAATTTTTATGAAAGCATTTCATTTGCTACTCTTCAATTGAAGGTTCATTTTCCCAGAATGTATTGTCATTTTTGGCCAGTAAGTATAGGGTATGAAAGTAATAATTGTCCAAGTTAACTGCTGATAAAAAAAAATCTAAATACCTTATAACTTCAGGAAAGCAAATGCGATCGAGCACGTGCATGTTCGAGACGCGGACTATAATCCCAAAAAGCAGCACATCGTTGTGAGTAGAATTGGGTAAAATTATCATCTGATATTTTAATTTTTATAGAAAATTTACCGAGTTTGAGGGCTTACTATTTAACATTCTACAGGTTACTGCTGAAGATGAATCTGGGATCCGCTTATGGGATCTGAGGATGCCCAAGATCCCATTTAGTGAACTTCCAGGGCACACTCACTGGTTGTTACTATCTTCAGAAATCTATCCATCAAACTTATGATGATAATTTTATTTTTAGAAACTAAGTTTACTAACAGTTTGATTCAATATACAGGACATGGGCAGTGCGGCATAATCCTGAATATGATCAGCTTATTCTCGTACATCCTCTCTTTCTCCTTCCATCTACCTCTCTCTCTAATTTTCTCTCTGGTTGTCGTTCATCCGATCGGCGGGATTTGAAATTGCAGAGCTCAGGGACAGACTCGACGGTGAAGTTGTGGATGGCATCCCCCCTGAAAAACGACTTAAGTTCCGAGAGGTGCGATCAAAATCAACTACTTTCTCTCTCTACAGAAATATGCCTACTTTTCTCGTCATGGCTAACGATCTTATTCTTTATTTATCAGTGGCGCTGACTCCCCCAGTCGGGCAGCAGACCCTCTTCTCCGCTCTTACACCGACTACGAGAACAGCGTCTACGGTATTGCATGGAGTTCAATGGAGCCGTCGATTTTCGCATCTCTGTCGTATGATGGGAGGGTAAGATTGATAGTTCTGAACAACACTGCTGCCATTTTTATCGACCAATGATATTTACGATGTGTTATGCTGCGGGGAATGCAGGTGACGGTGGAGTCAGTGAAACCCTATCTGCCGATAAAATAAGAGCAAGTGGGAAAGATTTTTCCTCGTGATGTTCTTCATGGATTGAAATATTTTAGAAAGAGAAAAAAGCATCGGAGCGCATGTCTTCTTCTGGAAGAGATAGAGAGAGAGAGAGAGAGAGAGAGAGAGGACATCACTGGATGTAGGACTGGCCGGTGACATCCAGGTCGAGGTCCCCGGTGGAAGGTGGGGGCTTGTGTTTGGGTTCCGGGAGGACCTCCGACGGGCCGTCGGCGCTCTGCGTCTCGCTCGCTGGTGGCCCGGCCCGTTTCTCTCTCTTCCCCTCCTCCGTTCCGTACATTCCTCCGCCGTAAGCTTCTTCGGTTACGGGCCTCATCTCAGAAATGTGATGCCCGTGCTCGTCTTTCTCTCTCTTCTTCTCCTGTTTCTCGACCTTCCTCTGCTCCTCTTTCTCGCTCTTCTCCATCTCTGCCTGGCCTCCGGTCCGGCACCTTTCCCATCTTTATCGCGAAATGGTATCACCCTACGTGTCTCCCATGCAGAGCAGGAGAGATGTATAATGATATACGATAGAGAGAGAGAGAGGGAGACACGTGTTCTGAGTTCGCACGGTAAGAGCTTTTGAATTTCCAGCTCCGTCAGTTGTACACTGGGAGACGAGAGCCACGCGTCCTCACCGTTCACGAAGACTGAAATTTCTAGCTCTGCTTCTTCGTAGGGTGAGAGAGTGACAGAGCCCACTTCAGTTTCAAATATGATTTGTTTTTGATCCGGAAGAAGCTGAATTGCATCTCCGCTGTTCGTCCCGAAGGAATTGTGAGACGAGCTCAGTTTCCCACAAGTTCTTGTGCGCCGTTGCTCGTATTGTCGCTCATTATGAGATAGATCACGAGGAGATCAGTGAATGTTCTTGAGCCCTGTTTCCCGTCTCTCTCTCTCGATGATCATGTATAACCTAAAACACTCACAGCACTCCGATAAAACCAACGACGAACAATATCCTCAGCAGATTCCTTGAACAGCTAACCGTCTCTTTTGGATCAGTTCAAGCATCCATCCATCCAGGAAGTTTCTCTCGCTCCTCCCCCGAGTCCAGACGCACCTTTTCCCCTCAACTTCCGAATAACCGGCAGAATCATCGGTCATCTAAATCCCGGAAGTTAGAGAGATAACCTCAATAGACAAACTGCGCAATGCAACCGCCCTAAACCGCTCGCTAACCCGACAAGTTAGAGAGAGAAACACAGCTTCTGAGCCTCTCCCCATTACTTCGGAACTCGCCGAACCACTTCCAAGATGAGCGACTTATCTCTCAACAACGAGCCCCCCTCACCTCAAAACCCTAATCGCGCCGCCAGGAAGAAGCCGGAATTCTCTCCCCCCGCCGTCACCGATCCATGCAGCGAGTGCGGGAGAAGATTCTGGTCCCAGAAAGCGTTGTTCGGCCACATGCGCTGCCATCCAGATCGCCAGTGGCGAGGAATCAACCCTCCAGCGCATTTACGCCGTCTTCAGCTCTCTCTCAGTCAACCCTCTACTTCTTCATCTTCTTCATCTTCTTCGACATTTAAGAAGAAAACCCTAAAACGAGATCGAGAGGAGGATCACGAAGTGGCGGCATTTCTCGTGATGATGTCTAAAGGGAAGGCGAGGAAGGAGGAGGATAGAGAATGCTCGACCTCGAGCTTCCCGCTAGGCTTTCAGCGTTTCTCCGTGGTGCAGGCGGGGAATTCTTCTTCTTCTTCTAGAGGAGAAGTTCCTGACTTGAATCTGCCGCCGCCATGCGAGGATAATTACTGAATGTGTTATGGTGATAGTTTGTGCGTGTTTATCCCTCTTGTAAGAACTCAACAGATTTTTTTTTACAAAATCGAAGCAGGGACGCTGTACTATTCTCTGATTGGTAATCTAGTTCGGTTTTTGAATTTTTGGACGTTGAGAGATGGCGATTGTAACGTTGATGAGGGGCGGAAGAATGAGAGAGAAAGAGAGAGAGAGAGAGAGAGAGAGAGAGAGAGAGAGAGAGAGAGAGAGAGAGAGAGAGAGAGAGAGAGAGAGAGACGCAGTGTAGAATCGCTCAAATCTCGGATCAATCACTTTCAAGAATGCTCGAATAAGCAAACAGAAATCAGAATATTTCATATAAGGGGAAAATCAGACCAAGGAGCTGTCAAAACTTCATGCGCAGAAAGACAAAGAAAATCAATCTACCGACTTACCTCTCTACCGCCTCATCACAGACGATATCACTCGCTTTACTTTTCTTGTTCACTTTAACAGAGGGGATTGTAATAGAGAAACAGGTAGAAGAAATTCAGTCTATTTCCTCTCCTTCCTCTCCCTCATATTTTCAGCCTATGTCCGTGTTGTTCAGCAATCTATTCGAGATCTTGTGAGCTCCTTGCATCCTTCAAAACCTTCTAATGGTTGAGACGGCGATGTTCACAGTCTCCTGTAGGCAATACTGAAACACCCAGCCCATTGCCAGTAATAACGTTTTGCTAACCGCTGTGGCCCACTGCCAACACCTTCATCAGCTGCTTGAATCTCTCTTGTTCGAACGAAGAGAAAAAGAATTTCCTAAAGCCACTTGCAACGTTAGGGCAATCAGTCTTTTGGGCCGTATATCTTCAATCATATGCAGCTTTTCAGTCTGAAGTTACGCCGTTGACTTGCATGAATTCAATACTGATCTTCAATGCACTTTTCTGTGAAGTTTGGCTATTTCTCACAAAACGTCAGAGTCAACAGCGGATCACCTTTAACGGATTAGGATCAGATATTTCTTTAGACGATGAATTGGTTTTTTACAAGAACACCTCCTTTTCTTGAACTTGGCAATGAAGACCATGACTGTGGTTAGAGGTTAAAGAAAAAAATAAAATCACATAAATAACAACTAATTTTGTAGAATCGGAAGGTAAAAATGGAGAGAGAGAGAGAGAGAGAGAGAGAGAAGTAGACAGAGAGATGAAAAGATAACAAAAAAAGTTCAGTTCTCTCTCAATCACATCAAGGGTTAAATTTTGTAGACAGATGGAACATGTTTAGTGTGGGATTTTACAAGAGTGCCACTTTAAAGGGTAAAATGTCAACACTTCCCCTCAAGCTGGAGGATAGAGGTCCCTCATCCTGATCTGGGGAAGATATCGATCAATTATTTGTCGATGAAGACATGAGGTGTTGATACCTTTGTTGATAAGAACACTTCATCAATACAGGGTGATTTTGAAGACCATGGAACCCATGATTATTGGAAAGAAAAATAACTACTAGATTATCATAGTACATACGTACCAGTAGGATGTAGAAATGCCAAAACTAGAAAGGAGAGATAGGACCCAAGTAACTTCGCCAGCATTATGGGTCATGGATTGATACTCAATCAAGAAACTATCTCATGGTTTTTACTTCTCTAAGTCACAATATTTTCACCGAAAAAATGTATGATAACGAGTAATATAACATTGATCTTCAAGAGAGCCAACATAATCTGATTTTGAGTATCTCTCTACACAAATTTTACTAGATTGGTGAAGTGAAAACCATTGTCAAGAAAGGCTTTCAGATGGCAAAGAACATGAAGAGTTGCCCTCCAATGAACAGCATGATTATGCTGAATGAGCTAACTCAATGACCAACTCTAGACTTTATGATTGATTGAGCCACAATCATGCATAAGAGTTTCCCACCCAAGGCATGATATTGAGTTACATAGAGAGGTGTTGAACTATCAATATCATTGAGAGATTGAAAAAAGACAAGAAGAATGATAGAAGGTTTGCAATCAAACCGTACCAATATCAAGGAGAAGGAAGATTTCATACAAAATTTGAAGGCAGTAAGCACTGACACCAAATATTCTTGAATGTTGTAAGTACCTCACCAGAATCTGAAATGACATTCTCTGAATGTTATTTCTGAATTATTCAAGCTCACACACAAAAAAAATTCTTTTTTCATAGAAATTTTCCCTTCAAGAAATTCAAGATTTGTGTGATCTCTATGATGTGTTCTTTTAGTCTATGTTCATGCATATATGAGCATAACAAAACCCCTTTTCAAAGAAATTTTTCCTTGTAAGAAATTCAAGCCTTGTGAACATTTTCATCTCAAACTTGTAAAAGTCTCTTGTCTAACTTTAGTAATAGAGCTATTTTGATCCAGGGGGTGCATCAATGATGCCAAAAAGAGGAGATAAGGGGTGTCTAGGGAAGCTTCCTTTGATAAGAAGTTTTTTTATACCACTTGTGTTGTTAGATCCAATAGGTGGGTAGGCCATCCATGTTCCCCTAGTCCTCTCCTTGGCTTTCCAAGATAAATTACCTGGTTGGTTCTATGTTGATGCAAGTGTATTTAGAGCCATAAGGTCTGTGGAAGGCAATCAAGTTTGACACAATGATAATGAAGAATTATTGTAAAAAAAACTGTGATGTTTAGGGGACTATCAAGAGACATTATAGAGAGGTTGAATACTTCCAAGACTACCAAAGAAACTTGGGATTTCTTGAAGACAAGGCATGTGGGGAATTACTCATGTCATCAAGGCTAGAGTTCAAACCCTCCAAATTTTGAGACCACGATTATGGGAGAAAAACAACTGGTAGTTGATTTTTCAAGAAAACTTTCTAAGGTCTCCCATGAGCTAAGCCTTTGGGAGAAATTTGATGATGGAGTTTAGATTTCCAAAGAGCTAAGACTGCAAATTCAATGTTATCTCTTCATCAAATGAAAATTTTGGAGTGATTGATTGAATGGTACTTGAAGAACGCTCTGATATTGAGACACTCGGAGAGATGGAAAATTTTTTATATTTGAAGGCATAGAAATATTCAAGAAATTTAAGGAACAAGGACTTGTGACAGAGGTCATGGATGTGACTATAGAGAAGGATAAAGAAGAGGTAGAGATAATGATAAACAAAATGAGTAAGCAGATGAAGAGAGGCTCTGAGATAATTCAAAGGAAAGATGTTATCACTATGAGAAAATTGGGCACTTTGCTTTTAAGTGCTGATAGGGAAAGAAAGCCCAATATGTAGAGGTCAGGGAGAAGAAACAACCCATGCTCATGGAAATCTTAGAGGCTCCCAACATTGTTTTACTCCCAAGAGCTAGTAGTCATGATATAAATGAAGGCATTCAGTATCTTGATAATGGAGCAAGAAATCACATAACAAGATATAGATTCTTATTTCAAGAATTAAATGAAGTTTCAAATGGAATAATGAGGATGTGAGAATGGATCTACAATGGAGATAGGTGGTTGAGGATGGCCAGTGCTAAATTGTCAAAATGTTGTCTAGACAAGGTTGGAGAATGTTCTCCATATCATGAAATTAAAAAAATATATAACCTACATTGAGGACAGTTCAATGAGTAGGGTTGTAAAATATTGATGGAAGGTGGCTCCCTTATTGTCTACATTCGATAAGGAAGGCTGCTAGACTATATTGAAGTGAAGAAAACCCAACGTAGACTATATTTTGAAGGTGTATTGGATGTTGAATTACTTGGTCGCAATGGATTATTCAGATTTGATGTGAACACCACATACAAGGTATGAACTTCAATTTTTTTAATTTCTTAAAATATTTTCTTTCAAGGAGAATGTTAAGGAACTTCCTCAATTAAATGTCCTTGGAAATATCTATCGTGACTGCATTACAAGCAAGAAACACATAAGTTCATTTCTTCCTATAGCCTCAAATTGGGCCAGTGATGAACTCGATTTGGGGGGTATTTTTAATGGTTGTTTTAAATTCATTTCATGAGATAATATTTATAATTCGTCACTTTGTATAATCGTAATGTAGGGTTTGAATCCTTAAGGAGCTTAGATAATGAGATTAGTGCTTTTGGGGAGTAAAGATACTATTATTGGAAAAAATAATAATAATTCTAAAATACTATTACTTGTGTGGGTAGTAATTCTAAAACATAAAAAATATTGATTTGAAGCTTTTTTTAAGTTTAAGAACTTAGTCAAAGCCGAGGTGAAGTGAAAACTTTGAAAAAAACCCAATTGGACGGTGAATTAACTAAGAGGAGGGGGAGGGGATGAATTAGTTTCCTTTTAGTATTTATGTTTTTCTAATATATATTTTTATTCATTGATTATCCACTCAAATCCTCATGTCACTCATTAACCAGATATTTTTATAATAGATAAGGTATCCAAACCCCCGCGCTAGTCCCAAGAGGAGATATGATGGAGAATTATGTCTAAGCATGAACACAAGGGTTCTAAGTGAACCTATCCTCCTCCTCCTCCTCTTCCTTATCCATCAACTTGATAAATTATCCATTTATTAAATGGATGAAGAAGACCTCTCTAAATAATTAAAGAGAGTGTAGATCTTAAGGGAATTATCTTCCCTCCTTCTCTTATTTTATACTGATCTAAAGATTGACTTGGTCAAAAGAAATTAGCCTTATACTTAGATAAATTAGAATTCCTTGAATGGACCAAGTCAACCACCTTCTACCTTGATATAGGTTCCCTATTTTCCAAACCTATCCACCATATCATAGGTACCTTGTGTGAATAAATGATCTCAAAAGAAAAGAAAATTAGGAACATCTTTGTTATTCCATTTCCTTCTTTCTTTGAATACCACCTCTAGTTAGAATTTTAGGAGAGATCTAATAGAAGAAACTATCTCTTATTTTACCTAAGAACAAAGAGGAATTCCTACAAGGCAGCATGATATCTACCATGACAGTTCTCACTTATCAATACTTTCCATGATTTGTATCAATGAGCTTCACGTGTCAGCAAGCTTCATGACTGTGGATTATCAAGACAGTGGTGTATTCAAGCCCTCCAAGAAAATTCAAGGCCAAAAAGTTTACATATCTTGTCCTTCAGCCATCATGAGAGCAAAGAGCATGATAGAATCACGAGTGAAGAGCATGAAGGAAAGCTGTCCTCAATATCAACCTCTGTCTCAGCCTTCCTATACCTCATTCAGAGAATCTATCAACATCAAAGATTGCTGTGACTCCCATATTCTACAGTCATCATGGAAGCCACTTATAATCTCCCTATTGGAGTGGAACCGTGACGAAGCAAAGATTGCTGAGCATCTTATGGTCTGACTCTCATATTCTCTCCACGAAACCAAGTCCTTACCTTTCCATCTTCGTCGCGAACTGCGTTTGCCGCTAAGTCATCCCTGACCATTTCGGGACCGCGTCAATTCTTTATCACCATGAAACCGTCGCGTGTCATCGTTCACGACTGAGTCCAAGTGAAGAAGTGAGACAGAAAAGGAAGAAGAAAAATCTTGACAGGACTATCTCCCACTTGCCACCATCGACATCTTCCGGAAGTTCGCTGGCAGAGAGGCCTTGTTTTGCGATCGCGTAAAGGACTCGATCCACTCTCCTCTTTGAGCGTGAGTGTCGCCTCCTTAATCTTCAGAAAGTAAGCTGTATGAGAAAAGATCCAGACTCAGCCACACGGGTGCACGATCACTATCCCGACCAGATGATCGTTCCGATCTAATCTCACGAGCTATCTATTTATTCGTCGTCTCCTATCTATCTTTTCATCAGCAGTTCAGCCTAAATGGAAGTCGTACTTAAAGAAACGGAAGTTCGGTTTGAAGAAGAGAAGACCGTCATAGCTATCGCCGGTCGTCTCAGCCTCCTATCCATATCCTCCACCGGAATTTCAAAACGTCAGAGACAAGAAGGCGTTCATGAAGATAGGCCGTAACTATCACTAAAGGGAGACTCTTATTCCGCTGTACAAGTACTCAAGAGAGACGATACCACGAGCGTTGACTTCCAGCGAGAACAAAGGAAATAATTGGGAATATAACCAAGGAAAGCCCAGCAAACGACTCTCGTCGTTATCCTCAGCGATTAAACTCTCTCCACGTCACCACAGCTTCCCCACAATCCCGACGACGGAATATCAATGGGCTTAACTGGTTCCGAAGAGTAAATCGCGAACTGCGTAATTATAAGCGCTCCAGAGAAAAACTATCGTGGGCGTTGACTTACGGAAATGCTTCCCGCGGGCGTTCTCATACAGAATAGTAAACGGCGGAAAAATACGGAATATTCCACGCATTTCCGCACACGTGGTTATCCCGTTAAAGAAGAAACCTGAAATTAACGTACGAGGAGGTAAAGAAACCGCAACAACTTCCGCTCCTTCCGCGACGCGTCTCTTTATTCGTAAACTTCTATCTTCTTCGCCTTTAAAAGGGAATCGACTGTAAAGAAAAATAAGATGTTTTTTGATAAAGAATTTGGTTACCCTTTTTGGTTACGTTTACCCTTATGTGTTCATCGTGTTCTTCCCTGTGTCTCCAAATTTCTCCCGCATCCTCTTCATTTCCGAGTTCTACCTCCCTCACTTTTCTTTCCCCGTTCTGTCCGCTTTCTTCCACTTCAAGTCCGACGCATACGAGGTTGATCCGGGTCAAACGACGAATCCGAGAGCATCATCTCCCCGTCACCTTCCAGGTATCATCCTTAATTTTCAAGGTGAATAATAGTTCCTATTCTAAATCCATAAGTCCAGCGTTGACTTTCTATCCATCCGTACTCGCTTCGTCACGCCTTCTCTACTTATTCTGTTTCCCTATTTCCCTCCACCTCTCTTTCTATCTTCGTCGCTCATCATCTTTTCTCTATCCTATATATTAAAATATATAATAGTATCTCCTCTATCATCGCTAACTATATTCTTTAATATATATTCTTCTATCATTCATATTTTCTCGCACTATTCCGATAATACTCTCTCCGATTATTCCTCTTCCATATTTCTTCTCTTCTCTTATTATCCATCTTATCTTCCCCACTAAGTCATCATATATCTTTATATTCCTGAATTATATCTCAATATATTCTCACTGATTTCCTAATATCTTTTCATAGTGATATCAATTCGTAGGTCCTCCATAATTTGTAGGAATATTATCCATTTTAGAAATATCCTACATCAAGATAGTCCCCCCAGAATCACTCCTTATCTCATTGATCCCCTAGTAGCAATTACTAATTGGCCGGGATAGTCAGATCAAAGTTCAAACGTGAGATCTCGATCTAACCCACTCACACTCTCAATTAGTGACCTCACTCTATTGTTGTCCTTCGGTATGCCTCTCTGAAGTCTCCTAGTTTGGTCACCGATCAACACCCACTCCAAGTAGGTCGCTTGTCCCCAGTCCTACAAGGTAGTGAGCAAATACCCCTCAAGTTGAATTTTTGGTCAAATCTCTAGGCTTATCCTATCTACCACCGATTCCCTAAGAAACTCCCCCTTACCCTCACGGGTAAGTACAACTCGCCCGGAGTCAACACACTGTATACGAGTGATACTAAATATCTCTAGTTCTTAAAATAAACTCACACGATATATAGATATGAAAAGAAGATTAAAAATAAATCAACGAGAGAAGCTAACAACCAATAATTTAAATATAAAGTGCGAAAGCTGAATAAAGAAATAGTAATAAATAAAAGAACTCCTTGCAGAAATAATGTATATATAAATTAAAACAGATTCAGTTTAACACACACACACACACACACACACACACACATATATATATGCGTATATATAAAGGGAAAAATGAAATTGATCAGTAGCGTGATTTCTTGATAGAAAAGCAAAAGAATTAGAAATGGAGAAACGAAATATAGAAACTGAAAATGAACATGAAATACAACACGAAACACAGAAACTCAAAAGATAAAGCACGATAAAGAAAACAACAGAAAATCAAGTAGATAATTAGCAAAAGAAAAAAAATCAAATAGAAAATGTGAACACGATCAGACCTAAACCAAACAAGATTTTATTTCTAAGGATGGAAAATTTAAAACTCAATCCACTCACTCACCTAAAATCAGAAATCAAGTTCAAAATAAAATTTCAAATCGATTCAAAAGACCCGAAACCCAAAAACAATTTCAAACTAGGGCTGTTTGAGACGATTTCGTTGGAGATCACTTCAAGCTCCTATTTTGGGTGAAACCACCACGAGAGATTCTGAAAAGAGTCGCCGAGAGCAGCGTAATGATCGCCAGTGACGATGCAAATGACCAAAATCTCCAAGAGTGAAGTGATCGCAGGAGAGAGAGGTGCTTGATCGCTGGAGAGAGAGGTGTTTGATCACTGGAGAGAGAGGTGCTTGATCGCTTGAGAGAAAAAAGAGCTTAGAGAGTGAGTCGTGTTTAGAGGTCAAAAAGGAGAGAGAGAGAGCCATTGCGGGGTGTTTTTGTGTTTTTGTTCTGTTTTCAAAATGGTACCTGAAATAGAGAAAAAAAATTACCATTGGAAGGTAATAAAAAAATTGAATTTAAATGTAAAGTTAATTTAAAGTATGAGTACAAAGATAGAGAAAATGGAAAAATAAGACAAAAATTAAAATAGGATTAAAATCACAAGATTGAAAAAAAAAGAGTTCAATATAAATGGTAACATAATTTTTATCTTGAGTTGGTTTCAATTTATAACTTTTAATTTAAGAATAAATTGAAAACCATTTTAAATTCGAATGTGTAGAGAAAGGTTAGAAAGGCTTATTCTAGTTTTTCGAGTTTCGTTTGTGTTCTGATGCTAATGTGCATGTATGTCCTAAGCCGTTTGTACCTAAAATGATAGAGTTTAGCCAAGTGAACTCTTGGCTAAACTTGAATATATTTCATGAAATCAAAAAAATAGAGGAGAAATGATTAAATTCATGTTTAACTTACAAACTAGGTGTTTGAGATTTGATCAAGGAGGAGTGTTCACTTCATCAGAATTTTACAAATTCTGAACAGAGCAAGGAATTAGACATCAGCTTTGAGCGTCATGCTTTCCTCATCATAATAAAGTTGTTGAGAGTTCAAATAGGTTTGTGA
The DNA here is from genome assembly GCA_024174645.1 of Lemna minuta. NCBI lineage: Eukaryota > Viridiplantae > Streptophyta > Magnoliopsida > Alismatales > Araceae > Lemna > Lemna minuta. The sequence goes on from CM044108.1 coordinate 9,510,434, forward strand.
TGGACATTGCAAAAAGCAAGTTAATATACCAAAATCGTAAATAAGAGCTCTTGGAAGAAGTTATCACTACTAGTGATGTGGGACAAGGGAAGAATATCAGATTTCCTCAAATGAAGATGATGATTAGATTTTTATGGAGACTTTAAATGGTATAAATTCACAAACTTTGATAGTGGAAGGACCACTATAATTGCCTAGTGGAGGGGTTTTCAATGGGACAAGCATGAAATCACTACCAATGGGAATGGAATCACCAAATATGCAGATGGAGGCTATCCTATGATTGCTCAAAATGATAATAGAAAGGGAATGATTAGTGGTTTTTTTAAAATATCATGAAGACCCTAGGATATTGGTTTGGACCCCTCTTTCTTGATGTAATAACATGCTTTGGAGAAGAGGATGAAAAGGAAGAGGGAGATGAGAAAGAGAAATAAGGAGAAGGATCTCCTTAAGTTTCAAAGGCAAAGAAGAGAAGAAATCGTGTGAGAGGACATAGAAGGGAGAGAATAGTGAAAGAATGAGAGGGGGGAACAAAAATGAGAGAGAGGAAAAATTTTCATTAATTTATCATTAACCACAATAATCAAGCACGACCCTATTTTATAGGAGTAGATGTGCCTCTTCAAACCTATTTTATTGGGCTTCCAAGGGATGTTACAAGGAGTGCTCCCAATCGGTGCTTCCTTAGGATTGTCATGTTGTCATGTTGTGGGCGGAAACCCCTCATTCTTAACGAGCTTAGTGTGGTCAGATTGGTGGAAAGTTGAGTAGAATTTTGTTTTGCCTTTAAAACTTTATCTTGAGTAGTAAGTGATAGAGGAAGGTATTGAGAATAAACTCCACCAAGTAGTGCATATGTTCAATGAAGACCCACCAGATTTTTTTTTCTTCTCCAATTTCTTCCTCTCCACCTCTATTTCTCTCATTCTATTTTTTTCTCCTAGAAGAATAACTTAATATGTTGGCCCTCTTCAATCTTCTCTCCAAATCTTTTTCATGCAGCATGCCCAACGTGGCACAAAGGTGACATCAGAGGGCAGCACTAGGCCAGCATTGAGATAGGGCTAAGGGTGTCATGAGGACGATGCTCATGGTGCCAAAGGGACTTATAAGGGTTCCAACAACACTGATGGCAGTTCTAGCAATGATTTTGGCGACAGAGGTGGTTCTAGAAACTCTGAGGATGATGGTGGCTCCAACAATGATTTAGGAAACTTTGGCAATGGTGGTGCCACTCTCATGCGCCAAAACTTAGTTTTACTTTGATTTTTTTGTTATTTTCTTTGATTCTGTCCATGGTGTTTTCAAGTTTTTTAGGGCACTTGCCACATGAGAAATCACTTCCCACATGAGCTTCATAGATTCCTCATTCATGTTGTCAAAGGAAATGGGGTGGGGCAGCTGAGGAGGTGGCAGTGGAGCAATGATCAGTGGGGATGGAACCATGAGTATCACTAGGCTCTGATACCAAGTAGATGCAAGACATAGCTGAGAATAAGGCAAGATTAGATGCATCAGCGGTAGTTGTGGACCCCTGGGGTACAGTTTTGAGAAGAAGAAGAAGAAGAAGAAGAAGAAGAAGAAGAAGAAGAAGAAGAAGAAGAAGAATAATAATAATAATAATAATAATAATAATAATAATAATAATAATAATAATAATAATAAGAAGAAGAAGAAGAAGAAGAAGAAGAAAACCTCACCTCAAAATATGCCTGCTAATTCAAATGCATGCATAGTTGATATATAGGTGTTGGAGGAAAGAGAAAATATAACTTAGAAATTAAATGGAAATGAAATGAAATTAAAAGATAAACTAGTAAATGAATCCTGATACTAGATAAAACTTATCTCCGAGCAAGGGTGCCTGACCATCAACATTTTTACTCTTTTACTTGTAATTCAAGATGCGAATTTCTCAATTCTACATTCTTTTCTAGATAACGGTTAGATTTATGAGGAGATAAAAAGGTCAGGTTCAAGATAATGATGAGGGAACTACTTATGCTAGGAGGAAAACACACTCATGTATACATGCCTATGCAACTATACAAGAATAACGAGAGAGAGAGAGAGAGAGAGAGAGAGAGAGAGAGAGAGAGAGAGAGAGAGAGTGTGTGTGTGTGTGTGTGTGTGTGTGTGAGGAAGGAAAACATTGTAGTTCTTTGTAAGAAAAATTCCTGTGACTTTTTTTACCGCTATTTCAGACTTTTTGAGCAAGCTAAAAAATAAAAAAAATCCGAAACATATTGAATCCCCAAATTCTCTCACAATGTGAGAGAGAGAGAGAGAGAGAGAGAGAGAGAGAACTTATGTGAAAGACAGGGAGGAAAGTACTGAACGGTTCATAGTAAAATAAATAGATAGATAGATGTAGCAACGTAAATGAGGAGAGAAGAACTGATGGGCGGCCGGCGGAAAGGGATGGGTGTCACCGAGCGCTTTAATTAACCTTTAATTGGAGAGATCAAAGGACATCAAGTGATGGGGTCGTCTCCCCACACTACTCTGGCGCAACTAGAAACTCTTTTAGGGAGAAGCACCCGTTTGCACGGTCCTCTTGCGTGCTACTCCTCTTCAGGAAAGTCGCGTGGAAAGGAAGACACACTTCAATAGCGTTCCTGGCCAGAAAATACCTCTCTCTCTCTCCCCTCCCCCCTCTCTCTCCCTCTCTCTCTCTCTCTCTCTCATATGATAACTCTCAGTTTGACACTTGCTGGTTCATACTCAATTTTTCTACGGCTCTAGATACGTAAGCAGGAGATGGGCTGAGAGATGCCGCCACACATATGGAAATGCTCAGTAAGAAAGGAGCCCCCAGTTTTACCTCAACCGGCAATTCTCTCGGTCAATGAGCTTCTTCTGCTTCTATTCTGGGGGAGAATACGGACTCGTCTAGCTATAATGAAGTATGCATTTTGGCCAGTCTAATTCAGAGATGAGAATGAAAAATAGAAACATAGATAAATCGAGAGATAGATTTACAGATAGAAGGATGGATGGATAGATAGATAGATAGATCGATAGATGGAGAGATAGACAGACAGACAGAGACAGACAGACGGACAGATGTGTGAGGAAATCGTGGATGTTTCAAAATTTTGAGAATACGTAATGCAAATGCAGAAGTTTATCATAGACTATTCCCCCCTCACTGACGGTGGCGAAGAAGATTCGTCATCGAACTTCAATCTCTTTTCCCAAAGCTTCGTTTCCACGCCGTTCTCCAATGGCGCGTATTCCTGCTCAGATTCCGGCTAAAGACCAGAAGATCAGACAGAATCCAAAAGAAGAAATACCTCTAGTTTCTGAATGAGCTCTTTGGCACTTGTTGCAGAGATAATGAGATTTCTCTGCGATGGCATGATGAAGCCTTCTTCTATGGCGCTGTCAATTAAGGCGAGAAGAGAGTTGTAGTATCCTTCAACGTTCAAAAGACCCACCTGCAGAAGAAAAAAATTCTCAGTAAAATGGTTATTTCATGGAGAGATTGCTCTTTAGAGTTCACCGGTTTAGAGTGGATTCCAAGCTGAGCCCATGAGATGACTTCCAGAAGCTCCTCCAGGGTTCCATACCCACCTGAAGGACAAAAAGTTTTAGAAAGAGAAAGGAAGGGAGAGGTAGAGAGAGAAAGACCCACCGGGGAGTGCTATGAAGGCGTCAGCTTGGCAAGCCATCTGGGCCTTTCTCTGATGCATACAAGCCACGATTTTCAACTCTCCAATCGTCTTCCCAGTAATCTGCAACGATTCACAAGACACTATTACGAAGAAGAAGAAGAATATTATCGTAGGGGAAAAATACCTCCGTCTGTAGCAAACTCTGAGGCATGATCCTGAGAAGAGAAGAAAGAGAGATGAACAAATATACGATAGGAGAGTGAGATGAATAAAATCAAGATAGGAGAGAGAGATGAACGAAGAGAAGAGAAGATGGAGAGAAAAATAAAATGATCTAGAAAAGGAGAGAGAAACAAAAAGAAGAGGGGAGGAAAAAAGAACAGGGGAGAGAGATAGATATATAGATTGACAGACAGACAGATAGATAGATAGATGGATGGATGGATGGATGGATAATTAGATTGACAGACAGACAGACAGACAGACAGACAGATAGATAGATAGATAGATAGATAGATAGATAGATAGATAGATGGATGGATGGATGGATGGATAGATAGATAGATAAATAGATAGATATATAGATAGACAGATAGATAGATAGACAGATTGTCAGAGAGAGAGAGAGAGATGAGACATTAATGCAAGAAATTGGATGTTATCAATTGACTGCAATATGAAAATGAAAATGGAATCCATAAATAAGCCATTTTCTAGGGGGGTGCTTGATATATCGATTGGATACGTTAGCTTCCGCAATAGACGTCAATAGTAGTTGGCATCTACCATCATAGGTGAGTTAAGTTTCCCAAAACTTGGGTCGTGCCTCCAAGAAAAATAAGACGGGGAAGAGATAGATAGACAGTCAAAGAGATGGAGACTGATATGAACAAAAAGAAGATGGGGGAGAGATAGATTGATAGGCAGATTGACACACACACAGAGAGAGAGAGAGAGAGAGAGAGAGAGAGAGATGAACAAAAAGAAGAGGGGGGAGAGATAGATAGACAGACAAATATACGGAGACAGAGATGAACAAAAGAAAGATGGGGGAGAGATAGATTGACAGGCAAAAAGAGATACAGAGAGAGAGAGAGAGGGAGAGAGAGAGAGAGATGAACAAAAAGAAGAGGGGGAGAGATAGATAGCCAGACAAATAGATGGAGACAGAGATGAACAAAAAGAAGAGGGGGGAGGTAGGTAGACGGACAGAGATAGATAGACAAACAGACAGAGATAGAGAGATGAACAAAAAGAAGAGGGGAGAGAGATAGATAGACAGACATACAGAGATAGAGAGATGAACAAAAAGAAGGGGGAGAGAGATAGGTAGATAGACAGACAGACAGAGATAGAGAGATGAACAAAAAGAAGAGGGGAGGGGATAGATTGATAGATAAACAGAGAGATAGATTGATAGCGATAGAGAGAGAGAGAGAGAGAGAGATTTGACCCAAGAACATTGCCGCCAGCATTGTGGACAGCTTGAGAAACGAAGCCCATAAGTCCTGCACTACCGCCACCATAGACGAGATTTATCTTCCTCTTCACCTGCACTTAGTCGGAAAAAATGTCAAGGACTTCCATTTCTGGGAGAGCAAGATTGTGATGGAACTTACGAGCTCTATCCCGAGCTGGACGGCGGCTTCTTGAAAGCTCTTCTTCCTGCCGGGGCTGCTTCCGCAGAAGACGCAGACCCTACTGAACCGGGATTTCTCTAAGAGAGGACCATTTACCTCCGACACCGAATCTCTATCCGAACTCATAACTGTGCTACACCGCGAGTCACTTAGCTGGAAATCAGCTCCATCCGTCAGCCTCTCGGTCTCCATTCGGTGATGGCTGGACTTCTGAATGAGCATCCATTTATAAGGATGGTAGGTGAAAGTCCCTATCTCACTATCTCTCTCTCTCCTCTCTCTTTCTCTCTCCCTCTGTATACACAAGTACATATAATGTCTACCTATCTGCCTCTTCCTCTCTTTCTCTATCTCTACACATACGTGTCATATTTTCGATCGTCAGCGAAGCTTCGGGTAGATCCCTCCATTTCCGCGTAGTTTTATTCATGGACCTCGTTCATCTCTCCATTGCAGCTAAAAAGTCGATGAAGAAACTCATCTCCAATATTAATCTCATAGACTCAAATTCTTTCCCATATATTTAAACCCGAGCACGTCATCTGCAGCGGTTATTCTTATCAAGCATCAATGACCGGATATATAGGACAAGAGACGGCAATTCCCAAGTGAGATCCTGACGATGGCAGTTTTTCAGATCTGGATGAATACACATGAAGCAGAGGCGAGGAGTGTGAACCTGAATCTGAGGTGAAGACAGAGGTCGAGAGAAAACGACGAACGAGAAGAAGCCAAGGATTTTTTTCCCTTTTCCTGGTCAGCATCCGAAGAAGGGGTCCCGCCATCCTACATAAATTAGAGTTTCCCTCATTACCGTATTCTGGATCAGCGATATGAAGACGAAAGATTCGGAGTAGGGAAAGAAGTACCCTGTAGAGTTTCCCCTCAATCTTTCGTCTATTTCTTTGCTTAATTTCTTCATGGTAATCTTTTCTCAACTGCATCCTCTCGAGCGTTTTTCTGGGGGTTCTTCACGGCGTTGTGCTGGTGGGTCACAAAGTAATCATTGGAACCATGGCCGGACTTCAGAGTTCAGCAAAGGAAGGTCTCTTCTTCGCGTAAAATTGGGAAATATTTCAAGCCCGTTTGCTTGAACGGTCAGATAAAAATGATCAAGGTGCTTTTCACTTTGGTGAAAATTAGTCGGAAACTGTACATCGACCGAGACGTTATCGCAATGAGAAGAGTAATGCACAGTTGAGGACTTTCTCCCTTTTTTGTAAAATTTTAAGGAGATTTATCGATTAGATTTTAATCATATGATTGTCGTAGGACTCTGTCTTTCTCCCTCCCTCTTCATAGATTTATGAACGCTTATAGTTATATCCCCCAATAGGTGCTTCTCATTTCCAAACATTTCCATCAAAGAGTTTGTAATCTGTGAATGGTTTCTACAAATCTCACATCCACCTTGATTTGTCCACCTTAAAATTTAAATCAGTCACACAAATATAGTGATTGATGACCAATTTGATGAGGACAAAGACCATGAAATGAGGATCATGTTCACAAAATTTCAGGTATCACGATTTCAATTTGGAAAATTCTTTGCTATTGATTTTTTCATTTCAATAGCTATTCCTATTGAAATGAGGATCATGAAATGATTGATCGCCACATGCCAGCATAAGATTTTCTAGTCAGGAGAGAGAAAGGCAGGTTAATCGACAACCATTGGATCACCATTACCAAAGTCAACTTCACCAGATTGTGTCACATGGCGATCATCAATTTGCCTTTAAGAGAGAGAAAGATCAAAAGGAATCAAAGGCATTGATCATGTGTGCAGAGATCCGACATCTAAGGTGCAACCACACGTCGATGCAAAAAAGATCTGGTGGACTCGATGCACCAAATTAAACTCTTCCAATGAGCGCCAAGTGTCCTTGCAAGATTAAAGGGCCTTTTAGTCCCACATGGATACTAGAAAAAATAATTTAAGCCTTTAAATAACTAGTCCATGAAGGGCTGCTAAATATAATTAAGACATTTTAAGAACTAATACTCCCTGCACCACGCTTACATTGACTGGGTGTCACGTGGTGTCACCCTTCACGCCACGTGTCCACACTATAATGTCATCATGCCATGTCAACATGCACAAATAGACCCCTTTTCCAATTTTTAGTCCTTTAAAAATCCTTTAAAAAATATTTAAAAATAATCTAAAATCATAGATGAAAAAATTATAAAAATTCAAATAAATTTCAAAAAAATATAAAAAGGGAAAATTCTATAAAACCCCTTAAATTAAAATATTCACATATTTTCATAGAAAACTGAATTAATTTTTTTCTATTTGATCGTTATTTTGTTTTCATTTATATCATATCATATGAAATCCAAATATAAAAAACCTAGAACAATTAAATCTGTATTAAAATCACTTGTTTTCTGCATGTTTTTGTCCCCATCATCCTTCATTCATAAACCACAATCATGAAACTCTTACACACAGAATTAATTCATCCTTATTTGACCATAAATTTATACAATAATATGAGCCAAAATTTAATGCAAATTCAGCTCTTGAACAATATGATATGTTGAATGCAAAAATTTCATTGAAACATAATAACATGCATAATGATGATGTGAATTATGCCTTAAAATAATTGATGAATAATGAATTGAATGGATAAAAATGCATATTATGTCCAAAGTAGTCAATACATACAATTTGAAGTTGTGTATGGTGTTGATCGATCTTTTGAGATAGTAGGTGATGACTCTAAAGAAGACTTTTCAGTAAGTAGTGCATTGTGTACATGAACCTTTGCTGTTTTATTTTCTGTCTTGTGTGATATTTCTCTACATTTTCCTTTTTAATCACCCTAATATCAAAGGAGGATGTCCATAATTGGTATGGTAAGACTAGTAGGCCTCTATGAGGCATTTATTGGGTGACATGGTTGAGGATAAACGTGTCCTTGCATGCGTGTATACTTGCAAAGTTGCCAGTACATCAAAAATTCTTTTTAGTCCATTTGCCTTGGGTTAAAATTTCTCTCATGAGATGCATGGGATGGAGTAAGAAAATATTTCACAAAAAAAACGATCTCAAATAATCAAACTTCAATTTGTGGATACACAACTTCATGAAAGGAAACTTCTTTATCGAGCCATATATCCAATCCATTTGAACCACTAGATAAGAATTTAAGACAATTGAAGAAATAGATCTAAGGGTTAATATACTGGCACGTCATGACGTACCGGCTATTATTAGCCGCATGTCATGACGTTTTAAAAAATCAGGTCATGTTATGACCTTTTTAAAAAACGTCTTGGCATGTCATAGAATCCGACGTGGACGATGACTAGGTTGCCACGCAGGATTGGAGAGAGAGCTGCCAGCCACGTCATCGTCCACTTCGGATTCCATATAATAATATTATATTATATGGAATCCACAAAGGCGGCGCTGGGAGAAATGATATACCGGTACATCACGTCGGAGCAATTCTCGCCGGAATGTCTTCTGGACTACATGGATCTATCGTCGGAGCATCGAGCGCTAGAGGTCACGAACCGGGTGGAGGCTTCCATTTTCGTTAGACGAAAGAGGGAGAATGCGCCGCCACGACAGAGCGCTAACAGAGCGCCTCGTATTCACTTCTTCCATTCTGTTCATCGATGATCATTTCAGAGCAGATCGTGTTAAGATCTGTCTACATCTGTTCTCCCGGCGGCTGATGCGAACAAGGCATTTTCCCTCTCCGGCGGCGGCCGGAGAGGGAAAATGTCGGTGGCGAGAGGGAGCAGGAGAGGGAAAAAAAAAAAGAACTAACCTTATTCGCTCTTCTTTCTCTTTCGTTTGGCACGAAGCTTGCGAGGAAAGGATCGCCGCGGTGAAGATCGACGGGGGTGAAGAGGAAAGGTCGGAAATCGTCGAACAAAAGATAAGGGAAGACAAAATATAATAATATAATATTATTATATGGAATCCGAAGTGGACGATGACGTGGCTGGCAGCTCTCTCTCCAATCCTGCGTGGCAACCTAGTCATCGTCCACGTCGGATTCTATGACATGCCAAGACGTTTTTTAAAAAGGTCATAACATGACCTGATTTTTTAAAACGTCATGACATGCGGCTAATAATAGCCGGTACGTCATGACGTGCCAGTATATTAACCCTAGATCTAATATATGCTCTTCTAAGAGGACTTGAGCCACGATGAAAAAAAACATATGCCATTTAAACACAGGGGTCAACAACTCTTCATACCCAAGTGATAAGTCTAATTTTAGGGTTTATGTTGTTTTGATTAACCTAGAATTTTGCAATATTATTCATAAAATTCCACTTTAATCACAATTTACCATGTACAACGTGAATAAGGAGTGGGATCATTGAGAAGAACTCAATAGATCTAAATTTTAGTTTATGCAAAATTAAAGCTTTTGGTAGAGAAAGTGAATGAGGTCAATTAGAGAAGTGAATAGAATGCGATGTGATGATCCAAAATATCCAAATCTCCTTTCAATGATGAGAATATTCAATAATGGAGAAAGAGTAATGTTATTAATTTAGATGAATAGAGAATAATATATTAAGATTGAAAAAAAGATATCCTAATCATATTTTATTGTGGTGTGGTGGAAGACTTACTCCAGCAATGAAAATAAAAAGAAACTCATTATACATGATTGGGAAAACAAAAATGATGACTCGTTGACGCCCTTTTCCTCTCTCTAGTCAATGCCACAGCCATATACAATAATTTCAAAATGCCAACTTTCCCACTTATTTTATACTTATGGATGGATAGAGGACAAAAAGACAAATCTACCATCAAAATATGAGCTCAAAACTTCTGGATTATCAGACACCCAAGCCTTGAAATGGAGTCTTTGATCTCTTTCTCTCACTTGATCAACAACATCAAATGTGCCTCACTCAAAGCACCATCATCAGATCTGAAAATTTTTATGATTGGTACCAAAATTGACGCCCATCACATCTTCAGAAATTAAAAAAACTAAAATTTAAAAGAAATATTAAAAAACAAGAAGAATCTTCTCTATAATGTCAGAAATGAATCAAAGCACAATATGCAACCAACTTGTTGCAATGCCATCAAATCTTGTTGTTCAACTTTTGCACAAAAAAGCATAAATCTCCAAGTGGCCAATGTCCTTTTTGGTGTCATCACGTCATATCCTACACAAAAGGTAAGAAAAAACAAATAAGGTAATGATTATTCACAAGATGATTCCATGTGATCATTGAAAACACACAATCAATTAATTGATGATTAATTTTTAAGGATAATAAGTAAATAAGGATCAAAATTCATGACGAATTAGATTTGACTTTTAAGTCGTTTTAGTATCTGATTAAAGTGGGCAATGAAAATGAGTGTGAACTTAGATAATTTAGAAATTAGAAGGTATATCTTTTCAATGATTCCAAAATGAACAAAATTAGAGTTGAATATTTGTATGAGAAATGAAAGAGAGAAGTTAGAGAGAGAAATTGCATGCAAAGAGAGATAAAATGGTCGAACAAATGAAATTCCATGAATCAACTATTCAAAATTGAATTATACCACTAAATGCTGAAATACAAATAAAAACTAACCCAAAATTTCCAAGAAATGACCCAATTAATCATCATATCAAGGCTACGCATTCTGCCAAAAATTGAAAGTTCAAGCAATGAATTCCCATGATTCTCTCACCTTGATAGTATATACTCAGTTTAGAATACATTTCAATCATGAGATAATCACTTTAGATCTTTGGAAGGCTTGATCAATTGAGATAATAATATATCTTCTAACAAGGAGAGAGTATTTATAAATCAGAATTCCAGCATAACCGTGTGATTGTCTCCTCATATGTGATGGACCAAGATGGTGCCACATTGGGGATAAAGAGTATAATTGGGACACCAATCTCAACCATTATAACTCTTGCAATGGATATTCCAAATCACACCATTTGTTAAATGAATCATCTCCTCGAAACATTGCACCACGTAGCCCCTCCATTTAGAAAATCTTGATTTTCTAGATTTGACACTCTTGGTGATTTCCAAGTCACATGAAATGTAAATAAAGATAAGAGATATCCCACAACTATCATATTTAGATATTCCATCTAATGTCATCAATTTCTTAATACTAAAACTAATACTCCCTTGATCAAGTCTCATTTAATGGCCACCTAGATGGCATTCTCCACTATTGTTGCATGTCTCCACATGTCTGTACCCCGCCATGTCAACACTTTCATAAAAGCCTCTCCAAGTGGACCCATTTTTTCAATTTTAGAATTAAATAAATTCATAAAAATCCCTAAAACTTATAAAATTCATATCTTTAAAAATATAAATTCATTTTCGTAAAAATTTTCTTCATAAGCTCAAACATTAGATTACCTCTTATTAAATTAATCCAATTTCACAAATAACAACAGAATAAACCTTTTTTTTAGTAAGGTTATCTAGCTTGGTTTTAATTAGTAACACTAAAGTAAAGTAGAGATTGATATAAAATGAATCTATCATTCATCTCTTATCACTTACAAATAATTAACATTAAAATCTCATGAAAGTGAGGCTAAAGTATTAATATGTGAAAGTCAAACTTATGAATTACACAAAATCATCCTTACATAATTCATGTCGAGATTTTTTTTATGCAAACAGAATAGAGTTTATAACAATGCACTCAAAACATGATAACATGCATCACAAATATATCAAATTTTCATGCAAATAGATTGATAATCATGTGATTGTAAACATAAATTGTATGTTATCAATGCCACTGATTACATGTGATGTGATAGGGCACATGACATAATCTTGTGAGTAACCTTAAATTCAATCTACATTTATTTTAAATACAAAGCCATTATTCTACTATTTTAAAAAATATGCTTTTGACATTTGGAAAATTCCAAAAAAAATCTTGAAAAATAAAAAAATCCTTATAAAATAAAACTTATCATTTAAACCATGATGACGTGCATCAATAATCATTTACATGTAAATAAGTGCATAAAATGCATGATAGCTATGCAATAATTAACATTTCATTAATAAATATTAGTACAATGTATAGTTTTGAATAAGGATGAATAATTGAGAATTAGGTTTATCGTGTACTATCTTTGATACTTGAAATTTTTTGATTAAGTTGAATTATGAAAAAAATATACTTTTGGAGAAAATGTGTATTTATGAAGATAACTTCAAAACATTTCAATGAATCAAATCACTTGCAAATCAAAATTCAATCAAGGGAGAAATCAAAGAAAGAACTTGGACCAAGAAAAATATGAAATGCAATAAAATTATGTTAATCCAAAATTTGAAAATTTAATCTTGGACTAAATAATGATTAATCAAAGAACATTAAAGCTAATTGATAACCATAAATCTAAGTCACATTCATGCATCATTTATATTTTTAAGTGCTGATAAAGACTATAAAAATAATAATATCCATTTCATATGGTTAAATTTGACGAAAATATGACTAAGTCATGTTATGCATCAT
>CM044108.1:9523706-9604188 GCA_024174645.1 Lemna minuta
ATTTCAATCAAATTATCAAATGCAACGGAATACATTAAATCGGATATTCAAAACATTGAGAAACCAAGAATAGATGATCTTATCATCTAGTACGTATGAGAAAATATACTTACATGGTTCCCTTGAAGGAGTTCTTAAAGCTATTCAAGTATCTAGCCTCTAGAAATATCCCCACGGTCTCTAGACGGTTGGATCTCTTCTTAAAAGCTCTTCACCAAGAGAGAAAGAAAAGAAAGGAGAGAATTCTCACAAGGCTTGCATGGGCACCTTCAACTGTGGTTATTCTCCCTCTATTTATAGGCATTTGATAAAGAGATTTTTAAAAAACCCTCATAATTATGTCTATATTCACCAACATCTATAGACTTTATGAGTGTGACCCTCTAGGTCCATACATCTCACTAATTAATAACTCTATATACCAAATAACACCTTATTGGTCAACTTTAATTAATTATCCACATCAACATATAGATCAATTAATCAAATATTTATTCAACCAATCGATTGGTTGAGTTGGCAGCTGATAACATGCAATCTTAACATGATAAAATATGATTATTAATGCAAAATAAGGCATAAAACATTCCCTCTATATGCATGTTATCATACTTTGAGTGCATTTCTATCATTCTATGCAATTTTATGTTATAATCTCAAAATGCATTAATTTAGGGTTAATTATGATGAATTAAAGATTAAAGATTTTATAACCCATCGTTACTTGAGATTATAAGTGGTTTTTAAAGTTAAATAATAGGAGAAATCATTTTTATTAACATTCATTTAATTTTCTAAAGTTAAAATCTTAAAGAAATGAATGTATTTTTGTAATAAGAATTAAATCTCTTGTTATTTAAATAATTTAACTTTTTAGAATGATAGATAATTAAATTTCAGATCAAATGAAAGAAATTTGGATTAATTTGGAGTTGTATTTTGAAAGATATGATTTTTACAATTTTTAGGGATTTTTCTGGATTTTTATGATTTTATTTTCTATTTAAAACCGCTTTAAAATAAATTAAAATTATAAAAAGAGTTTATATTTCGCGCGGGACCCGCGTGGATGCGACGTGGCACGCAAGGCCACGTGGCAGCGCCACGCGGACCCGCGCAGTGCCTACGTGGCGCGTTTTATATATCTATAGTTTATTTATTATTGAATATATAAATGGGTCTTCAGCCTTCCCTATATGGGAAGGGTTATTAATCCTTATAAACAGTCGGGTCTTATAAACCCGACGGAACTCTTTTTATTTTCCGTGTGGGACTAATCCACACGTTACTTACTCTGCAAGTGACGTGGCTTGATGAGGAGCGCCGGATCAAGTGGACGATCGATCGACACGCGTCGATCGAATGGACACGTGGACCACCGATAGAGATCAAACGCACGTGCCTTAATTAAGGCGTTATAACGGACGAGATTTAATCTGATGGGGAGAATCGCGATCGTCGAATCGCGATCCAACTGCGACAAAATCAAGCGTTTATAACGTTTAATCGCGTGGATGCATCTGGACCGTTGATCAAGATTGGACGGCCACGATATTTTACGAAACGGTCCATCATGGACGTTTCATCGTAACCGTCGATCGAAACAATCAGACGGTTACGCCCAAAATTGTATAAAATGACTTGTTCTTCGACATTTGTAAGCACTCGAGTTGGATTTCAATCAAATTGAACTGTCTAGACACCATTCCTCTCATTTCTCTTGATTCCATCCTCTTCCTCTCTCATTTCCGCATCCACGGAGGGGTTGAAATCAAGATTTGGTGGAAAATCGACGGAGAAATCGCAGCTTGAAGCTCGTCGAGGCGTTCTTGATGTTCTTCGCAATTAATCGATTTAATCACGACGATTTGATCGCAAAACGGGTTTAGTGGAAGCGGTTTTTCTTAGATTATCTTTCTATTATGTTTAATTTCAGTTTAGATTAGGATTTAGAGTTTAATTTGATCGAATTTTAGCTTAAATCACGATTTTTAACGTCCGAAAATTTCCTCCCACTTTCATCTTTGATTTCTCCGTGATTACTAATTCAAATCGAGCGATTTTTGATTCCACGGATAGATCTTTGAGTTATCTTTCTAAATCCACCATTTTCCCTAATTTCTCACCTCAATTCATCGTCCAATTGGACCAAATTCCAAAAGATCTCTCGAAAATACCTTAATTCCCTGTGGATTTGACCCATATTTACCATTATACCCCTCAATTCGAGTGAATTTCCTAAAATTGGTAAGTTTGGAATAAATTTTTGACGCGATACCGCATGAAATCGATTACCTCGCGGTTTCATCTCGTCACCAGCCCGTTGGGTGCGAAGCTATACCACATACTCTAAGAGATATGGAGTATGTAAGAACTCCTTTTTGGAAGCTTTCCGAGATTAATTACTATGTATGTATATTCTTTCATCCGCACAAGAATCATGAATGACTTATGGGTATAGTCAATTGTCAAACCCTAATCAGTTACTCAAGTTAGTCCTAATGCGTGTAAGAAATCATCGGGAACTCTTTCTCTGATATTTCTACTACCTTAGTCAAGGATTTCATCGCATCTCATTCCTTGAGTCAATCTCCTCAAATACAGAGTGCGGATGATCCCATATTGATCACACAACTATCTTCGTGGACTTTGTGTCATATCCAATATATGACATTTTAGATATTATGTGGCTAGGGATTCATAAGTCATAATCAAAATACGATCATCCATCCACAAGATATCTTTGGTGTCTCAAGTCAAAGGACTACAAACACAATCATGACATGAATTAACCCTAATTAACAGTTAGTTATAACTATCATTCATGGATTCATACATATTAATTCAATGAACTCTTTCTCAAAGGAGCACCCATTATCTATCATTAGTATCTCCACATCAATGCCTACGGGGTCACACATACTCATCATATGAGTCGCATCAGATAGTGCTATTATTTCTAGATAATTTGATGTCCTTCTCAAATATCTCACAAATATGAATGTTTAGAACTATGTTTAAGGACTAGTAATCACTGTATTATGATCTCATCATAATCCATTTGGTCATTGCATATGCTCATGGAATTCATTAAAAACGTCACACAAGAATGAAAATGAAGAAATTTTTATTTCAATGAACATAAACAAGATACATGGAAGTCTGATTGGCGTGTAGGCCACATAATATCCATCAATGACAAAAAGGTTCCATAAGGGAGTTATTATATACTCCATATCTCCTAGAATACATGGTGTAGTTTGGCACCCAACGGGCTAGCAACTCAACCGATCAATTGGGTTGAATCGATCCTTGATTAATTAATTAATTTATATGTTGATGTGGATAATTAATTAAGGTATTATAGGGCTTATAGTGTTATTAACTAGTGAGATATATGGACCTAGACACACACATAAGGTTTATAGATGTTAGTGGATATAAACATAATTATGAGGACTTTTATGAAAAATCCACATACTAAATGTTTATAAATAGGGGGAGAACGACCACAACTCAAAGTGCCCTTACAAGGCTTGTGAGAATTTTCTCATTTCTTCTCTTGATTTCTAGGTGAAGAGCTTTGAAGAGTAGATCCAACCATCCCAAGATTGAGTGGATACCACTAGAGGCTAGACACTTAAATAGTTGTAAGAATTCTTTCAAGAGAACTTTATAAGCATATTTTTCGTATACATATTGATGCAATACAGGGTGTGAAACCTTCGTGCCTGATCAATTGATCAATGTAACTAAGGCTGACCGAGGGTAGGGCAATCAAGCCTAGCCTACGGAAGTAAGGTCCTATCAGGCCTCAGGGAAACGTCAGAATTCTTGATCCTAACTCCATTCTGCCTTGCCTAAGTGCGTCCGAAAGCCACGCATACGAGCAAAGGAAATACTTTGAAAAGTAATGAAACGTATGAAAAGGGGAATTGAAGGTAACTTGATCTTCGTCAAACAAGTTTGTGATCTTCATCGATAGCTACTCTGCTTCGGAATGCAAGCACCGGTAGGCGTTGGTGGTGCGAAAATCATGGGGGCACACTAACACACGCAAGATCACGCGACAAAACGCGGGAGGTGAGGGAATGACTCAAGCAGGCGCCCTGTTGGAGTAGTGCAGGCCACTCAGACGGAATGCGCTGGCAGAACTTGGCCGATGGGTGTGCGCGCAGTTGACGCGAACGGAGAAGAGCACTAGTGCGCGATTGGCATTGGTACAGGCGAACGTAAGCGTGCCTTTTGGTAAATGAAGTCAACGCAGACTGACAAGGCTCGCGCGTGCGGCAAATGCGGTAAGTGTGGGAAGTGTAGTGATGAACTAAAACTTGGTTGATTATATCGTTGTTGTGTGTTCTAATTCATTCAATACATTTATAATTCCTCACTTAGAACAGTAGTAAGCAAGGGTCGATCCTCAGGGAATCTAGGTAATGAGGGTTGAGACGAAAGTAGAAGAAGGGGTGAATTCCTATAGTGGAGGATATTTAGGGGTTAGAAGGAGAATTAAATAGAGATAATGGATGTAATTGGTGAGATTATATCTCTGTAGTACTAATTAGAGGAAAAGAGAGTAGAATTTGAAGGGTAGAGATCGATTGAAGGTGAGAAAAGAGAAGTGAAGGGGAGATGAAAGAGGGGAAATCGTATGGAGATGGATGATATGGTTTGGTATGATTTATGAAGCAAATGCAATAACCTACAATTAAAATAGAAGAAAAGGTCCTACATTATCCATGGAAAAGGCTTACAAGAGAATCCCTCCTCAGAATCTTCCCACAAACCCCGTGTTGATGCCAATCCTAGGCCGGGTGGTGCTTGATTCGCTACGACGACGATCTCCTCTTGATCTCCTTCTCCAGAACAAACTCAAGCATCCGATGATGCTTAGCTTGGGCCTAAGCTTCTCCCCCTTTCCTGCTGGTGACCTGGTGTCAAGAGAGAGCCAACAGACAAAAGAATTCGGAGTGGCGGAGGAGCACTTTTGAGAGTTAGGGCTTCCTCTCAATCCGACGGTCGAGATTGATTTTCGAGAGCTTCGAGTGTCCGATGGAAATCTCAACCGTACAGATGGGAAGAGCACATGCGATTAACCTCTCTTCAAAATTTCATCCCGATCGGACGGCTAGATTATGAGATATCACCCTTTCTTTTTCGAGCATTCCTAGCCGTCCGATCGGGTGATCTCTTGTGTCAACGGTTCTCCTTCCTCAAGCCACTAGATCACGCCATGTCACCATCCCGCTAGCCGTCGGATTTCCGCCACGTCACCTGCAAGGTAAGTGAGAAAAGGACAAAACACGTAGGTGAGTAAAGGAAAATTAAATAGTATTTTAATAAGGAAACATTCTGAGGAATCTGCGGCGATTGAGTTCGCCGCAGGCTCCTTTCTTCGCACGAATAAGAGAGCGCCACGTCGCTCTCTTATTCGCGCTTCACGGTCAAAGAAGACGGCGCGCGTCTTCCGCCCCTCACCCTACGCGAGTAAGTTAGATATTAAATTAGTATTTTTAATCGGAGATGTCGGGCAGAGAGCGCGATTTTATTTTACGGCGAATGAGAGAGCGCCACGTCGCTCTCTCATTCCTCATTACCGTCAAAAAGGACGGCGGAAAGGAAAACGACAAAACGGACTAAAAAGAAAACGACGAAATCGATTCGACAAAACGACAAAAACAAAAACCGCAAAACGACAAAACGGAGAATTAAAAACGATGAAAAAACGCGAAACCGAGAAAAACGACAAAACGGAATCGCCAACGAAATAGAATATAATTTAATATGACTTCGATTCTGCAAAAACGACAAAAACGAGAATATGAAGCGAACGATCTACAGCGAATAAGACCGCGACACGTCAAGATTCTCATATTCTACTCTCGGTCAACTCTTGCGGCGAGGATTCCACGTCATCTGCACGGTGAGTAAACGACAAAAGAACTAAATAGTAAAATAATATTAAAGTAATATTAAAACTAATTAACCGTTGCTTCCAGATCGCGACACGTGTCGCGATCTGGTGGCGCCTATCTGGCTTACCTTTCAAAACCAAAATTTGTAGATATGCCCCTGACTACAATAATTATGCAAGAATCATTAGATTAATTGGAAATAAGCCATGAAAATTCATTTAAATCACTTATAAATCCAAACAAAAAATATATTTTGCTTTAAAAATTCATTTCATTGCTCATTTATAATCTAAGAGAGATATTCAAATATTATAAAGTTCAGGAAATACCATAAAATCATAATAAAGCCAAATTAAGCAATAATAACACATAAATATATTCATTTTAAGCCCAATGTATATGAAAAATTTATAATTAAAGGTGGTAAATTTATGTGTTATCATGTAGTCGCCATGGTTGCATGCATCTATGCGCAGCGCCGGACAACTGTCGATCACGAGAAACAGGGAGGTGCGCAAATACCTGCATGAGTCGCGCGAGGAATCGTTGGCAGAGTTTCCACCGGACGTGAGGCCTCCGAGATAGCAAGATGGAAACCTCCCAACTGTAAGAATTGAGATTGGGATGAGAGGAGAAAGAGGATTGAAGATGGGAGAAGATGCACACAACAGAAATGCCTGTAATTGAATCTTTATTAATCCTGCATAGATTACAAGCTTGATGACCTCTCAATTTATAAGTCATGTAGTATCTTTTTCCCTATTCTATGTTTAATCCTAAAACTACATTTAATCCTAACTATCTTTGACCTAATTACTATGTGTTAATAAGGGACTCATTATTAAATATGTCCCCATATTTGTAATAACTATTATGAAATATATAGTCCGATGAAGTTTACCGAGTTGAAGACTCGGCGTCCCGCTTATACCCCCCCCCCTAAAACTGAGCCTTTGAGCAGACAGTGCCAGAGACGAGGTGAAGCTTGGATCTCAATTGAGCGAACCGTAGATTGGGCAAGGGCTTCGTGAGAATATCGACCACCTGATCTAGAGTAGATATGAATCCAATGTGCAGTAGCTTGGCCGCAACTCGCTCACAAACAAAGTGGAAATCGATCTCAATGTGCTTGGTTCTAGCATGAAACGCCGGATTTGCTGCCAGATATGTAGCCCCAATGTTGTCACAGTACAGGATTGGGGTACGGTTCATTTTGATTTGCAGCTCATTTAGTAGGGACTCAATCCAAATGATCTCCGACGTTGCATTTGCCAATGATTTATATTCTGCCTCAGTACTAGACTGTGCTACTGTCTGTTGCTTTTTTTAGCACCATGATATTAGGTTGCTTCCCAAATATACTAAATATCCTTCGGTGGAACGCCAATCAATTGTGGACCCAGCCCAATCAAAATCACTGTAGGCGGATATAAATTGTTCAGATTTTCTTCAGAAGTCCAAAAAGGATAGTTCCTTTGATATTGATAACATGCATTTATAACTTAAATTCTTATCTTATTTAACTCATATTCATGCTTATTTTACATAACTATGATGCATGTTATCTTAATTTTATGAAGTTTCTCCATTGGTATGACATTCTACTAAAGTTCATATTTATGCATAATTTAAGGATAATTATGTGCTTTCTTGATGATTAATCTTTTGCAAGGTTAAATTAATAATAAATTAATTAATTTCCCTGATTTACTTTCACTTTAGGAGATGATTAAAAGAATTAATTCCAAGGAAAGAATGATTGGATGATTAAAAGAAGAAACTCTTAATGAAAGACTTGATATTATTTTCAATCCATCCCATTTTCTTGTTTTAATTATATTTTTAGATGGCATGATATTAAAAAGATAGAAATTTATGATCCAATGGAGAAAATTTGAGATTAAAAGGAGTTGTATTTCTTAAGTTATGAAGTTTTGAATTTTTAGATCTTTTTCGGATTTTTAATTTGACTTTTACTGATTTTATTAATTTATTTCTTAATTAAAATCGCGAAAAAGGGGGTTTTATTTACCGCAGGACCGCGGAGCTGACGTGGTGCGGGAAGCTGATGTGGCGCGTGGGACCGCGCAGATGCAACGCGGCACGCAAGGCCATGTGGCAGAGCCGCGCGTGGCCCACGCGGGGAGCCTAGGTGGCCGAGCTGACGCGGACGCGTGGCAGGGGTCATGCGAGTCCACGCGGACGCCCAAGGGGGCGCCACGTGGCGAGTGGCAGGCTGGCAAGTGAAGGGCCCACGGGTTAGTGGGCCCTGGTAATAGTATTGGGGTGGTAGCGCAATAGCGTTAAACCGCCCGGCTATTTATACTCAGCTTTTTCTCCCTTTTTCTCTGTGTGGGACCATGTTCCCGTGTTGATTTAAAATGCAGGACGCGTGGCATTGTGAGAGGTGTCGGATGCTATTGCGATGACGGAGATTCATTGATCGTGTAGACCAAATTCCACCTAATCATCGATCAAAACAGGTGCAGAATTTTCAACCGGCGATCGCGTATGTGAATCTCGACGGTCGAGATGAGATCGCGCGTGAAGCTCCTCGTGGACGCGTGGAGGCATCGCGAGTGTCCGATCTTCATTGGATGGGCGAAACCAGTGGCAATTGGACGGCAGAAATCCAACAATCGCGAGATCGTGGCTCACGATCGCGAGATCGTGGCTCACGATCGCTAGATCGTGGCTCACCCAATAAAAGCAATACATGGACTCACCTCGACGCTGAGATCGAAATCAAATGGCGGGAGAAGGCTAGATCGTGAGATCGTGGTTCACAATTTTCGTGCGATCGTGATCCACGATCATCGCATGATCGTGGCCAGGAATTGACCCTTACCGGATCAAACGGCTTGATTTTTCGTGGGAATTCCTCTTTAAAAACCGATGTTCTTCACTTCTTTTCTTCACGCTTGATTGATTCACGAAGTAATTAACCAAATTTGGAGAAAAATCTTGAGTTCATCATGATTCCCCTGCGTTAAGACTCAATCGCGATCCGATTGGATCAGGATTCGTCGTGATTAATTGTTAGATTTCATCGAATTTTCCCCTTGAACATCGAACGTCCGCAAGAAAGAAACTGTGCAAATTCGCTTCAATTCGTCAAAATTGAAGCCCCATCTTTGTGGCAATCGGGTTAGTAGTGAGATTTGATCGATTATCTGAAGGTAATTTGAGTTTTGATTAGTTTTAGATCGTTAATTTTGTGTTTTAAGTCATTGTGTTCTTCAATTTTACCCAATTTCAGTCCGAATTTTTGCTGATTTTGAAAATAGGATATCTCTTTGATTATAATTCCAAATCACTTGATTCTGGTTTCATTGGATTTCTTATTTCATCAGCTTTCCATGGATAGCAAACATCAAATTCCAATATCATTTGTACCCCTCAATTTAACGTTTGACCAACCACTGTTCATTTTCAATCCGAATTTGGGCGTTGACTTGCGGGATCAATTACTCCTAAAATGTAAATTGGAATTTGACAAATTTGGTCTCTTTGGAATCCTAAGGTTGTTAGATTTCTATTTATATATCAATTTCAAGGTTTGGATATCATTTAATAAGTCAATTTGAAGATTTTCTTTGAAGTGTTCATTTTGGGATTTTTATGATCTTTGACTTTTCAATAATTCATAATAAATCCATTTCTTATCGTAAAATCACAAATTTTATATCAATAAATTCCATTTTCTCTATAAATTTTTAGTATATAATTTTCTTAATCTTCTGACATCTTTTGATTCTCTGATTTTACAGAAAGTCAACTACTAGTCAAAGTCAACGCTTTGACCTTGACTTTTGACTTTTCTCTGTCAAATCCGAGATCTTAAATCTTAAAATTCCCTATTTAGTATATTTATATCATTTCTATTCATGAAATTTCATTTCTACTTCTTAAAATCTTGAATTAAATCTAAGTTTGACCAAGTCAACTCTGTAATAAAAGTCAACCTTGTTCTCTGTGGATCGACCCAATACTTACACTTTACTTGATTTTATATCTTTGTCATTGTGAGTTCGGTATTATAAATTTTTTTTGACTGACGTTTGTGTGTTTTAATGACCGGATAAAATGCTTCGTTAGAGATATCGTAAGAGATGCTTGAGATCAAACCAATTTTGAGTTGTGGGTTGATGTATTTTCTGACATGCTTTATTTACCGCAAAAGAGATATCTGGTCGTGTTACATATTGCAGCGCCCCAACCATACTTTGATAGAGAGTGACATTGTCTGCACATAAATCATTAAGGATAGTGATATAGGAAGAGGATGAGCAGGGAGTTGCCGTGGGTTTGGCATTCTCCATGTTCATCCTCTTTAAAATAGACGCAATGTATTTAGATTGAGAGAGAACAAACCCATCTTTATGCGATTGAAGTTCGATCACGGAGGGAAAATAGGAGGCTTGACCCAGATCACGGAGGGAAAAATTTTCACTCAATGATGTAATTCAAAAATTGATCTCAGATTGATTTGGACATAAAATCAGCATGTCATCAACATAGATTAACACAAAGAAGGGAAATGGTGAATATGGTTTAAAAAACAAAGATGTGTCAGTTTTTGATCTAGTGAATCCAAGAGATACAAGACGATGAGATTTTATGAAACCACGCCCTAGGAGCTTGTTTCAGACCATACAGTGATTTATTTAACCAACATACATAATTTGGATGGTCTAAATTTTTAAACCCGGGGGGTTGTTCCATGTAAATTATTTCAATTAGATCCCCATGCATAAATGCATTGGAAATATCAATTTGATGGATACACCACATGTTGCTCACTGCAAAGGAAAGTAGCAATCGAATAGTGGTGTGTTTGATGACGGGACTGAATGTTTCATGAAAATCAAGACTTTCATGTTGGTTATAGCCTTTTGCAACTAATCGAGCTTTATATCGATCGATTGATCCATCTGCTTTGTATTTATTTTTTAAGATCCACTTTCTGCCGATAACATGAAAGGTTGGTAGCCTGGGAACAAGACTCCATGTGTTATTCATGGAGAGAACCGATAATTCCTCCTTCATGGCTTTGATCCAGTAGGGATCTTTAGGTGCGACGTTAAAGTTAGTTGGTTAAGTGACAATACATACAACAGACAAGCAATGTGGAAGAGGATATTTAGGAATAGCAGCAATGAATGTTTTCGGTTTTCTAGATCGTTTTGGTCTACCATGTGATTTTTTTTGTTCTTCACCAGCTTTTAAGAAAGACTTAGACGCACATTCTGGATGAGTTTAGTCATAGATTTCGTTAAGAGACCGTTTCCTTGGTGATGGTGATAAATCTGGGAACTCAGAATCATCTCCATCATTGACGTGAGGAAGAGGTTCGGCAATTATACCTTGGTTTTCAGTCACAGGAGGTGTAGTAGATGTGCTCAGATCATGCAGATCATCTATACTAATCTCAATATCATGTACTTGATCTTGTGTAAGCAAGTCGTTTCGAATAGGAGATGGGGTAGGCATTGGAGCATGGATTGGATGAGAGCCAAGGATTCCCAGATTATGTGTATCTACAGGGGCTTTATCTGAGATATGTTTTGTAAGTAGAGATTGACTTTGCTTAAATGGGAAGGTGGTCTCATTGAAGACAACATGTCTTGAGATGTGCATTTTTCCATAATTCAAGGAGAGACACCTATATCCATGACGTAAAGCACTATATCCGAGGAACACACATTGATCGGATCGTAAGGTAAGTTTGTTTTGGGCTAAGGGACGTAGATTCAGATAGCAGAGGCACCCAAATGTTTTCATGAATTTGTAATCAGGTAATCGTTTAAAGAGAACTTCAAATGGTAATCTATTTTTTAGAACAGGAGTAGGAAGACGATTAATTAAATATTTAGCAGTTGCAACTCCCTCATCCCAAAAATTTTTTGGTAGATGAGACTCGGTTAGCAAGGACAGACATGTTTCAATGATATGTCTGTGCTTGCATTCCACAATCCCATTTTGTTCTGGAGTATGTGGGTATGAGACACGATGAATTACTCCATTAGTCTTCAAGTAGTGATTCACAGCTTGAAAGTCCCCACCCCAATCTGATTGAAACGAGATTAGTTTTGTGGAGAATTGTCTTTCAACTCGGTGATGGAAGGTGATGAATGTTTCAAGAACATCACTCTTTCTTTTGAGAGGGTAGAACCAAGTAAATTTGATGTAATCATCAATGAAGATCACATAATATTGAAAACTGAAATGTGATGTGACGAAAGCTGGTCACCACAAATCAAAATGTACTAGTTCAAGAGGTTTATTTGAGGTTTGAGACGATGCAGAGAAGGGAAGTTTATGAGCCTTAGAAAGGCAGCAGCTCTCACAAATATATGACTTGGGAAGTTGAGTTGTTGGTAGGCCAAACTTCTCAATAGTGTGTTTTAGGATCTTGAACTGTGGATGTCCCAGACAATTATGCCATGTCGAAGGAGTGGCCTTTTCTCCCAGAAGTGATGCTGCCTTGTTATTTACTGGCTCTATATAGTATAGTCCATTTCTAAGCGTCCCCTAAAGGAGGATGTGGTTGGTTGTTTTGTCCTTCACAAGACAATATGACGAATGAAATTCAAAATAAACATTATTGTTAGATGTTAATTTTTGGACATATAGTAAATTTCTTGTGATTTTTGGAACATGAAAGATGGAATTCAATTTTAAAGGATAGTACGGTGAAGTAATGATATTGGAACCGGGTGAGTGAGTTTTCAAACCTTTATCATTACCTATGTGCAACTGATCTGATGTAGCCCAGAATGCAGCCCAAGAACCCACTTTGTATTATTCTGAGCCTATTTATATTGGAGGCCCATTATAAGCTTATTGGGCCAAGGGAGCATCCCAAGGACCTGATATATTCTACTAAAGATCACTTAGGGAACATAAATATTTTTGACATGTCATGGAATCTTCAAATATCTTTCTGCTGAGGCCTAGAAGATTCACTTTTGCTTTTGTCACTTCTGTCTCTAACACATGCATGTTGTTAGAGTTGTATTTTCAAGACTTTTGTGTTGTCTTTTCATGGGTCTTGTCACTTGGACGACCCTTCACTTTTTGAGGCCTTTATAAGGCTCCCCAGTTGTAACACTTGAACACAATTTGAAGTTATCCCTTTTTAGAGCTTTGGTTTTCTTCTCTTGAGTGTTCTCCCCGTTAGAGAGTGCTCTTTGCTTGTGGATTCAAGTACACCCCTTGTGGATTCAAGGGTTGAAGAGGTTAGTTCTGTGGACTCATAACCTAACCCTTCTAGAAGATCAAGGTTTGTGGATTCAAGCCATGTTCTTCGTTGTTCCTGCGCTAAGGCTGCATCATGATCTGAACCTTGATATGCCATTGGAAAATTGATGAGACTTGGGTCTGGATTGACATGATGTGTCGCTCCACTGTCTAGATACCAAGGAGCTTGGTTTGATTGCTATAGCGGAGTACTCAGCAGATTTTGTGGGAGTTGACTTTGACATATGGGTTGCTACTGATTCTGGTAAGTCATATATGCATGAGGAGCAGATGGATTTGGTGGATATGAAAGGTCGGGAAGCTTTGCACGTTTAAACGTTCTCTGTATTCCCTTCCTCATTGGCCCCAGAGTCCATAGATTTGGAATCTAGGCCCATATCGATTGTTGTTCCAACCTCGGTCGCGACCTCTGTTTTGTCGTCCTCCCCGATTACCATTATAATTTTGGTAACCTCCTTTGTTCTGGGTAGGTGGCTGATTGTTTGTGACACCCTTGTGTTCCTGAGATGCTTGAACTTGTTTTGACATGGGAGGAAATGAATTAGTACAGTTCCCTTGATTGTATAATGATAGACATGCCTCATGAGTTTTCAAATTGGTAACTAGCTTTTCGAAATTCCGATTTTCAAGATTGGAGTTCATAGAAATATTGAAATGAAGATAATCATGCCCTAGCCCTCTGAGAAAGGCAAACATCGTGGACATATCATCAACTGGGTATCCTACAATTGACAGTTCTTCAGATAATCGTTTGAACATATTTATATATTCATCAGTAGTCATGTTGCCTTTTGTTGCAGTGTGAATTTGACGTTGAAGATTACTCACTCTAGATCTCCCTTTTGAAGACAGTGATGATTCAAGAGCCTCCCATAGATCTTTCGCACTGTTTCTTTTGCCAATAGAGGATAGAATCGATTCGGAAACACACGAATTAATGAAACTTATTACTTGCTGGTCGTTTTTCCACTAGACTTTATAGATTGGGTTGTCCGTGACAACTCCATTGCCATCCATTATCTTGATGGCGGGTGGATCATTTTCTACAAATGAAAACAGGTCGTATCCATTCAGAATGGGAGCAAATCGTGTTCTTCCATGCCAAGAAATTATCTGCGGTAAGCTTCATAGGCATTACCGTGTTTGGCGGGACAGAGACTGAAGGACTTCTTACAGCTTGGATCTGATTTCCAGCATCAAGATTCAGCTTCGGATTTTCCATCCGGAGAGGAAAAATAGAAAACTGAAAGAAGAAAGGCTGAGCTGCAGTCTTGAGACGAAGGATCGGAAGCGTTTTGCGGGGTCAAACCTGCTCTGATACCATGTAAGAAGTTGAGATTGGGAGGAGAGGAGAAAGAGGATTGAAGATGGGAGAAGATGAACACAACAGAAATACCTGTAATTGAATCTTTATTAATCCCGCATAGATTACAAGCCTGACGACCTCTCAATTTATAAGTCATGTACTATCTTTTGCCCTATTCTATGTTTAATCCTAAAACTACATTTAATCCTAACTATCTTTGACCTAATTACTATGTGTTAATAATGGGGCTCATTATTAAATATGTCCCCATATTTGTAATAACTATTATAAAATATAGAGTCCGATGAAGTTTACCGAGTTGAATACTCGGCGTCCCGCTTATACCAACCTGTGCTAATAAGGGAGAGACCATGGAAATCGAGCCCAACACCCGGGTGCGGCGAGTCTCTTCTCTTCCGCGACTAGGGGGAGCTGGTGCCGCTATTCCGCCACAAGAGACCCGGTGGCTAGATGGTCGGGCGCCCGCGTCGCCTTAGACTGTGTGTTTTCTTGTGTAGGTAACGCGTCCGTGGCGGATTTCTTCCGGACGTCGTCGTGGTCGCCTTACCCTCGGACGGTGACAGTCGGACGATGATCACGGAGAAGGATTCTCTAACTCGGGCGGAAGCGAGCAGGGATGGGACCTCCTTCTTCTTGGGTCGCGTTGGCGAGATGAATGCCACGGAATGCCGTTGTTCGACGGCGAGAGTTCCAATACCTCGTGTCTTCCTCTGAACTTCGGTGGCGCACAAAGGGGAGAGGAGATCGTAATGGCGACACTGGGAAGACACTGGCTACGAAGGTCGGGAATGTCGCTTCGAGATGAATCGCGCGTGGACGGGGGTCGCGCGATGGGGGCAGTCAGTTCCTCTCTTCTGTTTCCTCTTTCGTCACGACGAAATTTCACGTGGACGTTGGCGTCTCCACGCACGGCGGATGCTTCCCGCAATTTCTCTCCCTGCGGTAACTTCACGCGTCTCGTCGGTTCCCCTCCGAGGTAGGTAGTCTCAACGTTCCTTCTAGATGAGGAAGGTTTGCCCGATCACGGTTCCGCGATACCCACGTGTCCCAAACGGGTGGGACCGAGAGCGAGACGAGGATGCGGAAGAGCGCGAGTCGCCGTGGAATGCGACACTTCTTCTTCTCTCGTTGCTTCAATCTCCCGGCCACGTGCGCTCACCTTTATTCCTCTCTCCTTCGCATGTCTTCGATCGACAGTCCTCGCGGAACTCGCGAGGAAGCCTTCTGCTATGCGGGTCGTCATCACAGCATCACAGAGTAAATGCCGAGATTCGACATTTAATGCGTGCTCCGTTAAATAGGACCAAAATGGGCGTAAGGGAGGGGGAAGCCCACTTGAGGCCCAAACTAAAGGAAAGCCCCAAAAAGACCAACAAACACACACACACACAAGGACTTAGGGCTCATTTGGGCCTAAAATGAAAGGCCCAATGAACCGTAAGAGGGGAAATGAAAGAAAAGAGAGAGAGACGATAATTGGGCTCACTAAACACAAAAAGGCTCGTAAGTTTTAGAGAAGGAAATACGAAAATAAAAGAACTAGAAGATAGGATAAACTCGTGTCGTCGATGTCTCCTGAACTGACGGCGACGGGTCCCACTAGCCATCACATACTAGATGATAGGATCATCTATTCTTAGTGTTTCAATTGTTTGAATATCTGATTCAATGTATTCATGTGCATTCGATGTTTTGATCAAAATTTTGGCAGGCTTAAAAATATATACATAATAAAAATATAACATAAAAATAAAACACATTCATCATAAAAATATAACATAAAATATATACCTCAAAACCCAACACATTCATCATAAAAATATAACATAAATATAATCATGTGTTTATGCAAGAATACGTGTACACATATTCATACGGACATGAAATCTTATATGTATACATTCACCGTACACCATAAATCAAGCATATAATCATTCATATATGCATACACACATACACAATGCATTATGCATATAATATCATATATGTTTATGAATTTTTACGTACACTATACATATATATATATATTTATCCATGCATGTATACAAGCGTCAAGTATTGCAAATATAACTACAAATATAAGAATACATACACTATGAAGAAAACATACAATCATGTATATTTCATCTATACATAGATACACCATATATCATCCATCCCTTCATCTATCCATACAGCATATATACATGCATGCATAAATCAATATATGCATCAATACACATCATACATCTATATATACTTACATAAATGTATACCTACACACTTTTTGTGACATATCAGTGGTATCATTTCATATTTAATCCACAAGTTTCTATTTTAAAAACCTTATTATCACTACAAGCAAAATTATAGGCTTAATTCAACATCACCATCCTTGACTATCACCATCACCAAACTAACTAATAAGCATCAGGTAAAGGATTATAAATGACTAAGACCCATTATCAACACCAAAACAGGAGAGTAGTACACATGATGATTGGCATTTAGCTCCAAAATTGTTCTTGATATTTGATCTAAAGATTGGGTGAATCATTGACTTAACAAGTTAACTTTTTACCTCTCTTGTCTTTAAGTGCATATCTTCCTTAGAAATTTCATATAAATTTTTCCATGAGATAAAATTAATAAACTTGAATAGATATTCTAAATTAATTAGATTTTTCTGAAGGTGATAATACTTTCAAAAAGTATTTATAAAATGTAGTCATTAGTTTACTATAAACTCTCATGAATACGTAAAATTTTAGACCAATATTCTCTTTTATTTTTAACTTTCATGCTGAGCTAGTAAAATGAGCAAACATGTTAATTTATGATTTTAATGCTAACATAGCATGAAAATTAAAATCATTAAATAATAATTATTGGTGAATAATTAATAAATAATTATTGGTGAATAAATAATTCCTAGCACCATTGTTGTCCTCTCTTCATATCTCTTTATCCATTTACTTAATTAGTGGATATTATGGCTTGCAAAACCAATCACACTTCTATCTCTCATTTATATTCATTAAAATGATTTTTTATTCATTTTCATTTTTGTGCGATGTTTTTAATGATGTCTATGTGCATATTCAATGAATAGATGAATTATGAAGAGATCATAGTATAGAAATTACTAACCTTTAAACATATGTTCCAAACATTTGTATTCGAGATATATTCGAGATGACATTAAGTTATCTAGAAAGAAGAGCATTATTTAATCCAACTCATATGATGAGTATGGCTGATCTTGTAGCCATTAGTGTGAAGACACCAAAGATAGGTAGTAGGTGCTCTCTGGAGAAAGATTTCACTGAATTGATTCGTATGAATCCCTAAATAATATAAACATAATTTTTAAACAGGTTGATTCATATCAAGGTTGTGTTTGTGGTCCTTCGACCTGAGACACCAAAGACATCTAGTGGATGGATGTGATAGATAATTTGTGGCCTATAAGCTAATCACACTTTCATGTATCTCATTTATGTTCAATGAAATGAAATTTATTTATAGTCATTTTTCTGTGATATATGTAATGAAGTCCATGAGCATATTCTATGACTAGTTTTAATTATGATATTATAGACATTCCTATTCGTGAGATATTTGTGTAAAGACATCAAATTATCAAGAAAGAATAGCTCTATTTGATTCGACTCATATGATGAGTATGGCTAATCCTATACTCATCGGTGTGGAGACACTAAAGATAGATAGTGGGTGCTATTTGGATAAAGAGTTCACTAAATTGATCTGTATGAATCCTTAAATGGTATTATACTTAACTGTCAATCAGGGTGATTCATATTAGGGTTGTGATCACTAAACATTCTTATTATGACTAAATTCTTATTCTTATTGTGATCATAATATAGTGATAACTAGTCTTTAAACATATATTTTGAACATTCTTATTTGTGAGATATTCGAGAAGGACATCAAATTATCCAAAAAGAATAACATTATTTGATTCGACTCGTATGATGAGTATGGCTAATCGTAGAGTCAATCGATGTGGAGACATTAAGGATTGATAGAGGGTAATCTTTTAAGAAAGAGTTTACTGACTTGATGAGTATGGTTGATCTTGTAGCCATCAGTGTGGAGATACTAAAGATAAATAGTGGGTGCTCTTCAGAGAAAGAGTTCACTGAACTGATCCATATGAATCCTTGAATGGTATTATACCTAACTGTCAATCAAGCTGATTCATGTCAGGGTTATGTATGTGGTCATTTGACTTGAGACACCAAAGACATCTTGTAAATGGATGATCGTATTTTTATTACGACTTAAAAATCCCTAGCCATGGGATTTCTAAAAGATCATTTATTGGATACAACATCAAGTCTTCAAAGATGATTGTGTGGCCAAGATGAGATAATATACCCTAGCTATTTGAGGAGATTAACTCAAAGAATGAGATGCAATGAAATCTTTGGCCAAGGTAATAAAAAATTCAAAGGAGTAGTGGATGGTTTCCTACATGCAATATTAATAACTTGAGTGACCAATTAGGGTTTGACAATTGAGCATACCCTACGTCATTCATGAGTCTCGTGCAGATAAAACATTATACTTAAATGATAGCCAATGATGGTAAGTTTCATACGAGAGTTCTTATATACTTCATATCTCTTAGAGTACGGGGTGTAGCTTTGCACCAAACGAGTGATCAACTTAACCTATCAACTGGGTTAAATTGATCATAAATCAATTAATCTATATGTTGATATAGATAATTAATAAAGGTTGACCAATAAGATATTATTGGGTTTATAGATTTATTAACTAGTGAGATCTATGGACCTAGAGGGTCACACAAATTAGATATATAGATGTTAGTGGATATAGACATAATTATGATGGTTTTATGAAAAATTCACATACCAAATGTATATAAATAGGGGGAGAATGACCACAGCTCAAGGGGCTCATTGACAAATGATGAAACGTGTTGTCGATAAAACATACAGTTGACCGTCAAACAATATTTATAATTCCGTGAAGGGATCTGAGGTCGATAACTTTCTGAAATTTTGATCAAAACATCAAATGCAGCCAAAAA
Organism: Lemna minuta; assembly: GCA_024174645.1. Lineage (NCBI taxonomy): Eukaryota > Viridiplantae > Streptophyta > Magnoliopsida > Alismatales > Araceae > Lemna > Lemna minuta. The sequence goes on from CM044108.1 coordinate 9,543,274, forward strand.
CATTGAATAGGACATTCATAAATATCAAGCCACCAAGAACAGATGATTTTATCATCTAGTATGAATGAAAAAACATACTTACAAGGGTTTCCTTGAAGGAGTTCTTGAAGCTATTCAAGTGTCTAGCCTCTAGCGGTATCCACACGGTCTTCGGATAGTTGGATCTCCTCTTCAAAGCCCTTTTACCAAGAGAGAAAGAGAACAATGGAGAGAATTCTCACAAGGCTTGCATGGGAACCTTTGAGTTGTGGTCGTTCTCTCCCTATTTATAGACATTTGGTATGAGGTTTTTTCATAAAAACCCTCATAATTATGCCTATATCCACTAACATCTATAAACCTTATGTGTGTGACCCTCTAGGTCCATATATCTCACTAGTTAATAACTCTATAGACCAAATAACACCTTATTTGTCAAATCTTAAATAATTATCCACATCCACATATAGATTAATTAATCAAGAATCAATTTAACCTAATCGATAGCTTGAGTTGCCAGCCCGTTGGGTGATAAGCTATACCACGTACACTAGGAGATATGGAGTATGTAAGAACTCACTTATGGAACCTTTCCGTCATCGATTACCATGTATGTATAATCCTTCATCCATATTAGACTCATGAATGACTTAGGGTATGGTCAACTGTCAAACCCTAATCTGTTACTCAAGTTAGTACTGATGCCTATAGAAATCATCGAGAACTCCTCTGATATTTCTACTACCTTGGACAAGGATTTCATCGCATCTCATTCCTTTGAGTCAATATCCTCAAATACCAAGGGTGGATGATCCCATCTTGATCACACAGTTATCTTCGTGGAATTCATGTCGTATTCAATATATGATGTTTTAGATATCCCGTGACTAGGGATTCATAAGTTATAATCAAAACACGATCATCCATCCACAAGATGTCTTTGGTGTCTCAAGTCAAAGGACCACATACACAACCATGACATGAATCAACCTGATTGACAGTTACGTATAATATCATTCAGGGATTCATACAGATCAATTCAGTGAACTCTTTCTCCAAATAGCACCCACTATCTATCCTTAATGTCTCCACACCGATGGTTATAGGATCAGCCATACTCATCATATGAGTTGGATTAGATAGTACTATTCTTTCTGAATAATTCGATGTCCTTCTCGAATATCTCATGAATAGGAATTTTTAGAACCTATGTTTAAAGACTAGTGATCACTATATTACGATCTCATCATAATTCACTTATTCATTGCACATGCTCATGAACTTCATTGGAAACATCACACAAGAATGACAATAGATAAATTTCATTTCAATGAACATAAACAAGATACATGAAAGTGTGATTGGCTTATAGGCCATATAATATTCATCATTCCGAACTCACGATTATTTAAAAATCAAAAATCAAGTACAACGATGAGATCGGTTCAAATCTACAGAGAGCACAATTGACTTTTATTGAAGAGTTGACTTGGCTAACTTAAGTCTAATTAGGGTTGTTAAGAAATGAAAATGTTATATAATTAATGTAAATGATACTACTATATGAGAGAAGATGTTTCTAAAATTTTGAAAAATATTTGGAGAAGAAAAGTCAAAAGTCAAAGGTCAAAGCATTGACTTTCACCCTACATTGACTTTTTATAAAATCAAAGAAGAAAAAGGTAAGATAAAAAAAAATTTATAAACTAGAGAGAAAGAGGATAATTTTGATATAAAGATCGTAATTTTAAGAGAAGAATTGGATTTACTATGATTTTTATAAAATCAATAGAAAGAAAATCGCCGAAATGAATATTTTGGTCAAAATCCTTAAATTGACTGATCAAATGATATCCAAATCTGGAAAATCACCTATGCATAGAAAGCTTATGATCAAAGGATTCCAAAGAAACCAAAATTGGTAAATTTTACCATCTATATGTGTAATAATTGTCCTCAAAAGTCAACACCTAAATTCGTATTGATTTGAACAATAGTCGGTCAAAAGACAAATCAAAGGGTCAAATCTTGATGAAAATTTATGAATCAAATATCTACCGAAATATGATTGAACAGGGAATCCAATGAAACTAAATTTTTTAGAATTGAACATGAAATCAGGGAGAAATCGTTGTTCGGATTTCATCAAAAAAATCCATGATGAAATTTGGACAAAAATGAAGAAATTACGATTCTTAAATTCTAATTACCTATCTAAATATAATCTAAAACTATCTAGAAAGTGAGGATTATGAAGGTATTAACTGCTAACCTGATTGGCGCGAAGATTGAGCCTCAAATTTCTTAGATAGCTGTTAATTTCTCTAATTCCTTCTCCAACGTAATTTCGGCGTTCAAGGGGCCATTACCAAATATTTTCTCACAATGTTCGTGAATTTCTTGGCTTGATCCATGCGTGATTGAGTCTAGGACGCAAGAGAATTACAAAAAACTTGAGATCTTCCTCCAAGAATGTTTAATTTTACATTTAATCAAAAAATTTATTTCTGTAAGAGAGAACATCAATTTATAGAAGATATTCTTGATTTAAATCCGAGCCATCCGTTACGCTTAAAGAGCTTGGACGGCTCAGATGAAGCCACGTCGCACATGAGAAGTGGGCCATAATCCTCATGACGCAAGCTCCACTTTCTCCTTGATTTCTGCCATTCAATCTTAATCGTAGTGTCCACAAGTTGCCACGTGTCACGCCGTCATTAGCCGAGTGCGAGATTAAGTAACAATCGTTAGATCTCACTAATGAGATCGACAGCTATGAATTTCATCACGTGTGCTTGATCGTGATCTGGTGGACCGAAATCCACCATATCAACGCGCCCCTATTCGCACACTTTAATCCAACGCTCCACACGTTGCCACGTCGCCTGCGAACATAAAGACACATTCAGTCCCACATGGAAGAAATAAAAGAGATTTATCGCCTATATAAAGAGTGACGCCTTATTCATTTTGCGTCACCCACTGGGCCTATGATGCCCCCTTATCTTCTCTACCCAATACTTGGGCCCACTATGCCCGTAGGCCCAATCCACTTAGCCCACTCAGCCATCACGCCACGAAGGCGCTCGCATGGGTCCGTGCCAGTCCAGATGGTTGGCTGGTGCGCTGACATGTGTTCATGTCACCACGTCAGCATTGCGCAAGTCCCGCGATTAATAACCCTCTTTTTGTAATATTTTTATTTCTAAAAAAATTCAGAAAAAATCCTAGAAAAAAATCCAGAAAAATGGTTAATCTTCAAAAAAATTCATAACTTCATTTCTAGAACTCCTTTTGACTCAAATTTTCTCCATTGGATCAAAAATTTCTTATTCTTTAATCCCATGCCACCTAAAATATAAATTTTAACAAGAAAAATTGATCAACTCAAATATTTCAACTTGACTTAAAAAGCCAAATTAGGTCGACCCTCTAAAGTTGACTTTTGATTCTTCTCATCATTCTCTTCTTCTAATCTATTTTTTAATCATCCACTAAAGTCAAAATAAAGTCAAGGAAAATGGTTAATTTCAAGTTATTTGACCTTGAAAAAGGTCAAACATCAATAAAGCACATAATTAACCCTAAATAATGCAAAAATGTGGACTTTAGTAAAATGGCATGCCAATGGTGAAAATGTCACAAAACTATGATAACATGCATCATAATTGCATAAAAATAAGCATTAATATCAATAAATTATGATGAAAATACAAGTTATATGCATGTTATCACTCATGCAAGCCTTGTGATAATTCTCTCATTTATTTTCTTTCTCTTTTGGTGAAGAGCTTTGAAAAAGAGATCCAACCATCCAGAGATTGTTTGGATACCACTAAAGGTTAGACACTTGAATAGCTTCAAGAACTTCTTCAAGTGAACCCTATAAATAAATTTTCTCATATATACGAGATGATAGGATCATATATTATTGGTGACTCGGTGTTTTGAGTATCCTTTGTATTCAATGTTTTGATCAAAATTCTGGAAGGCTCATCGACCTCAAATCCAAACAAAATAATCATGTTTTGGTTGTTATTTAAAAATCTAGGAAACGTCATAGATTGGGTACGGCATGAAGTACTTAAAGGTGATTGTGAGGTCAAGATGGGATCGTCCACCCTTGATAATAGAGGAGATTGATCCAAAGAATGAAATAGGATGAAATCATTGGCCAAGATAATAGAAATATTAGATAAGGTATTCTCAATGATTTCCTTTTAGTCATCAATAATGACTTGAGAGGTCAATTAAGGTTTGACATTTGACCATACATAGCCATTCGTGAGTCTAGCATAAATGAAGGGGTATACAAACACTGTAATTGATGATGATGACAAGGTTCTATGTGAGAGTTCTTATACATTTCATATATTCTAGTGCACATGATGTAGCTTAGAACCCAACTAATTGACAACTTGGCTTGTTGATTAAGTGAAATCGATCCTTAATCAATAAATCTATATGTTGATGTAATTAATTAATGAGTGTTATTGGGTCCATAGGGTTATTAACTAGCGAGATATATTAACCAAGAGGATATACACATTAGATTAATAAACATCTAGATATAGACATAGTTCTAAGGGTTCTTGAGAAAAAGTTCAAATACCTTGATTCAATCGATAGGGGGTGAACGATCGCACTTAAGGGTGCTCATATAAGCTTCATTAGAATTTCTCCTTTTATTCTCTTTTTCTCTTACTTTAGATCTTAGAAGAGGAGATCCAATCGTCTAACATCAGGTAAATATCGTTAGATACTCGAATAGTTTTAAGAAATATTTTAAATGAACTTCGTAAGTATGAATTTTGGTATATTTTAAATGATCGGATCATCTAAAATCGATGACCTGATCGTCTATTCTTGGTGCTTTAATTTTGTTGAACGTTCAATTTAACATCTTCCATTGTGTTCAATGTTTTGATCAAAACCCTTAAAAAGCTTTTCAAGCCTTAGATCCCAATACAAATCCGAAGGTAGTTAGAACACTATCAACAACCCAATGGGTGTCTCAAGGATATTCCAAAATGATCTCTAGATTGTACTTGCTTCTTTCGCCTAGGTCGCATGATAGATTTTTATCTTGGATATCAATTTGCATCTATTCTAAAAATGGATATATTTTTATCTTGGATATAAATTTTCATCTATTCTGAAAATGGATATATTTTTATCTTGAATATAAATTTGCATATATTCTGAAAATGGATATATTTAAACTACATGTTTGTAAGGTGTATGAAACATTTGGACTATAATTTGCAATAATAATGGGCCTAGGGCACATTTCTTTAAGAAATTAAGGGAAAAAACTTTAAAAGGCAGTGTGAACATGAAGACCAAGTGCTTGCGAAAGAAAGTCAGTATTCCAAGATTCCTTCCAGAGCATTCAAACTCCCACGTTGAATGATGGAGCCGTCAAGAGTCCAACTGACCCGGTCAAGACAGATTTTCCCAAGTAACCGTTGACTGATTGTCTACAGAATTAAGTCTTCGTCGGGTCTCGGCATTTCCACATCTTTCCTGACTCGACTGGCTATTCCTTAAAAGAGTTCCACAAGGAAGACCCAACAACGAGAATTACAGCCATGGGCGAAGAGCTTGACCCCCGTCTTCTTCCTCCTCCTGGTAAACATAGTATACTTTACTCAAGGGAGCAAACTTCAAATGCAGCGCTCCAGCGGCTCAGTGCCGAGCTCTTGCCGGCTACGTTCCCACCGACCCCACGACTTATTCAGAAATCCAGAAACTCTTCCAAGTTGACTCCATCCTCGATCTCTTCGGAGTCAACGGGATCGCCCCCACTACTCCGGCGTCCACGTTGGTCCTAGGCGGCGCTTCCGTCTTTCGTGCCTTTTCCTTGCGCTTGCACCGAGGGAAGAGGGATATCTGATCGCCGTCCCATTTACACCGTTGTAGCAAACGACTACTCTTTACCTTATCGCCACCGTCAAATTTCGGTCAGCTGGTTAAGTACCCAGAAATCGCGGAGATCAACAAAATTCCGGATGCGAACAAGATAACGATCGGGCAGAAGCTCTGGATTCCCTCTTCCTTGCAGTTGTGATCCTGTGGGGGATTTTCCGGTTAAGCATTTGGCGCACTTGGTGAAAGCGGGGAGTTCTTTGGCGGATATTGCGGCTATGTATGGGACGACAGAGAGTGTTTTGCTGAAGGTTAATAATATGAGTGATCCGAAAAAATTAATGGCTGATGAAGTTCTTGATGTGCCGCTCAGAGGTAAGGATTTTGGGGGTTACGCTTTTGAGAAAACGAAAACCCATTTAGGAAAGTTGAATTTTTTTTTTTCCGGTCTGTAATTATTCGTCGATTTTGAAGGTTACCCTATTGAAGAAAACGAAAACCCATTAACAAATTTTTATCATTTTTTTCTTCGATAGTTTCTCATTCGTCGATTTTGTTGGTTACCCTTTTGAAGAAATCAAAAACCCGTTTCACAAGAAATTAAATCTTTTTATTCTTTTCGTTTCTCGGCAGTCCGCCATTCCCGATTTCGAGGGTTTACCCTTTTGATGAAAGTCTAAAACCCATTTAGAAAAAGTCATCTTTTCTGCTTTTTCTTTTTCTTTTTTTGGCAGTCTAATTCGTCGATTTTTAGGGCTACCCTTTGAAGAGAACAAAAATCCGTTAAGCAAAATTGAATTTCTTTACTGTTTTTGGTTTTCTTTGTGCAGTCTGCAATTCTTCCATTCGGAGCGATGCCGTTGATAGGTCTCTTGGAGTTGCTGACGGCAAGTATGCTCTTACCGCCGGCAGCTGTGTGGAGTGCCGCTGTAATTCATCTTCTTGGCAGTGAGTCGGATTCTTGTTTCTCTCCCTAGACTTTTTTCTGATATTTATAAATGGGGGGCCTGCTCTTATTTGATCTTATTATCCTCTCTTGTAAAATTCGATTACGCTCTTCTCTCTGTCTCTCTCTAATAAACAATTTATTGACGTTGTCCACCTGGGTTATCAGATTGGACTGCAAGCTAGCTAATTCGAGCTCGAATAATTCTGTTTGCGGAGCTCCGAGTTGTGGAGGGTCTCTGAAATTGGGGGAGTCTTCGGGGAGCGGTTGTGCGTCGATCAGATGCGATTACGGCGGCTATTACAATACATCTGGTCTCAATATCACGACCGTCGCAGTGACAAACCGGTCCTTCTGCGGTACTCTCTCTCTATCTCACTCTCTAGGAGTAAAGTATCTATACCATTGTACCCTCTCAGAGGCTTTTCTTATCTCTTTCCCTCGTCTTTCTCTCTCCTACTCTATCTCATCTTTATCTCTCTACTCCGTGCAGGAACGTCGTCAGCCAGCAAGTTTCTTCCCCTTCTCAGCACTCACTTCGCCGCTCTGCTTGTCCTCTTCTCTCTCTAGCGCTACCCAGATGCCACTATTCCGCTATCCAGAGGTCATCGTTTTCTCCGCCTGGTGTCATCTCTCTAGGAGTACACGTCAGATGTTCTCTTTCTAGAGGCAAAATAAGATTGTCCTTTGACGAGCGGATAAGTTCATCAAAACTTCTAGAGTCTTTCTCTCTCTGCACAGACTCTCTCATTCTCTCTCTACACTTGAAGTGTTCCCCGTCGTCTTCAGCTATGCCAAACTGCCGGTGACATCGCATCCGACATGAAGGTGACATCACATACATATATATATGTATATATCAAGACAGATGTTATGCGATGAGAATGATGAGATCACTCCTTCATGATTAATTACATACAAACAAAACTAAAAAAAAATTTGAATTATAAAAAATTCAAGAACTCGAGTTGTAAAAAAAGTTGAAGAAGAAAATTTTAGACGTCAATCGTTTAATGATTATAATTTCTTCCACTTCTGAATCAATGTCAATTCGAGCTCTCCGATTCTGATGTCCATTCCAGTTTTTATGAGGAACCTAGTCTTTATGTTCGGGGACGGTTTGACCATTTTTTAACTACTGCCAGTGTCGCTCCGGTTTGGCTCTTCGATGTTTGGTTTTGTTTTGTTTTGGAGAACCCTACCCTCTCTCTCCAGATGCTTTCTCACTCTTCAGATTCTCCCTCTCTCTCTAAAATCGAGTTTTTCATCAAATGGGCGGCGAAAGATTCATCCGGATAGACCTGTTCTTCTTCAAGATCCTCCTGTAGAATATGAACAATAGAAGAGCCGTGGACATGAGGAGCAACCTGAAGTGGGTTTTCAGTTCCACCAACCCTAACCCGAACTCCTCCGTCTCCCCACTTAGCGCCAACAGTCTGCTGCCCTTTATTGCGGCGCTATGGTGGCCCGCTTCCTCAAAAATCCATATAAACGCCGCCGCCCAGTCTTCAACTACTCTCTGAAAGTCAACCCACCATAAAAAAATACTTCCTCCGTATTAACAAAAAGTCAAAGTCAACAAACCGTGAAAGTGGCCGGATCAATTGGGTTGAACATTCTTAAGCAGTCCTTCGTAGAAGCTTCGAGATCCCCATAAATCTAGAGAGGAAATAAATCAATAAACTGAAAAAGCATAGACTAAAACCGTTGACTCAGTACCTCGAAAGTGAAGGCGAGGGGCACTTTTACGATATCATACATGTAATCGGTTGAAGTTCCATGAGCGAGATATCTGAGAGAAATTGAACCAGATTTCTGATTAATGCTATTTATTCGAAGATTTAAGAAGGGATATAATAGTGCAGACCCGACAGATTCACCACCAGATCCGATAATGCATCTGCTGTGGCAGTGGTGGCTGTTTACTCCCTTTAAAATTGACATCATTGCTTGGAGAGTTGACCCTCTGGGGGTTGACTTTTTGTGGTCGTATGGCATGAACAAGCCCTGCTAGATCAGTCAACCAAATATTTCAAAGTTATTATTTTTTTAATCCATATACTGTTCCTTTCCAAAATAATATATGATCCAGTGATGGTATAAATTCCACTAGAAGTGTGAGTTAGAGAGAGAGAAGCGGGAAGAAGAGAGAGAGTTTGTACCTCCATTCCGGAGTGAACATTTACCCAAACATGGGGACTGAAAGAGTGGGCTACTTTCTGCATGATTTGAGCCTCCGGTTCACTGAAAGGACCTGATCCAGGGTTTTCTTCATAGGGATCATAGTCCTGGTGAGAGAAAGAGAAAAAAAGTCAATATCTGGAAAGAAAAAGAGAAGATTTCATGAGAGCTTAAAATTAGTGCAAGAAAAAGAAACCTGCCTCCTCCTTTTTTCCCCAGTCAACGCTCCAGTTGCGATTGAGATCAACGCCTCTCCCTAGAAAACATCAATCTCTCTCATTGTCTAAAAAGTCAACCGTTTGAGAGATAGAGAAAAGGCCCACCATTTCTTCTCTCACAAAGTTCTCCTGCCTCAACCATCTTGCGCCCATTGACGTTTTCCATGGGCACTATCTGTAAAATGAAAAATAAACCATAAAATTTACAAATTGGAATCAGTGATTCGTGAATTAAGCGTTGCAGAATAATCTACCTGAAGGTATTATCAACCATCCACCACTCACAACACGTTAAAAAGTCTGGGCCTGGTCTGGACCCAGCTCCAGGCTAGACAGAACTGGGCAAATATGGGCCAGCTCGGCACTCTCACTAAATTTTAAAGCACCTAGAAGAAAAAAACTGTTGTTGGATACACCTGTCTATCTCTCCTTATCTACTTTCCGTTATTTACATTTTTATCCCTGAAAGCTTAGGTATAAATACCAAGGGATTCATAACCCATAGTATAACCTTTCATTTGTCCTCTATTCTCATTGGTGCCGGCCTTCCACGACCTCTCTCACTCTAGCAAAAAAACAAGTAGATCCGTTCCTAGTATAGACAAATCATCTGGAAAATCAAGTGATCCTGATTCCAGATGAATCTGATAAAATACCCTTTCCAATGCTAAGTGGGCCTCCTCAGAAGACCCATTAACCAAGGGGGAGGGTACTAAACTATTGGTCTGATGAGGATTTGCAGCCTCCAGGCAGAAGTTGAAGTATCAGCCAAAGGAGTAGTGACCTAGCTTCTCCCTCTCTCTAGTTTCACTGTAGCATTGAAGCTTTTCCTGTCTTGTTGTGTCTCCCTTTCTCTCATTTCGCTGTGTGAGAATCAATTGCTTTTGAAGAATCCAGTCTGCTTTCCCACAAAAGGATCGTAACAGAATCCATCATCCAAAAAAATGAAAGGGTAACATTATCAGAAACGCTAATTGAGCTTTAATACATTTTGGCTTAGTATTCTTCTTATTCCCAAGTACACGTTACATTGATGATCCTCTCCTCACATCACATTAGTCTACGGAAAAGTTGATTCATCAAATGTGGGAGGAGCACCAGAGAAAGTAGAAAGGTGTGGAAGATCCTCATTATGCAGGTTTAGAAACAAAGTGCTCTATTTATTGAAGAGAGGCACACCTTCTATAGCCATACCAAAGATAGTAAATAATCTAAATACCAGTCGACCAACTAATGACCAAAATAACCTGAACTCTAAAAAATAATTAATTTCTTAATTCTTAGTCCTTCACTTAACTTACACAAGTAACGACAAAAAGTGACATCATCAGAAAATCATCAACGTGTAATAGAATGAAAAGTAAGATTTTCCAGATGGATGATTGTTATTGAAAAATGAAATCTCTAATCTGATAAGATGCTCGATGGTTTCTTCAAGAATTATGTTGTATCAGGGAATCAGATCACTAGATAGGAGAAGTCTCCCAAGAATTCAAGAATCACTTCGGGATCTGTTCTTGAATATTTACCGGCGATACAATTTAGATCTAGGTCTCAAATCTTGATTGTTGCTGACAGTATATCAGACCCCACCACAAACCAGTATCTCACCAGTGCTCCAGCTACAGTGGCACTTGAGGGTAGCTCTGTTCTCCTACTCTTTATTCCCTTCCCCAGTCAGATCCCTCTCCCTATGTATAAACGATTGCTATCTCTTATTTTCCCAACCAATGACTCACTCTCTCCAGCTATCTTGAAGAAAACACCACAGGATTCTGATGATCAAGGTTCAAGCAATTTGAATCAACAAAATATATCCATGTTTGAGAGATAAGAGAGAGAGAAAAGGGACAACCTGGAATAAGATAATAGAGAGAAACTTCGGTTCAACTTGGTCGTGGAAAGAGAGAACTTGTTAGCTACTCTTAATCTGGGGGCTATTATGCATTCAAGCTTCTTCCCTAAATTTCTGATTTTTATATTCTCCTCTCCTGCTAAGGGGGAGTTTGGATCGTCCAGTAAAAGTAATCAGAAGCCCAATCTGTGGGGACTATTATGAGCTTATTGAGCTTGGGCAAAATCCTGTTGAAACTGAGAAAACCAGCAGAGAATTATCTAGAAACTAACAATATCGTGTCAGGCCCCCAAAATGTTATATTTTATCATTTTCATTCTGTCATTGGACGTACCTGCTGCCACATAGGTACTGTCATGTTGCTCAGGGTTGTTTATGTCAAAGGTGCAATCATTTCAGATGCTCTTACTTTTTTATGCCTATATAAACATCCACATTGTCACCATTGAGAGCTTTGCTTTTCTCCCTCTTATTGTTCATGTAAAAGCGGGAGTTAGATAATAAAAAGATCTTAAATTAGGGTTACACGAAGAGGGCAATATGAGAGAGAAAGTGGATAGAGAGAGATAGAGAATTATTGAGGCCTATTCAGCTTTCACACTCCCCCTCGATCAAAATTGAGGGAACTTAGATTAGTGCACAGTAAGCTAAAGATAGCCAACATCGTAGCTAACATCGTAGAGTGCAGGGTGGAGTGCTAGGAAGAGGCATCACCGGACACCTACTGTAAGTCAGCTGAAGAGACAACTGTGAGTGGCCTGCAAAGGAGATGGCAGTTTGAGTGGTTAGCCAAGGCGATGACCCCTCTCTGTAAGATATAGTGTGTTAGACATGTCGGCGATGGTACATCATAGATGTCAGCGATGGTACATGGACAAGTATGCAGCGATAGTCCAGAGTCATCAGTGGCACTGAGCTACTAATGAGCATATCAATATGATGAAGAGAAATGCAGTAGCCATATCAGGACAGTGTTGCAGCGATTTGAGATGTTAGGCACCTTAAGTAGATGGTGTGGCAACACTGGTGGAGATGGCACAGTCCATGGTAGCACCGGTGAATTCAATGGAGGCTATCACATGCGAGGAATCTGGCAGTGCTGACAAGATAGGGTGGGGTTGTACTTGCTGGCATCAATTGAGGCGAAGCAGAGGTCACCAGTGGGAGAGATTTTTTGAATGGCAGGAGCTGAGGCCAGTGAGAGAGATACAGAAGCCAAATGTTTGCTTCCCTGCTAATCCAGATTGAGCTTCACTCTTCTTATCAGCCATCATTTTTTCTTCATTTCTTCTACTCTTCTTCTAGACATGGAGCAAGATGGCAGCTGGATAAGACACTGTAATTGGAGATATCTTCTCACCCTTTTTCTCACTTATGGCTGCTTGTATTCATCTGCTTTAGAGATCAAAAAATTCTGGAATCTTTCACTCAGTATCAATTCCTGCTCCACGCAGTGAAGCAACTTCATAAAAAATTGTTCACTCCTTCAATCAGCAACTTCCTTCTGTAATCTCTCTTACAGGCATCGAAAATGTTCCCAGACGCATCTACAGAATGTGTTATGTGCAAAATGGGGGAGGAAGATTACTTGCATCTTTCTTTGAGTGCCCTTTTGCACAGGATTTTCATATGGACCAGGCAGGATATCCCAAAGGTAGACGTCACCTCTGACAAAGCTTTCTGGAGCTCTCTCAGGGGTGGAGTTTTCGTGAGGGAGCCGGAGTGGGAAATGAGCCTTGCAGTGTTATGGGAAATCTGGCAGTACTGTATTGAGTTTGTATTCAAGAGGAGGGGAGGTTTCGGCAGATGAAGTAGAACACAATGTGGGGGTTCTTGTTTCAAGTAAGTGTAGAGGGGCTTGTAAAGTGGAAGGAGGCCCAGCATGGTAAACCATTTCACTAACCTTATATATAAAAATACAATCAGGGATTTCATCAGGGGGCACCATTTCGGGTTTTTCCCTCCCTCATTTCAAAAAAAAAACTAACGGGGATTTCACCAACCTCAGATGATCTTTCTTTTAATGTTCCAAGAAAAGGAAAAGAAAGGGAGGAAGGAGATGTGTCATACAAAGCCCAGGAAATATAAAAAAGGTATTGAGATGACTAAAAACCCTTTCGATCAGAATAAATGTTCATATGATGGTGCACAAGCAAGACAATATTGGTGCATGAACCAAGAGCTCTGGATCATTTGGAAAGCAAAGGGAAGTGCCAAAGTGCTCTAATTTAACAAGGAGAGGCACAGCACACATCAGCACATTTAGCAAAATACTCCTAGACCATCTAATTACAAAAGTACCCTTAAGACTAACATCTAATTACCCAATTAAAGGTACAAGCAGTTTGATTTCATAAGGAATACTAAAGCCATATGGACATTTGTTGACCAGTTGTTCAGTTATTCGGGGTTCTAGAGTCTGGAAACCCTAGTTTGGATCTCTCAAGCAATGTCAGTTTTGTTTAGACCTCGGGGATCCTTACATAAAGCAACTCCCACGTCAGAAAAAGCAAAAGAAGTATGTCATCATGAACTTGTTAAAAGTAGCTGAAAAAAGCGAGGTTACAATGGAACTTGAAATCAAATTATGTCACATTCCGCCAAAAACGTTCAACTCATTTCAAAACTGCTGCTACGGCAATCATAATATATTGATAATATGGAAAGGGATACCTTGATAACCAGATCATGAAGAACTCGACTTAGGGAAATGTCATTCAATCCTGGAACCTTGGCCTCTCCACTTAAAATGTGTAGAAGTTTCAACGCAACTTCAGAGGTAATCAACTCTCTCCCGTGTTGTCCAAAGCTCTGAAGATATAAAATTTACATTAAGGAACATAAAATATTTACACACCAAAAATGGAAACTATAACTCGACCTACAAGAAGTACTCTAAGTGTTGAGTTCTGTAAGTTTTTCTTAGAAAGATTATTGTAAGTGATAATTGCTATCTCTGCCTCATAAGCTGTGTCACTGGCTTTCATTTTCTCCATCTGCATCAAACAATTTTCGCTGAAAAAGTTAGATCGTAATTCGTGATTAACGTCTCAATACAAGAAAACCTTACGGTAAATGTAGCTGGATGACGATCCACAAGTGACCTGACTTCGTTCAACAAAGCATCACTGCAAGAAATGCAAATTGTAGCGTTTCTCAGTCCTTCATTAGATTTTTCAGCAGTAGAAAAATTCAGATCGTCATGTATAAAGAGAAATTCGTGTGTATTTAAGATATAGACATCAACAGGCCTAAATGATAATGGATAAGTTCTAAAGGCGAAAACTTGGACACATTCATCAGTTTACTCCTGGGAATAAAATTACAGCGGGGTCTTTTCCTCCATGAAAGTAATTACCCGGGAGAATGTGAAAAAGTCGTCGAACTAACCTGGAACGATAAAGATTGAAGGGAATTGGGGTCAGAGTAGACTGTGCAGAGACGAAATGGACTTGCAGCCACGAACCCAGAAAGAGGAACAAAAGGAAGAAATAGGTGAAGAGATGTATGGAAATAAACTTCGCGAAGAACGGGATTTGATAGTGGACAGAGCCCATCCAACACCAGCCAGCCCCCTTTATACTTTCTGGGCCCGCACCGCTTCCCCGATTCTCTCCTTCTGATATTCTTCTCCGTGATCTTCCTGAGAACCAGACAGATCACAGGAGAGAACCAAAAAGTCCCACTTGTCACCCGTAAAAAGGATTTAGCTCAACGACACGGATTCACCGTCGTTAGCCGTCAATCGATAAATGAGATGAACCAGTCGTGACTCGCGATTCGATTGATCCAAATCGATCGCCGGCATCGTCGTAAAAAAAAAGGGCATGTAAAACAAATAAATATTACAAGATCTATCAATAAAAAAGTTTTAGAAAAAAGTGCAGAGTCCTGGATATAAGTGGAAATTAATTTAAAAGGTCTATTAATAGAGAAATAATTCTCAAAAAACAAAAGAAACTAAATTTGTATTTATAAACAGTGCAGAATTTTTTAAAATTTCTGTTAATAAAAATTTTCGAAAGAGTTGAGTTGACTTTTTCGAGGGTTGTCTTTTTCATGAACCTTTATTTTTTTAGGCTCTATATGAATATAAATATTATAATTCAATTTCAAAGAGATGAAGACATGGGATTTGCCATTTCAAAAAAGAAAGTAAACTTCCAAGAATTTATTCCTGCTGCCTGCCCAATTTGCATTTAGTTTCTTCTGCCTCGCCCTCTGCTGGGACCTTTATCGATCATTAATTTCTTTATTATTTTCAAGAAATCCTGGTTCATCATCCATACCGAGTTCAGGAGATGCCAATGTTCATGGAACACACTTTACAAATATAATTATTTGCCTAGTCCAAATCTATCATTACGCCCGCAAGATGAAATCATGTGATGACATCATCAGTCAACGTGTTCATAGTCAGCGGGGCCGTAGGGCATGAGCCACTCTGCTAAGAACCCATTTTTCCTCCTTGGGTTGCAACCCATCTCCCTGCAGAGTAAATCATTATACCATATATGGAAAACTCCCGTGCAAGACTTCTTCCCCATGTGGGCTTGCCACTCATCGGCATCTTTTTCCATCAAGCTGATGCTCGGGAGGCGAAAGCCGCCGTCGATGAAGTGGGCCAGCCATTTGGCCCTCATCTCTGATGTGTAGAGATTAGCTAGGCTTTCCGAGTAGCCGACGATCGCCAGCTGAGGAATCTTAGGGTGAATGCACTCCCTGTCCAGTAGTTAGAAAACAGAGGTAAGGTACTCGGCAATGCCATAATTTTGCGACAGAAACAGGTGTTCTAGGTTTCCTAGATCTTGAATTCGGCTGCTCTAGACCAAAATTCTGCGTTTAACTGCTACAAATTTTCTTTTATTGAAAACTTGATTCCTGGAAAATCTGTGAAACATGAAAAAAGGAATTGAAGGCAGAGAGAGTACCTGTAGAGAGAAATGGTAAAAGATGGACCAGCTAAACTTTTTCTAAGCTTCTCGGAAACGAAGATATCCTCGAGCTTCTTATCTCCCCTAAATCCAGTGGCGAAGATCACGAGATCGCTCTTTGTGGGTACGAGTTCATCATCGACAATCACGCCGTCTTCGTGGAATCGAAATCTTTCAGATTTTTTCAAAACGATGCTCCCCTCTTCCACTTGTTCATAAAATTTGTCTGGAACCAATCCAATCGAGCAAGACGACATTTCTTTAAAAAAGCTATGATCCGGCACCATGCCGTACTTCTTCAGGGGAAGCTTCCACTTAAAATAGCTCATTACAAAATTAGATATAAGCCATCTCTGCAGCGTAAGAATTCTGGGCAGTTAACAAGAAAGTAGTAAAAGCTCATCAAGCAAAAGTCTGAAAAGGGTTGCAAAAATAAAGGAAATAGGGAAAATTTCAGACAATTGGGCCTCCCTCCCTCTCGCCAGATGTCAAGGATCTCGAGATTTCTCTCTCAAAATATTACCATCAGACATTGACAGATGAATTTTTCCGCTCGAGTTTCTCACTCGACCACCCAAATCATACGATCTCGATCAAATCCACAGATTTTTTTTTATGTGAGAATCTCTGTAGACCTATTCATGTGAGAAAATACCGCAATGAACTCCGTCAAAGAGTAAAATGGGTACCAGAGGAGAGAGAAGGGTGGCCAGGAGGCTGAGCAGCATCCCTTCGCCGGGTTTATGAACCAGAAGCTCTGAGAAGCGATTCATGTACAGGAAGGCAAGGGGGATGCCCCAAGGATTGTAGTCTGACATGAGCCATCTTGTAGTCCTCCCTACGACCGTGCATGGATACGCATTACCTGAAATAGTAAAAACCCAAGGAGAGATCAAAACAGTGAACACTCGTCCAGAGATTAAGCACGCTCATATATTAAAATCCTGAGAACACCCGTCTAGAGATTTTTAAAACCAGCCAATTCGATGAAATCGTGAAACTTTCTCGTGCACAGAAAAACGGAGAAACCACCGGAAGGACATCGGTCGAGAACTTCCAAAAAATAGTAAGGAAAACTGTGATTTGTTACCATTTACGCTCGCGCACTCCGCGGCAAGATCCACAGCAGATTTTTGGAAGCCTATAATCGTAACACGTTTCCCCTTCACCAATTCGATTGCATCCTTGTCATCCATGTTGGCGTAATCCATGGAGTGGATGACTTTGCCGTTGAAGATTCCGGGTCCGTGGCCTGGTGGGAATGTCGGGATGTTGGGGATACCGCTGAAGCGGCCGACGCATAGGATCAAAAAATCCACCGAATGCACCTGATGAAACCCAGCAACATCGTTCCACATAAATTCAGGCAAAAGGCGCCTCCCGATTCATCGATTCCTGTAAATTAAACAGAGAACATCTCAATTACCTCGGTGATGGAGCTCTCCCCGGCGGAATGCTGGACAGAAATTTCCCATTTGCCACCACCGAAAGCTTCCCCATTACCACCCCACAGTCCCCAGGAGCTAAGCTCCTCCTCGGAAACTCCCACGTAGTTAACTCCAACAACCTTGGAGTTGAACCTGATGCAGGAGAGGAGATCAAATTTCTCGGCGTAGGCTTGGAAATAGTCGACTACTTTTTCGTGGGAGGGGAAATCCTCGGTCACGTGTTCCGGCCAGGGAAAATCTGAGAAGCGGTAGGCAATTTGAGGGGTTTGAAGTTTTGTGGAGGCAAAAGTACTAGCCCAGACACCTCCGAGAGAGGATTTTGCTTCGAAGACGATGGGATCGAAGCCCTTCTGTTTTAAACACTTGCAGGCAACAAGTCCGCTCACTCCTGCACCCACGATGCCCACCAATTTCTTCATCTTCTTCTCCACGATGCCCAGGATGCCCAAGGGAAAAAAATCAAGCGTTGTGTCTCTGTGACTAAAAAAACGGGAGAGAACGAGATAGAGAGAGAGAGAGTTGAATCGAGGATGCCGACTGTTGATCGAACTGTAACTTTCCCGTTTCGTTGGTGATGTTGATAGAACGGTGGACAAAAGTCAACGCTTTCGTTCTCTCGAAGTTTTGAACAGTTGGTGGGCGGGTGCGAAGAAGGTATATTGAGATTTCAGTTAAACCTGAGAGTTAATTAAAAGCACGATTTCTTGGGAGTTTATGATGAAAAACTGGTCAAGATAAAATCTGTTTGCTCGAGATCATCGAGATCATGACTGAACCTTAGTTGACCCAAAGTTTGGCCATTTTGAATCTAGTCGATGATTTAATCGTCGATTGTCGCTGGATCAATCGACCCTTGAATTAAGCTGAGTTTTTTATTGGATTAACAGTTAAATCGACATCATCGCCGACCCTAATCTCACGAGCCTCTCTCTCTCTCTGTCGCGCTCTCGCGCTCTGACGTCATTTGTCACGCTCGGCGTGCTATCCGGCGAGTCGCCACTTGCAAATCACGCTTTATTTTTTTAATGGTTTTCTTTATTTTTTGTAATTTTTATATATCTCTCTCTCCAACCCCATTTAGTTGTTGATCAATCGATGATCAATTCAATGACGTCTCTCCAACCCATTTAGCCGTTGTTGAAAACACAGGAATTTCTGTCATTATAAATACCAATTTTGCCAATTTTAAGATTTAATCAAGAATTGACTAAATAATGATGAATAAGGGTCTAATTCCTTGAGATTTGGGAGAATTTTTAAGGTGTTCTTAAACTTCGATCAAATCGGATGACAAATTCAGTTGAGAAACTAAGGATTTTAGCATATTTAGAAAGAAGACTTTAAGAAGAATCCACGGAATTAAAAATCGCTCAATTTGGATTAGTATTTACAGATAAATCAATGAGCGAAATCAAAGGTATAAAAATCGATATCAAAGAAAGAGAAAACACCAAAAATTCAAAAATTTTGACTAATTTATTGTTTAAAATTGAAATATAATGTTATAGGAAGAAAGATTAGAAGGAAAACATGTAATCTATCCCAAAATCGCGCTCGAAATGATCCAATTCCACGTCAGATCGAGGCCTTTCATTTCACATTTTAAAAAATAAAAATCCGATTTGTAAGCGATGAATTCTTCCTATTATCTCAATGAAACCTTGATTTCAGATATTCCTCTAAAGCCGAAATGAGTCTAGAAGCGAAAGAGAACAAGACATTTAAGGATTAAAATGTCAAAACATATTGATTAACTAAACACCCATGAATGCTTTACATCGTCGAAGAAAGAGAGTATAAATAGGCAAAGTTGGACGTGACCCTTTGATGTGGCAATTGATCCTCGATTAATGGCTCATATAAAATTCTTGGATACAAATCATCACCGTTAAGTTACGTTCGTCTGATCGAAGATGGAGCGCTCAGATTTTGCCACGTCCCGCGTGAACAAGAAGCATCGCATAAAATCTACTATTTGATCTTCATCCAATGTTTGAGATGTAGCCACGCATCCAAAAGAGTTCACCGGTCGCTTTGAATATGGATTGTAAAAACTCTTGCAATGAACGGCTAAGATTCATCACAAGTTTTATAAGTCAAATCGAAGAAGAGAAATAAGATGAAAAAAGAAGAAAAGAGAATGGGGAGCAAGGGATCAGTAAACTCGTCTCGAACTTTACTTCCTAGGAATTGGTTTTGCTTTTAGGGTCAGAAGATCCTTATACCCTACCGGACATAAGTCTCTTCCTTAAGTTCACAACTATAAAAAATACTAAGATCAGAAAAGGGGCCCCTTCCCCATTTCCAAAACCAAATGCTTCTTTAAAAGAAAGCGTTTTGCCTTACCCCAGGGGTTATTTTCACTCTTCTCGCGAGTCAATTCTCGTTTTAAAACTCATTGCCCATGGATAAAGAAAAATTGTTTCAACATAAAAAGCAACAAAAAATAAAGCAAACATATAATAATGAATTCAGAATTGTACCCAAGCATATCCTTTTTTATTTTATTGATAAATAAATAATGTCTGTCATTTTCTTATAGATACAAAAATGGTTTCCTCTTACTCTACTCTATAAGATTTTTTCTATCCAAATCAAATTTGAATTTTTTTCTCTATGAATTTGATATGGATAGAAAGGTATAATACATTTATACACTCACCAAAGTCAACAAGTTTGATAACTGACTCAAAGACCATCTAGCTAGTCGTCTTCCCTAGGGTAGGGAGTTGGCTGGTTCAAGAGAGACCGAATTGGATCAGCCTTCATTCTCCCAAGTGTGCATCTATTACAGAAAACAAGTTACTTATGGATATTAGCAGTAGGTACATACAGATTTAGTAGTGTGTCTTTTTCCCTTCATAAGGATCAAGATCAAATAAACTCTCATTCTCTTTCTCTCGAACAAAGATATACCTCTGACCTATCAGTAACTAAGGATCTAGCAAGACATCAATTGTTTTGTTCAGATTCTTCTAGAAAAAAAAGGGTGACTGGAATTTTTATTATTCAAGACCTGATACCACCATATCTAATGGTGATTGGAATTCATATACTCATTCGCTTGAAAGGTAACGAAGTTAACGGATAGAAGACCAAGAACAACAACCACCACTGCACAGGTAGGGACACCTGAAAGAACCAACTTTTCGGTATATCCATAGGATCAATTATATCAAGTCACACACTCATATTCTTCAAATACCAATACAAAGAAATTTCACTATCTAACTACCAACTAAAAGAGACTAACAAGGTGAGTCATGAGTTTTTTTACTAGCACTTCATTGCTCTTACTACTCTAACTTACTAAAATTCCATCCAATAAAATGTAAGAATTATAAATCTCCAAAATAATACATAGGAATACCGCAAATAGAGCCATAGCGACTCCCATAAGAGGAGTAGTTCCCCAGCCCGGAGCTACTTTACCATATTCTGAATTTAATGGTTTCAATAAATCCCCTAAACGAGGTTGTCTTGGCCCAGATTTAGAACTACCCTCAATATTTTGTGTAGCCATAAAAAAATTTTAGTGGTTAAGATCTGCTGACTTTGTATACCATTCCGCAAAAAATGGCTATAAAAGAGTTTCTATTATTCATATTAACAATTACTCTACGAGGAATGTTTTTATGTGGCGGTAACGATTTAATAACTATCTTCGTAGCTCCAAAATGTTTCAGTTTATGCTTGATAACATGCAATAATATCATACATTTTATGCATTTATTCTTTGAAATATAATCACAAATGCATGTTATCATGATTTAAAATGATTAAATTGATAATTTCTATGTTTTAAAGGATATTCTTGATTTTTCTTAATTTAGTAGCATTTTATGAACATTTAATGATTTTGATTTATCAAGAATATAATTTTGTTTAATTATATAATGAAATTTATCTTTATTTCTCTCTCTCTCTTCCGCGCTCTTTTCCTTCTCTCCTCTCTCCCTCTTTCTTCTCCTCTCTTCATCGCGAGAGGGAGAAATCGCTTCTCCCTCTCTCACGATCTTTCTCTTTTCTTCTCTTCTTTATCTCACTCTCTTCCTTCTCTCTCCTCTTTCTTCTCCTCTCTTCATCGCGAGAGGGAGAAATCGCTTCTCCCTCTCTCACGATCTTTCTCTTTTCTTCTCTTCTTTATCTCACTCTCTTCCTTCTCTCTCCTCTTTCTTCCCCACCTTTCCTCCTCTTCCACTCTCTGCCCAGCCTCCTTCTCTCTATTGCGCGCGTGCGTGTGCCGTGCGAAAGGAGGAGGAAAATTGAATTCCTCTCCCCCTTTCTTCCTCCCTTTCATTCTCTCCTTCTCTTCCCTCTTTCCCTCTCTCTCCCATTTCTCTCTCTTCCCCTCGCTCTCTCTCTCTCTCTCGACGGAAATCCCGTCGCGAGGAGAGGCGAGAGGAAAAGCCTCCCTCTCTTCCACGTTCTCCCTCATTCTCTCTTTTCTCCTTTTCTCTCTCCTTCTCTTCTTTCCTCTCTCTTCCGCGCTAGGTAGCTCTCTACCGCTCTCTCTTCTCCTTCTCTCTCCTCACATCGCGTCTCCTGGCGACGGAAATTACTTCTTTCGCCAGGGAACCGCAGGGAGAACTTTCTCCCGCGATACCTTCTCCCTCTTTTTCCATTTCTCCTCTTCCTCTCTCTCCCATTCCTTCTTCTTTCTCTTCCTCTCTCTCTCTCCCGCGACATCTTTCCTCTCCTCGCGTCTCCTCGCGACGGAAATTGCTTCCGTCGCAAGAAGAGGTGGGATGAGGAAAGTCTTCCTCTCTCCCCTCTCTCTCTCCCTCTCCTTCTCTCTCCTCGTCTTTCCTCTCTCTCCTTCACTCTCTCGTAACGGAAAATTTCCCGTCGCGAGTTCTCTCTCCTCTTCTTCCCTTTCCTTTCTCTCTCTTTGCAGGTTTTGCAGGTCTGACCCGCGCGTTGACCGGACCGATTTTGACATGAGCGGTTTGACCGGATACTTAAAGAGAGAGGGCATCAGATCAACGGCCGAAATACTCCAGATTAAAAATCGTGATATCTCACGATCTGGAAGGAGTTAGGGGCTGAAATTTCGTGGGCATGATTGTCATTTCATGCTCCACGAATCTATTGGGGCTGATTTAAGTTCTGAGACCAAAAAATTAGGGTTATGAATGTTTTGTTGTTTGCTTCTAGCATTGGCTAGCCAGAAGGAAAGAAAGCAGCGATGGATCATTTTTCATGTGTTGAACTTCATTTTCAGTGAGTTTCTTCCCTCTTTTATTCATTCTTCGTGTTGGATGCAAGACGCCAAGTCCAGGCAAAATATACGGCTCTCGAAGGTATGTTTAGATTAGGGAGCATCACTGGATTGTATGTTCATCACGAATCTTAGATTAGAACTATCTTTTATCCATTTCTTCTGGTTTCATCATCTGTTTACCAATATTTTCTCATTGAAAAACCCTAAAAATCCTTTTTTCACCATCGATCAAGGGTTTCCAATCTTCGAAAGGAGTTTGGAAGCACTTGTTCGGTTCACTTCATCTCCACGCACATTTTCTTCCTTCCATCGATCATTTTCAGTTTCTAAATCTAAAATACAAAAAAAATAGTTTATGATTTCAATCTTTTAACCTTCCTCTCTGTGGATTCGACCTCGACTTGCCACTATTCTAATTTAAAAAGTCAGTTTCGAAGAGTTGAGTATAAATTTTGTTTGATACGTAAAATCGTGCATTCAACGACCGCATTTTTACGCCTATCAATGCTCCTACTTATTATCAAGATATACCAAGAGAGATGTTTGGTCTAATGAGGCTACTACAAAATATTTACACATGGGCGTGGCGAGCTCTTCTATTCTGGTTCATGGTTTCTCTTGGCTATATAGTTTATCCAGGGGGAGATCGAGCTTCGAGAAATAGTAAATGGTCGTCCAATTGTATTGTACCACGTGTTGGATCTGAGGTCGATAACTTTTCCAAAATTTTGATCAAAACATCAAATTCAGCGGAAAAACATTGAATCGGACATTCAAAATACCGAGCCACCAAGAACAGATGATCCTATCATCTAGTATGTATGAGAAAACATACTTACAGGGATTCCTTGAAGGAGTTCTTGAAGCTATTCAAGTGTCTAGCCTCTAGCGGTATCCACACGGTCTCCGGATGGTTGGATCTCCTCTTCAAAGCTCTTTATCAAGAGAGAAAGAGAAGAAAGGAGAGAATTCCCACAAGGCTTGCATGGGCACCTTCAGTTGTGGTCGTTCTCCCCCTATTTATAGATATTTGGAATGAGATTTTTTCATAAAAACCCTCATAATTATGTCTATATCCACCAACATCCATAAACCTTATGTGTGTGACCCTCTAGGTCCATATATCTCACTAGTTAATAACTCTATAGACCAAATAACACCTTATTGGTCAACCTTAATTAATTATCCATATCCACATATAGATTAATTAACCAAGGATCGATTTAACCAAATCGATAGGTTGAGTTGCCAGCCCGTTGGGTGCCAAGCTACACCACGTACTCTAGGAGATATGGAGTATATAAGAACTCACTTATGGAACCTTCCCGTCATTGATTACCATGTATGTATAATCCTTCATCCACATTAGACTCATGAATGACTTAGGGTATAGTCAACTGTCAAACCCTAATCGGTCACTCAAGTTAGTACTGATGCGTGTAGAAATCATCGAGAACTCCTCTGATATTTCTACTACCTTGGACAAGGATTTCATCGCATCTCATTCCTTTGAGTCAATCTCCTCAAATACCGAGGGTGGATGATCCCATCTTGACCACACAATCATCTTCGTGAACTTCATGTCGTATCTAATATATGACGTTTTAGATATCCCGTGACTAGGGATTCGTAAGTCATAATCAAAACACGATCATCCATCCACAAGATGTCTTTGGTGTCTCAAGTCAAAGGACCACATACACAATCATGACATGAATCAACCTGATTGACAGTTAGGTATAATAGCATTCAGGGATTCATACGGATCAATTCAGTGAACTCTTTCTCCAAAGAGCACACACTATCTATCCTTAGTGTCTCCACACCGATGGCTATAGGATCGGCCATACTCATCATATGAGATGGATTAGATAGTGCTATTCTTTCCGGATAATTCGATGTCCTTCTCGAATATCCCACGAATAGGAGTATTTAGAACATATGTTTAAAGACTAGTGATCACTATATTATGATCTCATCATAATTCACATAGTCATTGCACATGCTCATGGACTTCATTGCAAACATCACACAAGAATGACAATGAATGAATTTCATTGCAATGAACATAAACCAGATACATGAAAGTGTGATTGGCTTATAGGCCACATAATATCCATCACCACGTACCCCCTCGAGTAAGTTAAGATCAACTGCCACAATCAATTCTACATATCAAACGCCTCACATGACGCTACATCACATGCGAAGTAATAAAGATAGAAATAGTTCCACATTAGAAAAATCAAGGTGACCTGATGGGTATATAAGGCATTGATAATGTGTCATTGATGCATTTACTTTCATCATTATAAAGGGGTTTAAGCACATAATTCTTGTTAATATAATACACATTATCATGTTTTTTATGATATTTTTGTATTCATCATTTAATTCTACTCATATACTCAAATTGCATCTATTTCATGTTAATTACATATATCATGCATCATTCTTTTTACTTACTCATTGATGAGACAAATTCGTGAGGTCATTGAAAATACACGAATGCATGTCAAAAAAATTACCAAACTCACAAATTTGAAGTTTTAATCAAAAAGCATTTAGTATAATGGAGAATAAGGGTTGAAATCACTGAGAAATACAAAATTTTTTAGGTGTTCTTCAAATTTGATCAAATTGGATAAAAATTTGAGGTGAAAAATTAGGGATTTTAGTAAATTTAGAAAGAAGAATCCAAGAAAAATCCAAAAAATAAAAAATCACTCGATTTGAATTAGCATTTATGAAGAAATCAAGGAAAAAGTTTTACAAAGAAATATTGATCTCCAAGAGAGAATTTGATAGAATGTTTTAAGTTAATCTAATATAAGCTTCGAAATTAAAATCTAATGTTACATGATGAAAGATTAGGAGGAAAACACATAATCTAACTCAGAATTGCACTCGAAATGATCCAAATGATCGCTGGATCAAAGGCTTTTCATTCCTCATTTTTTAAAACAAGTATTCAAAGTTCAAGAGATGAAATCTCCCTATTTTTTCTACAAAATCTTGATTTCAAGCTATCTTTGGATGCAAAAATGAGTCTAGAATAGGAAGAAATCAAGAGATTCAAGCATTGAGATGTCTAAAAAATTAGATTACTCAAACCATCCAAGAATACATTTTCCATTGAAGAGAGAGAATTATAATATTTTAAAATTGGGCACGACAATCAGATCTTCTCCTTGATGACGTCAACGGTCGTGATGGAATCCAAAGATGTGAATCGTTATGGTAAAGTCGCGGTCGTGAGATCTTTATCAGAGCGTCAGGATTGCGCCTCGTGATCATGTGAAGAGAGAGCGTCGAGAAATCTTGTCCATTCAATCGTGAATCGACCTTTCAGATTGTCAAATGGCTATTCAAATCCTATTCATTATAACTCTTCAAATGAATGGCCAGGATTGATCCGTTTAATAAAAACAAATCATCGTCCACTCAAATGTTGACACGGACACCCCTCACTTAAGTGTGACGGCCTGAGATTAAATCATTTTATTTTCGCCAATCAAATGATTATGAGCACGCCACGTCACATACGTAACAAACATAAAAACATAGGTCCACATGACAAAATTGCATATGAATATAGAGCGGTCTTTAGTTGGTTAGCTTTTAACCATTAATGGATGCTTAACGCACTAATAACACAAGCGCATATACACATACATGTGTGCCACATGGCACGTGCACACATAGGCACATGGCAATATGTAATTCATTCCACCGCATCAGCCCTTTGTCTCTGTGTTTTCACATCGAGAATTCTTTGCAGATGAAGAGATGTCAAAGGGGCCATGTAATAATACTTCCCAAAAAAATCCTCCAACATATATATATAAATGCTGGTTCATCAAAAATAAGCAAGAAAAGCACTTCAAAATGTTGATTCATTGCCAGAGATGGCTTAGAACCAATAGTTCATTATCTAATAGATATTTATGTTCTAATACTCTATACGAGAGTTATCAATATTTATCAAATCTGTTCCTATCTAACGAAAGGCTATTGGATCAAATGACAAAGACATTGTTGAGAAAGAGATGGCTTTTCCCGGATGAAATGAAACATTTGATTCATGTAACAGGAAAAATATTTTCATTCCTTAGTTGTAAAGATATGTGACCATGAAAAGAGATTAAGTGGAACAAAATTGACCGGGCGGTAGAGTTGTGGAAACACTTGTTTAATCAGTAATAAGACTACCGATGAATCAACCATTCGAATTCGATCCATGAATTGGACAAAACATTCACTTATAGAGAAAAAGTGAAGGATCTTGCTGATAGGACAACCACAATCAGAAATAAAATAGAAGAAATCACAAAAGACAAGAAAAAATAGTTGTAACTCCGGGTATTAGCCCTAATAAAAATAGTATTGTGCTGATAAAAATTCAGAATTCCAAAAACCTATTTGGCAAATAGTCAAAAGAAAAAGTACCCAATTAATACACAAATTATATTACTTTCTCAAATATTTAATTGAAAGAATATACATCGATATCCTTGCTCCTTGGAGTCTTTATTTTTTAACTCTTTCTTTCCTTAAACCCACGCAAGGACGAGGGGCTTCACTCCATCTAGTTCACCTCTCGAATAGGTATGGAGTTATGAATATTCTTATTTCATATCATTAATGAACCCCTACTCCTTGGAGTCTTTCTTCTTTAACTTTTTCCTTAAACCCACGTAAGGACGAGGGGCTTCACTCCTTCTAGTTCACTGATAACATGTTAATTAGACATGATAATACATGATTATTAATGTATAATAAGGAATTAAATATTTCATTCATATGCATGTTATCATATTTATGAGTATTTATCTATCATTCAATGAAAAAGTCATTATAATCTCAAAATATATTAATTTAGGGTTAATTATAATGAATTAAAGATAAAAAATTCATAACCTATGTTTTCTTGAGATTCTAATTAGTTTTAATGTTAAATAATTAGAGAAATCATTTTATATATACTTATAATTTTCTAAGTTTTAAAATCTTAGAGAAATGAGTGTATTTTTTAATAGAAATTAAATCTCTTATTATTGATTAAATTGACTTTTTAGAATGATAGATAAATTAATTTATGATCAAATGAAAGAAATTTGGATTAATTTGGAGTTATATTTTGAAAGTTATGAATTTTTTTAATTTTTAGAGATTTTTTTGGATTTTTTTCTGAATTTTTTTAAATTTTTAATGAATTTGTCAGGATTTTTCGGAATTAAAAATCAAATTTTCTAATCTAAAATTGATTTTTCGGATTATTATTAGCGCGCAGGTGACGTGGCGTAATCTGGAGCGTTCGATCGATCGCGATCGACGATCACATGCGTGAGGTGACGTGGTGCATCGTGGGATGTCCGATCGCGCGATTAAATCGCGATCGTCGATCTTCACTTAAAGGCACGGGTACGTGGCGTGATCTGATTCGTCCGGAATCATTTTAATCTCAGCCGTTGATCAAGAGGAGTTATAACGACTGAGATTAAAATCGATGAAAATTGGATCTAAGCATCCGATCAAGATCTAACGGCAGACGTTACATGCGTTATTTATAACGCTCGAGACGTGGCTTCATCTCGGTGGTCGATTGAAGATCCAATGGCTACGACTTAACGGTAACGATTTGCATCCGATGCGTTTCATCAGAGACGTTGATCGTGGATTAAATAATGATCAGACGGTTATGCCCAAATCGCCTTATAAATTGAGATGTTCTGCGACGATGTTAAGCATTCGAGAGCAATTAGAGTAAATCGAACTGTTTAGACACCAAATCTCTTGAATCTCTTATTCCCAATCGCTTATAGACTCATTTTCGCGTCCACGGAGTGCTTGAGAGTGAGATTTCGACGATCGACAAGGAAGAAATCGACACGCTTGAACTCCACGATTGTGATTTTCTGAATTTTTATGAATAGCCTTGACTCCGGCGATTAATTGATCAATTCGATCGCAATTGTGAGTTCAGGATCGTGTTTCATCCTAATCTATCTTCGTATAGCTTTATATTTCATTTTAGAATCTTAATTTGAGTTAATTTTGTTCTTAATTTTGGTTTTGGTGATTTTTATTTTTTAGGGAAAATTCACCTTTGTTCATTGGATGATTTCTTCGCAAAATCAAATCCAGATTTAGTGATTTTTGATTCCGTGGATTCGTCTTCGAGTCCTCTTTCTTAAAATATAAAATTTTCCAATTTCTATCACCATTTCATCGTTCGATTTGATCAAATTTGAAGAGATCTATCCAAATTTCTCTAATTCCTTGTGGATTTGACCCTTATTTACCCTTATACCCCTCAATTCATGATTTAATCTTAAAATTGGTAAGTTTGGACTTTATTTTGACTCTTGACTGTGTGTTTTCAACAATCACGCGGTCTCGAGTCGTCATTCACCTCCCGGATAGGTATGAAGTTATGAATATTCTTATTTCATATCATTAATGGGATTGAATTAGGGAAGTTGATTTGGAGTTTAAGTTCAAGTCTTTCGAAAGATTTGAGTTGATTTTTTCTAGGGGTTTGTCTTTTTTATGAACCTTTATTTTTTTAGGCTATATGAATATTAATATTGTAATTCATTTTGAAAGAGATGCAGACATGTGATTTGTCATTTCAAAAAAGAAAGTAAACTTCCAAGAATTATTCCTGCTGCCTGCCCAATTCACAATTAGTTTCTTCTGCCTCGCCCTCTGCTGGGACCTTTATCGATCATTAATTTCACTGTTATTTTCAAGAAATCCTGGGTCATCATCCATACCAAGTTCAAGTGATGCCAATGTTCATGGAACACACTTTACCAATATAATTATTTGCCTAGTCCAAATCAATCTATACGCCCGTAAGATGAAATCATGTGATGATATCATCAGTCAACGTGTTCATAGTCAGTGGAGCCGTAGGGAATGAGCCACTCTTCTAAGAACCCATTTTTCCTCCTTGGGTTGCAACCCATGTCCCTGCAGAGTAAATCATTGTACCATATATGGAAAACTCCCATGGTAGAGTTCTTCGTCATGTGGGCTTGCCACTCATCGGCATCTTTTTCCATCAAGCTGATGCTCGGGAGGCGAAAGCCGCCGTCGATGAAGTGGGCCAACCATTTGGCCCTCATCTCCGATGTGTAGATATTAGATAGGCCTTCTGAGTACCCGACAATCGCCAGCTGAGGAATCTTAGGGTGAATGCACTCCCTGTCCAATAGTTAGAAAACAAAGGTAAGGTACTTGGCAATGCCATAATTTTGCGACAGAAACAGGTGTTCTAGATTTCCTAGATATTGAATTGGACTGCTCTAGACCACAATTCTGCGTTACCTGCTGTAGATTATCTTTAATTGAAAACTTGATTCATAGAAAATCTGTGAAACATATGATGTATGATGTCATGAAAAAAGGAATTGAAGGCAGAGAGAGTACCTGTAGAGAGAAATGGTAGAAGATGGACCAGCTAAACTTTTTCTAAGCTTCTCAGAAACGAAGATATCCTCGAGCTTCTTATCGCCCCTAAATCCAGTGGCAAAGATCACGAGATCACTCTTTGTGGGTATGAGTTCATCATCGACAACCACGCCGTCTTCATGGAATCGAAATCTTTCAGATTTTTTCAAAACGATGCTCCCCTCTTCCACTTGTTCATAAAAATTTTCTGGAACCAATCCAATCGAGCAAGACGATATTTCTTGAAAAAAGCTGTTATCCGGCACCATGCCGTATTTCTTCAGGGGAAGCTTCCACTTATAATAGCTCGTGACAAAATTAGATATAAGCCATCTCTGCAGCGTAAGAATATGGGCAGTTAAGAAGAAAGTAATAAAAACTCATCAAGTAAAAGTCTGAAAAAGGGTTGCAAAAATAAAGGAAAAGGGAAAATTTCAGACAATTGGGCCTCCCTCCCTCCCTCCCTCCCTCTCGCCAGATGTCAAAGATCTCGAGATTTCTCTCTCAAAATATTAGCATCAGACATTGACAGATGACTTTTTACGCTCGAGTTTCTCACTCAACCACCCAAATTATACGATCTCGATCAAATCCACAGAATTTTTTAAGAGTATCTCCGTAGACCTATTAATGTGAGAAAATACCGCAATGAACTCCGTAAATGAGTAGAATGGGTACCAGAGGAGAGAGAAGGGTGGCCAAGAGGCTGAGCAGCATCCCTTCGCCGGGTTTATGAACCAGAAGCTCTGAGAAGCGATTCATGTACAGGAAGGCAAGGGGGATGCCCCAAGGAGCATAGTGTGACACGAGCCATCTTCTAGTCCTCCCTACGACCGTGCATGGAAACTCATTTCCTGAAATATTATAAAACCCAAGGAGAGATATTCAAATCCAGAGAACACCCGTCCAGAGATTTTTAAAACTAGCCAATTCCAAGAAATCCTGAAACTTTGTCGTATACAGAAAAACGGACAAACCACCAAAAGGACATCGGTCCAGAACTTGCGAAAGTTAGGAAGGAAACCAAGAATTCATAAATCTTCACCGTACAAGAAGGAAAACAGTGATTTGTTACCATTTAAGCTCGCGCACTCTGCGGCAAGATCCAGGGCAGATTTTTGGAAGCCTATAATCGTCACACGTTTCCCCTTCACCAATTCGATTGCATCCTTGTCATCCATGTTGGCGTAATCCATGGAGTGGATGACTTTGCCATTGAAGATTCCGGGTCCATGCCCTGGTGGGAAAGTCGGGATGTTGGGGATATCGCTGAAGCGGCCGACGCATAAGATCAAAAAATCCACCGAATGCACCTGATGAAACCCAGCAACATCGTTCCACATAAATTCAGGCAAAAGGCGCCTCCCGATTCATTGATTCGTGTAAGTTAAACAGAAAACATCTCAATTACCTCGGTGATGGAACTCTCTCCGGCGGAATGTTGGACAGAAATTTCCCATTTCCCACCACCGAAAGCTTCCCCGTTACCACCCCACAGTCCCCAGGAGCTAAGCTCCTCCTCGGAAACTCCCACGTAGTTAACTCCAAGAACCTTGGAGTTGAACCTGATGCAGGAGAGGAGATCAAATTTCTCGGCGTAGGCTTGGAGATAGTCGACTACTTTTTCGTGGGAGGGGAAATCCTCGGTCACGTGCTCCGGCCAAGGAAAATCTGAGAAGCGGTAGGCAATTTGAGGGGTTTGGAGTTTTGTGGAGGCGAAAGTACTAGTCCAGAGACCTCCGACAGAGGATTTTGCTTCGAAGATGATGGGCTCGAAGCCCTTCTGTTTTAAACACTTGCAGGCAACAAGTCCGCTCGCTCCTGCACCCACGATGCCCACCAATTTCTTCATCTTCTTCTCCTTGAAAGTAGGATGGAGAGAGAAAGGGCCCCCATGGGAAGAAATAGAGAGAGTTGAATCGAGGATGCTGACTGTTGATCGAATTGTAACTTTCCCGTTGATTTGGTGATGTTGATCGAACGGTGGAGAAAAGTCAACGTTTTCGTGCTCTTCAAGTTTTGAACAGTTGTTGACTCAGTTGGTCTGGGGTTGCGAAGAAGGTCGATTGAGATTTCAGTTAATTCTGAGAATTAATTAAAATTACGATTTCTAGGGTTTTACGATGAAAAATTGATGAAGACAAAATTTGTTTGCTCGAGATCATGATTGAACCTTAGTTGACCAAAAGTTTGGCCATTTTGGATCTAGTTGAAGATTTAATCGTCGATCGTCGCTCGATCAATCGACTTTGGAATTAAGGTAAGTTTTTTTAATTGAACCAACAGTTAAATTGACATCATCGCCGACCCTAGACTTATGAGCCTCTCTCTCTCAGTCGCCGCGCTCGCACTCTTACGTCATTTGCCGCTCCATGTCATGTGATCTGCCGTGATTCGCGGCTTGCAAATCACGCTCTATTTTTTGGTCTCTCTAAATCTATCAATTTCTTGGAATCGTGGAGATCGTAAAGAGAGAAGAGTGAGGAGTTCGTGGAAATAGGGAGAGAGACGAAGAGAGGGAACGCAGGCTTTCCTTTCATAAAAAAATAAAAAAAGAGATACATGGCCATATATATAGGCCGAGAATGCTTATTGGGCCTCTCACACTTCCCCTCAAGCTAGAGCGTATATGTCATATAGGCCTAGCTTTAGTGAGAAGGTGTCATAGGAAGTAACACTTAGCCCCTTAGTAAATATGTCTTCTAGCTGGTCCACGCAGAGGCCACATACGGTGTAGAAATGTATCCGGCGATTATGCCATGACGAGTTACATGACAATCAATCTCGATGTGCTTGGTGCGCATAGAAAATGTCTTGGTGTTGACAATGAACATAGCCGCTTGGTTGTCACACATCATAGGCATTTGCACCCTTAACAGGAACGCCAAGCTCAAACAAGAAGTTGTGTTGCCCATAGCATTTCGAAGATGTTTCTACCCTAGCTCGATATTCGGCTTCAGCACTTGACATGGATGGAATGGACTGCTTGTGACTTCGCCAAATCACAAGGTTTCCACCAACATATACACAATTGCTAGTAATGGACTTCCGATCATGTCGATCCCCAGAAAAACCAACATATGAGTAACCAGAAACATGTAGATGGTCATTACGTCGAAAAATAAGTCCACGTCCTAGAGCATACTTCAAGTAGGAAAGTAGACAAATAACAGCCTCCCAATGAACTTCTCGCGAAGCATGCATAAACTGATTTAATACATTCACAGTGAATGAAATGTCAGGTCGAGTCAATGTAAGATAAATAAGCTTCCCAACCAACCGACGATACCGTTTTGGATCAGAATAAATAGGAGATGTAGTGCTCCAAAGTTGAGGCTTGCTCTCAATCGGAGATGCATATTGTTTGCATCCAGAGCGCCTGGCTTCTTGAAGGAGATCCAAAACATACTTGCGTTGATTGAGAACAAGAGCTCTGGGGTGAGATGCGGACTCGATACCTAGAAAGTACTTAGGTTCATCCAAGTCTCGAATGTCGAGATGATGTTGAAGAAACGCTTTGATATCAAGAATTTCAGCATAATTGCTCCCGGTGATAATTGATAACATGCTAATTATACATGATAATACATGATTATTGATGCATATTTAAACATAAAAGCTTTCATTCCTATGCATGTTATCATATTTATGAGTATTTATCTATCATTCTATGAAAAAGTCATTATAATCTCAAAATACTTTAAATTAGGGTGAATTGTGATGAATTAAAAGATAAATAATTCTATAACCTATCTTTACTTGAGATTATAAATGGTTTTTAAAGTTAAATAATGAGAGTAATCATTTTCATAAACATTTACTTAAATTTTCTAAAGTTAAAATCTTAAAGGAGTAAATGTATTTTTGAAAAATAAATTAAAACTCTAGTTATTTATTAATTTTTGACGTTTTAGAATGATAGATAATTAAATTTCTGATCAAATGAAAGAAATTTTGATTAATTTGGAGTTACATTTTGAAAGTTATGAATTTTCTAATTTTTAGGGATTTTTTCTAAATTTTTCTGAATTTATTATGAATTTCTAAGGGTTTTCCGGAATTAAAAATCAATTTTTCTAATTTAATATCAATTTTTCAGAATATTTAAAGCACGTAGGTGACGTGGCGAAATCATAGTTGTCCGATCGATCGCGATGAGGAAGCGACGTGGCAGCGTGTGGGACGTTCGATCGCGAGTGCGATTTTGACCGTTGATCTTCACTTAAGATCGATGGACCACGTGGCTTAAATCAGAGTTCACTGATCATTTTAATCCCGACCGTTGATCGCAAGGAGTTATAACGGTCAAGATTAAAAGCGATCAAAACGCATATGAGGCGTCCGATGAAGATCCGACGGATGCATTTTCGATGTGTTTTATAACGCTCATTGATATGGCTTCATCTCAAGCATCCATCTGTGATCGAACAGCCACGACTTAATGGTAACGGTTCGCGATGGACCGTTTCATCAGAGCCGTTAATCAATTTGATCGGAAGGTTACGCCCAAAAACCCTATAAATTGAGATGTTCTTCCTATTTGTAAAGCATTCGAGAGAAAATCAATAAAATTGATCTGTTTAGACACCAAATCTCTTGAATCTCTTGATCCTAACCTCTTCTAGACTCAATTCCGCGTCCACGGAGTGCTTAAGATCAAGATTTGGGCGAAAGACGAGGAAGAAATCGACGCTTGAACTCCACGATCGCGATTTTTGGATTTTTTATGAAAAGCCTTGATTCCGGCGATAAATTGGGTTAATCCAATCGCAATTGTGGGTTAGTGGAAGCGGTTTTTACTAATCTTTCATCTATTAATGCTTAATTTTCGTTTAGATTAGGAATTTGGTTTAACTTAGTTTAGATTTTTGGTTAATTCGTGATTTAAAGTTTCGGAAATCATCCCTCACTTTGATCTTCAATTTCTCCGTGAAATCAAAGTCAAATTCGATGATTTTTGATTTCGTGGAATTGTTTTGAAGTTCTCTTTCATAATCTACATTTTCCCCCAATTTCTATCATCGATTCATCGTTCGATTTGATCAAATTCGAAGAGCTCATCGAAATTTCCCTAATTCCCGGTGGATTTGACCCATATTTACCATTATACCCCTCAATTCGAGATATTTTCTTCAAATTTGTAAGTTTAGAATTATTTTTTTACTCTTGACCGTGTGCAATTGATGACCACTCGGTCTCGATCTGTCAATAATCATATCATCGACGTAGACAGCTAGAATAACACAACCAGTAGAGGTGATAGCACCCAAATACACGAGGAGGTAAAGAAAACAACTCCCTATCAAGATGAAGACAACGTAGAGGAACTTAGCCACCAAGAGGAGTGGAAGGAAGACGATTAATGAGAAAAGCATAGGTAAGAATAGCATTTGCCCAAAACTCATGAGGAACACCCATTTCGTAGAGTAATGTGCGAGTCATGTCGAGAAAGTGACAATGTTTCCATTCAGCCACACCATTTTGTTGAGAGGTGTGAGGACAAGATGTTTAATGGAGAATGCCAAAAGATGTACAAAGCGATTGAAAATCTTTTTGGACAAGTTCGACGGCATTACTTGTACGAAGTACTTTGGGACTACAAGCGTATTGAGTGGTTACTTCTTGAAGAAACTGGTGTATCGTGGAAAAGACCTTAGTATGATCCTTGAGGAGATACACCCATGAAACACGAGAATAATCATCGATGAGCACCATATAATAGCGAAAACCAAGAAGAGATGGGAGATGAGATGGTCCCCAAATATCGCAATAAACAAGATCAAATGGTTTAGAACTTGTAATTGACTCAATACGCGGAAAGGTAGCACGATGATGTTTTCCCATCTCACACGACTCACATAGAAAATGTCTAACAGACATCCATGGAAGAGCTTGGCAAAGCTTGGTGAGACCAGGGTGTCCAAGACGACGATGCCAATCGAGGGAAGAAGCGGTACGAGAGAGGGAACATGTAAGACCATAGGAAGGTTGGTTTGAGACAAGCTCGTAGAGGTGGTCGTGAGTCTTACACCTGATAACATGCAATCTTAACATGATAAAACATGATTATTAATGCAAAATAAGGCATAAAACATTTCATTTATATGCATGTTATCATACTTTGAGTGCATTTCTATCATTCTATGCAATTTTATGTTATAATCTCAAAATGTGTTAATTTAGGGTTAATTATGACGAATTAAAGATTAAAGATTTTATAACTCATCTTTACTTGAGATTATAAATGGTTTTTTTAAAGTTAAATAATAAGAGAAATTATTTTTTTATAAACATTCATTTAATTTTTTTAAAGTTAAAATCTTAAAGAAATGGATGTATTTTTTTGAAATATAAAATTAAATCTCTTGTTATTTAAATATTTTTGAATTTTTAGAATGATAGATAATTAAATTTCAGATCAAATGAAAGAAATTTGGATTAATTTGGAGTTGTATTTTAAAAGATATGATTTTTACAATTTTTAGGGATTTTTCTGAATTTTTCTTGATTTTTATGATTTTATTTTCTATTTAAAAAAATGTTTAAAATAAATAAATGCAAAAAGGCGCGCGGGTCCCACGCGGGTGCGACGTGGCACGCAAGGCCACGTGGCAGAGCCACGCGGACCCGCGCAACGCCTACGTGGCGCGTATTAAATTTGTAGTATATTTATTATTATATATATAGAAAATGGGTCTTCAGCCTTCCCTAGATGGGAAGGGTTATTGACCCTTTAAACCGTCGGGTCTTATAAACCCGACGGTTTTCTATAGATATTACCGTGTGGGACTAATCCACACGTTGTTCTTACCTTTCAGGTGATGTGGACGCGCGAGGAGCGTCGGATTGGCGGTGCGTCGGAAGATCCACGCGTCGATCACATGGACGCGGACCACTGATCCATCATATAAACACGTGCTATCTAAAGGGAGTTATAACGGTTAGATCGTCGGCGACGTGGTAGCATCACACGCGTCGATCGCGTGGAGGCGGGGTGCACCGGAGATCAATCAAACATGTGCGCATTAATGAGGAGTTATGACAGTCACGATTTAACGCGTCGAAATGCATCGTGACCGTCGGATCACGATCTAATGAGCTAAAACTGATGCGTTTTATAACGCAAATCGCAAGGATGAATCTGGAGCGTCGATTTGAGATCTGACGATCACGATATAAGTGTAACGATTCACTCTTCGGCGGTTTTATCTGGACCGTTGATCGCGCTTAACGCACCGATCGGACAGCTCTCCCCATTTCGCCCTATAAATAGACAAGTTCTTCGTCGTTATTACTCATTCTTGAGGGATTTGATCTAATCGATGCATCTAAACCCATTCTCTCTTGAATCTCTCTCTTGTAATCTCTTCTAGACTCGAAATCGTGTCCACGGAGTGTTTATAAGAGAGATTTCGACGATCGTGCAAGGAGAATTTGTCTCTTGAACATCGATGTTCACGATTGAATTCGCGGAATGAATAGTTGTCGATCCGGCGATCAATTGGATCGATTTGATCATTATCTCGGGTTAGAAAATAAGTTTATCCTCTTATCTATCATCATGTATCATCAATTTTAGGTTTAGGATTTTAATTTAAGTTTAATTTCATTTTAATTTCAATTTGTGTTCTTCGTGATTATGAAAATTTCATCCCACTTCCATCTTTGATTTCTCCGTGATTAATAATCCAAATCAAGCGATTTTTGATTCCACGGATAGATCTTTGAGTTATCTTTTTAAAAACACCATTTTCCCCAATTTCTCACCTCAATTCATCGTCCGATTTGATCAAATTTGAAGATTACGTCAAGAAATTGCTTAATTCCCTGTGGCTTCGACCCATATTTACCATTATACCCCTCAATTCACTCTTAATTCCCCAAATTGGTAAGTTCGGATTAATTTTTGACACGAGACTGTGTGAAATCAACGACCTCGCGGTCTCGTCTCGTCAACACCCCAAACCAATCTGCACTCCCGTTCTCAAGTCTTGAAAGATGCAATGATAAGGAAAAAAGGTCACATAACATAGTAGAGCTTCAGTCAATGCACTGATAGATATAAGATTGACAGGAAAATTTGGAACATATATAAAATCTTGGAGAGGAAGCTAAGGAGTTGGGGAAGCGATGCCTTTTCCCTTAACAGAAGAAGATCGACCATCCGTTATAAAAATAGATTTGGGTTTGGGCAATTTGGAGATCCGAGATAAAAGAGAGTCACTTCCCGACATATGATTAGAGGCGCCTGAGTCAATGATCCATGTACTAGTGGAAGAAGCCAATAGAGCGGTACCTAGACCTTGGGATGATACGCTGGCGAGAGTTTGAGCAAGAGTAGTAGAGGAGTGTCCTTGGATATGACGATCATAATCGGTTTGAGAGAGAGTGATCATATTGGTCGACGAATTGGGCAAAAGTCCAGGAGAAATAGTGGGCAACTGAGGGGCAATAGATGTAGATGGTACATGATGAGGATGGCTGAGAGGATATCCCCACTTCTGATAGCAACGAGCAAAAGAGTGTGTCGAGCGAGAGCAATGGATGCATGGAGGACTAGTATACTTGTTGCGACACCTTTCGCGATCATTTGAGGAATGACTGCGACCGCTAGATCCTCGCTTAAAGGCAAGTAATACTGTAGTCTCAAAGGTAAGAAGCACCGAGGATTCAGACGGAGTGAGTGCCGAGGATGAAGTCTATGCAAGAGTGAGACTATCCACGCGTTGAGCTGCATTGAAAACATACACAAGAGATGGAAGGGTGGTACCGCCAAGAATTGAGCCGTGAATTTGTGCGCTGATAGTTGTTGGGATTGAGTTAAGGAAGAGAGACACCAAGGGCTCTTCACGATACTAATTCTGTTCAGCAATATCCATGGTGTATGGCTGATAAACTTGAAGTCGAGTGTCGCAAACAGGAAGAGAGGCATAGACAATGTCGATGTGTCCTTCAGTTCCTTGTAGCTTGAACATTTTTTCAAAAAATTTTATCGTAGAGGCAATGTTGCTTTTGGGACCGTACATTCGACAAAGTTCATCCCAAATCTTCTTAGTTGGATGAATCAGTTAAAGAGAATCAATGAGATCAGGAGAGAGCATCTTGAGATGCCATGTCGTGGCAGTGTGATCACGTGTAACCCAATCCACGTATTGTGGATCATGAAGAGATGGTGGATTGTCCGTCAACAGGTACTCATGTTGGTGAATCTGCAAGAAACGGCGAAAGGCGGCTGACTAGGTGATGTAATTTGATCCTCGGCCGGAAAAGATCGAACAAGGAGTTTGCAGGCGAGAAAGGAGTGGATTTGCATATACGTATGAGGGGAGAGAACTTCCAGGATGTTGCTGAGGCATTGAGGACGATGAAGACATCATTGGCAAAGGCGACATTTGTGGATCTAGTGGAGGAGCGGCCATAGGAGTAGCAGACGTAAGCGGCGGTACATCCATAAGATCGTCCATGAGAGAGAAAGATCAAGAGAGAGGGTAACCGCCATTTAGGAAATAAGGTAAAAATCAGAAGAGAGAAATGACATAGTATAACTTCCATTTGATAGAAAGGAAAAAAAGTTTGTTGTAACTGTTGTTCGAGGAGAATGGTGTTAGAGAAGGAAGAGGGAAGATTGCAGGACAAAATGCAGGAAAATCTTAGGAAGATTGCCTTTGGGAGAGGGACAATCGTAGGAAGAAAGGAGATTGAAGAGAGGAATTCTCAGATATGAGAAAAAAAAAGGAGATCGAAATGGAGAAGATTGCAAGGAAGATCATTGGATGAGAGGAAGAAGATAAAGATCAAGAAGAGCAAGGATCTATTTGCTATGATACCATGTGGAATCATGGAGATCGTAAAGAGAGAAGAGTGAGGAGTTCGTGGAATGGGAGAGAGACAAAAAGAGGGAATGAAGGCTTTCCTTTCATAAAAAATAAAAAGAGATACATGGCCATATATATAGGCCGAGAATGCTCATTGGGCTTCTCCCAATTTATGCAAACCGATTGCACCCTACACTATAGACAAGAGGAAAGGACAAATGTCTCTAGCCTCCCCCAATTTGCAACATACTTGGTGACATTGACTTTCAAAAC
Source organism: Lemna minuta (assembly GCA_024174645.1). Taxonomy (NCBI): domain Eukaryota; kingdom Viridiplantae; phylum Streptophyta; class Magnoliopsida; order Alismatales; family Araceae; genus Lemna; species Lemna minuta. Next base: position 9,583,473 of record CM044108.1, read on the forward strand.
AAATCTTTCACTCTTTTTTTTTGTTGCCTAAAGCTTGGGGCGAGCTTCTCCTTTTATAGACTATTGTAAAAGCTTTTGAAGACTCCCTCTCTGAGATATCCATACCTTCTAGAACCCCTAGAAAATATATAAGCTTCTTAAAAAATCTAAAAGATTCTAAAAGACTCCACAAGATTCTAGAAGACCAAGAGCCATCTAGAAACATCTAGAATATTTGAGAAGAATCTAGATAATTCTAGAACATTCAAGACTCATAGAACTTTAGAGAGTTGACCAACTCAACCACTCATATAATTGTCTTCTTGTATGTGCATTTATATATGCATGGGTCCTACATCTTTGTGTTGATATCATAGTGTAGTTCATGTGCCATCCAATTGAGCACTGTGCCCTTGGTGCACCATGGCACACACTTTAGAGCATGGATCAATATATCCACTACATGCCAAGCATGCCAACTATGTCAAGTGCCAAGAGTAAGTGACTCCATCGGTAGGGTCATGCAAGGTACCCATGGTGTAGTTTTGAGACATGACTATAACACATTAGCCCATGGTGTGGTTTTGAGAACCCACATCATTCTAATCAAAATAACAATGTGCGCATTAAATTGTGATTCATTGCACATCAAGGCATTGGGAGTCAAGTCAGAACAAGTCAAATTAAAACAAGCCTATGGTGAACCAAAGGTAAATTGAAGGCAGTAAAACTTAATTTTTGTTATTTTTATCTTCATTACTTGTTCGCAATGAATTAATTAAATTCATGTGCCACTAAAGGTTCCATTTTTTGCTTCAAATTAAGTACAATATAAGGAAATTAATTCATTAACATGGGTAATAGATGAATAATAAATTAAATTTTCATGATTTTTAGTCATTTATATAATTCATGAAAATTGACATATGTATTTTTTGGGTATGATTTCATAAACTATTTTCAATACTATCAGATTGATTAATTTCCAAAATATCTAGCTTAATATAAGACATTGATTTAATATATTTATGGTTTTAAATTGAATTACTAAATTATTAATGAATTTCTATTTTACTTTCTCATAATATTAATATATGTGAATAAGTATAAAATCTTAAATTTCAGGAAAGCGAAAGGGCAAAGAAATATTCGAGATCATAGCTGATTCTTTGGGATTTCTTTTTTAAAACAAATCTAATCATTTGTTAAAAAAATAATACTCAATTTGAGTTTTTGATTTGCACATAAACATATTTGACATTTTATGTTTCTAGATTTTCAAGATTTCATGATTCAGCTCCAAAAATTTCAAGATCTTTCGCTCTTTAAATTGTTTAAAATTTACTCTGACGCATGTACATCTGTGAGCTTTCTTGTTTTGATTTTTTCCACTCAAAATCATAAATATTTTGAGGTTGAAACTGTTTCCCCTTGTGTTCTCGCCCACGATAAATTTTATAGACATATTCAACATAGACTAAAGTTCTTATGGATTCTTTATTGATATTTTCAATAGATATCCAAAATTGATACATTTACATTAAAACTATTTGGACATTTATATTAAAAGATCGGATCCAAAGATAAAATGTAGTTATAAGATCAGTGTTTTTTTGTATACGTTTGATATACACAAGATTTAATCATATTTTAGAAAGCCAATTCAAGATAGAATAGCACAGCATTTAATTCATGCATGTTGAAATTCCATCAATAACAAATCATTTAATAAACTTAACTGACATTAGATGAAGTATAATGTTGACTCATATCATTTTTCATTATTTAATGCCTAATTAAATTTAAAAAGTTACTAGTTTGTTGAGGGTATATCATGCCCATGCAGAGACATCAATCCCCATCTAGAGAGTTTCATCCCATTGAAAAAATAGAAGGATTTACATGGAAATGAATATTCATAATGTATAAATAAATCAAGTTTTATTTCTTCTCCAGGATGTCATTGAGATATTTGGGTACATCATATGCTTTTGTATTTTCTTAAGGCAAGTAGCCTACAAAGTTTTTTTTAGGCAATTAAATGATTTAGATGAGGTAAGGAGATCTCCAAGTAAGACAAGGTAATTAAAATTCACACAAGTGGATAATGTGCCAAATTTGAGTGGAGATAGTAATCTACAAAAGGATTATAGAATCTCATAGATCTGCTCTTTCTATAGTCCCCTTTGGGATTTGACCCTCATAAATCTCCTCAAGAGACAGGTCATGACAATTCGTGGTGAACCCAAGTAAGCTGTCCACATTCTCATTGACCCAAATGTGGTAATGACCTACTAATCTAAGTGTTATATAGAACCCTTTGGGAACACAAATAAGTTATCCACTTCTCAGTGATCTAAATGATAATTTTATTTGGCCTACAAGCCAATCACAATTCTATCTCATGTTTATATTCATTTAAATAAAATTTCCTTATTGTTATTCTTGTGTGATGTTTAGAATAAATTCTATGGAGCATAAACAATGACTAAATGAATTACAATGTAATCATAATACAACAATCACTAGTTTTTAAATATATGTTATAAAAATCCTAGTTGAGGGATATCTTAATAGAATAACATTGTCTAACCTGGCTCGTATGATGAGTATGGTTGTTCTTGTAGACATCGATGTGGAGACACTAAGAATAAATTATGGGCGCTCTTTGGAAAAAAAGTTCACTTTATTGATCCGTATAAATATTTGAATGGAATTATATCTAACTATAAATCCGGTTGATACATGTCATCATTGTGTAAGTGATTCTTTTACTTGAGACACTAAAGACATCTTATGGATAGATGAATGTGTTTTGATTATAACTTATGAATCTCTAGCCATGGGATCTCCAAAATCTCATTTATTGGATACAACTTGAAGTCTTCAAAGGTGACTGTATGGTCAAGATGGGATCGTTTGTATTTGGTATTTGAAGAGATTGATTAAGGAATGAGATGTAATAAAATCCTTGGCCAAAGTATTAAAAATATCAGAGGAGTTCTCAAAAATTTTCTCAGTGCATCAATACTATCTTGAGTGACCGATTGAAAAAGGGTTTAACAATTGACCATACTGTGAGTAATTTATGAGTCTTATATAGACAAGGGTTCCATACTTTAGTTATTATCTACTCCATATCTCTTTGAGCACATAGTGTAGCTTGGTACCCAACAAGATAGCAACTTGACATGTCAATTGGGTTCAATCAATCCTTAATCAATTAATTTATATGTTGATGTCAATAATGATAAGGTTTACTAATAAACATTATTGGCTCTATAGTTATTAACGAATAAGATATATGGACCTAAAGGTCACATACATATGGTATATGGAAGCTAGTTGATATATACATGATTTTGAGAGTTTTGCAAAAGTTTCATATATCGAATATCTACAAATAAGGTGAGAACAAACATAGCTCAAGGTGTGGGATATGAGGTTTATAAGCCTTTTAAAATTTTGATCAAAACATCAAACGCAATGGATATACATTGAATTTAACATTTAAACACGGAGGCACTAAGAACCGATGATCCTATCATCTAGTATAGATTAGTATCCATACTTAGAGGGTTCACTTGAAAGATCTCTTGAAGTTGTTTAAGTGTCTAGCCTCTAGTAAAATTCACACGATCGTCGCAAAATTGGATCTCCTCTTCAATGCTCTTTACTAAGAGAGAAAAAGAAAGAAGAAGAGAATTTTGATAAGGCTTGCATCAACATCCTAAGTTGTGGCTATTCCCTCCATATTTATAAACATTGGGTATGTGAACTTTTCATGAAAACCCTTGTAAATATATCTATATCCATCAACATCCATAGACCTTATGTGTGTGACCCTCTAGGTCCATATATCTTGCTAGTTAATAACTCAATTAACCCAATAACACATTATTGTCAATCTTATTAATTATCTATATCACGATATATATATATATATATATATATATATATATATATATATATATATATATATATATATATATATATATATATAATTAACCTAATCAGCACGCAAAGTTGTTATTTCGTTAAGTGCCAAGCTACATCACGTGCCTTAGGAGATATGGAGTGTGTAGGAACTATCGTATGAAACATTCCTATCATCGATTACCGTGTCGTGTATTCTTTTATCCACATGAAACTCATGAATGACTTAGAGTATAGTCAACTGTCAAACTTCAATCAATTAATCAAGTTAGTGCTAATGTGTAGAGGAAATCATCGAGAACACATTCTTCATATTTTCATTACCTTAGCCAAGAATTTTATTGCATCTCATTCATTAAGTCAATCTCTTTAAATACCCAAGGCAAATGATCTCATCTTAAACATATAATCACCTTCAAAAACTTCATGTCTTATTAAATATATAAAGTTTTGGAGATCCGGTGGCCAAAGATTAGTAATTCATCATAAATAATGGTCAACTATCCACAACATATCTTTAGTTTCTAAGTTAAAAGACCACAATCACAATTGTGACATAAATCAACCTGATGTATAGTTAGGTATCATATTATTAAGAGATTCATATGGATCAATTAATTGAACTTTTTTCTAAAGAGCACCCACCATCTATCCTCAATGTCTCTACAGTGAGGGCCACAAGATCAGTCATACTCATCATATGAGTTAGATAAAATAGTATTATTCTTCCTAGATAATGTGATGTCCTTCTTAAATAACTCACGAGTAGGAATGTTTAGAACATAGGTTTAAAGACTAGTGATCACTATATTATGATCTCATCATAATTACCTTAAACATTGCACATGCTCATTGAATTAATTACAAACATCACAAAAGAATAATAATGAATAAGTTTAATTTTAATGAATACAAATCATATAATATGGAAGTGTGATTTGGTTTATAGGCCACATAATATCCATCAAGCGGTACCTATGTAAACCAGGTAAAAATTCTCTGTTATACCTTTCTTTCTCTCTTGGTGAAAAGTGTTAAAGAGGAGATCCAAATGTTCAGTGATCATATAGATACCGCCAAAGGTTGGACACTTGAACAATTTTGAGAAATCCTTCAATCAAGCCTATAGGTATGGATTTTAATCTATCATAGATAATCAGATCATATGTTCTTGGTGACTTGGTCTATTGAATGTTTCAATTAGTGTCTTATGTTACGTTTGATGTTTGATCAAAATTTCAGGAGCTTATCGAGCCTTAGATCCATAAAATTAAACACACTTTTATCACATGACTAAGCTAGATAAATATAAAGTAGGATCATTAATTCATGCATAAGGTATGATCATTCTCAAGTCATCAAAATCACTTCTAACAAAAGACATAGACCAACAATGAGACAATTCACATGTCACGTATTTGATATCATTTTTAGGATAAGTTAACCTTGAAATTAGACCTCTTAGTTTTACATGATATACTGATATCAACCCTTATAAATTTATGTTAACTAATGTCTTGCAAGAACTCCTCACTCGCACCTATTAAGATAATTGAAACCCATCATATTTAAAAATATATTGACATGGAATAATTATTTATTTCTTGTATTTAATAATTATGACATAAAATAAGGCACACTGTATTTCCAAATGTCATTACAAAGGACAAATAATGATGAAGATTTTCTTTCCTAGTAAAAGGAAAAGAACTAATCACATGTTATGGCAAACAATGTGTTCTATAATAATATGGAATTTTCACTTAAAATTACATGATTATTTTAAAATTGAAATGTGTGTTACATGCCACTGTCATTACATTTATCATGCTTTTGTCATGTTTTCATGATGTGCCATTTGACCTAAGTCCTCAAAATGCAATATTTAAGGCTAACTTGATGTACTTAGTGAGTTCAACATTTTTCAAGCCCTCTTTTCTTGAAATTTTGAATTTTTAATATTTTTACAGTTATGATCATGAATGGTAAAGAAAATGACAAAGAGGTTTTATTATCTCAAGCCAATTTCTAAGTTGACCTAGTTTGAATTTCTAAGTCAATATAGCTTCTTCTTCTTTTTTACCGAAAATAAGGATTTGACTTTGATTGTGAATGATAAAGAGTTTTACTCGTTTTATTTCTTCAATTAAATGGCCATTGAATAGAGATAATACAATTCCTCATATAATGAAGAAATTTTGAGTGAAACGGGTAAGTATTTTGAAATATACAAGATTTCTAAGTTCGGGGAATTTTATAATTCTTGATTTTTTAAAAGCCTGCAAATTTACAATTCAAGTGCATTCTGATGTGGCTTTCTAGAGAGACAAGAAGCCACAAGATAGTGCATTGTTGGTTGATGCACATGCGCACAATGCTTGAATGGCACAACATAATTCCAATTTGTTAAGTTTGAAACTTATTAGTTCCTTTTTATTTGATTTAAGGTGACATGGAAGCTTATTAGATTTGGAGTGATGCAATTTTATCAGAGCCCTCCATTTTCACTCAATGAAGGGGGTAGTATGAGTGGTGATGATTCAACCTATAAAACCAATGAATCTTGTCAGCTCATTGTGACATTTAAAATGGGTTGGATAGGTGGAACTGATGGACTCCTCTAAATGGAAACATTTTAGATACATGAGCATCGATGAGGTATCCAACTTTCACAATTAGACACCATTTCAATGGTTTTCAATGACTAAGTGCAATCCTAGTTCTTCATCAACATTTAACGAAATCCAACCATTACAAATTGATCATGAAGTTTCTTCAAATTCTTGCTTGATGTGCCCCAATTTATGTAATTCCATCACCCTTGAATTCCTAATCCAATGGCCACACCCCAAATCTCCTCAATCAAACGTTGTCTCTCCCTCTTCGCTACCTTGTGATAGAGGTATTCTTAAACATTGCAATTGATCATACTATAATGGACATTCTTTCCTCAAATTTATTGACTGATTTGATATTCTAAATTATATCTCCCAATTGGAGCAAAAAAAATCAAGATTATGGCCATAAAATTAAGAGATTTTGCCAGTAAATATTGAATTTTTTCCAAGAGATATAATAATGTAAAACCCTTGATCTGGTGATCAGTTTAATCGAATTCTTTGGAGACTAATTTAGTTGGGTATAATTTTCCACAGTTTATCATTATTTGGCTTTGGGCTTAGTTTTAGAAGGGTATATTATTTGAATTTTATAGGTAATCAAACCCTTTCTCTCTTGATTTGCAAGTTCTCTCTCTAAATTTTTTATTTTACCTCTTTCTTCTGTTAAATATAATTTCATGATTTTGATTCATCATAATTTTTACGTATCTTCCAAATACACCCATTCCCTAAAATCTTGGTAATGTTCAATGTCTAATTTAATCAAATTCAAAGATCGCTTGAAGTCAGCCATAATTCTTTGAAAATTTCAACCCTTCCTTACCAATAATGTCTACTCTATTATCCAATAGTGGGGGCAAGGACATTATTCTTTACAAGCAGACATGTATTCCGATGACCTATCATTCTACCAAAAAATTATTTACCTTTTCATTAGTTCATAATTGAACACATGTATGACAACGAGGGTTGTAATTGACGTCCACCAGTAAAAGCACTTTTTTTTATGTGGTAGTCTAGAATGATGATAAGGTAGTCTAGAATGAGTTTCAAAATTGTTTTTCTAATTAAATAAAGAGGCTAAGAAGATGGATGGACTTCTGAAGAATGTGATTAATTCGCATACAATGTTTGACAACATGCAATTGTTATAGGTATGAGAATAATGCGTCGCATTAGAGATGATGACGTAAAATTTCTAGAAAAAAAATTGTTTTTCAAGTGAAGCGAAGACGAACACGATATAGTTTTTCAATCTATAAGCATATTAAAATAATTATGTAACTCTGAATATTATTTGTGGAGGACATGTTTATGACATACTTATTTTTTAATGGGAGATATCAAATTTTATGTATAACAATGTGTCATGACTTATTATGATAATGGGGATTATGAAACCGTAAATATAAAATAATTGAATTACCATGCCATCGATCAACTCTAGCAATACATTTTTACTATAAAATAAATTCACTCAATGCACTTTTTTATTTTGATGTTTCCTTTATTAGATATAAATTTTCTAATTTTTTCAACCATACAAGTCCAAGTTTTATTATCAAGCAAGCTACAAGTTCGCTAAAAGAAGATCCATTTTAGATGTATTTGATGGATTTGCATATGATCTAAATCTCACACTACATCAATCACTAATCTGATTGCCTTCCCAATGAAGCCTGTCAGAAGATGCAAGCTCAAATTCATCAGCGGCCAATGAAGTATACTAATATGAATTCAATTTATCACTCATTGCTGTCATTCACATATTTATTAGAGTCGATATTACATTCATTTACTTTATATCATGTAATTATTCATAATCGGAAAATCAAAGGTGACAATGTTGCTTGCATGCTTGATTGCACATTTTTCCACTCAAATATCACAAAAAAGGCAAACCAATTCTAAATAATTCCCTCTCACATTATTTTAAATTAGAAAATTATAAAATTTAATGTCTATTGTCCAAGAAATAATCCCCATCCAAAACTTTCTAACAAATAATTCTTTCCCCTTATTTGGAAAATCCTCTAGGGTCCTTGCTTTGACGTGCTAGAATTAAATCTCTCCTTCTCTGCCTAGCTGTCCGATGGCTAGAATTAAACGGTTCAGATTCAACCAGAGTCACCACGCGGATCGGCGACGTGCGCCGTCGATAAGACTCTCCTTCAACGGCTAAGATTAAGCGAAAGCTTTCGAGCGGGATGAGCGCCCGCCAGAAATATCCAAAATGCCACCCATCGACTTCTATATAAGCTCTCGGCATTCCAGATGGTGGCGTATACAATTTCCCGCCTTCTACACATTCAACTTTCGGAGAAGATGTCTGGCCGAGGAAAGGGGGGAAAGGGGCTCGGTAAGGGTGGCGCAAAGCGCCACAGGAAGGTGCTACGAGATAACATCCAAGGCATCACCAAGCCGGCGATCCGCCGATTGGCCAGAAGAGGCGGTGTGAAGCGCATCAGCGGTCTCATCTACGAGGAAACCAGAGGCGTCCTCAAGATCTTCCTGGAGAACGTCATCCGCGATGCCGTAACCTACACGGAGCACGCTCGCCGGAAGACCGTCACTGCCATGGATGTTGTGTATGCGCTCAAGAGGCAGGGTCGTACACTTTACGGATTCGGCGGATAGACGTATTCGAGGGAAACGCGCTTCATGTAGAATGTTTAATTTGTTTGAGCCTGTACTTTGCCAATGAAAGTTGTTCAGCGTCTGTCTATTTGGTGTCGGCCGTGAAATGTGCAGTCGGAAGGATCATTCATGAACCGTCTGAAAACAACTGCGAGGAATTTCCCCGATCAATTAACCACAAGTGCGAGGAATTTCCCCGATCAATTAACCACAAGTGCGAGGAATTTCCCCGAGGAATTCTGATTTGCGTAAGAGAGCGACTGTCACTAGCCCTAAAATTTGCATAAAAATTAGTTGCAATTATTTATGTTTATCTTTCGGTGTTGGTTCGGTTAAATATATACTTTTGGTGAGATTTTAATAGAATTGAATATAAATTATGCAAAATTTTTGTGACACCACTATGCATATATATATATATATATATATATATATATATTACATGGTCACAAATGAATGATAAGAGATAAACTTTAACCATTAAATATAGTTAGGGAAAAAATAACAATATAATTTCAGGAAAATCATCTCCCTCCCTCTCCTCATCTCTCTCTCCATCCCTCTCTCTCTCTCTCTCCCTCTCCTCATCTCTCTCTCCATCCCTCTCTCCCTCCGTCCCTCCCTCTCCCTCCATCCCTCCCTCCCTCCCTCGCTCTCTCTCTGCCTCTCCCTCTCCCTCTCCCTCCGTCCCTCCCTCTGTCTCTCCCCCTCCATCCCTCCCTCCCTCACTCTCTCTATCTCTTCCGCTCCGTCCCTCGCTCCCACCCGCGCTCTCTTCCTCTCCCTCTCCCTCTCCCTCCGTCCCTCCCTCTCTGTGTGTCTCTGTCTATGTCTCTCCCCCTCCGTCTCTCCCTCCCTCCCTCCCTCCCTCGCCCTCTCTCTCCCCCTCCCGCCCTCCCTTCTGCCACCCTCTTTCTTTCGCGGGGCGGAAGAAGAAAAAACATTTTCTTCTGCGTTTAAAATTTCTCTCACTCCCTCTCCCTCTCCCTCTCCTTCTCCCTCCCTCTCTTTGTCTCTGTTTCTGTTTCTCTCTCTCTCTCCCCCCTCCATCCGTCCCTCCCTTGCTCTGCCTCTCTCTACTATCATAGGAGAGAGAAAGTCCGGTTCCACTCGAACCCCAAACCAAAACCGACACCGGAAGAAAACCGGACGTCAGTTTGCCCAGTTTTTCGACACCGACGGTGTTGGTATTCGGTAGCGACACGGAGTTCTCTATTTATCATAAGTTACTTTCTTCAGCTTTTTTAATTCGAGAGCTGAAGAAATTTTGTTCGTTTACGAATATTTTCCTATAATTAAATTTTTAAGAAATATTGTTCGCTGAATACCGATTCAGGTAATCTCTGAGTAGGTGGGTTCCAATTTTATTTGTGGGTCCCACCTACTCAAAGTCCACGGCAAGCTTTCTACAGTAAATCCACTATCGATGGATAGGGATTAGACGACGGTTAAGCCAAGAAAAAAAAGCCAGGTGGCATTTTCTAGAGCCGCAGATCTTCTTGCTATGTTGCAGTCTCAAACCGCAGCATCCGAGTCTTTCACGTTCTCCTGGTCCAGGTTCAACCATCTCAGATGCCGTGCGAGAGCGCACCACCACATAACTGATTCCACGCCGGTGGCTCACGAGGATCCACGTCTTCACTATACGCTGACGTGGCAAACAGGAAAGATTTTTTTCCCGAAGACGAGGCGTTTAAGACGTGCAACGTCATCAAGATCGGAACGTTAGAGAGTTGCAAGACGAAGGGCTGGATATTTTTCCGGGGAAGAGGGAATTGTTTCTCGAGAGGAGAGAAATGGGAGGGGAGAAGTTTTTGCCGCAGGTGAACGTGAGCGTGCTGCTGGTGGAGTCCGACGACGCTACTCGTCAGATTATCACCGCGCTTTTGCGCAAATGCAATTACCGAGGTAAGCGATGACTGAGATCCGTTTGTTTGGAATTCTTGTCTCTCGTTCGTGTAAATGTGAGAGATCGTAGTTAGCATGAGATTTGTTTCTAGGATGCCTAACTGTCTTCCAAGGGTAAGAGATTAGGTTTCACTTGCGTCCTTTCGTTTCATTTGCCGCGCGTCCTTGCATTATTTAGAGATCCGATTTTAGTTTAAGATATGTTTGTTTACAAGAATTACTGGTTCTTGTTAGTCTAGCTGTAGTTGCGGATGTAAGTCATTTTCGGATCTGTTCGTTCTATTTTGCCTTTTGCGTGTCCTTGAATTTTTGTTTCTTTGTTACGTGAATATGATTACTTTGGAAAGAGCTCTGAGTAATTTCGGGTATGTTTGTTCTAGAGTTAGATATAATTTTTCGAGAATCAAAGTTATTTTGATATCTATAATGTTCAGTTTGATTTTACATTCGGAATCTGGATCTATGGATTTTTCGCCCTTAGCTTAAATCCCTAGGTACGTGCGAAGTGATAATTGTAAGCTGTATAGCTATTATGGCTCGATTTATTCGCATTTATTTACGGTTCCATATAAACTCAGGCAGTAATCTGCTTCCTGTAAAATTACCTATTTTTGGAATTCGAGTAAGAGATGATTTACAACGTTTCTGTGTCGCTGACGTTTTACTGGATCGAGAGTTCTAGCGAGCCTCATATTCGAGCTTACGCTGATCTCTTCATACTTTGAACAGTTTCTGCAGTTTCCGATGGATTGAAGGCATGGGAGACACTAAAAGACGAACCTCAGACTTTTGATCTGGTTTTGACGGAAGTTGACCTCACATCAATCTCCGGGTATGCCCTTCTTTCTAAGATAACGGAGCACGAGATATGCAAAAACATTCCAGTAATAGGTAAATTTAATTACATTAATCTCTTACTGTTGACTAAAATGCATGATTTTGATATTAATTTCTATCATGGTAATGGCAGTCATGTCTTTAAAGGATTCCATGGACACGGCTTTCAAATGCCTCTTGAAGGGAGCAGCAGATTTTCTTTTCAAGCCGATCAGAAAAAATGAACTTCAAAACTTATGGCAACATGTCTGGAGAAGGCACTTGGTATTATCTTTAGTTCACTGCCTAGTTTATGCATCCTTCTGCTTTTCTGCATCATTCATTTTTTTCTTGTCTTTTTCATCTTCAGTCTGATGGTCTTCCAAGGGAGATGAATGAACGTAATGCCGCAAACCTAGGTCAGAAAAATGTCGAAGAAGAGAATGAAAGAATTGCATCGATAGATCTCGGAGATAAAGGCACCACTGACTCAGAAAGGGGACTCAATATCCAAGTATGTCAAGTCTCTGTCTAGTTCTTCTTTATGGTAGTTGACTCGAGTTCTTTGTCACGGCTAATCCACTTTTTAGATGCCTTGTATCCCTAACATATATAATTTAGCTTAGAGGGTTCAGGGATCGACTGATTGGTGTTCGATTGTTCGTCACATGATCTTTCTGTTTATATGGCCCAGAATTGAAAACGGACCACCATGAAAAAAGGTGATAGAAAGGGGGAGAAGAAAGAGGATTGTAAATGTTTAGATAGAGAAAATAGAGAAAGAGGGATTTTTTTTGCGCTGCCATCACTCTCCTCAAATTCCCGGCAGCTTCTTGCCTGCTGGCGAGGGATAAGGATGGGAGTTTAACCGGGCCTCGTAAGGCCCACAAATGGAAGTTTAGGATGGTCAGGATTGTCATGAAGATCTACCCCGATCCCTCTAGCATTTACTAAATTTCCCGTTTTTTCCCCACTTATGATGCAGAATTCTGGTACAAGATTAAATATCAAATCCGAGAACGATTTGCATCCAGATTGCCTCAGCTCCTCCGCCTGCAATGCGACTGGAAAACACATGGACGATTTTGGAGGTAATTATCATAATAACCATATTTTCTAGAATCGTGGCCTCGTATATTTCATTTACAAATAATTGCTTCTTTCAGATAAATCCACAAATACGGTTTTAGACGCACCGTGTTCCAGTCAAGAGTCTGAAGAAAGAGAGGATAAACCCTTCTCTGGACTAGATCTGATTGGAGCAATGGATAATCGCGGGCCCACGTCAATAGGTGGAAAGAAAACTCAGGACGACGATGACAGCAAGAATTGGAAATTCTTGGAGCTCTCTCTAGAGACGCATCAACCACTTGAAACTGAGAACCAGGAGAGAGAAGATTTCAACGTGTTAAATCATTCGAGTTTTTCGGCGTTTTCAAGGTGAGAGAGCTTCTGCAGAAGGACGATGAGTGAGAGCTGGAGTTGACTGATCTTCGCTTTTCAGGTACAGTAAAAGAGCGTCATCTACGGAGGTTGTTGAAGGATCGGTTGATCGGTCAACAGGGAGTATTGGAAGTCAAATTGAAACTCCTAAGAAGACAGAATCTTCTACTGAGGGGAGCCTCGTCTCGTCTGTCATATCTCATCTGTCTTCTCATAGAGAAGAAGCCTTGAAGAAGTACCGTCTCAAGCGCAAGGACAGATGCTTCGAAAAGAAGGTTAGAAATAATTAAATGCATAATTCATTTGATCAGAAAAAGCTGCCCTTTAATCGCCACCGTCTGTACTCCTTTTTCTCTCTCTAACAGGCAAATGGTTCTTCGCAGGTACAATATTCAAGCCGGAAGACTTCGGCCGAGAAACGACCGAGAAACGACCGAGACTTAATGGCCACTTTGCTCGTCTGATCCAACCTCTAGATGCAGAAATCTGAAGAATCTGTTGACCCATCTCACTAACCTTTCAGCTGACTCGGAAAATCAAGAAATTACTTAACTGATTGCCTTGTGATTATTCTCGTCAAGCTCGTCTGGTCCATCGCTTTGTGCTGCCGGCGTGTTATAAAAAATAATTTATACATATTTATAAAAATCCCCCAACGCAATCTCGTACGAAAAGTATAAAGAAAATTTATAAATGTATGTGTTTGATAGGTGACCTTCCCTAGATCCCTTGCTTTTGAATTACAAGTCTTGGTTTCTCTTCTTGACTCTTCTCCTCTGGCATGACTCTCTAACCATGATCCCATGTATGTATGTATGGATGATGGATGGTGGATATATGCATGCATGTATGATGTATGATGGTAATGGATGATGGAAGACAACCTTTGATGATGGACGTTAAGTTATTAATTCTAATAAATACTCTAAAATTTTCCAAAAATTCTACCATAAGAAGAGGAAAATTGATTATAAAAAATAATATTGGGAAAAAAGAAGTCAATTAGCTTGGAAAATTGTCATTTTCATTGAGCTTCAAAATTGTTTATTATTACATAAATTAAAGACAATTATCTATCTCTTACTGGAAATCAACAATATACAAACATCTTTAAATCATATACAATTATTTTGTAGAAAATGATCTGATTGGCAATCACATACTCAATCTAGCCAGTGATAGATCATAGAGCCTTGATCACTAATAAATTGATAAGAGGATCCAATTAGTGATCGCCCTTCCCTAAATTGAACCATTGAGGAAGATTCAAAAGCAACAAAGAGTTATATCTTTCTTAGTGTGTGTGATTAATAAAAAATATATGATCATAGAATATCTAAATTACATATAATTATTATATAAATAACAATTAGTGATTGTCATCCCCTAAATAGAATGATTGACAAAGAGAGGGTCCACCAGTTCAAGACAATTGACATTCTAAAAAATAGAGAATGGAACTAAGCTAGATAATTCCTCTTATGGCCTTATTTACATTCACTCCTCGACAAATTACCATCCACCTTCCTCTACTTCAGATGTCAAACCTCCATGGAGAGAGAGATCACATCACCACACATTTGTACCCTTCAACGCATTGATGATTGTGGAAATTGACACGAGAGCAACCTAACATTTATAGAAAGAAAGCGAAGATAAACTATTAAAGGCATATTTAAATGCATCTCACAAAAATAAATCATTTCAGATTGCGTACCTAGATAAAATGAAAGAGTCATTATAGGAGAATCTTCACAACTATCGTTACCTTAATATTCTGATTAGAGGACAAAGATCAAGAATTGAAAATCCTAAACCCTAAATCATGTAACGTTCCCATTGTTTAATCTGTGATGGTGCTCATTTCGGCATTCTAGTCATGGAGGTTGTGGTACCACTTTGTGCTCTTCCACTCAAACTTGCACTTCACAGTCGCCAAAGTTATAATGCTTTTGACCATGAGAGGCGCATGTTGACAAAAAGAATTCGCGCAGTTGTTGAAAACACAAAAATTTGTGTCTAAATAAATACCAAACTCACCAATTTGAAGGTTTAATCACAAATTAAAAATTATATTGATGAATAAGGATCAATTCTACGGAGAATTAGGGTAAATTTCAAGGTTTATTTAAAATTTGATAAAATTGGGCAATGAATTGAGGCGAGAAATTAGGGAAATTAGTATTTTTTTAAAGAACACTCCAAGAAAAATCCACGGAATAAAAAATCACTCCATTTGAGTCAGTATTCATGGAGAAATCAAGAAGCGAAATCAAGAAATAAAAATCAAATGCAAAGAGAGAGAATTTTGAGAAAATTTATAAAAATTAATCTAATATAAGCTTCTAAATTAAAATCTAATGATAAATGACGAAAGACTAGGAGGAAAACACGTAATCTAACCCACAATCATGCTCGAAGTGATCTTATGTTCGATTGTGAATCAACATTTTAGATCTCAGGTTGGCACGACAAATCCTGGCCATTATAACTCCTCAGATGAACAACTAGGATTGATCTGTTAAATACAACAAATTTTCATCTAGTAAGATGTTGCCACGTACCCCCTTCACTGAAGTGAAAATAAAGGGTTGAGATTCAATCAATGGACTTATCGGACACTTCTGTGTGCGTCATGTCACCTGCAAAGATATAAAAATAAAAAATAGTCCCTCATTGAAAAAAATAGGATGACGTGATGCATATATAAGGGCGAATGCCTTTAGTGGTTAGCTCATGCCCTAACCACAATGCTTAACCACTAATCATCCGCGCTCATGACGTGCACATGTGTGCGCCATGTGGCGTGTGCACATGTTGTCACGTGACGACACACAGACACACTTCGCCATATCAATTGTCATGTTAGAGCACACATATTAAACTATATTTAATATTTTAAATTAAAATAAATTCAAAAAAATCTGTAAAAATTAAAAAGTTCATAACTTGTGTATGAATTCAAAAATATAACTCCTTTTTAATCCAATTTTTTTATAATAAATTAAATAATATATTATTCTAAAAAGTCAAATTTGATAAATAAAAAGAAAATAATTTTTTATCTAAAAAATATCCTCATGTTCTTTGAAAGATAAAACTTTTAAAAGTGAATGAGTACATAACAAATATTTTCTCTCATTATTTTTCATTTTAACAATTAATTATAATATCAAATTTTAAAATGAGAATAGTCTACCATAACATATGACTTTTAATTGTGTATGATTATCCCTAAAATAATATATTTTGAGATTATAACTATAAATTGCACATAATGATAGATATGCACTCAAAGTATAATAACATGAATAAGAATGAAATGTTTTATGTTTTAATTTACATGAATAATTATGTAATTACCGATATAAATTACATGTTATCACATCTCATATTTTACCACATCTCTATGAGCGGAGAACACATGCATTGCTAGTGCACATCACATAGATTGCTAGAAATTCTTGTACAATGGTGGTAGGGGCAAGATATGCAATGTTGTGCCTTCAAACCTAAAGAGCATATTGTGTCCTCAATATATGCATCCAAATGCTTTGAGAGGATCAATATAGATTGTGCAAGTCCGTCCATCTTCTTTCCCATTGGCCTTAACAAATCTTGCTTCACATTAGAGCCAATGGAAGTTGCAGGTGGCGATGTGCTTGAAGAATTGGACAATAGAGGGGTTAGGATTCCTTTGATATATACTATTGCCTCCCTCCTTGTCCCTTCATTGAGCATGGAACCCTTCTAATAGGGATCTAGTACAGTTTCTACTATCATAGCATGATTTTCCCACCTATTCTTTTGATATGTGTTCATCTTCTGACATGCACGCAAGGCCTTTCAATAACTTATTCTTGACTCCCAACATAATCATTGACATAAAAAGCGTCAAAGCTTCCATATAATCAACCACACTAGTCACATACGAATCAAGCTCTTGCAAGATAAATTCAAAATAGCCATCATATTGTGTTGAGGAAGAATTATCAAGGGAGGCAAACAGGGAATTGGGATGTTTTCTTGCCATAGCTTCACAATAAACAACACTTTGGTGATCATCGGGGGTACCATTTGACAAATGTGTCAAGTGGCAAAGGAGAATGGCCCCAAGATCTTGGTAAATATCCACAACCATTCCTAGTTGTCTTTTGAGATCTTCATCTCCCTCCCATTTATTATAGTGTGCAATTCCTTGTTCCAAGATGACTCGCTTCTCAATGGTGGCGTGAAGTATGGTGTACATGTTGTTCCATTGTGTTGGACAAACCAATTGGATGAGGTCAATGTCCAACATCTTCAAGTCACTACACGGCTTTATCTACGTATGATGTCATTGGCTACCATTGCGGGTGGCATGAACCAATGTCCTAACTTTTGGCATCGCCTCGTGACATGCTATCTATATCTCTACGTGGATGTTGAAGTATCAAAATCAAATTCCTCTTTGACATTCATATCTCTTACATAGTCCAAAGCTATGTTGTATTCCTCTTCTATTGGTGGTGTTGCAACATGAATGTCATACCTTAATGACAACTTGGACAATGAGGTTCAAATATGTGCAAAGCATAGTATCTCTTGCTTTGTGTTGAAGTTCATGTCTTCTCTTTTCAATTATTTTTCCATCATGAAAATCTTCTTCTAGTTTCTACAAGCATTGCTAGTCGTGGCACTAACAACTTGAATGACTACATGACATCTAGTCGGTAAACTAGTCAAGTGAAAAATAAAGATATATAGGTAATTACTACTTAGGTATTGATGCTAACCTTTGCATGCAATGTAAAATTGTTGATAATTTTGAGTAGTATGGTAGCTGATAA
Source organism: Lemna minuta (assembly GCA_024174645.1). Lineage (NCBI taxonomy): Eukaryota > Viridiplantae > Streptophyta > Magnoliopsida > Alismatales > Araceae > Lemna > Lemna minuta. Next base: position 9,601,642 of record CM044108.1, read on the forward strand.
CATACAATTTATACATGTAATTATATGATTATTAATGCAAAGTAAGACATAAAACATTCCAATTCTTATGTATGTTATCATATTTTGAGTGCACTTCTATAATTCTATAGGAATTTAAGTTGTAATATCAAAATGTAATATTTTTAGGGATAATCACAAATAATCAAAGAGAGATATTTGAGATTAGATTATTCTCATTTTATTTTAATGTTAAATAATAAGAGAAAATATTTTTTCTATACACTCATTTATTTTTCTAGTTTTATTTTCTAAAACAAATGAGTAACTTTTTAAAATAAAATTTTATTATCTTTTTATTTATTAAATTTTATTTTTTAGAATCATATATCATTTAATTTTTGATCAAAAAAAAATAAATTTGGATTAATTTATAGTTATATTTTTAAATTTATGAATTTTCTAATTTTTTGGGATTTTTTTGGGATTTTTTTGAATTTATTTAGATTTATTTTTATTTTATTTTGAGTTGAAATATTAAATTTTTTTTTATTATCAGGCGCTAACATGGCTGTAGATGCGACTGAGTAGATTACGTGTTGCCACTTGATGCGTGCGCGTCATTAGTGGCTTAAGCATCCGTTAATAGATATAAACTAACCCACTAAAACCACTCAACTTACATACACGATTTTTCATGTAGGACTATTTTCTTTCTTTTTATGCGCAGGTGACATGGTGCATTCTGGAGCGTGCGATCGTGTGAATCAATTGCGTTCGTTGATTTTCACTTAAAGTGTGGGGTGGCGCATAACGGTTTGTCGTGAAATCATTTTAAAATGATTTAATCTCTGCCATTCATTTGAGGAGTTATAATTGCTGAGATTAAACACACTCAATAAACTCCCCTGGACACATGATTGCATCTCAAGTGTTCAAAGAAAATCGAATGACATGTGTTACACGATGTTTCTTCTTCATCCGTGACGTGATGAAATTTGAGCGCTTCATCTTCAATCGAACAAAAGGGACTTAGTGCTGACAATTCGCATCTAAGCATTTCATCTGAACCTTTGATTGAAGATGAAGAGGAAAATCGAATGGTCACACCCAAATGTAGCCTATTTATACCCATGTTCTTTGACGGAAAGAACATTATTAGATGTTTCGAGCAATTAAACTGTTTAGACATTTTAATCCTTGAATCTCTTGATGTCTTCCTCTTCTAAACTCATTTCTGCGTCCAAGGAGTGTTTGAAAGTGAGATTTCGTTGAGAGAATCAGGAGAATTCACCTCTTGAACACCTGATTTTTTATTTTTCTAACGTGAAATGAAAAGCCTTGATCTGGCAATAAATTTGACCATTTTGAGTATGATAGGTTATGTGTTTTCTCCATAATCTTTCTTCCTGTAACATTAGATTTCAATTTCAAATAGTCAAATTTTATTATTATCTCTCTTCACAATTAATTTCTCTCTCTAGAATTTTCTCCTTGATTTCGTTGTGAATACGGATCCAAATCAAGTGATTTTTGATTTCGTGGATTTGTCTAAAAGTCTTATTTCCAAATTAACTAGAATCGTTAATTTCTAACCTCAATTTATCATACAATTTGATCAAATTTGAAGAACACCTAAAAAAATTTCTCTCCATAAAAATTTGACTCATCAATTTCTCTAATTTGTGGATTTGACCCTTATTTAACATTATATTAATTGATTCTTGATTAAAACTTTAAAATGGTGAGTTTGGCAATTTTTTTGAGAGACATTCGTGTGTTTTCAACGACCGCATGAAAACGTCTCATTAATAACCATACCTTCTCAATCTTGCTTTCTCGTGAGCTCCGAAATTGCTCACATAATCTCGTGGTTTTCCTAGCTAGCATTGACCCAGTGCACTGCCACACCCAACAAGCCACATTTTTTATCTGATGTCCATGTATCAATAGTAAGCATCAAGTGATAAGTTTTAATAAACACCTTCCCAATGGTCTATTTAATCCTCTAGAACATCTAAATTTTCCATGACTTAATCATCCTTGAATTCATGGGATCTAAATCTATTTGCATAACATATCGCCGTAACTCCTCAAAGGCTTTTTGGTAGATGATGCTCCAAGGAGAGTTGATGAGTCATACAAAATGTGCAATCATGTCCTTCATTTCATCAAGGGTTAGACTCCACAAGGGCCACTTCTTTGGGGGTTGAATCATCAACTATCTAGTTGTACCTTCATCCATCACAAACTTTAGGCTACCCTTAAGAGCATTACTTTGAAGTGCTCCATAAAACATCAGTGCTCTCATCTATGGAACCACTAGTGACCCCTTGCATGCTATCCAGGTATTTCAGTCAATCAATTTTGAATGATACTTGCGATCATACCAAAATTTAAATTATTGTATGATGGGAGAGAATGTGAAATGAATCTGTTTAACTCCTCTTGCCAAACCTTCTTTGCCAAGAGTTTCCATCATATTTGCATTTTCTTGTGCAACATTCACGAGTAACTCACTAGAGCTCTCCATTGTAGAAATAGCTGATTTCTACTTAAATTAGAAAGCTATAAGCTAGAAATCAATCC
>CM044108.1:9604688-9803051 GCA_024174645.1 Lemna minuta
AATTTTCTCTCCACTTCAATTTTTCGATTTCTCCACGAAATCAAGTCCAAATTCGATGATTCTTGATTCCGTGGATTCGTTTTGAAGTTATCTTTCTAAATCCACCATTTTCCCTAATTTCTCACCTCAATTCATCGTCCAATTTTACCAAATTCCAAAAGATCTCTCGAAAATACCTTAATTCCCTGTGGATTCGACCCTTATTTACCATTATACCCTTCAATTCTCTCTTAATTCCCCAAATTGGTAAGTTAGGCTTAATTTTTGACACGAGACCGTGTGAAATCGATGACCTCACGGTCTCGTCTCGTCAGGCTTCTCCTTTTATAGACTTTTGTAAAAGCTTTTGAAGACTCCCTCTCCGAGATATCCATACCTTCTAGAACCCCTAGAAAATCTACAAGCTTCTTAAAAATCTAAAAGAGTTCTAAAAGACTCCACAAGATTCTAGAAGACCAAGAGCCATATAGAAACATCTAGAATATTTGAGAAGAATCTAGATAATTCTAGAACATTCAAGACTCATAGAACTTTAGAGAGTTGACCAACTCAACCACACATATAATTGTCTTATTGTATGTGCATTTATATATGCATGGGTCCTACATCTTTGTGTTGACATCATAGTGTAGTTCATGTGCCATCCAATTGAGCATTGTGCCCTTGGTGCACCATGGCACACACTTTAGAGCATGGATCAATATGTCCACTACATGCCAAGCATGCCAACTATGTCAAGTGCCATGAGTAAGTGACTCGATCGGTAGGGTCATGCCAGGTACCCATGGTGTAGTTTTGAGACATGACTATTGACGAGATGAAACCGCGAGGTCGTCGATTGCAAGCGGTATCGCGTCAAAAATAATTCCAAACTTACCAATTTTAGGAAATTCACTCGAATTGAGGGGTATAATGGTAAATATGGGTCGAATCCACAGGGAATTAAGCAATTTCTTGACGTATTCTTCAAATTTGATCAAATCGGACAAGAAATTGATGGTAGAAATTGGGGAAAATGGTATTTTATGAAAGTAGACTTCAAAACGAATTCACGGAATCAAAAATCATCGAAAATGATCTTGATTTCGTGGAGAAATCGCAAATTGAAGTGGAGAGAAATTTTCGGACGTTAAAATCGTGATTTTGAGCTAAATTCTATGAAATTGAAAGTTAAATCCTAATCTAAACAGAAATTAAGCATAATAGGAAGGTAAATTACGAAAAACCGCTTCCACTAACTCCAATTAGCGAACGAAATGAGGTAATTAAATCGATTAATCACCACAAAAACGAAGAACGCGAAGAGAATGTTCAAGCTACGATTTCTCTCGATTTACTCAACCAATTCTTGATTTCCAAAGCTCCGGTGGTGCGGAAATGAGGTGGGAACGCGAGGAGATCAAGAGATTCAAGTGGGGAGGTGTCTAAACAGATCAAAAAGCTTGATTTCCAACTCGAATGCTTAGAATCGTGAAGAACATCTCTAATTTATACAAAATTTGGGCGTAACCGTCCGATCAAATTGATCGACGGTTACGATGAAACGTCCACGATGGACCATTTCGGAAAATATCGTGGCCGTCGGATCTGGATCAACGGCTCTGATCTTCCGCGTGGATTAGCGTTATAAAAACGCTTCAATTTCGCTCCTTGGATCGCGATCGGACGGTCGTGATTCTCCCCCGCGCGTTTAATCTAAGCCGTTATAACTCCTTTAATTGCGCACGTGCTTGATTGATCGATCGGTGGTCCGGCGTTCCACGCGATCGACGCGCGTCGATCAATCGCCCGCCAAATCCGACGCTCCTCCTCGCGCCACGTCACCTGCATCAAGAAAAACGCGTGGAACTTAGTCCCACACGGAAGAAAAAATAGGGACTTACCTCTATATAACGCGCGCCGAATCTAGCCTTTCGAAATACCGTCCCCTTAGACACGGGGGACCCCTTTAACTATATTGAATATAATAATAATGCTAAATAAATATACGCGCCACGTAGGCGCTGCGCGGGTCCACGTGGCGCTGCCACGTGGCCTTGCGTGCCACGTCGCATCCACGCGGGCCCCGCGCCCATTTTTTATTGTTTTTATTATTTTTTTATTTATTAAAACGTTTAAAAATTGAAAATAAAATAAGAAAAAATAATTTAAAAATCCGGAAAAAAATCCTAAAAATAGAAAAATTCATAACTTTTAATATATAACTCCGATTTAATCCAAATTTCTTTCATTTGATCCAAAAATTTAATTATCTATTATCTTAAAAAGGTCAAATTAATTAAATAATAAGAGTTAAAATTATTATTTCAAAAAAATACATTCATTTATTAAGATTTTAATCTTTAGAAAATAAAATGAATGTTTATAAAAAGTTGTTTCTCTTATTATTTTTATCTTTAAAAAAACAGTTATAATCTCAAGAAAAAAATATGGGTTATCAAATTATGAAACTCTAATTTATAAAAATTAACCCTAAATTAAAGTATTTTGAGATTATAATGACTTTTTAAGAGAATAATAGAAAAATACATATAAATATGATAACATGCATGTAAATGAAATCATTTATGCTTTATTATGCATGAAAAAATCATGTTTTATGATGTAAATATAGCATGTTATCAACTATAACACATTAAGCCATGGTGTGGTTTTGAGAACCCACATCATTCTAATCAAGATAACAATGTGCACATTAAATTGTGATTCATTGCACATCAAGGCATTGGGAGTCAAGTCAGAACAAGTCAAATTAAAACAAGCCTATGGTGAACCAAAGGTAAATTGAAGGCAGTAAAACTTATTTTTGTTATTTTGTATCTTCGTTACTTGTTCGCAATGAATTAATTAAATTCATGTGCAACTAAAGGTTCCATTTTTTTGCTTCAAATTAAGTACAATATAAGGAAATTAATTGATTAACATGGGTAATAGATGAATAATAAATTATAGATGATAAATTAAATTTTCAAGATTTTTAGTCATTTATATAATTCATGAAAATTGACATGTGTATTTTTTGGGTATGATTTCATAAACTATTTTCAATACTATCAGATTGATTAATTTCCAAAATATCTAGCTTAATATAAGATATTGATTTAATATATTTATGGTTTTAAATTGAATTACTAAATTATTAATGAATTTCTATTTTACTTTCTCAAAATATTAATATATGTGAATAAGTATAAAATCTTAAATTTCAGGAAAGCGAAAGGGCAAAGAATTATTCGAGATCATAGCTGATTCTTTGCGATTTATTTTTTAAAAAAAATCTAATCATTTGTTAAAAAAATAATACTCAATTTGAGTTTTTGATTTGCACATAAACATATTTGACATTTTATGTTTCTAGATTTTCAAGATTTCAAGATTCAGCTCCAAAAATTTCAAGATCTTTTGCTCTTTAAATTGTTTAAAATTTACTCTGACGCATGTTCATCTGTGTGCTTTCTTGTTTTGCTTTTTTCCACTCAAAATCATAAATATTTTGAGGTTGAAACTGTTTCCCGTTGTGTTCTCGCCCATGATAAATTTTATAGACATATTCAACATAGACTAAAGTTCTTATAGATTCTTTATTGATATTTTCAATAGATATCCAAGATTGATACATTTATATTAAAACTATTTGGACATTTTTATTAAAAGATCGGATCCAAAGATAAAATGTAGTTATAAGATCAGTGTTTTTTTGTATACGTTTGATATACACAGAATTTAATCATATTTTAGAAAGCCAATTCAAGATAGAATAGCACAGAATTTAATTCATGCATGTTGAAATTCCATTAATAAAAAATCATTTAATAAACTTAATTGACATTAGATGAAGTATAATGTTGAATCATATCATTTTTCATTATTTTATGCCTAATTAAATCTAAAAATTTACTAGTTTGTTGAGGGTATATCATGCCCATGCAGAGACATCAATCCCCATCTAGAGAGTTTCATCCCATTGAAAAAATAGAAGGATTTACATGGAAATGAATATTCATAATGTATAAATAAATCAAGTTTTATTTCTTCTCAAGGATGTCATTGAGATATTTGGGTACATCATATGCTTTTGTATTTTCTTAAGGCAAGTAGCCTACAAAGTTTTTTTTAGGCAATTAAATGATTTAGATGAGGTAAGGAGATCTCCAAGTAAGACAAAGTAATTAAAATTCACACAAGTGGATAATGTGCCAAATTTGAGTGGAGATATTACTCTACAAAAGGATTATAGAATCTCATAGATCTGCTCTTTCTATAGTCCCCTTTGGGATTTGACCCTCATAAATCTCCTCAAGAGAGAGGTCGTGACAATTCGTGGTGAACCCAAGTAAGCTGTTCACTTTCTCATTGACCCAAATGTGGTAATGACCTACTAATCTAAGTGTTATATAGAACCCTTTGGAAACACAAATAAGTTATCCACTTCTCAGTGATCTAAATGATAATTTTATTTGGCCTACAAGCCAATCACACTTCTATCTCATGTTTATATTCATTTAAATAAAATTTCTTTATTGTTATTCTTGTGTGATGTTTAGAATAAAGTCTATGGAGCATAAACAATGACTAAATGAATTACGATGTAATCATAATACAACAATCACTAGTTTTTAAATATATGTTATAAAAATCCTAGTTGAGGGATATCTTAATAGAATAACATTGTCTAACCTGGCTCGTATGATGAGTATGGTTGTTCTTGTAGACATCGATGTGGAGACACTAAGAATAAATTATGGGCGCTCTTTGGAAAAAAAGTTCACTTAATTGATCCGTATAAATATTTTAATGAAATTATATCTAACTATAAATCCGGTTGATACATGTCATCATTGTGTAAGTGATTCTTTTATTTGAGACACCAAAGACATCTTATGGATAGATGAATGTGTTTTGATTATAACTTATGAATCTCTAGCCATGGGATCTCCAAAATCTCATTTATTGGATACAACTTGAAGTCTTCAAAGGTGACTGTATGGTCAAGATGTGATCGTTTGTATTTGGTATTTGAAGAGATTGATTAAGGAATGAGATGTGATAAAATCCTTGGCCAAAGTATTAAAAATATCATAGGAGTTCTCGAAAATTTTCTCAATGCATCAATACTATCTTGAGTGACCGATTGAAAAAGGGTTTAACAATTGACCATATTGTGAGTAATTTATGAGTCTTATATAGACAAGGGTTTCATACTTTAGTTATTATCTACTCCATATCTCTTTGAGCACATAGTGTAGCTTGGTACCCAACGAGATAGCAACTTGACGTGTCAATTGGGTTCAATCAATCCTTAATCAATTAATTTATATGTTGATGTAAATAATGATAAGGTTTACTAATAAACATTATTGGCTCTATAGTTATTAACGAATAAGATATATGGACCTAAAGGTCACATACATATGGTATATGGAAGCTAGTTGATATATACATGATTTTGAGAGTTTTGCAAAAGTTTCATATATCGAATATCTACAAATAAGGTGAGAACAAACATAACTCAAGGTGTGGGATATGAGGTTTATATGCCTTTTAAAATTTTGATCAAAACATCAAACGCAATGGATATACATTGAATTTAACATTTAAACACGAAGGCACTAAGAACCGATGATCCTATGATCTAGTATAGATTAGTATCCATACTTAGATGGTTCACTTGAAAGATCTCTTGAAGTTTTTTAAGTGTCTAGCCTCTATAAAATTCACACGATCATCGCAAAATTGGATCTCCTCTTCAATGCTCTTTACTAAGAGAGAAAAAGAAAGAAGAAGAGAATTTTGATAAGGCTTGTATCAACATCTTAAGTTGTGGCTATTCCCTCCATATTTATAGACATTGGGTATGTGAACTTTTCATGAAAACCCTTGTAAATATATCTATATCCATCAATGTCCATGGACCTTATGTGTGTGACCCTCTAGGTCCATATATCTTGCTAGTTAATAACTCAATTAACCCAATAACACATTATTGTCAATCTTATTAATTATATATATATATATAATTAACCTAATCAGCACGCAAAGTTGTTAGTTCGTTAAGTGCCAAGCTACATCACGTGCCTTAGGAGATATGGAGTGTGTAGGAACTATCTTATGGAACATTCCTACCATCAATTACCGTGTCGTGTATTCTTTTATCCACATGAAACTCATGAATGACTTAGAGTATAGTCAACTGTGAAACTTCAATCAATTAATCAAGTTAGTGCTGATGTGTAGAGGAAATCATCGAGAACACATTCTTCATATTTTCATTACCTTAGCGAAGAATTTCATTGCATCTCATTCATTAAGTCAATCTCTTTAAATACCCAAGGCAAATGATCTCATCTTAACCATATAATCACCTTCAAAAACTTCATGTCGTATTAAATATATAAAGTTTTGGAGATTCGGTGGCCAGAGATTAGTAATTCATCATAAATAATGGTCAACTATCCACAACATATCTTTAGTTTCTAAGTTAAAAGACCACAATCACAATTGTGACATAAATCAACCCGATGTATAGTTAGGTATAATATTATTAAGAGATTCATATGGATCAATTCATTGAACTTTTTTCCAAAGAGCACCCACCATCTATCCTCAATGTCTCTACAGTGAGGGCCACAAGATCAGTCATACTCATCATATGAGTCAGATAAAATAGTATTATTCTTCCTGGATAATTTGATGTCCTTCTTGAATAACTCACGAGTAGGAATGTTTAGAACATAGGTTTAAAGACTAGTGATCACTATATTATGATCTCATCATAATTACCTTAAACATTGCACATGCTCATTGAATTAATTACAAACATCACAAAAGAATAATAATGAATAAGTTTAATTTTAATGAATACAAATCATATAATATGGAAGTGTGATTTGGTTTATAGGCCACATAATATCCATCAAGAGGTACTTATGTAAACCTTGTGAAAATTCTCTGTTATACCTTTCTTTCTCTCTTGGTGAAAAGTGTTAAAGCGGAGATCCAAATGTTCAGTGATCATATAGATACCGCCAAAGGTTGGACACTTGAACAATTTTGAGAAATCCTTCAATCAAGCCTATAGGTATGGATTTTAATCTATCATAGATAATCGGATCATATGTTCTTGGTGACTTGGTGTCTTGAATGTTTCAATTAGTGTCTTCTGTTACGTTTGATGTTTGATCAAAATTTTGGGAGCTTATTGAGCCTTAGATCCATAAAATTAAACACACCTTTATCACATGACTAAGCTAGATAAATATAAAGTAGGATCATTAATTCATGCATAAGGTATGATCATTCTCAAGTCATCAAAATCACTTCTAACAAAAGACATAGACCAACAATGAGACAATTCACATGTCACATATTTGATATCATTTTTAGGATAAGTTAACCTTGAAATTAGACCTCTTAGTTTTACATGATATACTGATATCAACCCTTATAAATTTATGTTAACTAATGTCTTGCAAGAACTCCTCACTCGCACCTATTAAGATAATTGAAACCCATCATATTTTAAAATATATTGACATGGAATAATTATTTATTTCTTGTATTTAATAATTATGACATAAAATAAGGCACACTGTATTTCCAAATGTCATTACAAAGGACAAATAATGATGAAGATTTTCTTTCCTAGTAAAAGGAAAAGAACTAATCACATGTTATGGCAAACAATGTGTTCTATAATAATATGGAATTTTCACTTAAAATTACATGATTATTTTAAAATTGAAATGTGTGTTACATGCCACTGTCATTACATTTATCATGCTTTTGTCATGTTTTCATGATGTGCCATTTGACCTAAGTCCTCAAAATGCAATATTTAAGGCTAACTTGATGTACTTAGTGAGTTCAACATTTTTTTCAAGCCCTCTTTTCTTGAAATTTTTGAATTTTTAATATTTTTACAGTTATGATCATGAATGGTAAAGAAAATGACAAAGAGGTTTTATTATCTCAAGCCAATTTCTAAGTTGACCTAGTTTGAATTTCTAAGTCAATATAGCTTCTTCTTCTTTTTACCGAAAAATAAGGATTTGACTTTGATTGTGAATGATAAAGAGTTTTTACTCGTTTTATTTCTTCAATTAAATGGGCATTGAATAGAGATAATACAATTCCTCATATAATGAAGAAATTTTGAGTGAAACGGGTAAGTATTTTGAAATATACAAGATTTCTAAGTTCGGGGAATTTTATAATTCTTAATTTTTTAAAAGCCTGCAAATTTACAATTCAAGTGCATTCTGATGTGGCTTTCTAGAGAGACAAGAAGCCACAAGATAGTGCATTGTTGGTTGATGCACGTGCGCACAATGCTTGAATGGCACAACATAATTCCAATTTGTTAAGTTTGAAACTTATTAGTTCCTTTTTATTTGATTTAAGGTGACATGGAAGCTTATTAGATTTGGAGTGATGCAATTTTATCAGAGCCCTCCATTTTCACTCAATGAAGGGGGTAAGTATGAGTGGTGATGATTCAACCTATAAAACCAATGAATCTTGTCAGCTCATTGTGACATTTAAAATGGGTTGGATAGGTGGAACTGATGGACTCCTCTAAATGGAAACATTTTAGATACATGAGCATCGATGAGGTATCCAACTTTCACAATTAGACACCATTTCAATGGTTTTCAATGACTAAGTGCAATCCTAGCTCTTCATCAACATTTAACGAAATCCAACCATTACAAATTGATCATGAAGTTTCTTCAAATTCTTGCTTGATGTGCCCCAATTTATGTAATTCCATCACCCTTGAATTCCTAATCCAATGGCCACACCCCAAATCTCCTCAATAAAACGTTGTCTCTCCCTCTTCGCTACCTTGTGATAGAGGTATTCTTAAACATTGCAATTGATCATACTATAATGGACATTCTTTCCTCAAATTTATTCACTGATTTGATATTCTAAATTATATCTCCCTATTGGAGCAAAAAAAATCAAGATTATGGCCATAAAATTAAGAGATTTTTCCAGTAAATATTGAATTTTTTCCAAGAGATATAATAATGTAAAACCCTTGATCTGGTGATCAGTTGAATCGAATTCTTTGGAGACTAATTTAGTTGGGTATAATTTTCTACAGTTTATCATTATTTGGCTTTGGGCTTAGTTTTAGAAGGGTATATTATTTGAATTTTATAGGTAATCAAACCCTTTCTCTCTTGATTTGCAAGTTCTCTCTCTAACTTTTTTATTTTACCTCTTTCTTCTGTTAAATATAATTTCATGATTTTGATTCATCATAATTTTTACTTATCTTCCAAATACACCCATTCCCTAAAATCTTGGTAATGTTCAATGTCTAATTTAATCAAATTCAAAGATCGCTTGAAGTCAGCCATAATTCTTTGAAAATTTCAACCCTTCCTTACCAATAATGTCTACTCTATTATCCAATAGTGGGGGCAAGGACATTATTCTTTACAAGCAGACATGTATTCCGATGACCTCACATTCTTGACATATCATTCTACCAAAAAATTATTTACCTTTTCATTAGTTCATAATTGAACACATGTATGACAACGAGGGTTGTAATTGACGTCCACCAGTAAAAGCACTTTTTTTTATGTGGTAGTCTAGAATGATGATAAGGTAGTCTAGAATGAGTTTCAAAATTGTTTTTCTAATTAAATAAAGAGGCTAAGAAGATGGATGGACTTCTGAAGAATGTGATTAATTCGCATACAATGTTTGACAACATGCAATTGTTATAGGTATGAGAATAATGCGTCGCATTAGAGATGATGACGTAAAAATTTCTAGATTGTTTTTTTCAAGTGAAGCGAAGACGAACACGATATAGTTTTTCAATCTATAAGCATATTAAAATAATTATGTAACTCTGAATATTATTTGTGGAGGACATGTTTATGACATACTTATTTTTTAATGGGAGATATCAAATTTTATGTATAACAATGTGTCATGACTTATTATGATAATGGGGATTATGAAACCGTAAATATAAAATAATTGAATTACCATGCCATCGATCAACTCTAGCAATACATTTTTACTATAAAATAAATTCACTCAATGCACTTTTTTATTTTGATGTTTCCTTTATTAGATATAAATTTTTCTAATTTTTCAACCATACAAGTCCAAGTTTTTATTATCAAGCAAGCTACAAGTTCGCTAAAAAGAAGATCCATTTTAGATGTATTTGATGGATTTGCATATGATCTAAATCTCACACTACATCAATCACTAATCTGATTGCCTTCCCAATGAAGCCTGTCAGAAGATGCAAGCTCAAATTCATCAGCGGCCAATGAAGTATACTAATATGAATTCAATTTATCACTCATTGCTGTCATTCACATATTTATTAGAGTCGATATTACATTCATTTACTTTATATCATGTAATTATTCATAATCGGAAAATCAAAGGTGACAATGTTGCTTGCATGCTTGATTGCACATTTTTCCACTCAAATATCACAAAAAAGGCAAACCAATTCTAAATAATTCCCTCTCACATTATTTTAAATTAGAAAATTATAAAATTCCACTAGGGTCCCCTTATTTGGAAAAAACAAATAATTCTTTCCCCTTATTTGGAAAATCCTCTAGGGTCCTTGCTTTGACGTGCCAGAATTAAATCTCTCCTTCTCTGCCTGGCCGTCCGATGGCTAAAATTAAACGGTTCAGATTCAACCAGAGTCAACACGCGGATCGGTGACGTGCGCCGTCGATAAGGCTCTCCTTCAACGGCTAAGATTAAGCGAAAGCTTTCGAGCGGGAGAAGCGCCCGCCAGAAATATCCAAAATGCCACCCACCGACTTCTATATAATCTCTCTCCATTCTGAATTGATGCGTATTCAATTTCCCGCCTTCTACACATACAACTTTCGGAGAAGATGTCTGGCCGAGGAAAGGGGGAAAGGGGCTCGGTTAAGGGTGGCGCAAAGCGCCACAGGAAGGTGCTGCGAGATAACATCCAAGGCATAACCAAGCCGGCGATCCGCCGATTGGCCAGAAGAGGCGGTGTGAAGCGCATCAGCGGTCTCATCTACGAGGAAACCAGAGGCGTCCTCAAGATCTTCCTGGAGAACGTCATCCGCGATGCCGTAACCTACACGGAGCACGCTCGCCGGAAGACCGTCACTGCCATGGATGTTGTGTATGCGCTCAAGAGGCAGGGTCGTACACTTTACGGATTCGGCGGATAGACGTATTCGAGGGAAACGCGCTTCATGTAGAATGTTTAATTTGTTTGAGCCTGTACTTTGCCAATGAAAGTTGTTCAGCGTCTGTCTATTTGGTGTCGGCCGTGAAATGTGCAGTCGGAAGGATCATTCATGAACCGTCTGAAAACAACTGCGAGGAATTTCCCCGATCAATTAACCACAAGTGCGAGGAATTTCCCCGAGGAATTCTGATTTGCGTAAGAGAGCGGCTGTCACTAGCCCTAAAATTTGCATAAAAATTAGTTGCAATTATTTATGTTTATCTTTCGGTGTTGGTTCGGTTAAATATATACTTTTGGTGAGATTTTAATAGAATTGAATATAAATTATGCAAAATTTTTGTGACACCACTATTCATATATATATATATATATATTACATGGTTCACAAATGAATGATAAGAGATAAACTTTAACCATTAAATATAGTTAGGGAAAAAATAACAATATAATTTCAGGAAAATCATCTCTCTCTCTCTCTCCCTCCCTCTCCTCATCTCTCTCTCCATCCCTCTCTCTCTCTCTCCCTCCCTCTCCTCATCTCTCTCTCCATCCCTCTCTCCCTCCGTCCCTCCCTCTCCATCCCTCCCTCCCTCCCTCGCTCTCTCTCTGCCTCTCCCTCTCCCTCTCCCTCCGTCCCTCCCTCTGTCTCTCCCCCTCCATCCCTCCCTCCCTCACTCTCTCTATCTCTTCCGCTCCGTCCCTCGCTCCCACCCGCGCTCTCTTCCTCTCCCTCTCCCTCTCCCTCCGTCCCTCCCTCTCTGTGTGTCTCTGTCTCTCCCCCTCCGTCTCTCCCTCCCTCCCTCCCTCGCTCTCTCTCTCCCCCTCCCGCCCTCCCTTCTGCCACCCTCTCTCTTTCGCGGGGCGGAAGAAGAAAAAACATTTTCTTCTGCCTTTAAAATTTCTCTCACTCCCTCTCCCTCTCCTTCTCCCTCCCTCTCTTTGTCTCTGTTTCTGTTTCTCTCTCTCTCTCTCCCCCCCTCCATCCGTCCCTCCCTTGCTCTGCCTCTCTCTACTATCATAGGAGAGAGAAAGTCCGGTTCCACTCGAACCCCAAACCAAAACCGACACCGGAAGAAAACCGGACGTCGGTTTGCCAGTTTTTCGACACCGACGGTGTTGGTATTCGGTAGCGACACGGAGTTCTCTATTTATCATAAGTTACTTTCTTCAGCTTTTTTAATTCGAGAGCTGAAGAAATTTTGTTCGTTTACGAATATTTTCCTATAATTAAATTTTTAAGAAATATTGTTCGCTGAATACCAATTCAGGTAATCTCTGAGTAGGTGGGTTCCAATTTTATTTGTGGGTCCCACCTACTCAAAGTCCACGGCAAGCTTTCTACAGTAAATCCACTATCGATGGATAGGGATTAGACGACGGTTAAGCCAAGAAAAAAAAGCCAGGTGGCATTTTCTAGAGCCGCAGATCTTCTTGCTACGTGGCAGTCTCAAACCGCAGCATCCGAGTCTTTCACGTTCTCCTGGTCCAGGTTCAACCATCTCAGATGCCGTGCGAGAGCGCACCACCACATAACTGATTCCACGCCGGTGGCTCACGAGGATCCACGTCTTCACTATACGCTGACGTGGCAAACAGGAAGGATTTTTTTCCCGAAGACGAGGCGTTTAAGACGTGCAACGTCATCAAGATCGGAACGTTAGAGAGTTGCAAGACGAAGGGCTGGATATTTTTCCGGGGAAGAGGGAATTGTTTCTCGAGAGGAGAGAAATGGGAGGGGAGAAGTTTTTGCCGCAGGTGAACGTGAGCGTGCTGCTGGTGGAGTCCGACGACGCTACTCGTCAGATTATCACAGCGCTTTTGCGCAAATGCAATTACCGAGGTAAGCGATGACTGAGATCCGTTTGTTTGGAATTCTTGTCTCTCGTTCGTGTAAATGTGAGAGATCGTAGTTAGCATGAGATTTGTTTCTAGGATGCCTAACTGTCTTCCAAGGGTAAGAGATTAGGTTTCACTTGCGTCCTTTCGTTTCATTTGCCGCGCGTCCTTGCATTATTTAGAGATCCGATTTTTAGTTTAAGATATGTTTGTTTACAAGAATTACTGGTTCTTGTTAGTCTAGCTGTAGTTGCGGATGTAAGTCATTTTCGGATCTGTTCGTTCTATTTTGCCTTTTGCGTGTCCTTGAATTTTTGTTTCTTTGTTACGTGAATATGATTACTTTGGAAAGAGCTCTGAGTAATTTCGGGTATGTTTGTTCTAGAGTTAGATATAATTTTTCGAGAATCAAAGTTATTTTGATATCTATAATGTTCAGTTTGATTTTACATTCGGAATCTGGATCTATGGATTTTTCGCCCTTAACTTAAATCCCTAGGTACGTGCGAAGTGATAATTGTAAGCTGTATAGCTATTATGGTTCGATTTATTCGCATTTATTTACGGTTCCATATAAACTCAGGCAGTAATCTGCTTCCTGTAAAATTACCTATTTTTGGAATTCGAGTAAGAGATGATTTACAACGTTTCTGTGTCGCTGACGTTTTACTGGATCGAGAGTTCTAGCGAGCCTCATATTCGAGCTTACGCTGATCTCTTCATACTTTGAACAGTTTCTGCAGTTTCCGATGGATTGAAGGCATGGGAGACACTAAAAGACGAACCTCAGACTTTTGATCTGGTTTTGACGGAAGTTGACCTCACATCAATCTCCGGGTATGCCCTTCTTTCTAAGATAACGGAGCACGAGATATGCAAAAACATTCCAGTAATAGGTAAATTTAATTACATTAATCTCTTACTGTTGACTAAAATGCATGATTTTGATATTAATTTCTATCATGGTAATGGCAGTCATGTCTTTAAAGGATTCCATGGACACGGCTTTCAAATGCCTCTTGAAGGGAGCAGCAGATTTTCTTTTCAAGCCGATCAGAAAAAATGAACTTCAAAACTTATGGCAACATGTCTGGAGAAGGCACTTGGTATTATCTTTAGTTCACTGCCTAGTTTATGCATCCTTCTGCTTTCTGCATCATTCATTTTCTTGTCTTTTCATCTTCAGTCTGATGGTCTTCCAAGGGAGATGAATGAACGTAATGCCGCAAACCTAGGTCAGAAAAATGTCGAAGAAGAGAATGAAAGAATTGCATCGATAGATCTCGGAGATAAAGGCACCACTGACTCAGAAAGGGGACTCAATATCCAAGTATGTCAAGTCTCTGTCTAGTTCTTCTTTATGGTAGTTGACTCGAGTTCTTTGTCACGGCTAATCCACTTTTTAGATGCCTTGTATCCCTAACATATATAATTTAGCTTAGAGGGTTCAGGGATCGACTGATTGGTGTTCGATTGTTCGTCACATGATCTTTCTGTTTATATGGCCCAGAATTGAAAACGGACCACCATGAAAAAAGGTGATAGAAAGGGGGAGAAGAAAGAGGATTGTAAATGTTTAGATAGAGAAAATAGAGAAAGAGGGATTTTGCGCTGCCATCACTCTCCTCAAATTCCCGGCAGCTTCTTGCCTGCTGGCGAGGGATAAGGATGGGAGTTTAACCGGGCCTCGTAAGGCCCACAAATGGAAGTTTAGGATGGTCAGGATTGTCATGAAGATCTACCCCGATCCCTCTAGCATTTACTAAATTTCCCGTTTTTTCCCCACTTATGATGCAGAATTCTGGTACAAGATTAAATATCAAATCCGAGAACGATTTGCATCCAGATTGCCTCAGCTCCTCCGCCTGCAATGCGACTGGAAAACACATGGACGATTTTGGAGGTAATTATCATAATAACCATATTTTCTAGAATCGTGGCCTCGTATATTTCATTTACAAATAATTGCTTCTTTCAGATAAATCCACAAATACGGTTTTAGACGCACCGTGTTCCAGTCAAGAGTCTGAAGAAAGAGAGGATAAACCCTTCTCTGGACTAGATCTGATTGGAGCAATGGATAATCGCGGGCCCACGTCAATAGGTGGAAAGAAAACTCAGGACGACGATGACAGCAAGAATTGGAAATTCTTGGAGCTCTCTCTAGAGACGCATCAACCACTTGAAACTGAGAACCAGGAGAGAGAAGATTTCAACGTGTTAAATCATTCGAGTTTTTCGGCGTTTTCAAGGTGAGAGAGCTTCTGCAGAAGGACGATGAGTGAGAGCTGGAGTTGACTGATCTTCGCTTTTCAGGTACAGTAAAAGAGCGTCATCTACGGAGGTTGTTGAAGGATCGGTTGATCGGTCAACAGGGAGTATTGGAAGTCAAATTGAAACTCCTAAGAAGACAGAATCTTCTACTGAGGGGAGCCTCGTCTCGTCTGTCATATCTCATCTGTCTTCTCATAGAGAAGAAGCCTTGAAGAAGTACCGTCTCAAGCGCAAGGACAGATGCTTCGAGAAGAAGGTTAGAAATAATTAAATGCATAATTCATTTGATCAGAAAAAGCTGCCCTTTAATCGCCACCGTCTGTACTCCTTTTTCTCTCTCTAACAGGCAAATGGTTCTTCGCAGGTACAATATTCAAGCCGGAAGACTTCGGCCGAGAAACGACCGAGAAACGACCGAGACTTAATGGCCACTTTGCTCGTCTGATCCAACCTCTAGATGCAGAAATCTGAAGAATCTGTTGACCCATCTCACTAACCTTTCAGCTGACTCGGAAAATCAAGAAATTACTTAACTGATTGCCTTGTGATTATTCTTTGTTTATTCTCGTCAAGCTCGTCTGATCCATCGCTTTGTGCTGCCGGCGTGTTATAAAAAATAATTTATACATATTTATAAAAATCCCCCAACGCAATCTCGTACGAAAAGTATAAAGAAAATTTATAAATGTATGTGTTTGATAGGTGACCTTCCCTAGATCCCTTGCTTTTGAATTACAAGTCTTGGTTTCTCTTCTTGACTCTTCTCCTCTGGCATGACTCTCTAACCATGATCCCATGTATGTATGTATGGATGATGGATGGTGGATATATTGCATGCATGTATGATGTATGATGGTAATGGATGATGGAAGACAACCTTTGATGATGGACGTTAAGTTATTAATTCTAATAAATACTCTAAAATTTTCCAAAAATTCTACCATAAGAAGAGGAAAAATTGATTATATATAATATTGGGAAAAAGAAGTCAATTAGCTTGGAAAAATTGTCATTTTTCATTGAGCTTCAAAATTGTTTATTATTACATAAATTAAAGACAATTATCTATCTCTTACTGGAAATCAACAATATACAAACATCTTTAAATCATATACAATTATTTTGTAGAAAATGATCTGATTGGCAATCACATACTCAATCTAGCCAGTGATAGATCATAGAGCCTTGATCACTAATGAATTGATAAGAGGATCCAATTAGTGATCGCCCTTCCCTAAATTGAACCATTGAGGAAGATTCAAAAGCAACAAAGAGTTATATCTTTCTTAGTGTGTGTGATTAATAAAAAATATATGGTCATAGAATATCTAAATTACGTATAATTATTATATAAATAACAATTAGTGATTGTCATCCCCTAAATAGAATGATTGACAAAGAGAGGGTCCACCAGTTCAAGACAATTGACATTCTAAAAAATAGAGAATGGAACTAAGCTAGATAATTCCTCTTATGGCCTTATTTACATGCACTCCTCGACAAATTACCATCCACCTTCCTCTACTTCAGATGTCAAACCTCCATGGAGAGAGATCACATCACCACACATTTGTACCCTTCAACGCATTGATGATTGTGGAAATTGACACGAGAGCAACCTAACATTTATAGAAAGAAAGCGAAGATAAACTATTAAAGGCATATTTAAATGCATCTCACAAAAATAAATCATTTCAGATTGCGTACCTAGATAAAATGAAAGAGTCATTATAGGAGAATCTTCACAACTATCGTTACCTTAATATTCTGATTAGAGGACAAAGATCAAGAATTGAAAATCCTAAACCCTAAATCATGTAACGTTCCCATTGTTTAATCTGTGATGGTGCTCATTTCGGCATTCTAGTCATGGAGGTTGTGGTACCACTTTGTGCTCTTCCACTCGAACTTGCACTTCACAGTCGCCAAAGTTATAATGCTTTTGACCATGAGAGGCGCATGTTGACAAAAAGAATTCGCGCAATTGTTGAAAACACAAAAATTTGTGTCTAAATAAATACCAAACTCACCAATTTGAAGGTTTAATCACAAATTAAAAATTATATTGATGAATAAGGATCAATTCTACGGAGAATTAGGGTAAATTTCAAGGTTTATTTAAAATTTGATAAAATTGGGCAATGAATTGAGGCGAGAAATTAGGGAAATTAGTATTTTTTTAAAGAAGACTCCAAGAAAAATCCACGGAATAAAAAATCACTCCATTTGAGTCAGTATTCATAGAGAAATCAAGAAATAAAAATCAAATGCAAAGAGAGAGAATTTTGAGAAAATTTATAAAAATTAATCTAATATAAGCTTCTAAATTAAAATCTAATGATAAATGACGAAAGACTAGGAGGAAAACACGTAATCTAACCCACAATCATGCTCGAAGTGATCTTATGTTCGATTGTGAATCAACATTTTAGATCTCAGGTTGGCACGACAAATCCTGGCCATTATAACTCCTCAGATGAACAACTAGGATTGATCTGTTAAATACAACAAATTTTCATCTAGTAAGATGTTGCCACGTACCCCCTTCACTGAAGTGAAAATAAAGGGTTGAGATTCAATCAATTTTTTTGGACTTATCGGACACTTCTGTGTGCGTCATGTCACCTGCGAAGATATAAAAATAAAAAATAGTCCCTCATTGAAAAAAATAGGATGACGTGATGCATATATAAGGGCGAATGCCTTTAGTGGTTAGCTCATGCCCTAACCACAATGCTTAACCACTAATCATCCGCGCTCATGACGTGCACATGTGTGCGCCATATGGCGTGTGCACATGTTGTCACGTGACGACACACATACACACTTCGCCATATCAATTGTCATGTTAGAGCTCACATATTAAACTATATTTAATATTTTAAATTAAAATAAATTCAAAAAAATCTGTAAAAATTAAAAAGTTCATAACTTGTGTATGAATTCAAAAATATAACTCCTTTTTAATCCAATTTTTTTATAATAAATTAAATAATATATTATTCTAAAAAGTCAAATTTGATAAATAACAAGAAAATAATTTTTATCTTAAAAAATATCCTCATGTTCTTTGAAAGATAAAACTTTTAAAAGTGAATGAGTACATAACAAATATTTTCTCTCATTATTTTTCATTTTAAAAATTAATTATAATATCAAATTTTAAAATGAGAATAGTCTACCATAACATATGACTTTTAATTGTGTATGATTATCCCTAAAATAATATATTTTGAGATTATAACTATAAATTGCACATAATGATAGATATGCACTCAAAGTATAATAACATGAATAAGAATGAAATGTTTTATGTTTTAATTTACATGAATAATTATGTAATTACCGATATAAATTACATGTAATCACATCTCATATTTTACCACATCTCTATGAGCGGAGAACACATGCATTGCTAGTGCACATCACATAGATTGCTAGAAATTCTTGTACAATGGTGGTAGGGGCAAGATATGCAATGTTGTGCCTTCAAACCCAAAGAGCATATTGTGTCCTCAATATATGCGTCCAAATGCTTTGAGAGGATCAATATAGATTGTGCAAGTCCGTCCATCTTCTTTCCCATTGGCCTTAACAAATCTTGCTTCACATTAGAGCCAATGGAAGTTGCAGGTGGCGATGTGCTTGAAGAATTGGACAACAGAGGTGTTAGGATTCCTTTGATATATACTATCGCCTCCCTCCTTGTCCCTTCATTGAGCATGGAACCCTTCTAATAGGGATCTAGTACAGTTGCTACTATCATAGCATGATTTTCCCACCTGTTCTTTTGATATGTGTTCATCTTCTGACATGCACGCAAGGCCTTTCAATAACTTATTCTTGACTCCCAACATAATCATTGACATAAAAAGCGTCAAAGCTTCCATATAATCAACCACACTAGTCACATACGAATCAAGCTCTTGCAAGATAAATTCAAAATAGCCATCATATTGTGTTGAGGAAGAATTATCAAGGGAGGCAAACAGGGAATTGGGATGTTTTCTTGCCATAGCTTCACAATAAACAACACTTTGGTGATCATCGGGGGCACCATTTGACAAATGTGTCAAGTGGCAAAGGAGAATGGCCCCAAGATCTTGGTAAATATCCACAACCATTCCTAGTTGTCTTTTGAGATCTTCATCTCCCTCCCATTTATTATAGTGTGCAATTCCTTGTTCCAAGATGACATAACGTTGGCGTGATTCGGTTTGAGCAACAGATCTCAATGCTAATGGAACAAGGCTTTGGGGCTCAGTGATAGCTGAACTAACCGTATGGGCCCTGGAGCTGACATTTCAATGGGAAATCAACGTCGGATCCCGGCTATCTGAGCGGATTGAAGGGGAGGATCGAACCAAGCGCTTGCGCGAAGGAAGAAGCCTCAATGGTGGCGTGAAGTATGGTGTACATGTTGTTCCATTGTGTTGGACAAACCAATTGGATGAGGTCAATGTCCAACATCTTCAAGTCACTACACGGCTTTATCTACGTATGATGTCATTGGCTACCATTGCGGGTGGGACGAACCAATGTCCTAACTTTTGGCATCGCCTCGTGACATGCTATCTATATATCTACGTGGATGTTGAAGTGTCAAAATAAAATTCCTCTTTGACATTCATATCACTTACATAGTCCAGAGCTATGTTGTATTCCTCTTCTATTGGTGGTGTTGCAACATGAATGTCATACCTTAATGACAACTTGGACAATGAGGTTCAAATATGTGCAAAGCATAGTATCTATTGCTTTGTGTTGAAGTTCATGTCTTCCCTTTTCAATTATTTTTCCATCATGAAAATCTTCTTCTAGTTTCTACAGGCATTGCTAGTCGTGGCACTAACAACTTGAATGACTACATGACATCTATTCGGTAAACTAGTCAAGTGAAAAATAAAGATATATAGGTAATTACTACTTAGGTATTGATGCTAACCTTTGCATGCAATGTAAAATTGTTGATAATTTTGAGTAGTATGGTAGCTGATAACATACAATTTATACATGTAATTATATGATTATTAATACAAAGTAAGACATAAAACATTCCAATTCTTATGTATGTTATCATATTTTGAGTGCACTTCTATAATTCTATAGGAATTTAAGTTATAATATCAAAATGTAATATTTTTAGGGATAATCACAAATAATCAAAGAGAGATATTTGAGATTAGATTATTCTCATTTTATTTTAATGTTGAATAATAAGAGAAAATATTTTTTCTATACACTCATTTATTTTTCTAGTTTTATTTTCTAAAACAAATGAGTAACTTTTTAAAATAAAATTTTATTATCTTTTTATTTATTAAATTTTATTTTTTAGAATCATAGATCATTTAATTTTTGATAAAAAAAATAAATTTGGATTAATTTATAGTTATATTTTTAAATTTATGAATTTTCTAATTTTTTGGGATTTTTTTGGGTTTTTTTTGAATTTATTTAGATTTATTTTTATTTTATTTTGAGTTGAAATATTAAAAATTGTTTATTATCGGGTGCTAACATGGCTGTAGATGCGACTGAGTAGATTACGTGTTGCCACTTGATGCGTGCGCGTCATTAGTGGCTTAAGCATCCGTTAATAGATATAAACTAACCCACTAAGACCACTCAACTTACATACACGATTTTTCATGTAGGACTATTTTCTTTCTTTTTATGCGCAGGTGACGTGGTGCATTCTGGAGCGTGCGATCGTGTGAATCAATCGTGTTCGTTGATTTTCACTTAAAGTGTGGGGTGGCGCATAACGGTTTGTCTTGAAATCATTTTAAAATGATTTAATCTCTGCCATTCATTTGAGGAGTTATAATTGCTGAGATTAAACACACTCAATAGACTCCCGTGGACACATGATTGCATCTCAAGTGTTCAAAGAAAATCGAACGACATGTGTTACACGATGTTTCTTCTTCATCCGTGACGTGATGAAATTTGAGCGCTTCATCTTCAATCAAACAGAAGGGACTTAGTGCTGACGATTCGCATCTAAGCATTTCATCTAAACCTTTGATTGAAGATGAAGAGGAAAATCGAATGGTCACACCCAAATGTAGCCTATTTATACCCATGTTCTTTGACGGAAAGAACATTATTAGATGTTTCGAGCAATTGAACTGTTTAGACATTTTAATCCTTGAATCTCTTGATGTCTTCCTCTTCTAAACTCATTTCTGTGTCCAAGGAGTGTTTGAAAGTGAGATTTCGTTGAGAGAATCAGGAGAATTCACCTCTTGAACACCTGATTTTTTATTTTTCTAACGTGAAATGAAAAGCCTTGATCTGGCAATAAATTTGACCATTTCGAGCATGATAGGTTATGTGTTTTCTCCATAATCTTTCTTCCTGTAACATTAGATTTCAATTTCAAATAGTCAAATTTTATTATTATCTCTCTTCACAATTAATTTCTCTCTCTAGAATTTTCTCCTTGATTTCGTTGTGAATACGGATCCAAATCAAGTGATTTTTGATTTCATGGATTTGTCTAAAAGTCTTATTTCCAAATTAACTAGAATCATTAATTTCTAACCTCAATTTATCATCCAATTTGATCAAATTTGAAGAACACCTAAAAAAATTTCTCTCCAGAAAAATTTGACTAATCAATTTCTCTAATTTGTGGATTTGACCCTTATTTAACATTATATTAATTGATTCTTGATTAAAACTTTAAAATGGTGAGTTTGGCAATTTTTTTGATAGACATTCATGTGTTTTCAACAACCGCATGAAAACGTCTCATTAATAACCATACCTTCTCAATCTTGCTTTCTCATGAGCTCCGAAATTGCTCACATAATCTCGTGGTTTTCCTTGCTAGCATTGACCCAGTGCACTGCCACACCCAACAAGCCACATTTTTTATCTGATGTCCATGTATCAATAGTAAGCATCAAGTGATAAGTTATAATAAACACCTTCCCAATGGTCTATTTAATCCTCTAGAACATCTAAATTGTCCATGACTTAATCACCCTTGAATTCATGGGATCTAAATCTATTTGCATAGCATATCGCCGTAACTCCTCAAAGGCTTTTTGGTAGATGATGCTCCAAGAAGAGTTGATGAGTCATACAAAATGTGCAGTCATGTCCTTCATTTCATCAAGGGTTAGACTCCACAAGGGCCACTTCTTTGGGGGTTGAATCATCAACTATCTAGTTGTACCTTCATCCATCACAAACTTTAGGCTACCCTTAAGAGCATTACTTTGAAGTGCTCCATAAAACATCAGTGCTCTCATCTATGGAACCACTAGTGACCCCTTGCATGCTATCCAAGTATTTCATTCAATCAATTTTGAATGATACTTGCGATCATACAAAAATTTAAATTATTGTATGATGGGAGAGAATGTGAAATGAATCTGTTTAACTCCTCTTGCCAAACCTTCTTTGCCAAGAGTTTCCATCATATTTGCATTTTCTTGTGCAACATTCACGAGTAACTCACTAGAGCTCTCCATTGTAGAAATAGCTGATTTCTACTTAAATTAGAAAGCTATAAGCTAGAAATCAATCCCATTAATGTCCATAATTAACGCCACAGTCTAAAAAAAATTCAAGAAAGCCTAGAATTACAAATTTTGATTTAAAAAAACTAGAAAGTAATTTAAAAAAATAGAAATGAATTAAAAAAAATAGGAATCTAATTTAGAAAAAAACTAATTTATTAAATAAATTATGTTATTAAATTCAAGCATAATGGGTCATATATATTGGGCCATTATATATATATATATATATATATTTCTTTCTCCTATATTCTATTCTCTCTTGGGCAAACTAGGGCTCTCCTCTCTCTGTCTCTCAATGATACTTCTTTCTACTTCATCTTCTTCCCTCTTCTTCTCTGACGTAAGAGTGCGAATCCACATGGTATGAAAGCATGACCAACCATCTTCTACAAGCACCTTTTCTGGATGCTATCCTTGATGCCCTTGTCAACCCCTTGTTTACTTTTTTGACACCATCTTATTTGCCCTATTTTTCGGCCATTATTGCCCCATATGTCTTGCTTAAGATTGCCTCTAGATCTTGTTATTATTAGCCATGATCAACAACACTTGCTCCTGCAACATTTGTGTTGTGATTTGAAGTTGATAAGCCTTCCAAAACTTTGACTAGGACATCGAACACAACATAATACATTGAATCACACATTCAAAATATCGAGGAACCAAGAACAAATGATCTTATTATCTTGTTTAGATTAGAGTCCATTTTTTCAAGGTTCACTTGAAAGAGTTTTCAAAGTGTTTAACCTCTAGCGGTATTGGTGGGGACACCTCAATAACAAGAGAATGATCAAAGGAGGGACCAAAGCATTAAAGACTTAAGGAGAAATGTAAGTATTTGGTGTCCTCCATATCAAGTAAATAACATGCTGATCTTGACGAAGAAATTCAAGAATCTATCATTAGAAGACACGTGGATATCGAAAGACTTTGAAGACATGAAGAGGAGCAAGTCCATAAAGATGGGGGTGTGATAACATGCTAAATAGACATGATAATACATGATTATTTATGCATATTAAGGCATAAAAGATTACATTCCTATGCATATTATCATATTTGTGAGTGTTTATCTATCATTCTATGAAAAAATCATTATAATCTCAAAATATATTAATTTAGGGTTAATTATGATGAATTAAAGATAAATAATTTCATAAACTATCTTTTGCTTGAGATTATAATTAGTTTTTAAATTCGAAATAATAAGAGAAATCATTTTATATACACTCATTTAATTTTCTAAGGTTTTCAAATTGTAAAGAAATGAGTGTATTTTTGAAATAGAAATTAAATCTCTTTTTATTTATTAAATTTGATTTTTTAGAATGATAGATAATTTAATTTCTGAATAAATGAAAAAATTTAGAATAATTCGAAGTTATATTTTGAAGTTATGAATTTTCTAATTTTTAGGGATTTTTTTTGAATTTTTTTTGAATTTTTTTGAATTTTTAATAAATTTTTCAGAACTAAAAATCAAATTTTTTAATTACAAATTAATTTTTCAGATTTTTATAAGCTCGTAGGTGCAATCTAGAGCGTTCGATCAAATTGCGATCAACGATCAAGGCGGGAGGTGATGTGACATCAGGTGGAGTGTCCGATCACGCGATTAAATCGCGATCATCAATTGTCAATACGTGGCGCAATCTGAGTCGTCGGTGAATTGTTTAAAAATGATTTAATCTCAGCCGTTGATCTAAGGGGTTATAACGGCTGAGATTAAAACTGACGAAAACGCATCTGAGCGTCCGATCAAGATTCAACGACATGCGTTTGATGCGTTATTTATAACGCGCACGACGTGTCATCATCTCGGCGGTCCATTTACGATCCAACGACCATGACTTAATCGTAATGATTCGCATATGAGCGTTTCATTAGAGCTGTTGATCAAAGATTAAATGCCGATCAGACGGTTATGCCCAATTTTCCCGATAAATTGAGATGGTCTTCGACATTGTAAAGCATTTCAGGGAAATTCGAGTAAATCGAACTGTTTAGACACCAAATCCCTTTGAATCTCTTGTTCCAATTGCTTCTATAATCATTTCCGCATCCACTGAGTGCTTGAGAGTGAGATTTTATTGAGAGAAAAGGAAGAAATCGACGCTTGAACATAAACGATCGTGTTTTCTGAATTTTGATGAAGAACCTTGAATCTGGCGAGTAATTGGATCAATTTGAGCGCAATCTTGGGATAGGGGATCGTGTTTTATCCTAATCTTTCTTTTTATAGCTTTAGATTTCATTTTCAAATCGTAATTTGAGTCAATTTCAATTTCGGTTTTTTTCTCGAATTTTAATTTCAAAAAAATGTCTCTCCTATTCATTCAATGATTTCTCCACGAATCTTGATGCAAATTCAGTGATTTTTGATTCTGTGGATTCGTCTTTGAGTCTTATTTCCAAAAATACTAAATTCCCTAATTTCTATCCACATTTCATCATTTGATTTTGATCAAATTTGAAAAGATCTTAAAAAATTATCCAAAATTCTCCGTGGATTCGACCCTTTATTCACCATTAGACCCCTCAATTCGTGCTAATTTCTTAAAATTGGTGAGTTTGGTATTAATTTTGACTCTTGACCGCGTGTTTTCAATTACCTCACGGTCTCAATTCGTCAGGGTGGCACCCCTTAATCCTTAGAGTTCTTAAAACACTTTCCTTGACTTGGCCAAATTCTACTCTTGACCTAAAACCTTTAATTTTGAGCCTTCAACCAAGTCAAACCACTTTCCTAAAATTTATTAACCCCTTTGGCCAAGTCAAATCATCTCCCGTAAATTATAGGAAGCAATTTTAGATTCCCAAATTTTAAGTTATTTGCATCATAGATCCTTCTTTGACCAAGTCAACCTGAAACCCATGATTTTAGGGCAGATTATTGTACCCTAAATTACCTCTAAAATTTCCACCAATTAAAACCCACCAAATGCAACCTCACATCTTGACAAGTGGCTTTTTATGGCATCCTTTCAAGAGGGTCAAAATTTCTCCTCAAAAAGTGATACCCCTTGAAGAGACACACCCCTTTAAGGGTTGAACAATTCTCTCTCTTCCCCTATTTTTGTTGATCTTGTGAAACTCTCTCTCATAATTTAAAATTTGAAATTTTTTGAAGTTTTATTGTTCTCTCACTCTTTTTCTCTCATCCTCCACAAATTCTCCCCCCCCCCTCTCATTTTCTCTCATCCACAGACCAATCCGCAACTTTCCCCTCTTCATCCCTCTCTTCTTCCTCTCCACAACACACACCCTTCATTTCTCATTCCCCCTTCTCATTCATCTCCTCCTTCCCTCTTTCCATCATTCCTCTTCATTCCCTTCTCTCTTTTCTCTCAAAGCAAGGAGTAATCAAGAAGGAGATTTCAAATTTTTGCCCCAACAAGGTCACATCAGTCAAGAATCTCCATCAAGGTACTCTCATTCCTCTCATTTTGTGAGATAGATCATACTTCTCCAAAAATCTCTTGCTCTTAAGATTTGTGTGAACACTAGGATAGCCTCTATTCATATACTTGGGTATTCATGCATATTGGTTGTGAAATTTGGTCTGATTCATTGAATAGAAACTCCACTTCAAGGTTATTAAAAATGATCTCTCTCTCCTCTCCAATTGTGGGATTAAACCTAGGGAGTTCAAGGTCACCAATCTTAAAAATTCAAAACAGCCATCTATCAAATCACCATACATTACACTTATCTTTGATAAATTTTGATTATCCTATTTTGTCCCACATTAGGTATCCACATAGTCGTAGGATAGTTAGATCTCCTCTTTAATGCTGTTCACCAAGAGTAAAAGAGAAGAAATGCGAGCATTCCCATAAGGCTCGCATGGGCACCTCGAGTTGTGATTGTTCTCCTCTTATTTATAGACATTGGGTATGTAAAATTTTCACAAAAACCCTCATAATTATGTCTATAGTCACCAACGTCTATAGATCTTATATGTGTGACTCTTTAGGTCTATATATCTCATTAGTTAATAACTCTGTAGTCTTAACAATACCTTATATATCAACCTTATTAATTATCTATATCAACTTATAGGTAAATTAATTAAGGATTGATTTAACCCAATTATTAGGTACAAATTTCTAGTCCATTAGGTGCCAAGCTATACTAGTCCATTAGGAGATATAGAGTGTTTAAGAACTCTCATATGGAACCTTCCCATCTTCAATTACTTTATATGCATGATCCTTCATGTGTGTGAGAATCATGAATGACTGAAGATATGGTGAACTGTCAAATTTCGATTAATCAATCAAGTTAGTACTGATGTGTGGATGAAATCATCAAGAACATTTTTTTCCCGTATTTTTATTACCTTAGCCAAGTATCTAATTGTATGTCATTCTTTGATTCAATCTCCAAAAATACTAAAGGAGGAATATCTCAACTTGACTACACAATCACCTTCAAAGCATTCATGTCATCACTAATAGATGACATTTTAGAAATCTCGTGGCTAGGGACTCATAAGTCAAAATAAAAAGATTTGACCATCTATTCACAAGATATCTTTGGTGTCTCAAGTCAAAGGACCACATACAAAATCATGATATGAATCCACTTGATTGAAAATTTGGTATAATACCATTAAGGGATTGATACGGATCAATTTTTGTGAACTTTTTCTCCAAAGAGCACCCACTATTTATCCTTAGTGTCTCACACCAATGACTATATGATTTTTCATACTCATCATATGATTCTTTGTAGACAATGATATTCTTTTTTGGATAATTTGATACTATTCTTGAATTTCCCTAAAAGAAAAATGTTTATACCACATGTTTAAAGACTCATGATCTTTATATCTTCATATCATGATAATTCACTTAGTCATTGGATATTCTCATAAACTTCATTACAAACATCACATAAGACTAACAATAAATAAATTTTATTTTAATCAACATAAATAGAATAAAGGGAAGTTTGATTGGCTGGTCGGCCATAAAATATCTGTCACTGTTAAACATACTTATGATAGAACGTGACACCAACTAGGATGTCTTGGATGTGTGGTATGAATGAAGTAAAAATTCCCTTAGAAGTAAAAAGAATATACTAAAAAAATATAACTCTTTTTTCTATTGAATAAAAAATTAACAAAAGAATAGTCTATCAAATAAAAAATAATAAAAAATTTCTAATAAATAAAAAATTAAATACTCTGTCATTCTATGCAATTTAATTTAAGAAATAAAAAAAGAACATAAATATTTAGCTCTAAAATTTATTAAATTTTCTTAGAAAAGTAAAAGTTGATAATTTTCAAATTATTAATGTTTTCTCTAATTATTTTTATAGAAATCTTATAAATAAAAAATCTCAAATAAAATGAGGTTTATATCAAAGAATCTTAATGTTTGAAAATTTTAACTCATGAATTGTGCAAAATTAGGCTTATAATAGTACATTTTGAGATTTTGAGATAATTTACGTAGAATGATGAGAGTGATGTCAAGATATGATAAGATGCACTGATGAACTCGATTACGCGTGTTTTCCGTCCTTGTTGTGTATTGATTTCATGTAATAAAATTTAGATTTCCTTAGTATAGTGTAAGCAATGGTCGCATCCATAGGAAGCTGATGCAATGAGATTAGATGTTCAAATGAAAGGTGAGAGAGCGTGGAAGAAGTGAGATCTTGGAAAGAAGTGCGAACGTAAATGGGGCATATAGAGATGAGTACGAGTGATAGTTTTTAGGTTTCGTTTTTAATTAAGAGAGAAATATGAATTCCAATGGAAAAACAATGTAGAAAGAAATTCAATGGGGGATGAGATGATGACAAGGTGAGAAGAGTGGTCAGCGGTAGCGATGGATCGACGAATTGATGTGCAGCGATAGGGAGAGAGAGTTGCGAGTGTCGATGATGTCAAAGACATTAAATTAAAATAAAATAAGAAATAAAAATAAAATGAAAATACAAATTCATTGTTTATGGAGATGAACATAAGCAAGAACTCAATCTAGATCGTCTCACAAACCCCTTGGCGATGCCTGTCCTAGGCCGGGTGATGCTCAATCCGCTCCGATCACAATGCTAGCTTTGATTTATTCTCCAAAACAAGATTGATCATCAAGAAATTCTCTCCTTGGGCCTTGATCTCCTCTCTTCTTCCTTCTGGTAGCCTAATGCTAAGAGAGAGCAAAAAAAGAGAGGAGAGAGAAAATAGAGCCTTATATAGAGAGGGTCTTTTAGGTTTCTAGGTGACCAAGGGTTAGAGATGCACCACCCCAAGGACATTCAAGGGTATGATTACCTCCTTTCGGAGGTAATCATACACCTAAATAAGGTGGCCTAACCCCTTTCTAAAGAAAGAGTCTCGCCTCCTTAAAAAGAGGTAATAACCTTCCTTTCTAAAGATATGAGCCCCACCTCCTAAAAGAGGTGACTCCCAACTCTTCCTTAAGTAAGGAGGACGTCCACCTTAAGAGGGTAACCTCCACTTCATTTTAAATATAAAATAATTTAATTTAAACATATTTTAATATAGGTTGGTCAACTTTCCCTAAAATAGAGAAAGTTGACCAACTTTGACTTACCTTGGTTTACTTAGTGAAGTGGTTGCCTCCAAAAGGATAGGATGATCTTCATAATTATTTAAAAGATAAAATTGATCACCTTTGACCTTTCTTCACACGTTTGACCACCTTGACCCTTAATTACACTCTTTGAATTTTGGGATTTAGAGTTGACTTGGCCCTTAAAACAATGAAGAAGTCATCTTCTCCTCTCTTCCATTTCAATTTATTTCCATGTATTTTCATATGCTTTCCTATGTCCTTGCATCCAAAAAACTCTTAAAAATTTGAGAATTCTTGCACTTGACTTCAAAGAAGTCAAATGGGGTTAGTCTCAAGCTAGACAAACCAAAAGGAATGATGTACGACAAGACATATTCATCTTTATGCGTAATCAACACTAATTAAATGCATAATGAGAACATGAGTGGAATAACATGATGAATGTAAAAATATCACAAAAACATGATAACGTGTATTATATTAGAAAGAATTATACGTTAAAATCCATTTATGATGATGAAAATGAATGCATCAATTACACGTTATCATGCACCATAAATTTATGAATTGTGCCTTTAATACACAAATAATCATGCAATTAAAAGTTTACATTGCATGTTATCAAAGACACTCCACATGGATTTTCAATAAAGTATTCAGTTTTTGTTTGTTGTTATTAGATATTAGTCTTATGTGTTTGATGTTATTTTTTGGTACTCGCCATTAATAGGGGAGTATTGGACGTGTAGGCCAAACTATGCCCATTTGTCTAATTCAGTGTAAGTGTTTTAGGGGGTTCCCCAAATTGATTATAGATATATATATATCTTATTTTGGTTTAAATGAGAGATTTACTTTTGTAATATCCAATATGAGTTGCTCCGTAAAACCTCTAGTTTGGTTGAGTATATGAGATTAAAGCTCCATTTATTTGAATTCTTGATACGCTTTTTACCATTTTCTAGTCCTGGCTTTCTTCTTTTCATAAAAGGTGTTTTCTTGGATGAAAGTCTTACTCCTGAAATATCTAACCTCATGTTGAATTTTTTTTTTTAGCTAGTGTGATAGTTTTTAAACAATAAAACATACTCCTACCTTAACGTGAAGTTTTTCAAGTTTGTCTATGATTCTATTTTCATAATTTCTAAAAGCTGATAGAGATGCCATCATTATCGTCCTAATATTTTTTTATAGAGCATTATACTTTTAATATAATTGTGGCCTTAAATTTCTACCTTCCAATGGCCATCCATATTGTAATAGATTTATTTATAATAGTACACCTTGATTACTGATCATATCACACTAACTTTATACATGTATTTTTTTGCTTTGGTCATAATGACTTGACCAAAGTATAACTTTGTATACAATGTTTAGTCTTATTGCGTAAGTATCTTGTCTATTTATCGACATTTAAATCTATATAGTAAATAGCTTCATAAATAATACTAAATATCTTGCATAAATATTCCACACCTAGTTCATCATAAAAGAAATAGCTACATCCCAATTACTTACCTAGTTTTATCTACTTGAGAGTTCATGTTCTCTATGTAGAGTATAAAAAATCAAGATTTTTCTCATGCAATATTATATTTTTCTATGAAAATATTTGGAATATAATTAATAATTTTTATAAACCATTTTTAATATGAGATATTGGTACTACCCTAAGATAAACTTCTACCTTGGTGTAGGATATTATATATATAAATTGAATTTAATATAATTTACATAAACACACAACTTGATCAAATATTATATAATACACAGATCGGCCTTCCCTCCTCAATAGAATATTATAATTTGATTGATATCTATATTATCAAAGGTCTTACTTCCTTAACTTTATATTATTTATCAAATTATCATATTGGACAAAAAAACTTTATTATCTCATCAAAAAAATATACATATAATGTCATGTGGGGAGAGATCATCAACAACATTGCTTCAGTTAGGGAGAGGTCATCATCATCATTTTGAGTTCAACTGCAACACTCATTGAGACAAGAGGAATTATGCACAGTGAGTGTTGCAGATGATGATGACTAATTACTAATCTTTGTGAGTCAAGGACTAATCATTCATCTATATAGATTAGTGGTCATCAAGAGAAGTGGAAATATTTGTGAGTCATATAGATTAGTGATCATCAAGACAAGAGGAACTCTTTGCGAGTCAAATAGATTAGTGATTAGTGATTAGATAAGACATTGACTGTAGATCAATCCTCACGTCTTGTCTGTGAGTCACACTGATCTTTGATGGATTAGAACTGTTTGTGAGTCAGGGTGATCTTAGTGAATCATGAATTTTTGTGAGTCAATTTCATACTTGGTGGATCAATAAATTTTTTGAATCAAATGGAATCTAAGTAAGTTAGTATGATCCTTTGTGGATGAGGATTCTTTGTGAGTCAGAGGATTCCCTGTGGATTGAAAGGCGTTGTGAAATAGGAGAAAAGTTGTATGCATTCTAGAGTACATTCAACCCACATACCACTATACCTGAAGAGAAGGTATGATGAGGCTGAGCAGATGTAGGATGTCAGAGTGGGGGTAAAATGATGGAGTCAAGAGAAGTTGACACTGGTGGGTTTGCGTTGTAGGACCAAGGAAAAAAGATGAGTCCATGGAGGGTGAGATTATACTAAACTAACAAATAGATTGGCCAATAGATTAAAGATATTCACAATAGATGACTAAAATAATAGGACATGGGGAGAAATAAAACAAGGGCAAAAGGGACAAACCTATAAAGGAGCAAACAATATGCTATGTTGCCCCATCTTTTTCCCACCTCTCCAAACTACTCAGCTTCAACTCTCAAAACTGTCTAGCTTCAAAGATCCAAGTAGTTAGCTTCCACTCTTAGCTGTTTAAGCTCATAGAGTTTGAAGTAACCTCCTTTTATAGAGATCAATTGGAAGCTTTTAGAGAACCTCCTCTCAACTATCCAAGCTACTTGGCTTCTACTCTCAAAAGTGGATAACTTCAAATATCCAAATTATTAGCTTTCTCTCTCACCTTGAGCTCATCAAGTTTGAAGTGAGTTACTCCTTTTTTAAGAGCTCAATTTGAAGCTTGAAGAGAATCTCATCTCTAGAAATTTTCCAATTCTAAAACATCTAGAAGGATACAGATGAGTTTAAAATTTTGAAGGGTCTAGAAGGTTCTAGAACTTTCAAGAAGATTCTAGAGCAGTTGACCTGGTTAGCCCTCACACTGATGACTTGTACATTTTGCTCTGTCAACTCTAAACTTCGTCTTCACCATTTGCATCCGCAGCTGCAATCAACATACATCCCCCACGCACCATGCTATCTCCATACATGCGTGTGTTTGTGCGTGTCGATTTACACTAAGCAAGATGAAGAACTGTCAGCCTGCTCAGTCATCAGGGGTAATACAATGCAGTCTCAAACCGTGCGGCCGTCGGCAGACAGATGACCTAAAATCTCGTTGCTCGTGCTCCTTCGTTTACCTCAGAGGCTCTTACTTTGTCTCGTCACGGCTCGTCAACAGGGGGACATGGAATAAAAGGATAACTTATTAGTCGCATACTCGCATTAAATGTACCGCCATTCGAGTTTCCCGGAAGAGATGAGGATCTGAAATGCGGCGTAATTCCGCAGCTACGCGGTGCTCGTTGGAGCTAGCCTTAGTCTCTTCGACGGCATCTTGTTCCCGGGGAAGAAAGCGGTCATTTAAGTAGAAGACGATAGCTGGGTACATTAGGAGGGAGAAGATAAACATGCCCCTGTACATTAGAACGACAGAGACATAGCGAGAGGAGGAGAGAGAGCCTAACCTACACTTTTAATTGCGTGTTGTCCAGTCGAGGGAAAGAGAGATAGAGAGAGAGTAAACATATGCCTATGAAGTAGAGCGACAGAGAGAAAGGAGGATAGAGATATAGATAGATGGACACAGTTATCCCAATGGCAGAAATCTATAGCCATAGCCGCCACCCGTGCACTTCGTAAATGCCTCTGCGCTGCGGCTGAGCCGCTCCAGACAAATTACCGGGGAAGAAGGAAATGGTCTGCGGGACTCCCTACGCCGTCTTGAAGCCATACCCGTTTTAAATGTTGACGCCTACAATACTGAACGAGAACAGCCTATTAATTGCCCATTATACCCCTGTTGAACTCCACGAAGCCCAGAATTCTGAAGGAGAATCTAAGGGATTCAAAGCCGGCCAATTCACCATTCCATGTTGTCTTCCCACGTCGGTAGGCCAAAAAGTAAAGGCTGCTTGGTGCTGACAAAAGCCAGGACAGCTCATGCAAAAGAGAGGTGAAACGAGAACGCTCAAGACGTGAAAGAGAGAGAGGAAATGAAGTCACCGAAGACGTTGACAGAGAGCATTAAATAGGAGAGTCCTAAGAGAGAAGGACGCCCTCATGAGATACTGCTGTCGTTGAGCTTGGGATCGGCTGCCGCAGGCTCGCTTGCACCCGTCGCTTTTGCTGGCAGAGAACCGAGGAAAGTCAGGTTTTCCGATGTCATGGTGTCGTATGCAAATCTGATCATTTTATCTGCAAGACAGAGAGAGAGAGAAAGACAGAGAGCCTGAAGGGAACAAGAGAAATGGATAGTGGATCTGGCATTGACAATAACGAAGAGAGATACACGCTGAAAAATACCAGCTCACGAGGTTCATCTTTTCTGCGAGGAAGATAACCGAGAAAGGAGAAAATGGGCAGTGACTCCGTCGTTAGCAAGCAGAGAGGGAGGAAGACAAAAGACATAACCTTTAGATACCCGATGTCTCTCTCTCTCTAGCCCAATTTCTTTCGGCTGTCTCTTTGCAATGTCGTTAAGCAAAAGTACTGTTATCGTTCTACTCGGATGACGCCCATATCGATGTGGACCAACATAAGCACTGTGGTAACCCTAAGAAGTCAAGATCCGGGACCTCTCTCCTTCCTACGCATGCTAGTGATCAGAATAACGAAAATTTGCGCCCACACAGCTTTGTCTGGTTCTCTCGCATCTTCTTTAATGGCAAGCTCGCTTTTGACACTTGTCAAGTGGGCGCCTGCAGAAAGATGAAGTCCCAGCAGCATCTCTGCCTGTGGTCCGCCATGGATGGGCTGATCACATGGACTCCAATCGGGCATCTCTTTTATATGGACCACTGTTTAGGATCTTCGGTTTTAATCTCCATTGATTTAACTTACGACCTCACACACGTGTACCTTCGGTTTAAATCGCTCTCTCTCTCTCTCTGTAACTTCTAACCTCACACAGGCTCTTCATCAGCGGAAAGAATAAATGATGAACAAGATCTTCCGACCTTCACAGTAGTTGTTTTCTGCTCTAATCTCTCTCCTCCTCTCTATCTACCTATAACTCTATCTATCTATCTCTCTATCTATCTATCTTGCGATCTCACTCAAATATCTCATAAAGGGAAAGAATTAATAATAAGCAAGGGCTTGTGGTGACGTAAGGGCCCAGCTGAGGAATTACACGTTGGCTACGAGGGATCCGGCTTTTACTTTCTGCAGAGCGCGCGGCAGATCTGTGCTGCAACACCCTCCGATTGACGACGGACGGTTAGTATTATAGAAGGAGGGATACACTTGCCGGTTCTCCTCCGACCGTTTCTCGGAATACATGCAGGTCTACGGCTGGGACGTATCCTGGCTCGTAATAAAGCGTAGAACTGGAAAAGACCCTTTCGCTCTATGGGGCATGCAGTTCGTTAGGGGGAAGAAGGATGACATGTGAAATATTATTCTCTTGAGGATAATAAACGTAAATTACTGTTCTCTTAGAACAAAGAAGAGAACTTCAAGAGATAAGAAATCTCTCTGCTTTAGGAAACAAGAAAAGCTCTAATTCGTAAATGACTGGTCTGAATTCAATTGAAAATTTGGGAACCCGAGAATCGTTGGGAATCAAAGAAGTGATAGACTTGGCAGATGTGATAAACTGTTAAAAATGGGAAGCGGAGCTTCCCCATTACCAGCCTGATCGCGTCAGTGGATCCCGGCTGGGGTGCTTTGGATTAAGGTCTTCATCTAACAGGCGGATTTTTCAGAATTGATGGTCAAGATTGGATTGATAAACACAGAAGAGTTTTGATTCTAAACGAAGTCTCATTCAAGATGAATCTATGAAACATTAATCATCATGGATGGCCTATTGTGCACTTTCTCTCGCTAGAAGTGAGCTTCACACGTAGGTGATACTGATCGAAAAAAGAGGACGTAGAATTTTAAGGCAAGGGAAATATACTCAACCGACGCTAGACTATGCTAGAAAAGGAGTACACGAATCACGAATCATTGTCGTACATCATGTATTTCTCAAAAACATATCCAAGTATCTCTCTATCTTGTTCAAAAGTTCAAACTTATTTTTAAAAGTTCAAAATGATTTCTCTTCCTTCAAATCCTGAATTTGAATATGAGAATTAAAAAATGATCGATCCAATAGAAAGGACAGAACTCTTACTTTCCTGCAATGACCCATTTGTTTTAGTATGATAGAAAATCATTCATAAATTTCTAAGACAACCTTTTTTTTGTTAATCATGCTTATTACATCACAGGGAGCGAGATAAATCTGAATGCTTAAAATCAAGTGGAAGGATCGTTTGTTGCGCTTACCTGATACCACAGATCAAATGGACCTTTGACGGGGTATAGCGAAAATCTCAGTATAAACCCATGCATTAATGCTCCTCTTCTTGACGATTTCATAACCAGTTCATACAGTTTATCAGCAAAGAAGCATTTATTCCAAGAAAAATGAAAATACGGATACAGATATTCAGCTATTTAAGCTGTGCTGTCTGATTCTCGCGAAAGGTGACCTTATCAAACATGGGCAGCGACGACGGCAGAAATTAAAGAAGGGAGCGCGCTCTCTTGGTCTCCTTCAATGTTCATCATCCCTCTTTCTTTTATTCAGTACATGGGTTTTCTGATATTGTGCTCCTACTAGTGACCTTTGAACATTCCCAAATTTTCAATGCACTCGATCGTACTGTCCCAGGCTAACTGTCTAACGTACTAAACAAGAAATCCCACAGGTCAAAGCCACAGACGACATACTTCCCTAGGATAAGAGTAAATACGCACAACCGAGTTTTCAGGAGAAATCATGAAGACAAGTCTCAGGTCAACCCGTCCAGCATGCTCCAATCTTGAAGACCGTTCCCTTGGATACTCTTCGAAAAGACGCTGTGTAGATAATATAACAAGCGGATGGCTGTGAAGGAAAAAGGAGACCTACCACCTTCCTAATAGCTTGCAATTATTCATTTGGCAGTGAAGTAAGATGAAACAAGCAATACCCTTATTCGATAAAGGAAAAAGGTGAGAAAGAACAGTGATATTTGTCGCGGCAAGAAAGACGGAAACTTCCAAGGGGGAAGACAACCGCCATGAAGCACGGAGTTCCTTGTCCTTGAGAGGGAAAAACATAAGAAGGGGAAAAGACAACCTCTTGAACAGAGTAGGATAGTGACTCGACCTCCAAGTCCCGTTAGGCTCTGAAAAGTTCCTGCTACCGGGTAATCCTGTTAATAGCGATAATAACAGGAATAAATTGCAGGAGCTAATTCCATCATTTAAGCTATTTTTGAAGCCTAACGCCATTAAAATTCAAGTTCTTGCTGCCCTCGAAGGATTTTGGGAAAAATCGCGCTGAAATATCCAGGACCTAGATAAGGGGAATAGGAAGATATCTATGTTTGTTCTGTGAAATATAGGTGTACAAGTGGAAGGATAAGCTATTAGCATAAGAGGTTCAAGATCGCAATGAAGAAGATGAACAATGCTTTGGAGTTGAAGCGTCTCCTTCTTCTTCATCTTGACCTTCTAAGCATCAAGATAGTCCTCCATCTCAGACCTCCCAAGCTTCAATTGAAGAGAAGCTACAAACGGACGCCCCATATCCTCTAACTTGCCATCAGAATCAGCAACCCTAGGAGTCGAGCAATCTAGGTCAACGCCGAACAATCTCACTGTCTTGCAAGAACCCTTTCCTTGAATCATCGAAATGTCATTGTCTTCTCCTTCCTCTTCTTCTTTCTCTCCTCTGATCCCAAGTTGCACTCCTACTGCCGAAGGGCTAATCTCTGATCTAAGATAAACCATGTAAGGGTTAAAGCCACAGCGGTTGTGGTATCCAATGGAGGAAGACCCAGAAATTGGAATGGACGTCAATGGAAGGGTCGACCGAGAAAAGGGCATCACGTAAGAAGAGAGCTCGCGCCTATGTTGATGAAGATTTTGATGATGGTGATGATATCCTTGAAACCCAAGAGGAAAACGGGCAAAATGAATGCCTCCGGGACGACGTTTCCAGTCAATGAAGAGACGATTACGGCCGGATTCACCCACGCCGCGGCAGAAGGACACAGTATCGCCCGCATCTAAGCGTTTCTCCTTGACAAAACGGCTCCAACCCTTAGTCATAACGTAGCTCTGGCTGCTGTTCCAATAAGAATACCGAAAACGCCATGGTTTTCCACTTGGATCTTCGAAGTTGAGCTGCAGACCTTTCTCGTTCGTTGACGCATCAAGAGGAAAGAATCTCTCGGCGTGCTGCTTGGGGATGACAAGGCGATTCAGCTTGCCCACGTCGCTCGGAGTCACTACTTTGTCGAACATGTGCTCCTTCTCCGTTATAGAGGGAGGATGAAGTACCAGAGAGGGGCTTCTGTTGTCCTCTTCTTCTTCGTAGTCGTAGAATACTTCTCTTGCTTTGTGTAGGAACTCCATGGATTTTTGGAGATCTACTGCTTCTCACTTGAAGGAAAAATATGGTTGCACTCGCATGCCTTAGCAGACAAAAGAAAAGAGATCGAAATCGATTGGGAGAGAGAGAGAGAGTACCGGAGAAGTATGAGGAAGGTTTCCCAATTGGACCGCGATATAGAGAGACAGAAATAGAGAGAGAAAGTGGGAGGTCGTGTCTCTCTCTCCTCTGGCTGCCGGGTTTTCCACAGTGATCTCCTATCAGTAGGGCATGGAATTGTTCAGCTTCTTCCGCTGGTTACTGTTCCTTGGATGGGGAAAGAGAGAGAAAGGGGTGAGGAAGGAACTTCAGGTGCGAAAGATAGATGAATAGATAGATACTTAGTGTGTGAGAGGAAAGAATGTGGAGAGGAAAGATTGGGGGCCCATGAATTATAATCTGATGGAGCCATGTGAACTTGTCCTTGGATTTTATTTCTACGCATGCCCAAAAATCGGTAGAGAGGGAATAAAAATTGCGTTCTTGTCCTCGAGTGTCTTTTCGTACTTGGCAGAAGATGAACAACGAACGTGATTTTCGTACTTATCCTCTAGCGCAGCCTAGGATTGCCTCGCGGAGTTGTCACCTTTTACTGCTCGGTGCAACTTCTGTTCCTCTAGCCGGTCGTTGAGCTGGACCCACCTTGAGAGAGGAGAGGAGAAAGGAAGACGAGCTTGCACGCATCCCAGAGGGGAGGAGAGAGAAACTCTTTACCCTTCAGTCTATCCATCTTACGTCTCACATCCTTAAGAGATACCTGGAGATGATTCCTTCCTTCAATCGGAGGAATCAGATCTGATGGTCGTTAGAACCGATTTCTTCACCGATCATCGGAAGAAGCTGAGTAAACTGACGAACCCAGACAAGTGATCTGTAAAATAATCTCAACCGTCGGAATCCAAATGAAACAGCTTTTTTCTCAATAATTAGCTGTAATTTAGCAGTAACAGAAGAGAGAGAAAGATAGTGAGAGAGATAGAGAGAATGATTCATGGACGTCAATCAAAAAGGCTGGCAGGATCATTGACTATCTGGGCCAGATTTAGGGCTTGGCATGACAGACGTAAATCAAATTCATAGAGGGAAAACCTACGAGGGTTGATCCAGAGAGTAGCATTGTTAGACTAAAAGTCCAAAGGTCTTTCCTCCGCTGTCATATTTCACGACCACTCACATCCCAATCTCTGTCATTTTTCTGTCCCTCTGTCTACCTCTCTATCAGTCAGAAGCCATAGATCAGCCGGGACTTAGCACACGGGCCCAAAAAGCCCGACTTCCATGATTATCTGTCTCCATGTTGACCCACGTAGAACCTTTTTCTGATGGCCAAGAAATCATTTGAAAAAACTCGGCCGATTGAAGTAAAATAAGTAAAAACGGTCTTTCCCCTCTCCTTGCAGAGAATCCGATTGATGGATTTGAGGGGAAAGAATAATGAAAGGAGTCAACTTTAAACAGTGACCGAAGACGAAGGAAATAGAGTGGTAAGAGAAGCATTTGCTGCAAAGCACGTGGTGAGAGGCAGAGAAGGGGACAGCTTGCTTATTGACTGTAGATGATGCTCAAGAATACGACTTGCGTCTCTTTGTAGTGGTGTCAATTTCCAGTGGCCGGGTCAGCCGAGAGTGCTATCAACTCCAACTAAACGTCTCTCTCTAGCTATCTTTCTAACCCTTTGTCTCTCTATGTCTTTCTCTATACACGGAGTATTCAGCCTTTTCGGCACTTCACCCGTGAGGGAGAAGGGATTTGATGACGGCAGCAATTTTCCAACTTGACCAGCCAGTCGATATCGCAGGAGAATGTCAATATGCAATCATTCTTGGAGAATCATACCCGCGTTCAGTTCGAAGCCATGTCTTGGCGATTTCGGTTTTTGTTTTCCGGAAATTCAGCATCATAAAATCAATGGTAGGTTCCATCATTCTCAAGTTCCCAGGAAACTGAATATAACAATAATAAAAGAGTTCGATTTAGTGGATCTCCATCTCTCTCTCTTTAGGTTGAAATTTGGCAGGGAAGAAGACGAGAAGCAGAAAAACTGAGCACTAATGGTTCGGAACAGACTGTAGTGCAGTAATCTCGATCCTTTTGATGCGTTAAGCTTGTCTGCCCATGCACTGGAACGATACTGTAGAACTGTTTCGGCTAACTTTAATTGCCCATTTCTCTGTGGCTTGCCAGGAACAAGGCAGTAGAGGTGGGGACAATAGCTCCTTATTATGGAAGTATAGGCATGCGAAACTGAATTTGGATCATCTCTCTCTCCTCTCTTTCTTGGCCTCTGCATCCATCGCTGCAGAGGTTAAGAGCTCTGGGATTGCGTCGCGTCATGTACGTACAGAGCTTCTTCAGATCTTCCGGCTGCCGTCAGATGACAATTTCTGACCTTCATTGGCTCTCTCTCACTATCTCTCTACCCTCTGTCGCATACTAAATATTAAGAAGGTACCTGTCTATATTTAGACAGATAGATAGATAGAAAGATACATCGATGGTACTCTCAGAAGGGTCATGAGAGAAGAAAAATGAGAGATTGAATAGGACAAACCCTATTCAAAGTTCAGTTTATCTTCAGTATT
Source organism: Lemna minuta (assembly GCA_024174645.1). Lineage (NCBI taxonomy): Eukaryota > Viridiplantae > Streptophyta > Magnoliopsida > Alismatales > Araceae > Lemna > Lemna minuta. Next base: position 9,645,468 of record CM044108.1, read on the forward strand.
GACTTTCTGGACAAAGTCCCCGAAATATCGAAGAGTTCTTTTGACTGGGTTTCCCGTCACTTTCTCCACGCTATCGTTGACTTGTCAAAATATTAATGAGTCACTGTAGACAGAAGATAGCGAAATCAACGCGAGAATTTGGCCGTTAGCTCAATAGTTGCACATGGCTGAGTCAACCCATGCATTACTGGGTGTCAATTATCACTAAATGGCTTTGTCAAAGAAATGAAAGGTCGAAGACGAAGGGCCACGGTCAACCAGTTCGGGAGGTGAAGGGGACCTACCGATAATCTGTAGATTGACGGTGATAACTCGAGATAGGAGATTTACTGAGAGAGAGGATGATGATCTGCAAAACATGACGTTGCTATTCATCGCCTAGGCGCCTGGGCAGGCGATGACAAGAAGCTCGTAATTAGAGAGAGAGAGACAGGTGAAGTCAGAGTGTGAATATGTGTGAGAGAGAGAGAGGCAGATGAAGTCAGAGTGTGAATATGAGAGAGAGAGAGAGGTAAGCGCCGCGTGGATCCTACTGGAAAAGGCCGACAGAGAGGAAGAGATGTGAAAAGGTGGACGGCCAGCTTTCTTTCCCTCTAGGTTCTTTCTCTCTGCATTTTCCTGTAGGATTCCTACTCTCCTTCTCTCTCTACTCATGAACATCTGCTGGTTCGTCTTGCTCCGGTCCAACAAGAGAATAACTAGAGAAACGCAATGGCCGATACCGCATTGACGTGGATGTAAACAAAAGACTTCTGGGCGATCATGATCGATCACAGCTCTGTAGTTATTCGATCATGAAAAAATTACCGGTCTCAGTCACCGATTAACGATCGAGGGAATCGATTTTCTGAGCTCTGCTACCGGTCCACTTAAAAGGCCCATTTACGTGTACATAGCCTCTTAAAAATCCCAACTTTGAATTGAAGCTCGAGCAAAAACGATCCATTTATAGCAATTCTCAATGAAAATTATTCCGTAAACTTAGGTGCAATAAAGAAAATATCCATTTAAATAGATAATGGTCATTTAGTTTTTGAAAGGCTTATGCAATATCTGAATTTCAATGGTCGGAAAGTTATATTTTCAATGAATGACAGTTCCATTTGATCAACTTGAAGGGACTTAAATAAAAAAATTCCTTCACATAGAGAAGATATTATTTAAATTTAAATTAAATTACCAAAATATTGGGAAAACTTCCAAATGATAACATGTAATGTGGTAGAAATTATGTTATGACATTACAAGTAAGCCAAGTAAAATGACGGAATGCAAATGTTAAGTCCTGAGTGTAAATTGTGGCTTCGATCAAAAGATGGCTTGATTAAATCACCATCCTTCCATATTTGTCCCATCAATATGTAGATCTTGGAGGAGTTGAAGTTGTGCTCAAGCCGCACGAGTTCTTCTATCTCTTGATGCAAAAAATATGTTACAGTCATGACTATTTATTTATTTTGATATCTAGTCATGACCTTTTTGATGTCACCATCACTTGGACATAGGAGAAAAGCATCTTTGTAAGTACAAATTTTGTATAAATGAGCAAGCTAAGTCCATAGAGATAATGGAAATCTTGAGGAATCTATGATTTCCCTCTTACTATTTCAACTCAAACAAATCCTTTATGATTTTCCACAAGCTAAATTATTGACTTAATTCTTCACGAGTTACTGACACCAAAGTGATTTTTGCAAATCATCCAAACAAAGGTCATGCCATCTATCATGGAGGCATTATTAACTAAGAATTGGTAACTTCTTTTATTATGTCATAATATTAACTAGAAAAAGGGCAAAGAAAGTATTTTTACAATGAAGATAATAATGATAATTTCAAAGGAATTTATATGTCCTTTGATGTGATCTTACACTAGTTAGACAACGAATTCATCTTGTTTTAATTAAAATCCATGCTTATATGGTTCATTGAAGGAATTCTTAAAAAATTTTAAGTGTCTAGCCTTTAGCGGTATCTACATAATTGTCAGATGGTCAGATCTCTTCTCTAATACTCTTCACCAAGAGAAAAAAAGAAGAAAGGAGAGAGTTTTCGTAAAGCTTGCATGGGCACCTGAAGTTGTGGTTATTTTTTTTCCTATTTATAGACATTGAGTATATTAAATTTTTCTAAAATTTAATCTATATCTAATTATATCTATATCCATTAACATCCATATACCATATGTGTATGACCCTTTAAGTCCATATATCTCACTAGTTAAATAACTCAATAAACCCAATAACACTTATTAGTTAACCGTATTAATTGTCTATATCACAATATAGACTAATGAATTGAAGATCAGTTTAACCAAATCGACAAGTAGACTTGTTAGGCCATTTGATGTGAAGCTATACCACATGGTGTAAGAGATAAGGAGTGTATTGGAACTCTTATATATAACCTTGTCATCAATATTTACCATATCCATATAATCCTTTGTCCTCGCGAAACTCACGAATGACTAATTGTCAAACCTTAGTTGGCCAATCAAGTTAGTACTGATGCAAAGAGAAAATCATTGAGAAAACATTATGCAATATTTTTATAGATGGATATAATGTGGCCAATAATCTAATCACACTTTCATATATCTCATTTTTGTTTAATGAAATAAAAATTATTTATTATCATATGATTTTTTTACAATAAAATTATGAGCATATACAATCACTAAATGAATTATGATGAAATCATAATACAATGATCACTAGTCTTTAACCATATTTTCTAAATATTCTTATTCGTGGAATATTTGTGAAGGACATCAAATTATCTAGAAATAATAACATTATCTGATTTGACTCATATGATGAGTATGACTGATCTTGTAGCCATTGATGTGAGACACAACTGATAGATTGTATGTGCTCTTTGGAGAAAGATTTTACTAAATTGATCTATATGAATCCCAAATGATATTATACCGAACTGTCAATCAAGTTGATTCATGTCATAGTTGTGTATGTGGTCCTTTGACTTGAGATACCAGAGACGTATTTGTGTATGGATGATCGTGTTTTCATTATTATTTATGAGTATTTGGCTATGAGATCTCTAAAACTTCATACATGGGATATGACAGAAGTCCTTGAAGATAAGTGTATGATTAAGATGAGATCGTGTGCCGATGATATTTAAGGAGATTGACTCTAACAATGAGATGCGATGAAATCCTTGGCCAATGTAGTACAAATATCGAAGAAAGAGTTCCGGATGATTTGCTACACACATCAGTACTAACTCGAGTAACCGATTAGGGTTTGACAGTTGACCATACCCTAAGTCATTCATGAGTCTCATGCGAATGAGAGATTATGCATACATGATAACTGATGATGGAAAGGTTTCACAAGGGAGTTCTTACATACTCTATACCTCCTAGAGTACCTGGTGTAGCTTAGCACCCAATGGGTTGGCAACTCAACTAATTGACGGGGTTAAATCAATCATTGATTAATTAATCCATATGTTAATGTGGATAATTAATAAAGCTTGACCATTAAAGTGTTATTGGACCTATAGAGTTATTAACTAGTGACATATATACACCTAGAGGGTGACACACATAAGGTCTATAGATGTTGGTAGATATAGACATAATTATGAGGGTTTTTATGAAAAATCTACATACCATATGTCTATAGATAGGGGGAGAACGACCGCAACTAAAGGTGTCTATACAAGCCTTGAAGGAAGTTAACAATTTGTTTTTAAAGTTTGACTAGAAGTTAATTCCGAGAAATTTTGGACCTTATAACATAGTTGTGTTTTAGGTTATTTTAGAGTCATTTGAAAACAGAGATAAGACTTATTTTGGTGTGATTTAGAAAGTGTTCTTGATCTATTTTAAGAGTCATTCTAGAACTAATTTAAGATCTTTTCTTAGTTAACTATAGAGTTCAGCTTTAGAGAATTTATGAGGTTATCTTATGAGTCTTAGAGTAGCCTTAAGGATTTTTCTTGGAGACTTATTTTAGGAGATAATTTATAGATTTGATATAGACATATTATTATAGATTTCATATATATATATATATATATATATATATATTATGAAGGATCATTAAGAGACTTTATTGAGAGTTCCAATAGCAATCCCATTCAAGGGCAAGTAAGAGAGGCCCTTAAGGGTAAATAGGAAGGTCCATTAAAAGGTTATCTAATAGGCCCATTAAAGGCCAAGTAAAAGGCCCACAAGAGGCCCAACAGCAAAGACCATCAAGGGTCACATAGAAGGCCCCATAAAATATTCAACAACAGACCCATTAAAGGTCATTTGAAAGTCCCACTAGGAAATACTTAGAAAAGTCATTAATAGTAAACTAGAAAGACATACTAAGGGTAAAGTAAGAAGGCTGAGTAGAACAGCCCATTGATGGTCTAAGTAACCAACCCATTGAAGGCAAAATTGAAAGTCCACAAGGCCCAAGTGAGTCAAATACATTTAAGGTTCATCACCCGAGTCAAACACATTCAAGGGTCATCACTTAAGTCAAACATATTCAACGGTCACAAAAATAGTCAAGGTCAATGATAACATGCAATCTTAACATGATAATACATGATTATTAGTACAAAATAAGGCATAAAACATTACATTTGTATGCATGTTATCATACTTTGAGTGCATTTCTATCATTTCATGCAATTTTAAGTTATAATCTCAAAATGCACTAAATTAGGGATAATTATGCATAATTAAGAATATATTTTAGAATAGATTATTCTCATATAAATTTAAGATTATATTTAGGTTTTTACTGATAAATATAAGAGAAAATTTTAATATACACTCATTTATTTTTCTAAAGTTTTGTTTTTCAAGAAGAAATGAGTACATTTTTTGAAATAATAATTTATTCTCTTGTTATTTAAATATTTCAACTTTTTATAATGATAGATAATTTAATTTTTGATCTAATGAAAGAAATTTGGATTAATTTGGAGTTGTATTTTGAAAGTTATGAATTTTCTAATTTTTAGGGATTTTCTAGAATTTTTCTGAATTTTCTAAGGATTTTCCAAAATTAAAAATCGATTTTTCTAATTTAAAATTAATTTTTTGATTTATTAATAGTGCACAGGTGATGTGGCGTAATCTGGATCGTTCGATCTCATCGACATCAACGGTCAAGGCGGGGAGGCGACGTGGCAGCCTGTCGAGCATCCAATCGCGTGAAGAATCTGAGCCGTTGATCTTCACTTAAAGAGGGGGGTTACGTGGCGCGATACTACTCGTCGGCGAATCATTTTAAAAACGATATAATCTCAGCTGTCCATCAACCGAGTAATAACGGTTGAGATTAAACCGATGAGAAACGCATGTGAGCAGTCTAATTGCGATCAAACGACGGACGTTACATGCGTTTTTGTAATGCATGCGACGTGGCGAAATCTCAGCGCTCCATCTGCGATCCAATGGACAGGACTTAACCATAACGATTTGTACTCATGCGTTTAATCTGGACCGTTGATTGAAGATTAAACGCCACATCCGACGGTTACGCCCAAAATTACTATAAATTAAGATGTTCTTCGAATTTGTAATGTATTCTTGAATGATTTCACTCAATTAATCTATCTATACACATCTATCCTTGAATCTCTCACTTCTAATCACTTCTAGACTCATTTTCACGTCCACGTAGTGATTGAAAGTGAGATTTCGTCAATTGATTAAGGAGAATTTGACTCTTGAACACCGACGATCGTTTTCGAAATCGTGGAATAAAAATCCTTGAATATGGTGATTAATTGGATCATTTCGATCGCTATCTCGGGTTAGATTACGTGTTTTCCCTCTAATCTTTTGTCATGTATCATCAATTTGTAATTTAGGATCGTAATTTAGTTTAATTTAGTCTTTAATTTCGAATTTCTCTTAACCTCGCGTTCAGAAATTTCTCTCTAATTCATTCATCGATTTCTCCACGAATCTTGATCCAAATTGAGTGATTCTTGATTCCGTGGATTTTGTCTTTGAGTTTTCTTTCTTAATCTATCATTTTCCCTAATTTCTCACCTCAATTTATCATCCTATTTGATCGAATTTCAAAAGATATCTCATAAATCTCTTATTTCTCCGTGGATTCGACCCTTATTTACCATTATACCCCTCAATTCGTAATTAAATCGTTAAATTGGTAAATTTGGCTTTATTGTTGACACGAATCGGTGTGCAATTAACGACCGCATAGATTTGTTTCGTCAGTCAACCAAAATTCAAGGTTAACTCAAATTAAGGGAGTAAATCTAAACTTTATGTGTATCTACATTTATTTAACTCTGGTCATTTTATCTATAGTTTTTCTCATTCATTACCGTCGTTATATATATTGTGTGAGTGTTCTAAGAACTATGAATAGTTAAATCCACTCGTATACGCTAGGTTGACTTTTGGTGAGTCATACTTACCCACAAGGGTAAGAGGAAATTCCTTGGAGAATCATAGCTAGTTGGGGTGAGTCTAGAGAGTTGACTAAAAAGTCAACTCAAGGAGTATCTATTCTTCATCTTGAAAGATCAGGTGGGTTTAGGGACAAGCAACCTATTAGAGTGTGGGTGGATTGGTGATGAGGTTAAGAGGACTTCAGAGAAGCAAGTCAGGCCGAAGGGGAGTAGGGAGCGTCATGTGGAGCTCTTGGAGTTGAAACGAGCAGCGGTGTATCGAAGGATGATGACAAAGTGAAGTCACTAATTGAGAGCATGAGTGGGTCAGATTGAAAGTTCATTTTTGAACTTCAATTTGACTAACTTGACCAGTTAGTAATTGCTATTTGGGGATTAATAAGATGAAGAGTGACTCGAGGGGATTGTCTCCTCATAGGACTGGTGAGGTGGGTTTGGATACCTTATCCAATATAAAAAATCCGGAGTACGAGTGAAGTGAGGAATTGAGTGAATATTTATTGAATTCATAAAAAGAATTAGATAATATAAATATACACAAGTAACTAATTCACCCCCTCTCTTAATTATTTCATTCATTTGGGAATCAAAATAATTAACAACTTTTACAATGAAATTTATCCTATCAAAGAGTCATCAAGTTGGTATCCTTGTATTAAACTGGATATGCTAATAAATTGCGCCAATCAATTGAATCAAGAGTGTTCTTCATGCACAACTCCCAAATTTGAGCAAGCATTCTCCATAAAAAATTCTCTTTGTATATTTTCTTAAAAATAATTTGGGATCGTAGGCTTATTGTTTTGCATAGCTAAACTTTGATTCTAGAGAAAAAAAAAAAAAATTGCACAAAAAAAAAGAATGAGAAAGTATGAGTTGATTGTGGTATTTCTTGGCCATTCAATGTCCCTTAAAAATTGGCACAATGACCAAGATTTGTCCATGTTTCATGTTTTAAAGAAGTGAGATCTAGGCATTTTTGTGAGGTCCGTGCACGAGAGCCCATTTCGTATAAGAGGTGATGACTGACGCGGGCAATAGCTGATGGATGCTTGTGAATCTAGCTGTTAGATCCGTGGGCCTATGTATGTTGGGGTCCTCATGTTGTCATGTGGCACTCTTTGATTCTTCATTGTGCAAATTTTAATCCTTGCCGAATAAGGAAATGCCATTATCCCTACTACTTTAAGTGGAAGGCCATTCACCAAACTCAATAGCTTTAATTAGTACAATCTATTGAGTGATTTGTGTTCGCGTGTGTTCCAACAGGCTTGGGTAGGCACCACTGGCTTGCTAGTACCCTGCCATTTGGCATCACCACCACATCAAGGAAATTAAAAATTAAAATAAAAAATATATCAAAAAAATCCAAAACAAATAGAGAGAATTCCAATAATCCAAAAAAAGTCATATCTAATAATCTATACATCATTTTAACATGAGCTTTTGGCAATTTTTGTTACAAATTGAATCTTCTTTCTTATCTTGACAAAAAATGTCGTTATTTTATGTCTTGATTGACCAAATTATATCTTGATTTTATGTTGTTAGAGGCAATCTCGTTCATAAAAAAACTAATTATATTTTTTTAAAAATCATCTTTGAATCCTTAGAGAAACATGGGTTTCATGAAATATTTAATTTTTTGGAGATAATAAGATGAGAAAAGAAAATTTTAATAGATAAGAAAAAAAGAAACAATATAAAATATTACTGCTATACGAATAGATGGCTATGTCCAATAAGAAATAATTAAGAATGTATATCAGAAGAAAGATTATAAATGGATTTTATGGGATACAAATATGTATGAATATAATAAATAACAATATTTATATACTCTTAACCTACATGGATTGAATTCAAGCAATATCTAGAATTGAGAGTCAAAACCTGTCGACAATGGCAAATTTGGTATTGACAACAAAGTTATTCATATATATTTTACCAAAATATAGATGAATAACTTCAAACACTCAACTTCAAACCAAAACACTTAAAAACAATAACATATCCCTTCTATTTTTGTTTTTTCTAGGCAAACAATTGTTGAGGCAAAAAGAAGAAGATGAATACAGTGAGGGAAAAGGGACAAATATATAAAATTTCTTGGGATTTGATCCACAAAATTTTCATTTTATTTTCCACGGAGTCCTCCTTTTTTGTAGGGTGAACCACTTGTTTAAGGAGAACTCTTTTTTTGTGTGAAGAGTTGATTTTTTATTACCTTAATTTTTAAGAAAGTCCCTATTCTTTGGATCCTTAATTTTAGCACTCTAATGAACTTGTTCTTCATGAATTATTGATTATGAACTCTCAATTTCCCATGTAGAATCCTTCAAATTTTTTCATTACTCATGGAATAAGTCCAATTACCTTCATTTATCCTCATTCTAGCCCACATATGCCTTATCTCCTTGTTGGACCACATAATTAACTTTCCTTGCATATAAAAAACTCAAATGGTAATATATAGTCACCACTTGAAATTAAATTTTAATCACTTCTAATCATATTTCCGACAATTATTCATTTTAGCACGTAATTCATAAAATCACGTAAAATTCATTAATTGATATGAAATTTAGTATTGATTCGTGCTTGATAAATCATTTGATATTAATGCATAAATGTATGCCAAAATATGGTTATCAATACTCTTCTTATCCTTCTTATTGTCCATTTCATTCAAATCATGTAGATATGAAAACTCTACAAAAAGATGGTTAATCCAAGATTGTTTGACTTTAGCATGCAAAAAGCATGCAAAATGAGAATTTTGATTGAAATAGCATGACGAATGCAAAATTTCATAAGAAAATGACAGCGTGCATAATGTTAAGTATACATTGAAAAACATCCGAAAATAATGGGATCGCACATGAAAATGGCACACAAATACACATAAAGAGATACAAATGTTATGCCTCTAATTTTGGAAATCATCATCTCAAAGACTAATCAGAAGGTTAATTTACTTTATCTCATATCAGACATGATAAGAGATATCCATTTAACATTTTAGTTGAATGGATGATAGCACTACTATTCATCATGTTATAGGAAGCTGATAAGGGACAAGGACCTTAGTTTTTTAAGAAAAGAAACATTCAAATCTTTTATAAATAGGCTGACTTATGGAGATGGGAAGGCTGATTGCTGGTCTCCATCTAGATGGTGATCCTTTCTTGAGAAAATCTCATTACTTGGACAAGCCAAACCAAGAACGTAGACTCGAGATCTAAGGCTAAAGCAGAAGAAAACTTATAGATTACAAAGTATGGACTAAAAATTATACTAACGGGGGCATACACTTTATCTAAGGAAATATGGATCATGGATTAATCTGCATGCCCCTCATTAAGTTCGAAGAATTATGTGATTTCCCCCTTGCAACATGATTGAGAAAGCCATTATTACAGGCATTTTCTGAGCCAGCTCGCGAGCGAGGTTCCCCCCCACTCCCTTGCTCCATTCACTTCCCCGGGAATTCTTCAGGATGAAGGACACTGCTTGCAGAGCTTGAAAGGGAGTGTAAAGTAACAGGAGTTTTAGGATCCATGTATATTCTTTTTGGTTTCTTTGTTGAAAACGGTGGCAACTGTCATGTGGTGAATGAGGAAATGCTCCTTTATTCCTTGCTACTTGAATCTCATTTCCTCGAACAGCAAAATCACCTGTTTCTCTTGTTATGTATTTCTTCTCTCAAAGAGCATTTATTTTGTGAAGAAGCAGAGGATCAACAGTCCTGTCATGTTTTTCAAGCTGGCGTAAAATACAGATGTTTTAGAAATTAACAGCCTGTCTAATGCTTGCCCCCTCAAAAGCTGACCCGCTCTCCTTCCCCTTTCTCTCTCCCATGACTTCTTCCCTTCTCTCACAGTATTTCTTTCCTCCCTCCCCCTCTCCAGCTCCCACTTCAAAGTAGAATCCACCATTCAACATTTTGTCCCTCTTTTTCTCATTAGAAAAATGCCGAAGATGTGTATGCTAAACGACTGATTGGACAGATGCATTTGCATGGCCATGGTGCACAGCCAAAAATGGAAGCAGCCTGGCATAGTGTTGTCAAAGTACTGGAGAGAGAGAGAGAGATTAATTGAGTATTTTAGCACCCGAATAAGGTCCATCTTATTCGAATCAGTGAACTAACTTATACTACGGCTAAGGTCCAGCACATCCCATATAGCGGTCTGTAGGATGGGTTGTGTCGGGTCCATGTCCAAACCAGTTTCATCCTGAACCTGGTCCCAGAGGGTTGAGGGGAGTAGGGGAATGTCCCAGAGGGTTGAGGAGAGAGTATGGAGACACTGAAAGGGTAAGAGAGAGGGGGCAACAGCATTTAGGTAGCCACATATTCCTCACAACAACATCAACTGACATGTTCTACATGAGAGCAAGAGGGAGTGGTGCAAGAACCCAGCACACAACTTCCCCTTTCTTAAAATTTTTTCAATATACACACATCAACAGTTACCTAACTACGAGTGATAGAAACCAAGAAACAATATAACATACATACATTCTACTCATTAAATACACTAGGACTTACCCAGAAAAGCGCTTCCAGACGGCATAAATAATTACCAGTACGAGCACTGCCAAAAAAAGGAGAAACATCGGTAGAATAGACCGCGAGTTTTGAATGCTCCCACAACCTTCATCCTGCAAAATTTCAAACAAGATCCCGTTCATTATTCAGTCCAGATAAAAACTACATAAAACCCTGAATTTGCCTGACATCCTGGAAAAGGTTATGAAATCACAATTTATTCAACGCAATCCTGTCTTTCATAGGCAAGCTAAAAGCAAATATAAACGATATAAAATCCAACCATCCCTGGCCAGTTTCAGATTGCACACTTTCTTCTGCAAAATTTTATGCAAAAACATGCCAACGAGAATGAATGAAAATTAAAGAAAACCCCCAAATCTCTTGCCAACTAGGGAAACTCCATCAAAACCACTCGGCTCATCAACACAACTGTATCTTAATCTAGAAGAGAGAAACCAAATAAAAATTATGCTACAACCCCTATTTCTTCCTGGAAATGTGTTATGGGTATAATCTCACGGTTCAGCAAAATTCTATCAAATATATGCGACACAAGTCTTGCCCACACTACATAAAGACCCATATTTGCCTGAAACCTAAGAAACGATTTCATGCCAGAAACACTTGGTTCATTCAACATTAATCTACTGTAAATTGGAAGACAAAATTGTCATAGAAACCACTCTTTTTGACTTAGAAAAGAATAATTATGACAATCGCATAATTCATTCTATTGCAGACAATCTTAAAAAGATAGATAAAAACCTAAAACAAATTTACATAAAAACCCCATATATTAATGAGTCATTCAAGATCTGAGAAAAATGAGTTATTGGCCGGCTCATATAAATCAATCAAAAGTGAGTTTATTTAAAAAAGATAGGTAAAAAACCTAAAACCTAATATAAGTTATACAAAAAACCTATCGCTGCTTCAACCTATATATAAATTATTACCAGAATCAAATGGTCATTCAACAAAAGTCAATCTTGTATTTAGGAAGATAAAAACTTTAAAAAATTACATAAAAAGAGTTCACTTGTTATTCAATTCAAGTATATCTTAAGTGGGCCGATATAAACTGAATGCAAGTTAAATAAAACCCCAATCTTTGCTTCGCCCTGGACATGAGTTGTTGCTAGGATCGTGTAATTCATTGAATCTGACTCCAACATACAAATAGATTGAAAAACCTAATGGAGACCGCATAAACCCTATGTGTGCCTTGCTCAAGAAATGAGCAATTACAAAGGATTCTTTTGTTTTTCAAACATAAGTGTATCACAAATAGGCAGACAGAAACCTTATACAAATTGCACGAAAACCTTAGCTCCTGTCACCCTGGAAATGAGTGCAATAGAATCACATAGCTCATTTAACACAAGTTTACCTCAAAAAGGCAGACATAAACCCTATACAAATTACATAAAAAACCATAGTTTTCTGCCACTGAGAAAAAAGAGCTAGTTCAAGAATCATTATTCCTTCAACGAATTTTATCTTAAATATGTACAAAAAATCTACAAATTTCATAAATGGCCACAAATCAATTCTAAATAATCTCAATGAATTTCAAATTCATGCAAGATTTGGCCACAAAATCTCGAATAAAATCTCACCTTTGGACTTTTGTCCTGCATTGCTGAAGATTTCATCAACCGGATTCTCCTTGGTGCAGTTCCTTGAGACTGCCAGCTACGATCAGGGGTTGGCTCTCTTGTCTGATGAGGCCTTGACTCAATCCCGGTTGCTTCATCCTGATTGGTTGATCCTACGGACATGGATTCATGTATGACTCAGTCATTTGACCAGGCATGATCAATAACATTGTTCTTGGATGGCGTCGTTCTCAGATTACCTTTTGACGATATTAGACTGTCAGCAAACTTATCCAGATCCGTCTCTGGACTTGAATTACCCTGCATAAGAGTCAAAACGACATAGGATATTCTGCAGAATCATAGGGGACATATTAAATTAATTTACCGTGATAGGGGGAGCCATGTCATTGGCATCATGCATACTGAACTGTATGCATCATAAAACAGATAATAAGTAAAAATATGCGAGTTCATTGTCATTGTTCATTGTTCATTGTCCATTGATATACCATTGTAGCCAAATCTTCTGAGGTCGAATTGCTTCCCTCTGGCATCGAAAGATTTGATCCATTCGAATCCACTTCACAGGCAAGCGGAACATGACCGTCTTGAGTACCTAATTGACGGTTTGGCAGGTTGGATGGCCCAGTTAGGGGATGCGATGAACCGTGACCTCCAGCAGCATTGGAGTTTTTATCAGGGATCTTCTCGTCTAGTTGCTCGAACAAATAACATAGAACATATGATCCCTAGAAAGATCACACACACAAATCTCATAAATGTATGGTTTCATGATTTAGATTACTCAAATTGATGAAATCACCGGATTCTTGGAGGATGAGTGGTATTCATGCATGATCCAACGAGTCTTCTTTGCATCCGGGGATCGACCTTCGTAAAAAACAAGAGTTTTCTTCGATCCAATTGGACTTCCCCCATTAGTTGATTTGATGACGCGATCATTTCCGGTTGCCTTCCAGTACCCAGCTGCTGTCGATCGGTGTGATTGACGGCCACTTGGATACTTCCGGTTCTTCGGCGAGAAGAACCACCACTTCCTATCTTCACTCTTGATTGCAGATTGTTCTAGATTACAGAATAATATATCAAAAGTGCTACTGATCAACGTTGGAGATTGTACAGGAGCAAGTACCAGGAAGATCCCAGGGCTCAAATTTGCAAACATCAATCTCCGCTATAACAGTGTGATCCTCTGAACAGCCGTCGTTCTTTCTCGTCAAATAGTGGCTGATGAGCTCCTCATCCGTCGGGGCGAATCTAAATCCCTTCGGCAAATTCATGTCTCCCGCGGCCTCGCCAGTTCCTCCTTTAGGATCGATCCAATCCACTAAGCATCAATAATTAACACACGAAACGAAAATACACTACCAGTCGTGATCAACGGAGAGAAATCAAGCATCCAAGGAGTACAAAAACTTTAAATTTGGGTCATTACCTAAAAGATCATTTTTCCATCGCTAACTCTCGATCCACTACCCTACAAAAAAGAAAGTAGCAGGCTAAGCCCCAAATTTGAAGCGCCGGTGGGAATTGACACAGGGGAATGGAGGAATCCAAAGAGGAGGAAAACATTAAGAATAGAATCATACCTAGAAGATCATCAACTGTAGCCGGTCGCGGTTCCCGGCAAGGAGGAGCTCCACGGCGAAATAATGTCGAGAGTCGAGACTCTCTAGTCAAAGTAATAATTCACTTAAAAAATTCACTTAACTCGCCAGAAGCTCTCGCTTCCGGTCAAAGAAAAGGACCGGGAAACGCGGCAATCATAGATTAAATAATAATCTGATCTATGATTGATGCATTTGATCATGATCTTGATCGGATCGTTGGTCTCGATAACGGTCATCTCGGTGATGCCCTCGTTGATTTCCTTTCCCTAGACGGAGTTCTTAAATAATTAAGATAGAAAATAAAATATCGAAATATTGAATTAGTGCTATAAATACGATTCTTCTTCTTCAAGAATTCCTTTAGATCACGGCGGAGAAGAGGGAAAAGTAGGAGAGAGGGAGAAATCATGGTGCTCACGCAGAAGCTGCACGAGACGTTCAAAGGGACGGTGGAGAGGATAACGGGACCGCGAACGGTTTCCGCCTTCAAGGAAAAAGGAGTTCTTAGCGTCTCCGAGTTCGTCATTGCCGGGGATAATCTCGTCTCCAAATGCCCTACCTGGTCTTGGTGAGATATTTCACTGAGCTTCAATTTCAGACTGGAGAAGATTCTGATGGTTTTCGCTTTGATGCGGTTAGGGAATCCGGGAGATCCGAAGAAGAGGAAGCCGTATTTGCCTCCGGATAAGCAATTCCTCGTCACTAGAAACGGTATTGGGAATTATCTCTTGTTATTCTGGTTGCACATTTTTTAAAGAAATTTATTTGAAATACCACATTTTTTATCATGATTTTTTTGGAATGCCTGGCTGATGGAGAGCTATTTCGTTGGAGACTGGAGAAATGCTTGATTCAATCCACCGTAAAACAGTGGATTAAATTATTTGTATAAGTAGGAATCCTCTAGCTCTAGAAATCGTATACGAAACTATATCCAGTTATCTTTTTTTACTCTTGATTTTTTCGCGCCTTGTTTTGCCGAGAGCTAATTCCGCGGAGATTGCTTGATTCAATCCAGAATAGAATAATAGATTAAATTAGTGGTATTAACAGGATTCTGATAATTCCAAAGTCCGAAATGGGGAATGTCTCTGGTTCTTCTGACTATCGATGTGATTTTTCATTTTATTCTGTTTTTTCTGTGCCTTGCATTCAGTGAGCTATTTTCCCAGGAAACTGCTTGTTTTATTGTACAGTAAAAATAACAGTTTAAGTTAGTGGTATGAAAAGGAATCTTTATGGTTCTAGAAATGGCATCAGGAATTTTCTCAGGTTATTTTGATTATCTTTTTTTTTAATTCTGATTTTTATGTCTTCGCATGCTGAGAGCTATTTCTGTGGAGATTGGTCCATTTAATCTATAATAGAAAAAATTAGTTGTATAAATAGGAATCTTCTAATCCTAGAAATGGAATTGGGAGTTCTCTCTGGATATCTTGATTATTGACGTCATTTTTTATTTTATTTTGATTTTTCTGTGGCCTGTTTGCAGAAAACTATTTCCGTGGAGATTGCTTTATTTGATCTACAATAAAATAAAAAGAATAAGTTAGTTGTAGAAACAGTGTTGGGAATCGTCTAGTCCAGTTATTATGATTCGCTTTGTGATTTTTTATTTTGATTTTTCAGTGCCTTGCTTGCGGAGAGCTATTTCGGTGGAGGAAGAATATGAAGCAGCAGGAGGAGAAGTTCTTGTAGATAATGATGAGAACGATGGCTGGCTTGCTACACATGGAAAACCCAAAGGTATTGCAATTTTGGATGAACGGTTTTTTTGTTGGTGCAAATCCAAACACCTCAAATTGAGATGAAAATCTATTTTTCGTTGGTTGCAAAACATTATCCTTTTGTCTCGATCAGATTTTTTTACTTCTTATCTCCTTCTATTGTGTAGAGACTGTGCATAATGATGATGATGAAGAGAAGATACCTTCGATAGAGTCCTTTGACAATCAACTCAGAGGGACCTATCCGTTCGATTTCGACATATTTTGGTGGAGCTGAGGAAGATGACATACCTGATATGGCTGACTTTGGGGATCCAGATAATCTCCTAGATGCAGATCCTGTTAGTTGACAGCTCCAGTTCACCTTCATTTTAATGGTTTCCATGTGAATTGCATGATCCTCTCTTCTTGGGCATTTGAATCTCATTATAATGTTCTTGTGTGTGTTCTGTACCTGTACAGGCAACTCTTCAGCCATCGTATTTCATGGCACAAGAGCCCAATGATGATAACATACTTCGCACCCGCACTTATGATGTCAGCATAACGTGAGATTTTTACCTATCTCTCTTACTGTTATCTGACTCATCTAAGAGATTTTGTATTCATGCTTGACAGGTACGATAAATACTATCAAACACCCCGTGTATGGTTGACTGGATATGATGAGGTTTGTTTCACAATCATGAAATCACATTATGCTTTCTGAATGACGCTGCATTTGCTTTGAGTTCTTTCTATTTTTATGTCGTTTTAACCTTTTTACTTCATGAAATTTGGAAGCCTATTATGAACTTTCTAAATACATGTATGTTCACAACGTTGGTAGGGCTTCCAACTATCTGTGCATGTACACATGCCAAAAGCGGCTTTAAAAAAAAGACTCATCATCTGTAATGCTCAGCCATTGGAATGTGGTGCATGTGTCGAGCTCCACAAAATGACTGTGGTACATGTGTCATGCGACTGTGTGTTAGTGCCATGGATGCCTGCTCTGAACTTAGGATCATAGGATTAAATATGAGATAGTTTGTGTCAAAATCCTTTTTAACTTTATCAATAACAGCATTCTGTTAAAAAGTTCTTGTGGATTGAATTGAACCACCTTCCATCGTGGCATTCTGAAGACGAGATGAGAAATGGAATAATGATCTCATTAAAATTCAAATCATTATATTGTTTATATCATTGGATTGGGCATCTAAACATTTTGATGCATCCATTTTTTGACAGTCGAGGATGCCTTTACGACCAGAGCTTGTACTTGAAGATGTGAGCCAAGATCATGCACACAAAACAGTAAGTTCTCTTCTATTTCAATCTACTTCATCTCATAGTCACCAATGTTTTATTTTGAAATTTATTCGATTGTTAGTTCTTGATCTCAATGAGAATTTCTTGCCTATTTTACTTTTTTCGCTGCAAATCATTAGTACTCTACTTAAGGGGCGATCATGAGCATGAATTAAATAAGGTCCCAAAGAAGATTTCAACACGGGTAACACATTACATACATATCAACTTTGCCATTGATGAGTACAAAAGAGAGTTAATGAGAACCTTCCTCTCCTCTGATATCCAGAGCATCCATCTAACTTCCCCACCACATCCCCCATCACCCCCCCAACCCCCTGTCTCCTCTTTTCTTTTTCTTTCTGGAAAATATAACCCCTCCTATTGGGTCCTACTGCTCCTGTAACTGCCTCAGAGATGGTCACTGTCCCTTATTGAGTCATGGGACATAGCACATATCGTGCTGATCTGTTGACCCCCTTCTTCCGTTTGTTATATGTAGAGATTGAAACCGTATCAGAAATCATGGTCATTCTAGATTGTGTTTTCATATTTTTGTTTTTCTAAATAACTAATATTTCATCAATGAAAAATGTTTATACTCTTGAGTGGCTATGGATGGCATGATCTTTCTTGTTGTGTGAAGAGACACCAAAGAGCGAAAGAGCAAGGCAAAAAGATAACATTTTTAGGGTTTTGATTAAGTACACAATAAGTTATTTTGGGCAGCTCAGGATAGAGCTCTAAAATATCAATCAGACCCTAACAATAGTAATATGGTGCTCAATTGATAAATGTACAAGAATAGAGGAGGGGTGGCATGAGGAAACGCATAACCAGCAGTTCCAATTTTTTTAAATAGGTCACGATTGAGGATCATCCTCATCTACCAGGGAAGCATGCCTCAGTTCATCCGTGCAGGCATGGAGCTGTGATGAAGAAGATCATCGATGTGTTAATGTCACGTGGAGTTGAACCTGAAGTTGACAAGTACCTTCTCTTCCATTTAACTTTAATGCTTTTGTTTGATTTGTGGGTAAAAAATTTTCATTATACTTTTTGTTTTAATTTTTTAATGAGTTATTGCGTTTCCAGGTACCTATTTTTATTTCTGAAATTTGTTGCTTCTGTAATTCCCACTATTGAATATGACTACACGATGGACTTTGACATTGGGAGTTCCAGCCATTGATGAAGGTAAGGAAATCGTGGCTATAGTTTTACTCATTTAATTAGCATCTCATGAATGAACTATGTTTGGGTATTAAACTATCTTATCAATTGTGATTGGAGTGTCATCCAGCCTTAGGATTTTTTTATCTTTTTATTGCTAGTCACATTCATAAAGTTGTCTACATCATGGAATGTGAACATTCCATGTAATTCTGTGACAAAGAATGTGTGTGTGCGATTATGTAAGTACAAATGCCAAAGAAACAAATCAATTCATACTTGTTGACTTGTAGGGTCTCAATAAAAAAATTGTTGACTCCTAGGGGTCAGGGGTTGGATTGATCATCACAATCACCTGGATGGTCTATCCAATCCCTAGCTTAATCTTCCTCGATCTTGATTGCATTTTGATCAAACTCTCGATCCGGATAAATCATTGAGTCATGACCACTTAATCCCCGAGTCTGAATTTCATCCACATTTAATTTCACTTACTTCCTCATAGATAGCAATTTCTAATTTTTTTATTTTCTTATTGTTCAAGTAAAAGGTGAATTATCTACCAGAAGACAGGATTCTACTGTCTTAAGCTAGCTCACCTGCCTCTGTGCATACTATTTGACAGAACTGCGAAGATGCATCAGCCAAGCATCATGCGGGATGACTACTATTACTCTGTAAATATTTAATGGTGTTCTAAGATCTGTATCGCCTATGTTGATGAATGCCTGTGATCGTTTGACTTATTCTTGGGTTTGTTTGCATGAAACTTGTTCTCAAATGCCAAGTTTCACATTATCCAGTCTCACTTTGAGGAAGTCCAGTTGCTCTGGAAAATAATTACACAGTAGATGAGACATTAAGATATTTAGATACGTTACATATGAGAGAGAGAGAGAGAGAGAGAGAGATGAGTGAGAGGGAGAGGATGGCAGGAGAGGCAGGAGAATTGAGCCCTCCATTCTATGAATACCTTAGGCTTGGTGCCATCAACCTTTCATTCTTTGTTGTGAATAATTCAATACATTGTCTTTCACAATACAGGACTTGTATATTTATTTTTTCACAATATCTGTCTCTGATTATTCTACATAATTAACCATCTACCTGTTTCTTTTGCTGACTCGTGCAATACCAAATTTATCGGAAAGCATAGAACAGATATTTTCTGATGTCTAGTGGAATTCAAAAGGTAATCAGAGTCAGGGAGTTCACTGATCTTGGGTTATCTTCCTTTTATGTTTTAAATCATAATAATTTTTTATATATATAACTCAATGTGAAGCAAAACATGTATTCTGGATTTTTTGATGTGTTGTTCTTTGTTATTGGATATGAAAAATTATTGAGGTATCGATAGAATAATAGATCTGATACTAAAGCCCATTTTTTTCCATTTCGTTCTCGAGCATTTATTGAATCAAACAATTGCAAACTAGTGTTTTCAAGTATTATTAGAACAGAAAATCTGATCAGTAATTATTGCAAAATTTCTGACAGAAGAAACTTGTTGATTCAACAAAAATTATATTCTTATGGATTTTGTTGATCTAATCAGAGGGATGAGGACAAAAAAAATTGGCCTTTTCAATTTTTTGTCTGGAGAATCTGTTTGCAGCATTCAATCGAGGACATATTTTAGTTCAACATGGAATCAATCAATCATAGTATTTTTAATAAACTAAAGGTGAGCAAGCGCAAAGGTCCCCTTGAGAATTTAGTTGAATGATTTTGGGAAATTGTGCTGGAATCTAGAGTTTCATATTTTAGAGAAAAACTGAAGGTCTGATGTTTCAACATGTCACAAGTTCTTGAAATAGAATGTTATGGTCTTACTCTCAAGGTTTGTTATTTTGAACAATAATGAGGAACATAATTTACATATTTCTGAAATAAAAATATGTATTTTTATTTTGAATATCAAATGGTTTAAAAATGAAGATTATATCGAGGAGGAGGATAGTTTTGCCCCTAAGCTAAGTATCTTGCAAACTTCCCTCCTCTTGATAGATAAGAAATCTATATGAATTAAATCTAAAGAATGGAAAGTGTTAGATGCCCATCTTAGAAAATAATATTATCGTGATTATATATGTGGTT
This sequence comes from Lemna minuta, assembly GCA_024174645.1. Lineage (NCBI taxonomy): Eukaryota > Viridiplantae > Streptophyta > Magnoliopsida > Alismatales > Araceae > Lemna > Lemna minuta. The sequence goes on from CM044108.1 coordinate 9,665,962, forward strand.
GATAATCCTAATATACAAAAAAACATCTTGTGGATGGATGATCATATTTTGACTATGATTCGCAAATCTCTATATTATAGATTAGATTTAAAATAAAGTATTAGAAGGCAATTGAGTGGTAAAGATCAGGATCTATATGAGGATATTTGACTCAAGAAATGAGGTTTGGTTAGTTCTTCATGAAGGTAGTGAAAATATGAGAAAATATGAGAAAAGTCATTCATAAGTCTCATCTATATGGAAAACCTTACATATATTTTAATCGATAGCGATCAAGTTTTATGAGAGTTTTGATATACTATATATCTCCTAGAGCACATGGTAAATGTTTGGTACCCGTCGGGATGTCAACTCAACCTATCAATCATATGAAATTAATTCTTGATTAGTTTATCTTTATGTTGATATAGTTAATTAATAAAGATTATCACTATATATCATCGAGTTGATAGAGTTATTAATTAGTCAGATAAGTAGACCTAGAGGGTCACATTTATAATATCAATGGACATTGGTGGATATATACATAATAATAAAGGGTTTTTATAAAAGTTTTCTATTTCCAATTTCTATAAATAAGAGGAGGATAATCATAAGAAGGGATATCTAACTAAGCTTTCTAGAAAACTCTCCCCTTTCTTTTCTTTCTCATATGATGACGAGCATTTCTAAAGGAGATTCAATCGTTCTACGACTATGAAGATATTACTAGAGGTTAGATGCTTCAAAGACTTCAAAAATTCATTTAGATGATTCTTATAAGTATAATTTTTCAATTTATACTAAGATGATATGATCATCTCTTCTTATTACTTTTTCACGTTGAATGTTTCGTTTCAATAATTTTAGTTGTCTTTGATGCTTTGATCGAAGTTTTGAAATATGTATCAACCTCAAAATCCAATACAAATAACATGAAAGGGTTATATATGATACCTAATATAAAGTTTCAATAGAAATTCATTATGACACGAAAAATTTACAAGAAGTTGAAATTTGTAATGAAATAAGTTAGTGCAAGAACATAAATAAATTAGTTCACCTAAATTCTGCCTCAAAATTTAAAAGAGACTCTTGATTTTTCTAGCATAGTCATAAAAACAAAACAAAAATCCTTAATTTTAATATGAAGATAAATTTGTTGCAATATTCTTGAATGTTTTGAGTTAAAAACATTATTTTGCTGAAATAAACTCTCTATAGAATATCCATATAATGGACTTGTTATAGGGAAATAATTATACATTTTTAGGATCAAGCTCTTTGTTGGTATGAAAAAGTAGACAGTAGCGATCGTGCAACTATATCACATAATTAAGGTTGCAGGAAAGCTCCCAAGGGACTCAATCTTTGCCATGCACCCTATAGCCTTTTGAAATCAACTTACTACATCTAGACATCATACTCATTTTATTCAAATAATGAGTATGATGTAGACTCATGTTTATGCAGTCAACGCTCTCGATGATCCTTGAAGTCTACCTCTCAGTTTTTCAAGCTGTCTATCGAAAGTGGGATTGAAGCTAGACATGCTAATGAGGAAGTTCTTCTGGAAAGGCTCGAGGGGTAGTGAGAGGGGGATGGCTCTAGTCTCATGGGATGCAGTGTGCCAACCCACCTCTCAAGGTGGCCTCAAAGTCCTTCATTTGCATGCTATGAACCCCAGATATGTTAGCTAAATGGATTGCTCAGCTTTTGCTCATGGAAGAGGACATGGTTTCACAAGTCCTAAGGGATAACTATGACCTAGGCATGGTATGGGAGTCCTCAACAGCACCAGCTAGACATCCCTCCTCATTCTAGGTTGGGCTACATAAGGTGCTCCCAAAAATTAAAGGTTTTTTTTTCTACCAAGCTTTGGGATGGCTCCTCAATTTTTCTTTTCGGATAGATGATTGGTCTGGACAAGGCAAACTTCAAAGAGGCTATCCCTTGCTTGTTTGCAGGGGGTCAAAACCCAAGAGCCACGGTAGGCTAGTGTTGGGATGCCATGTGGTGCCCACTCTTATAGGCCCATCGATTTGACAAAACAAGTATAAGAGTTGATAGCCCTCCAATAGTCCTTTTATCATCTACGCCCTAATGTGCGGAACACCTAACAAGTGGATCTAGACAGGCATGTCAATCTCTGTGCATGGATTCTACAACAGGATTAGAGAAAGCCAATCAAGCACAAAGAGAGATCTCACAAGATGTTGTTTCTTTTAGACGAAGGTAGAAAATTCTCCTGAAAGTGAGTATCTTTGGTTGATTGTTGGGTTAGAACTGATTGATGACTGGCGTTACTCAATAGAGACTATTCCGAAAACCTCATCAAGATGTGTCATGTGCTCAGGACAGTTGGAAAATTGTTTACACCTATTCTTTGAATGCATGGCAGCCAAAGCAATTTGGACTGCCCCGAACACACCCCAAACTGCGACCACATAAGTAGTAGCATTTTAGGATTCTCCTAGGGGAGAAGGACCCAAACAAGCTAATGAGGACGATCGACTCCTAGCCGTCCTTTGGGGTATATGGCTCCATCACAACGAGGTCATTTTTGAGGGAGAGCTATGTCAATAGATGGCATCATCCATGACACCATGAGAATAAGTGTTTGACATGTTCATCGAACTTTGATCCCCACATTCATATCTACGGGTCATGGAAATATTTCAAAATCAATGAATTATCAAAGATGAATTTTAAGAATAAAGAATCAGCGTGAATTAGGAAATCGAACTCCTCGTAGAACATTATTTTAATTTTTTTGCGTAAATATATTTGGAAAGTAAATTTTCCATGTGTGAACTTTTAAAATTTGGTATGGGATTTGTTCCTATCCATTGATCATTAGAATTTTCAAAGTTGAAGTTTAATGATTATGTACAATTAATGAGCATGAATTAAGAATTCTAGATCACCACAGACCATTATCCTCATTTTTTGTGCATACTCTTTAGCAAAACTCATGTGGGACTATTTTTTTAGTCTTAGAATATCTAGCAAAACTCATCAAAAATTGATTCCCATGTTCCTACTATCCATTGATCATGAAGACAATTGGGAATCAATGTACTTTTTTTATCATAAGGAAGCAATAAATAATTTCCTTATTGATGAAATTATTAAAGATAAATTTAAATAACCATGAAAATTTAACGAGTGTGAAAGAAGAAATCATGACCACCACAAACCGTCATTTAATTTTATTTATGGAAAACGACTGGATTTTAGTAAATATCTTAAAAATCGACCATTTTCTGTCCTGATAAACCCTCTCGGGGGCGGGGTATTTTGGTCATTCCAAATCCGGGCCGGGCCTCTTCCGGGCTTCTCTAACAGATACCAATTCTTCGGCCTTCTCGTCAAAAACTCGACCCGAGCTTAGGGTTTTTTTCTTCTCCTTCAATCTATCGTCACCGTCGCTGCTTCTGCTGCTGCCGCCTTGCGCCGGCAAGGTAAGGATGGCAGCCGTGGTGGCCATGGCTGACCTGGAAGCTGCCGCCCAGCGCCTCGGCATCAACCTCTCTTCCGTCAACCTCGACGACATCCATCTTCCTCCCGGAGACGATTTCGGCATCCCGAGGTTGCTGTTTACCCCCTCCTCGAGAATTGATTTTAGATTGATAAATTATTGATTAATTTATGTATTTTGGTATCACGAAAGTTGCCCCTTTTTCTTTCCCCGGGAATTATCTGAGTTTTAATAATTCTTGATGTTGTCGTTTGAAAATTTTTTGTTTCTAGAAGCTAGTGATATCTGCAATCCCGTTGTTGTGGATTTATTCCTTCTTCTACAGTGGTTCGAGTTCTAATTTGTTTTGATATAATTGTTTCCAGTGACGACGACGAGGATCTGCGGGCAAAAGAGGATTTGGAGTTCGAGTCCGGGTTCCGTAACGTTATTGTTGTCGATAATTTGCCTGTGGTTCCCCCGGAGAAGTTTGAAAAGCTGGAAAATGTCGTGCGGAAGATCTACAGCCAAATTGGAGTTATTCGAGACGGTGGACTTTGGATGCCTACTAACCCCGAGACGAAGAAGAGTCTGGGTTTCTGCTTCATTGAATATAATACTCCTGAGGTATATAGTCTACTAATGTAAATTTTTTTAGTATTTTAAATACATTCAGTGTATATTCCTGAATAGTTTGATGTTTCAATATCTCAACCTTTTCATGTTATCAAGTTCCTAGGTTGGTTTAGGCTCGCGCTGTAACTGGATTTGTTTGCTCTTGTCCAGGGTTGATTATAAATTCTCTAATCTTGCAGGAGGCAGAGCTTGCAAAGGAGAAAACGACTGGATATAAGTTGGACAAATCACATATATTTGCTGTCAACATTTTGGATGATTTTGACAAATTCATGAAGATTCCTGACCAATGGATTCCAGCTGAGATCAAACCATACGTACCTGGGGTGAGCTATCATTTATTTTAGTGGGAGATGCTTGGAATTAGTGTATCAGCACCATTGCTTGTAGTATTTATGATGATCATTGAATCTTCGTTAATTGTACTTATCTCTTGGTAGGAAAACTTGCACAAGTGGCTAACTGATGAAAAAGCTAGAGATCAGTTCGTAATCCGTGCTGGTCGGGAGACTGAAATTCTTTGGAATGATGCAAGGCATTTGAAACCTGATCTAGTCTATCGTCGCAGTGTAAGTTTACCTTGATGTTATGTTATCAAATTAATAACGGGTCAAAAATAGTTATTAACTGAAATACAATTATAATATTCAAAATGCACTCTTCCCACAGCAGATCCACTTTGAAGTTGACTTATAATGCTAATGCTCGTTATTTTTGATGATTTCACCTGTCACTGACTATTTTCTCTGGATAACAGGATTGGACTGAAAGTTTTGTTCAGTGGTCTCCTCTGGGCACTTACCTGGCCACAATGCACAAACAAGGAGTTGTCATCTGGGGTGGCGCCAGTACATTCAACCGAATTATGCGATGCGCTCATCCTTTGGTCCTTATCATCTTCTACCTAAGGTTTTTACTCCGTAACTGCCATTCACCCTCTAACATAACTATGTTTTTCAGGTTTTATTTATTGACTTCTCCCCTGGGGAGAGATTTCTGGTCACGTACAGCAGCCATGAACCTAATGGTCCTCGTGATGCCCATGTAAATGAAGGATCATGGATACACACTCATTACATTTTTAACATTGACTGATATTTCAAATTCACTCCCCATTATCCTCTGTTTTCAGAGGGTGGTGCTGAACATCTTTGACACAAGAACTGGGAAAGTAATGAGGGATTTCAAAGGAAATGCAGATGAATTTATGACAGGTCCAGTGGCTGGCGTATCTGGAGTTTCGTGGCCTGTTTTCAGGTGATATTAAAGCTTTTTAGATGTCACTACATTTGGATTGTTATTCTTACTTTGATGATTATTCAGGTGGGGAGGGGGCAAAGAAGACAAATATTTTGCTAAAATAGGAAAGAATGTGATATCTGTATACGAGACAGAGACATTCTCTCTGGTTGATAAGAAGTCCTTGAAGGTGGAAAATGTTGTGGACTTCAGCTGGTCTCCTGCGGATCCTATAATTTCTCTCTTTGTTCCAGAGCTGGGTGGCGGGAATCAGCCAGCGAGGGTGGGTACCTGATGACTCTCATATCTAATACTATCTATTGATCTACCTCCAATCTCAATGATATAATCTCTTTCAATCTCTCTCTTGCTCTAGCCAGTTTATCCTAATAATTGAATTTCACTCTCTCTCTCTCTCTCTCTATCTCTCTCTCTCTCTCTTATATATACCTCATTCCTCTCTCTTGTTTTTCTACCTTTCTGTCTCTCATGTTCTTTCCTGTTCATCATCTCTCTTGTTCACCCTGCTCTCCCTGCCCCTCTCTCTCTTGCCCCTCTCATTCGCTCACCCTCTCCCTCTCTGTCCCTCGCTTGCTCATCCTCTCTCTCCCACTCTATCTGTTCCTCTTTCATTCCCTCTGTCAGTTACTTTCTCTTTCTCCCTCTCTCTCTTACACCCTCTTTTTCTCAATTACCCTCTCACTTTTCCCCTTCTCATTCTCTTGCGCTATGCTCTCCCTCTCTGTGTCATATACACTCACATCCTCTGTCTCTTCTATCTCTCTCGCTCATTCTCTTTCTTACACTTGGTTTTTCTCTAATGCTCTTTCCTTTGCCCACCTTTTCTCTATGCTGCTCAGGAACTCTTTATCTACCTCTCCTCTATCTCTCTTATACACTCTCTCACTCTGTCACTTTCCTGTCGCAGGTGAGCCTCATCCAAATTCCAGGCAAGGAAGAACTCCGTCAGAAAAACCTATTCAGTGTGAGTGACTGCAAGATGTACTGGCAAAGCAATGGCGAGTATCTTGCTGTTAAAGTTGACCGGTACACTAAGACCAAAAAGTCCACCTACACGGGATTCGAGCTATTCCGCATAAAAGAGAGAGACATCCCCATTGAAGTCCTGGAACTCGACAACAAGAATGATAAAATTATAGCCTTTGCATGGGAGCCCAAAGGCCACCGATTTGCTGTAATCCATGGGGATGGCCCAAGGCCAGATGTTAGTTTCTACTCCATGAGGACAGCTCAGCACACAGGCAGAGTCTCGAAGTTGACCACTCTAAAGGGAAAGCAGGCAAATGCCCTCTATTGGTCTCCTGCTGGCAGATTTATAATACTCGCAGGTCTGAAGGGGTTTAATGGCCAGCTAGAGTTTTATAATGTGGATGAGCTGGAAGCCATGGCTTCTGAGGAGCACTTCATGGCAACTGATATTGAGTGGGATCCTACTGGAAGGTACAGATAGGTTTATATCATTGCTTTCAATGAGATGCTATGGTAAGCGGGTGATAATCAGTGTTTTTTTTTAATATTAAAGGAAGATCACCCAAAATAGGTGATCAACCAGTACAAGTACTTCCAGAGGTCACTCATCCCTAGTCTGCCAGAGGCTGTACACCCTTAAGCCTTGAGTTCTTTATGCCATCCCTGCTTTGCCCAAGCTTGGGCATGCTAAACACTGGAGTTTTTCTCCATCCTGGTGTTCCTCCCGGAGGTCACCCATCCCTGCACTGCCCAAGCCTGAGCAAGCTTAGCTCTGGAGTTCTTCTCTGCCCTCTTTGTACTTAAGAGGGGCATCATCAGATTGATTTAATTATACATGCACATAGAGTATGAATCTGAGCATGATATTGTTCTTTTAGGTCTGTCTTTATGTGTGATTTTCTGATCTTGTCCAATCTTATTTTCATTATTTTTTTTTTCGAAATACAAAAGCAACCGTTTATCATGATATGCGTGATTTTATGATCAGGAACCTCAGACTAGTTTCATGAGAGTTAGAATTATATGTTCTTCTCTGTACTTTTGTTTCTGTATGGATGAGTTTCTGTCCATGTCCATTTACGTTTTTATGATTATATACGTGTCCTTGATAGAGTGTGTAATTGTATTCTTGACCCTTGGTATAAAATGATGTTCTCAATAGATTTGTCTCTTTATGTTTACAGTAAGATGTGCCTGATGATAGTATCATGCATACATCATGATGAAACATGATTGTAGATGATCATAAAATCATGCATTAACTTTTAGCATTCTTGACTACATAGGCATGTCTTTGGGTGCGATCCATATGCATGCATGACTTTCATCATCATTTCCTGGTATCAAATGCTGTATCATATCAGATGGACGATTTTACTGTCCTGAATGCATGTCATTTTGTATGACGACATGATTCCTATCAATCTTTGTGCATGTCTGATTTAATGTCCAGACATTCTATGATTTTATCATGAGATGTGCATGATCATCATCTAATGCATGATACGGTTCACAGATATGTGGCAACATCAGTGAGATCAGTCCACGAGATGGAGAATGGCTTCAACATCTGGTCCTTCAATGGCAAGCTCCTGTATAAGATACCAAAAGATCACTTCTTCCAGGTAAAAATTCAACTTTCCGAAAGATAAAGTATATCTAAATTCGTTCCCATGTCTTTTCAATAACGCTAATCTTTTTATGGCAGTTCTTATGGAGACCGAGACCACCATCCTTGTTGACCCCTGAGAAAGAAGAAGAGATTTCAAAGAATTTGAAGAAGTACAGCAAGAAGTACGAGGCAGAAGATCAAGATGTGTCGCTTCTACTTAGTGAGCAGGATAGAGAAAAGAGGAAGATGATAAATGATGAATGGCATCGGTGGGTTAGTGAATGGAAAAAGTTGTACGAGGAGGAGAGAGAAGAGAGAAGGTTGTTGAGAGATGGAGAGGCTAGCGATCAGGAAGAGGAGTACGAGGCAAAGGAAGTGGAGGTAGAGGAGGTTCTTGATACCATTGAGGAGGAAATTAAGATCTGGTGAATCATCATTATCTTCATTGTTCTCATTATTATTATTGTTATTTTCTACAACTTAGTCGTTCCATTTTTGTGTGTAGATTCGATCCCAAAGTGTGTTCAAGGATTTGTGGATCGTTGAAGATCGAGGGAGAGTGAGTTATTTACTCTTGTTCCTTTTCTTTGGGTTATTTTTTATTTGGAGAGAGACTAGTGACTCAGGGGAGATGAGGAGAATCAGGAGATTTTTGTTTAGTATATGATTAATTTTGTGGTTCATGATTTTATCATATTTATTTGCACCATAGCTAATATCCCATGTGATACCCTCTATCTTAGACAACGCGGATCCTTCATCTTTACTAATTTAGTACAGTGAAGTCTAAATTCCTTCAAATGCGGTCTATTTACTTAGAAGCATTGACTCATTCATGCTACTTTACGTTCAGCACATGAGTAATCTAGATAGTGATTATGAAATCTGAGGTGACACTGTTGTACTGAGGGTATCACAGATTGTGCTCGTCATTGGACGAAAGCGATCTACTCATATTTCTGTGCTACACAGATTTGAACATATTTCTTCCCATATTTCTGTGCTAGGCAGATTTTGAACTTGGAATTCCGCTTTGTGGGAAGCGAAGAAACGCTTCCATCTTGTATCTTGGGTCATCTTGCTCGATGCACCTCGGCATACTGTTGAAAACTAAGCCCCCTACTCTAGAAATAGAGTGAACTGCACTGAAACTTCACAAGGGATGGTCTGAGGATAGAAGTAATTCCTTTTCCCTGACTCATCGCAGTCAATCAAGCTCGTGCCTATCTGCAATCTATCTACGTTATTCTTCTCGAGAAACCCTCGCGGAAAACTACTAGATATCCTTCCCTCAGTCTCTTATAGAAGGTCTGCCGATGGACTTTCCATGGAATGCTGACCAAGGGGAAGAGAAGGCAACTAATTCTAAGCCTATGGGCTTTTGGATGCCATGAATAGGTGGTTCAGGAGTCCAATGCATTGGATCATGGACTTTCCATTGAATGCTGATCCAGGGGAAGCGAAGGCAACTCATTCTAAGCCCATGGGCTTTTTGATGCCATCAATAGGTGGTTCAGGAGTCCAATGCATTGGGCCCATAAAAGCTCTCTGAGCCTAGGGAGAATCTTTTACAAGCTGATAAGATTTAAGAAGAATCACCTACTATCATTTGTCCAAAGTAACATTATGTGTTTGCTTGAATATCCAAAGTATCAATGTTCAAGCATATAAGAATTCAAAGTTTCCTCCTCTGTAAGCCTACCTTTTTGCTGTCTTTATGTGGATCTTATCATTTTGGACAATCCTTCACTTTTCAAGGCCTACATAAGGAGGCAATTCAGGCTATTCCTATGCAGTAAGACTTATGGATCGGGGTCACTATTTGTATTGTTCTTGGGCTAATGCTATATCACTTGAAATGTCATTGAGACCTTAACAAGGCCTAAATGGGCAAATCCATGCCATATGACATACTTGATGCCAACCATGCATCGCATTGGAATAGGCGGGATTAGGGCCATAAAGTGTGCAATTGCTGCCTAGTTGGGGATGTGGTGGATGCCATTTTTTCTAGGTAATGTAAGGACATGGATTGTGTTCTTGAGAGATAAAAATCTAGGCATTGTTAGCTATAAGCGGCTTAAAAGCCAATCAAACCATACAATCATTTTGTTACACACTATATATTCATTATTGTACTTGGAGGATGTTCATAATGAAATGAAAAGAAATGCATGATGAAAAATAATTAACATGAAATCGTACAATAATTATTTATCTACAAGCGTATATCCAAAACATTCATATTTGTAAGATATTTGAGATGAGAGTTTGTATTAGAGCACGTTGAGGCATTTGCAGTGGGAGAAATTTGCTCAAGACGAAGCCCACAAACTTCCAAATCCTGTAGTTGATCTTATCAATGACTAGTCGACTTCTTTTCGGTCATATTAATCACTCAATAAAATGAACTCAACCGTTCATGATGGAAATTTTATGAGACATATCTGGAAACTGCTGTGACTTTGGAAGCTTTTCAAAGTGATAAAAGGTTACTCTTGAGGGTGCTTATTAAGGCTCTACTGTCCTCCTATCTCGCATTTGGAAAGTGCACGAAAATGGAGGATGAAACTACACAAGTTTATCATGACCTCTCTCACTCAGCGGACATTTCGTATGAATGCTTTGCCGATAAGTTCAAGCAAATGTTTCCTCGTTGGTTGATTAACCAATCAAGACGGATTTTAGCTAATTAATCATCACGTTTTCCAATTTATTTTATTGATTTTTCATAGTAAACGCAATTCATGAAATCTTTTATTCTCTTTTATTTCTCGCCTCGAATTAGCATATTGTCGAGAACAACCACAGCTTTGTCTGAAGCGAGTCCAAAAGGATAATAGCTTGTAATCTATCCGATTCGCGGGGTCCTGGTGACGATGCCATGTTTATCGACCCAGATCCCGGACCCTATCGCAGCGGAATTCTAGGGTGACGAAAGATCCTTCCTTCGTGATCACTGGCCTGACCAGAGGATTCTCCCTTCTTATTACGATCGACGCCACTCTTCCTGACGCTCCCACCAGCTCGGGCCACGAACTCTTTCCTTCACGGACACGCAGTTATACGTTAGACTTTCAGAGAGATAGAGAGAGAGAGAGAGAGAGAGAGAGAGAGAGGAATTCTGATACCTCTGCAAGGGGATGCCATTACGCAGGTGCTTCCTTTTATGCTTCTTGATGTAAGATAGTTAGAGGGTGCGTGCCGATTCCCCTGAATTTATAGCAAAAAAAGGTGGGGACTTGGAAGTAGTCTACGCGGGGACATGGCTGTTGGCCTCTTGGATTTCAAAATTAATCGAGGAAAAATGTGTGAACGTTTTGGTCAACTGGTCAAAGGTTATGATCAGAAACGACTAAGAGAGGCTGACAATTTCAAACTTGTCCATTTTTCCATATAGACGAGGTCAGGGGTTGCTGTTTTTCTTTGTGGGATCCGACGCGGGGACCCACCTTGAAGAACCAGGAAATCTGTCCATCTTGATCAGCCAACTCCCCAGTTTCCTTCCATTGAAAAGGTCGTACGAAACACGGAAATGCCCCGTAATTATCGAGTGAAACTCTCGAGGAATAATAGGTAGACTGCTGCGGAACTCAATAATAGGTAGAAAATCAGGATGACTAGGCACAATTTTCTATTGCCGTCAGATTTGTGCGCTACTGTTTCTAGAATATCTCTTTCGACAGGTTTTGAGTACTGTTCGTTGGTGATGTAGGCCATAATGTAGCCCTATGAGCCCATTTTCTACTGTTATGGGTAAGTTCTTATTGGAGGCCCATTTAAAGCTTTTTAGGCCTTGAAAGAATCCTTAGGACCTGTCACATTTGCCATGAAAATCTCTTTGGGACCACAAATATTTATGACATGCTTTGGAAACTACAAATATCTTTCTGGAGAGGCATGACAAGGCCTAGAAGATTTACTTTTGCTTTTGTCACTTCTGTCTCTTACACATGCATGCTGTCAAAGTTGTATTTTTACGACTTTTGTGTTGTCTTTTTATGGGTCAAATCATTTGGACGTCCCTTTACTTTTTGAGACCTATATAAAGCCCCTATTGTAACCCATGAGAACACAATTTGAAGTTATCCTTTTTTTGAAAGCTTTGCTTTTCTCCATTTGAGTGTTCTCCCAGCTAGAGAGTGCTCTGTGCTTGTGGATTCAAGTATAACCCCTTATGGATTCAAGGTTTGAAGAGGTTAGTGATAACATGCATATACAACTTTAATTCTTATCTTATTTAACCGATATTCATGCTTATTTTATATAATTATGATGCATGTTATCATAGTTTTATAAATTTTTTCCATTGGTATGCCATTTTACTAAAGTCCATATTTATGCATTATTTAGGATTAATGATGTGTTTTATTGATGTTTGATCTTTTGCAACGTTAAATAATGAGAAATTAACCACTTTCCTTGAGTTATTTTGACTTTAGTAGATGATTAAAATAATTAATTTCAAGAGGAGAATGATAGGATAATATAAATAGAATTTTTAAGGGATTATTTAAGTTTATTTTGAATTCATCATATTTTCTTGTTTCGGATTTATATTTTAGGTGGCATGATATTAAAGAAGAAGAAATTTATGATCCAATGGAAAAAATTTGAGTCAAAAAAGGAGTTATATAAGTGAAGATACGAGTTTCTAATTTTTTTAGATTTTATTATGATTTTTCAGGTATTTTTTCGGATTTTATTTCATTAAAAAATAGCAAAAAGGGTTGGATTTATCGCGCGGGACCCGCAGAGCTGAGGTGACACATGGCCGACATGTGGCAGAGCCATGCAAGGCCACGTGGACGCCTGCGTGGGCGTTGATAACATGCATATTTAACTTAAATTCTTATCTTATTTAACTAATATTCATGCTTATTTTATATAATTATAATGCATGTTATCCTACTTTTTATGAATTTTCTCCATTGGTATGCCATTCTACTAAAGTTCACATTTATGCATAATTTAAGGTTAATTATGTGCTTTATTGATGATTAATCTTTTGAAAGGTTAAATTAATAGAAATTAATTACTTTCCTTGATTTACTTTGACTATAGAAGATGATTAACACGAGTAATTCTAAGGAAAAAATGATTGGATGGTTAAAAGAAATAATTCTTAATGAAAGACTTGATATTATTTTTAATCCATCACATTTTCTTGTTTTAATTTATATTTTAGATAGCATGATATTAAAAAGGAATAAATTTGTGATCCAATGGAGAAAATTTGAGTTTAAAAAGAGTTATATTTTTAAAGTTATTGATTTTTGAATTTTCTAGATTTTTTCAGATTTTATAGAAATTTATTTTGAGTTTTATTTCCCTTTAAAAAAATGCAAAAAAGGGGTTTTGCTATCTCCACATAACCCCAGTTGACGTGGCACGTGGGACCCGCGCGGATGCGACATGACACACAAGGCCACGTGGCAGCGCCAGGCGGACCCACGCGCAGAGGTGACGCGGACACGTGGCAAGACCACGCGAGTCCACGCAGATGCTCGGGTGGCGCCACGTGACATCGTGTGTGAGGGAGCTGGCATGTGAAGGGCCCACGGGTTAGTGGGCCCTGAGTGAGATAATTGGGGCGGTAACGCAAATGCGTTACGCCCCTCTATCTTTTATACTCACCTTTTTCTCTCATTTCTTCTGTGTGGGACTATGTTCCCTCGGAAATTCATCTTTGCAGGACACGTGGCAGCGTCGCAGGCGTTGGATACATGCGCATCAAATCTATCACGTCGATACAGTGGACTCGGGGTTCACGCGATCATCATCGAAAGCACGTGCATTATTCCCTACCATTGATCACGTAAGTGAATTTCGACAGCCAAGATTAAATCGAAACGATCATGCGATCGTGGGGCGAACACGTGACTCACCTCGACGCGACGATGGCAATCGGACGGTGGAAACCCAATTCACGGGAGATTGTAGCTCATGATCTCTACGCGATAGTGGCCTACAATCATTGTGCGATCGTGGCCATCAATCAGCTTTCACCATATCAAATGGCCCACGTTTCTCGTGGGAATTCTTCTTTAAAAACTGATGTATTATCTCTTCTTCTCTTAACTTTTGATCAAATCGTGAAGCAATTAAGTGATTTTTGAGGAAGATCTTGAGTTCATCACAATTCCCTTGCATCTAGACTCAATCGCGATTTGATTGGAGCTAGATTCGTCGTGATTAATTGTCGGATTTGATCAAATTCTCTCCTTGAACGCCGAACGTCCGCCGAGGAACAAATCAAGCCGATACTCTGCAATCCACGTGAATTGAAGCCAAATCTTCATGGCAAATCGGGTTAGTAGTGAGAATCAATCGTTCATCTTGCGGTAATTTGTGTTTTGATTGGATTTAGGGTAGTTAATTTTACTTTTAAAGTCATTTTGTCCTTTATTTTTTTGCCCAATTTCAGTTTAAATTTTTGTTGATTTTGAAATAAGGATATGTCCTTGATCTTAAATCTGAATCAATTGATTCTAGTTTCATTAGATTTCTTGTTTCATCAACTTTCCGTGGATATCAAATTCATGAAATTCCATGATCATTGGCCCCTCAATTTAACGTTTGATCAACCACTATTCATTTTCAATCCGAAATTAGGGCATTGACTTGCGGGATCAATTACTCTTAAAATATAAATTAGAATTTGACAATTTTTGGTCTCTTTGAAATCCTCGGTTGTTAGCTTTCTGTTTATATATCAATTTCAAGATTTGGATATCATTTGGTTAGTCAATTGAAATATTTACACCGAAGTGTTCATTTCAAGATTTTTATGATATTTGATTTTCAATAATTCATAATAAATCCAATTCTTATCGAAAAATCACAAATTTTATATGAATAAATTTTGTTTTCTCTCTAGTTTCTGAATATATAATTTTCGTAATATTTTAAGGTCTTTTTGTTATTTGATTTTCAGAAAGTCAATTGTTAGTTAAAGGCAATGCTTTGACCCTTACTTTTGACTTTTCTTCTAAAAATCGGTTTTCTAAAGTCTTAAAATATCCTATCTAGTATATTTATATCATTTAGTTGAGATTATAAGTAGTTTTTAATGTTAAATAATAAGAGAAATCATTTTTATAAACATTCATTTAATTTTCTAAAGTTAAAATCTTAAAGGAATGAATGTATTTTTAAAATAGAAATTAATTCTCTTGCTATTTATTAAATTTGAATTTTTAGAATGATAGATAACTAAATTTCTGATCAAATGAAAGAAATTTGGATTAATTTGGAGTTATATTTTGAAAGTTATGAATTTTCTAATTTTTAGAGATTTTTTCAGAATTTTTCGGAAATTTTCTGAAATTTTAATGAATTTATAAGAATTTTCCGGAATTAAAAATCAAAATTTCTAATTTAAAATCAAAGTTTCAGATTATTTAAAGCGCGAAGTGACGTGGCACAATCTGGAGCGTCCGATCGATCGCGATCGATGATCAAGCGTGCGATGCGACGTGGTGCATCGTGGGACGTCCTATCGCGCGTGAAATCAAAGCCGTCGATCTTCACTTAAGTGAAGGGGGGGGTACGTGGTGAGATCGGGATCACTGGATGCAATATAATCGCGACCGTTGATGGCAAGGAAATATAACGGCTCTAATTAGATCGATTGAAAACGCATCTGATGCGTCCAATCGCGTTCTAACGGCGTGCATGTTTTTGATGTGTTTTAAAACACATGCGACATGGCTTCATTTGAGGCGTCCGATCGAGATCCAACATCCAGGACTTAACGGCGACGATTCACAGTCGCACGTTTCATCAGAGTCGTTGATTTCTTTCATCGGTCGGTTACACCCAAAAGCATTCGAGAGAAATTCAATCAAATTGAACTGTTTAGTCACCAAATATCTTAAATTTCTTGATCCCAATTGCTTCTAGACTCATTTTCCGCATCCATGGAGTGCTTAAGATCAAGATTTCGACGATTGACGAAGAAGAAATCGACTCTTGAACTCGACGATCACGCTATTTTTAGATTTTTGATGAATAGCCTTGATTCCAGCGATTATATGGATCAATTCGATCACAATTGTGGGTTAGGGATCGTGTTTCATCATAATGTATCTTTGTTTAGCATTTAATTTTATTTTAGATTAGTAATTTAGCTTAAGTTCATCTTTATTTTTGGTAATTTTGTTCTTCCGATTTTCGGAAAATACCCTCTATCTTTAATCTTCAATTTCTCCCTGAAATTAAAGTCAAATTCATTGATTTTTGATTCCATGGATTTCTCTTTCAAGTCCTCTTTCATAATATACCAGTTTTTCCCAATTTCTATTACCGATTCATTGTCGGATTTTGATCAATTTCAAACGAGATCATCAGAAATTTCCCTAATTCCCTGTGGATTCGACCCATATTTACCAATATACCACTCAATTCGAGTTATTTTTTCATTAAAAGTAGTAAGTTTGGACTTTATTTTGACACGAAACCGTGTGTTTTTGCATGACCTCGTGGTCTCGTTCCATCATTCGTGGCCCACGTTAATCGTGCGATCGTGACCGTCCATATTCTTCACCGAATCGGAAGGTCCGCGATTTTGCTATAAAAATCGATGTTCTTTCCTCTTTGTAACTTAAACTTTTTTATTGAATCTTGAAGAGATTATGAAATTTTAGAGCAAAATCTTAAGTTCATTTGTGATATCCTTGCATTCTAGACTCAATTGGGATCATATTGAGGCAAGATTGATCACGAATTAGTGCAAGAATCAATCGAAATCTCCCCTTGAACGCCAAACACACGCCGAAGAAGAAACCAAGAAAATACACTTCAATCAACGCAATTTGAAGCCTAATATTTACGTCAATTGGTTTAGTAGTGTGATTCGATCGTATCCCTTGCAATAATTTCTGTTTAGATTAGATTTAGATAGTCAATTTTATTTTAGAAATCGAATTGTTCTTTCGTTTCGCCAAAATTTGGGTACAAATATTTGCTGATTTTGAAACACGGATTTATCCCTGATCTTAAGTTCAAATCCTTTGATTTTGGTTTCATTAGATTTCTTGTTTCATTAGCTTTATGTGGATAGCTAAATCGTAAAATTTCAGTACCGCTTGACCCTTCAATTTAACGTTTGTCCATTGACTATTCATTTTCAATCCAAATTGGGCATTGACTTGCAGGGGGAATCTACTCTTAAAATATAAGGTGAAATTTGAGAATTTTGGTCTTTTTTGAAATCCTATGGTTGTTAGGTTTCTCTTAATGTATGAATTTCTTGATTTGGATATCATTTGGTTAGTCAATTTGATGATTTAAACCGAAAGTGTTTAAGTCTAGATTTTTTCTGATATTTGATTTTTAGAAAATCATAATAAATCCAATTATTCTTTAAAAATCACATATTATATATCAAAATTTTTCATTTTCTCTATAGTTTCTAAATATATAATTTTTTTGTAATATTGTACTCTCATTTGATTAGTCAATTTGATGATTTAAGTCGAAGTGTTCATTTCAAGATTTTTTTGATCTTTGATTTTTCAATAAATCATAATAAATCAAATGTTTATTGAAAAATCATGGAATAATACATGAAAATTTTCCATTTTCTCTTTAGTTTTTGAATATATAATTTTCGTAATATTTTCTCATCTTTTTCTTCTATGATTTTACAAAAAGTCAATGTCTGGTCAAAGTCAATGCTTTGACCTTGACTTTTGACTTTTCTTTGTCAAATAATTTTTGAAATTCTTAAAATATCTTGTCTCATATATTCATATCATTTTCATTAATTATATATCACGTTCACTTCTTAATATGCCCAATTAAACATAAGTTTGACCAAGTCAACCCTTCAATTGAAAGTCAACCGTGTTATCTATAGATCGACCTGATCTTTACACTATACTTGATTTTCATATTTTTTTTTATTGTGAGTTCGGAACTATAAATTTTTTTGGACCGACGTTTGTGTGTTTTCAATGATTGCACAAATCGCTTCGTCAATTAGTTCTGTAGATTCATACACTAACTCTTCGTGAAGACCAAGGCTTGTGGATTCAATCCCTTGTTCTCTAGTGTTATTGTGCTAAGGCTGCGTCAGTTGGTATTCAATATCATTGCCAAGACTAATCTGTAGAAGTAACAGTACTTTGCATTCTACTGGATGTACTGTTTATCTAGTGGAAGTAATACATAACAATTTCATTAGTGAACTATACCATATTTCACACTGTTTACCATAAATAATGACAAAACATTAGGCAAGCACATTTTTGTATTATTTGGAAGAATCGAAGCGAAACTGGATAAATCTTATACACTCTATAACAGTCTTTATTTCCATTTTAGAATTATCTAATAATTATGATTAATTACAACATTTTCATTAATGTTAAATTAAAAAATTTCATTTCAAATTCATTTGATATCACCGAAGCTGCTTTTAACTATGCCAAAACCTTGATTCCCATTACCAAAAAAATGACTATTGTGTCTTCAATTATACCTTGCCAAAAGTTAACAATGGCATGTCCACCCATTTGACATATCTAATGCTTTATTGTATAATTATTTTCATGACACTAGTTCGATGGAACAACCACCTGATTTCATTTATCCGCTCCATTGCTCCAAAATGGTTTCTTTCATCAATTCCTTGATTCATAACATATCATGGACCCTCACTCCTGATGCAACCGCCTTCATGTCATAGGCTGCCAATATGTCTTTTGACTCAAGCGCCAATGACCAAATTGAGCTTTATAAACCCTTGCTCATTGTCAAAGATTTTTATCAGCAATCTAGTTTTAACTATGCCAATACCTTTATTCCCATCATCAAAATGACTATCGTGTGCCATCTCTCATACCTTACCAAAACTCAAATATGGCATTTTCACCCTCTCAATATATCAAATGCCCTTTTGTTTGATGATCTTCATGAAATTTTTTCTATAGAAAAACCACGTGGCTTAGTTTATCGTCTCCATACAAATTGTGAATTAAAAAATCTCTATGTTGGTTGAAATAAGCTCCTCCAAGACCTTGTTCTTCAAGCTTACCCACTATCTCCAAAATCTTAGTCTCACTAACTACAAAACTGACCTCTTCCTCTACTATCAACTTCAGCCTACCACAACACTCTCCCTTCTCATATATGCTAACAATATCCTCATCATTATGCCCAATATCACTCACATCTTACCATTCATTCAGTTTCTAATAATTCTGTATTTGAGATCTTTGTCATGCTTTCCAATTTCTCAGCTTTGAAAATGCCTCTAATCCTCGTGGTCAGATGCTCTCAATCAAAATACCCACGTTTGCCATTATGTGTTTCATCAAAATTGGTTGTGCACCGGAAAAATGATAAGGATAATTATATTTTTTTGGAACTTTATAGAAAAGCTACTTTTTGTCAAAACTAGCTGAGCTTAGAGGGTGGTTCTATGTAGAATTTTAGTTTTTTGAGTTAAATTTTGAAGAAAAGGTGGGAAGGTGCTTGTTAAATTGTCAAAGATTAGATCAAGGATTGATGAAAACACAATATAACTCAAAACTTGTTTTTCCATGAGAGATGCAAAGGCATGAGTACTAGTTTTATCCACAAAATTAAGGTGGACATTGGGGTAAAGGCATTTGAGCAGAAAATGGAAGGTGATTATTGAGGTAAGTGGTGCTTAAGGTAGCATGTACCTAGAGATGATGAGCACCATGTATCTTAAACAGAAATGTGCAAGTCATGTCAACTAAATGATGATATTTCTATTCTGCAATTCCATTCTTGAGGAGGTGTAGGGACATATGGTCTGATGGATAGGCCATAATTGACACAAAATGTATGTTGAGTCTCTAGGATGAAGTTTTCTAGAACATTTTCTTTGCAAAAGATTTGTGAGGAGACAAACCATGCTAACCCGAGTGTACTTATCGAAAAATCCAATATTGGAAATATTGATAGATGGAGAAGCCATGTAGGAGGGTCCCCAAACAACACAATGCACAAGGTCGAATGGGTGAAATAATGGAACAAAGTGGTAGTGAGGGTAGGCATGACATTTACCTAGTCGACAAGACTCACACATAAACTCAAAATGCTGATAATTAAAGTGATAAATTATTAAAGTTTAGATAAATAAGGATGTCCAAGTGTATGATACTAGCAAAAAAGAAGACTAATTACAACTACCAAGAAAATCAAGAAGGCAAGTAGATGAATTATCTGAAAAGTAACCAAATATATTTCCATGAACATTTTTGTGCCCCAAACAAATCCTCCGTCTTTTACGAGCTACAATGATGATGTATAGAAGGTTAATGGAGAAGCCCTACCCATAAAGGATGACATGTAGGGGTAGAGAAGAGTTTATTCAATTTGGTGACCTTTAATGGACACAAACTATTCTTGTATTTCACCAAAAAAATTAAGCACTCAGGCTTGAGATGCAATTTGATTAGTGATATCCTAAACTAATAATGATAAAAAAGGGTCAATTGATAATGAGATGGTTGAATCAATCAAAATAGCTCTTTTTTAAATTGATACTTTTGTTAGAGGACATTATGAGCATTATACAATGTTTCCATGGTATATTGGGTGTTGAAGTACGCTAGCCAAAATCCCATGAGCCATAGTTGGGACTGTCAAAAGTATATGTCTGTCGAGCAAGTTGGGCCTTACTGAACTATGGTTGTGGAAAATTCAGACTTTGATTGACTAAACTAGAATGCTAACAATGAGGAAAATAGTATTTATTTATATATAATAATTATCACACATATTCTTATAATATGAATCATAACTATTATAAGCTCTTTTGGTTGATTCTAAAAGTATGTTTCTATGACTGCACACAAATATAATCGCAAATTATCTCCATAATGGTTTTCATATGATGTCTCATTTTTTGAGGTCGATAATAGTGGGATCTGAGGTCGATAACTTTTCAGAAATTTTGATCAAAACATCAAATGCTGCGGAAAACATTGAATTAGACATTCAAAATACCAAGCCACCAAGAACACATGATCCTATCATCTAGTATGAATGAGAAAACATAGTTACAAGGTATCCTTGAAGGAGTTCTTGAAGCTATTCAAGTGTCTAGCCTCTAGCGGTATCCACACGGTCTCCGGATGGTTGGATCTTTTCTTCAAAGTTCTTCACCAAGAGAGAAAGAGAAGAAATGAGAAAATTCCCATAAAGCTTGCTTGGGCACCTTTAGTTGAGGTCGTTCTCCCCCTATTTATAGACATTTGGTATGAGGTTTTTTCATAAAAACCCTCATAATTATGTCTATATCTACCAACATCCATAAACCTTATCTGTGTGACCCTCTAGGTCCATATATCTCACTAGTTAATAACTCTATAGAACAAATGACATCTTATTGGTCATCCTTAATTAATTATCCACATCTACATATAGATTAATTAATCAAAAATCGAGTTAACCCAATCAATAGGTTGAGTTGCCAGCCCGTTGGGTGCCAAGCTACACCACACACACTAGGAGATATGGAGAATGAAAGAACTCACTTTTGGAACCTTTCCGTCATCGATTACCATGTATGTATAATCCTTCATCCACATTAGACTCATGAATGACTTAGGGTATGGTTAACTGTCAAACCCTAATTGGTCACTCAAGTTAGTACTGATGCGTGTAGAAATCATCGAGAACTCTTTCTACTATATTTATACTACCTTGGCCAAGGATTTCATTGCATCTCATTCCTTTGAGTCAATATCCTCGAAATATCAAGGGTGGATGATCCCATCTTGATCACACAATCATCTTCGTGGACTTCATGTCGTATCTAATATATGACGTTTTAGATATCCCGTGGCTAGGGATTCGTAAGTCATAATCAAAACACAATCATCCATCCACAAGATGTCTTTGGTGTCTCAAGTCAAAGGACCACATACACAACCATGACATGAATAAACCTGATTGACAGTTAGGTATAATACCATTCAGGGATTCATACCGATCAATTCAGTGAACTCTTTCTCCAAAGAGCACCCACCATCTATCCTTAGTGTCTCCACACCGATGGCTATAGGATCGGCCATACTCATCATAAGAGTTGGATTAGATAGTGCTATTCTTTTCGGATAATTCAATGTCCTTCTCGAATATCCCATAAATAGGAATGTTTAGAACATATGTTTAAAGACTACTGATCACTATATTATGATATCATCCTAATTCACTTAGTCATTGCACATGCTCATGGACTTCATTGCAAACATCACAAAAGAATGACAATGAATAAATTTCATTTCAATGAACATAAACAAGATATATGAAAGTGTGATTGGCTTATAGGCCACATAATATCCATAAGATAAGCCATACAAAATTTCATTCAAAAGACCATACAAGTCCATGACCAAGACAAAGGGAAGTATTAGAAAAAAAAGCGTGTTACAATGATTTGTGATGGTGGTGTTTCCAATTGGAATGTTCAATTACAAGTTGGCCATTAGCTATGCCCTATGTCTTCTAGGGAGTGTGATAACATGCTAATTAGACATAACAAAACATGATTATTGATGCATATTAAAGCATAAATGATTTTATTTCTATGCATGTTATCATATTTATGAGTATTTGTCTATCATTCCATGAAAAAGTTATTATAATCTCAAAATACTTTAAATTAGGGTTAAATATGATGATTTAAAGATAAATAATTTTATAACTCATCTTTACTTGAGATTGTAGATGTTTTTAAAATAATGAGAGAAATCATTTTATAAACATTTATTTACATTTTTTTAAGTTAAAATCTTTAAAGAATAAATGTTTTTTTGAAATGGAAATTAAAACTCTCATTATTTATTCATTTGATTTTTTTAGAATGCTAGATAATTAAATTTCAGATCAAATAAAAGAAATTTGGATTAATTTGGAGTTATATTTTGAAAGTTTTGAATTTTCTAATTTTAGGGATTTTTTCGGATTTTTTCTGAATTTATTTTCGATTTTAAAGTATTAAAAACAATTAAAAAGGTGAAAAAGGGGGTATATTTTTGCGCAGGACCCACGTGGATGCGACGTGGCACTCAAGGCCACGTGGCAGAGCCACGCGGACCAACGTGAGCGCCTACGTGGCGCGGATGTGACGTGCATATTTATATTTACTCGTAATTATAGGGTTATAGTACATATAAGCATCCGATATTTCAGATTTAAGCTAACCCGTATATTCAACGCATCTTATATACCCGATATGTTCCTTTAATTTTTTCCGTGTGGGACTATGTTCCACACAGTTTTTAAATGCAGGTGACATGGCTTAATAAGGGGCATCGGATCAAAGGACTCACCAAAGGACGTGCATTGATCGTGTGGACTCATGGTCCACCGGATCACAATCGCGCACGTGCTTTAAAAGCAAGAGTTATAACGGCTCAGATTAACACGTCATCCTGGTCGTCGGATCGCGATCCAACGGGAGCGATCAAATGCGTTTTATAACGCTTATCCACGTGGGCTCATCCGGACGCTCCATCAAGATCGGACGGTCACCATTTAAGTGAAACGGTTCACGGTGAATGATGAAGCGTTTGGTGCAGTCGTTAAAACACACAAACGTCGGTCAAACAAAATTTATAATACCGAACTCACAATGACAAAGATATAAAATTACGTAAAGTGTAAGTATCGCGTCAATCCATAGAGAACAATGTTGACTTTTATTACAGAGTTGACCTTGTGAAAATTAGGTTTACAAGAGGTTGTAAAGAAGTAGAAATGAGACTTTATGAATATAAATGATATAAATATACTAAATAGGGAATTTTAAGATTTAAAATCTCTGTTTCGACAGAGAAAAGCATTGACTTTGAACAATAGTCGAATTTCTATAAAATCAGCAAATTAAAAGATGTCAAAAGATTACGAAAAGTATATATTCAGAATCTATAGAGAAAATAGAATTTATTGATATAAGATTCGTGATTTTTCGATAAGAAATGGATTTACTATGAATTATTGAAAATCAAAGATAAGAAAAATCATGAAATGAACACTTCGGAGAAAATCTTCAAATTGACTTATCAAATGATATATAAATATTATAATTTATATTTCAATAGAAATCTAAGAACCAAAAGATTCTAAAGAGACCAAAATTAACAAATTCCAATTTATATTTTGAAAGTAATTGACCTCGAAAGTCAACACTCAATTTCGGATTAAAAATGAACAGTGCTTGATCAAATGTCAAATTGAGGGGTGAAATGATCTCGGAATGTGACAAATTTTCTATCCACAGAAAGTTGATTAAATAAGGAATCCAATGAAACCAAAATCAGGTGATTCAGAATTATAATCAGAGAGATATCCTATTTTCAAAATCAGCAAAATTTCTGACTAAAATTAGGAAAATTAAAGAACACTATGAACTAAAACTCAAAATTAACGGTCTAAAAGTAATCAAAACTCAAATTACCACCAGATAATTGATCGAATCTCACAACTAACCCGATTTCCGCAATGATGGGGCTTCAATTCACGGGAATTGAAGCGAATTTGCTCGATTTCTTCCTCGCGGATGTTCATCGTTGAAAGGGAAAATTCGATGAAATTTGATGGAAATTCGTGATCAATCCCACTCTGATTGGATCACAATCAAGTCTTAACGTGGGGGATCACGAAGAACTCAAGATCATTCTTTAAAATTGCTCAATTCATTCACGATTCAATCAAGAGTTAAGAGAAAACGAGAGAGTACATCGGTTTTTAAGGAGGATTTTGCCCGAAAATCTCGGGCCGGATGATCCGGTGGAGAGGTGGATTTGATGGCCACGATCGCACGATGATTGTGGGCCATCAATTAGAGGTGATCGTGGCCATGATTGCACAGCGATTGGACCACGATCGCGCGGTGATCGGGCCATGATCGCGTCGCAATCAGGTCATGATCCCTTCATTATATTTCCGCCGTCCGATGAAGATCGCGCGGCCGCTCACGATCATTGGTTGGATGAGGATCGGACGCTCCATTTGCATCCACGTGTCGGCAAGTGAGTCTTTGATTGCCGTCACTTAAACCGGATTTAGCGTACGTCTTAAATCAATGATCGCGTGGACTCGGGTCCACGCGATCGATGCCCTGCGATTGCCTCTGACGCTCGCGATGCCACCACGTGTCCTGCACAGAATAGACCTCGCGGAAACATAGTCCCACATTGAGGAAATAGGAGGGATTGGCGAGTATATGGGGTGGGGCGGCGTAACGCAAATGCGTTACCGCTCGAATCCTATAACCAGGCCCACTAACCCATGGGCCCTCCAACGGCCAGCCCCCCTCTACCATGTGGCACCCCTCACGGGCATCCGTGTGGCCTCGTGCCATGTGTCTGCGCCACTCGCGTGCCACCTGCGCCTCGCGTGGGCCATGTGCGGCCCAGCCACGTGGCCTTAGAGCCGCGTCGCATTCGCGCTGGTCCTGCACGCCACGTTAGCTTCTCACGCCACGTGTCATCCGCTAGTTCTACGGAAAATAAACCCCCTTTTTGCGCGATTTAAATCCCAAAAAAATTCAATATAAATCCAATTAAAAATCAGATAAAAATCAAAAAAATATCTAAAAATTAAACACTTCATAACTTGAGAAATGCAACTCCTTTTTAATCCAAATTTTCTCCATTGGATCCCAATTTCTTTTATTTTTAATATCATGCCATTAATAATATAATTTTAAAAGAATAATATAGGATGAATTAAGAATAACCTAAAGGCATTCATTAAGATGTCTCACTTTTAATCATCCAATAATTTCCTTCTTATAATTAATCATTTAAATCATTTACTAAAGTCAAAATAAGTCAGGGAAAGTACTTAAATCCTATTAATTTAACCTTACAAAAAGATTAATCATCAAGAAAGCGCATAATTAGCCCTAATTTATGCATAAATATGAACTTTAGTGTAATGACATACCAAGGGAGAAAATTCATATGAATTATGATAACATGCATCATATTCACATAAAATAAGCATGAATATGAGTGAAATAGGATAAGAATTCAAGTTATAAATGCATGTTATCAGTGAAACGTTTCATATGAACCGTCGATTGAAATCCATCGGACGGTTACGCCCAAAATCAGTATAAATAGAGATGTTCTTCCGATTTGTAAAGCATTCGAGAAAGAATCAATCCAATTGATCTATTTAGACACTAACCTTTTTGAATCCCTCAATACTATCCTCTTCTACACGCACTTCCGCATCCACAAAGGGTTTAAGATCGAGATTTGGCCGAATAGAGAGGGAGAAATCGACGCTTGAATCTCAACATTGCGGTTCTTTCGGATTTTTGATTAACAACAATTAATCGAGCTAATCCAATCGCAATTTGGGGTTAGTGGAGGCAGTTTTTACTAATCTTTCATCTAATTATGTTTAATTTCAATTTAGATTAGGAATTTAAGTTCTATTTCATTTAATTTTTGTCAAAATCATGATTTTATGTTTCGGAAATCTCTCCCTATTTCGATATTAAATTTCTCTGCGAAATCAAAGTCAAATTCGATGATTTTTAATTCCGTGGAAACGTTTTGAAGTTCTCTTTCATAATCTACCATTTTCCTAATTTCTATCATCAATTCATTGTCCGATTTGATCAAATTCAAAGAGATCATCATAAATTTCCTTATTTCCATGTGGATTTGACCCTTATTTACCATTATACCCCACAATTCGAATTAATTTAATCAAATTGGTACGTTTGGACTTTGTTTTGACGTGAGTCCATATGAAATTGATGACCTCACGGTCTCCGCTCGTCAGAGTGTCATGTGCACAAGGAATTATATATGTAAGATATATGTAGGTATACATGTTCCACATGCGGGTAGCATGACCTCATTACCTTCCAGAATGTATAGTCTTGCTTGGCTTAAAATACTAGAAACTCAACCAATCATTTGGGTTGAATTCATATTGGAAAGTTAATTTAGTTCATTGGACATGACAAAAAAGAGTTATTGGGCCCACTAGGTCATAAATTGGATGTGTGCTTGGGCCTAAAAGGTCTTACACATAAGGTCCTTAGACAGTGGGATAAATATATAGATGTTTTGGGTTTTTGGGAAAAGTGTCATTCTCTTATCTTGGGAAAGGCTCCTGAGCACCCATTCTCTTAAGAGTTCTCTCTTTGCCAAATTTGTGTGATGAGCAATGGTGAGGAGTCAAGATTATTCATGGCTATGTTTTTTAGTGCTTCATATTACATGTAAGGAGAGGAGATCCTTTTAGATGAGAACTGCATGGATACCAATAGAGGTTCACATGTTTGCAACTTTAGACATCATATTTGAGGGATAAAAAAGTTTTACTTTTATTTTTGAGAAGCATGCAAGATTCAACTTTCCAAAGGCTATCCATAAGACATAAGGAGGTCTTGACTATGTCTCTTGAACATTGGAGATCCTTCCTTGATTTCCTCTTATGGTGGAGCTTCCTATATCCTGACCTTCAATTGAAAACTCCTTCAAAGTATGGGCCACTTTTTATGAAGCATAAATGTTATATTTTCCATCTCTTTCAATAATGGAAGATCATGGTGGAGAGGCAGATTGAATGCATTGCCAAATTTTCAAAATGGATAATAGGATGGAATTATGTTCAAATGAGCTTCTTGACTTTTGAAAGATTGATGGAATACTTTGACGTATGAAAGTTCAACATACACCATAAAAAAATGGTGGTGTATTTGGTGAATCAGACTCCTTCTATGGCCATTGAAAGGAAGATGATACCATAAATGTAGAGTAGTTTTCTTTCTAACTACTCCATGCTGCACATTTTTGGTTTCTCCAACGTGTGTTTGCGTTCATAGTGACAAGCTTGAAACTTGATCACTTACGTGCACCTTTCTCAGTTTCAAGCTAGGGGCAAAAGCATTCAAGCTTTATGATCCAAAAAATTTGAAAATTCATATTTTATGATCATTTTAGTAGAAACATCATATTTGATGAATATGTTATGTTGAAATCAATGTCAATAACTCCGGCTCTGAAAAATCAAACAACAAAAAAATTGGCTAACTTATTGAATACTTTGGTTCAAATGGATGCATCTACACCCTTACGTGCACCTAATTGAACCTGTAGTTGAAAGGAGGATGTGGATCACTTCATATCCAAGATCAACCTTTTCTGACATTCCATTCACCAACCTGCCATGCAAATGCCAAATGTGTTGCCTACATCTGATAACATGCTAAATTAACATGATAAAACATGATTATTGATGCATATTAAGGCATAAATGATTTCATTTTCATGCATGTTATCATATTTATGTGTATTTTTCTAACATTCTATGAAAAGGTCATTATAATCTCAAAATACTTTAAATTAAGGTTAAATATGATGATTTAAAGATAAATAATTTAATAACCCATCTTTAATTGAGATTATAGATGTTTCTTAGAGTTAAAATAATGAGAGAAATCATTTTATAAACATTTATTTATATTTTCTTAAGAGAAAACACTTAAAGAATAATTATATTTGTGAAAGAAATATTAAAACTCTCATTATTTATCAATTTTCACCTTTTAGAATGATAAATAATTAAATTTCTGGATCAAATGAAAGAAGTTTGGATTAATTTGGAGTTATATATTAAAAGTTATGAATTTTCTAATTTTTAGGGATTTTTTCTATATTTTTCTGATTAATTTTGCGATTTTTAAATGATAAATACGATTTAAATAAGCAAAAAAGGGGGTTTTATTCGGGCGGGGCCACGTGGATGCGATGCGGCATGCAGGGCCACGTGGCAGTGCCATGCGGGCCCACGCGAGCGCCTGCGCAGCACAGAGGTGACACGTGGCATTATATATATTTACTCATTTATATAGGGTTATAGTACATATAAGCCTTCCAATTATCGGAAATACGCTAACCTCTCTATTTCACACTCTTTATAAACCCGACGGAATTCTCTTATTTTGTCTGTGTGGGACTAAGTTCCACACGGAGTTTAATGTGCAGGTGACGTGGCCAATCGCGGTGTGTCGGATCGGACGAAGCACGGATCATCGGACGTCGATCGGGTGAGCTCGCGGTCCACCAGATCGCATCACAAACACGTGCGTTTTGAAGAGGATTATAACGACTCAGATTAAATGCGCGAGAGAGCATCTGGATTGTCGGATCGCAATCTAACGATGACAATCTCATGCGTTTTTAAACGCTTATTCACATGGATTAATGCTGAGCCCTTTCATCAAGATCGGACGGCTGCGACTTAATTGAAACGGTCCACGATGGACCATTCCATCGTAACCGTCGATTGTTTTGATCGGACGGTTAGGCCCAAAAAGTGTATAAATAAGGCATGTTCTTCCGATTTGTAAGCATTCGAGTTAGAAAATCAATCCAATTGATCTGTTTAGACACCTCCCTTCTCGAATATCTCGATTCCATCCTCTTCTAATCTCATTTCCGCATCCACGGAGGGTTTGAAATCGAGATTTGGTTGAGAGACAAATTTGAAATCGAAGCTTGAACTCCACGATCGCGTTCTTCCCGTTTTCGACGATTAAGAGGATTAATCATGTTAATTTGATTGTAATCTTGGGTTAGAGGAGTCGGTTTTTGCTAATCTTTCATCCATTCATGTTTAATTTTCGATTTAGATTAGGATTTCAAGTTTAATTTTGTTAAATGTTCGTTAAAATCGTGATTTACATGTTTGAAAATTTCTTCCCACTTCGATCTTCAATTTCTCTACGAAATCAAGATCAATTTTGATGATTCTTGATTCCGTGGAAGCAATTTGAAGTTGTCTTTGATAATATACCATTTTCCCCAATTTCTACCATTGATTTATCATCCGATTTGATCAATTTCGAAGGAAACATCATTAATTTCCTTATTTCCCTGTGGATTCGACCCTTATTTACCATTATGCCCCTCAATTTGAGTTAATTTCATCAAATTGGTAAGTTTGGAATTATTTTTGACACGAGATCGTGTGAAATCAATGACCTCGCGGCTTCGTCTCGGCAATATCTTGGCCATAACAGAAGAATTTGATACTTAGGGTGAATTGACCTCATACATTAAAGCAATTCACTTATGCATTATGCGTAGGTGATCCAATAAAGGAATCTAAATGATAATCCTATAATATCTATATGTTTAATAGAGTATGAAATGAATTACCTTAAAATTTCCTTGAAAGTGGCTCTTAGTCAAACATGATAAATTCTTTCATAATATAGTCTAAGATATTCAATAATGAGTATATTAACTTGAACACAAATCAAAGAAATTTTTGAGAATAGTTTTAATGATCCCTTGGAAATCAAAGAGAAAATTAACCTAAGACAACTCTAATTATCTCCTTAAGTTCCCAACAACAATTCACCTAAGATCTTACTCAAAATATTTGAAGACTAATATAAAAATGAACATCCATATCTATTCTAAAATGATCTAATGAAAAATTTGAAAAAAATTTCTTCTAAACAGATCCAAAGTTGTTAATCAATCAAATCTTTGTGTCCCTTCATCTCCCTTTTCTTTTGAATTTTTGTATTCTTCGATGGGTTGTTAAAACTTTTGCCCAATGTATATATTCCCATGCCTTCCTAGAAGAACCATGAGTTGAATCATTCTTCTTCTATCTTCATGTTCTGTCTCTCTTCATTGAGTGTATTAGCTATCTCTTAGAGCATTTCTCATGCTTGATTGTCATCTTGAGGCTTGAGGATCTTTGGCTCCATTTGCTCACACTAAAAGAAGAATCCCTTTATGATTTCAATTTCTCAAAAAGTTCTGTTCTTCCTATTTGTGTCTTTGAACCATCAACTTCTTTTGTGGGTCTTGGGGCATTCTTTAGTGTTGTTCATTCTCTCCCTTAAGTTCTACTCCTACACCTAATGCCTTCACAAAATGCATACCGGTACCGTTGATTTTCACAAGGTGAGATGTGAAGAGAGAATTTGATATAGAGTATGTATCCACAGTTCCCTAGTCTTCAGTGGTTGGATCACCCATGTATGTGATGATATGAAAATGTCATATCTCAAAATTTGTGAGTGTTTTTAGCTGATACGTGGCTAGTCTAGGGTAAGAGCAGTAGAAGGCCTTATTATGGATTTTGAGATATCTTTGTGGAACCGATAAAGCATCCTTGCATTTTGTCTTGTTGAAAAAAAAGTATCTAATCATCTTGATTTAGGTTATTCAAGGAATCTTGATAAAAAGAATATAACTCACATGATATGGTTTCACTTTTGGATGATGTGCTATCTCTTGCAAGATGACTCTAAACTCATCACAATGCCGTCTACATCCACATGGCGAGCATGAAAACAATAAAAGGGTTATTTGATGAAGGAAAATATGCTCAAAGAAATATCTAATTAACATACTATTCAATGGCCGATGCGCCTTTTATCTTTCAAAAGATCTATTGTTTCTTGAGCAAAACAAAACACATAGATGTACATTTTTACTTTGTACTAGATGTGTTTATTAAAGGGAGATGTATGCATTGTTAAGATAAGCCCTCATGGAAACCCAACAGACATGATGACAAAATATAGTCCTTCATTGGATGGTGAAATAACTCAGGGGAGGATTGAATTAGTTTTTTTGTGTACTATATTTTTTATACTAGATAGGGCATCTAGTCTCCTTGTGCTAGTCCATGGAGGAGATAGTCCCCCCAAAGTCACATCTCACCTTGTTAGTATTCCAATATCAATTACCAACTGGCACTGTATGCAAAATCAACGTCCACAAACAATCACACCCTCGTTCTGTAACCTCACTCCTTTTCCATCCTTTGGTACATCACCTCGTCCTGACTCCCACAACTGTGCTTCCTTCTCCCTACTCCCCTTTGCACTAGCATCCCTCTTTGAAGTTCTTAAGGCTCGCCAATGATCCATGTACACTTCAAGTAGGTTCCTCAACCTTGATCTCTAGAGATCCAGCAAGGTAGAGAACAAATACATCAGTAGTCTACTATCTGATCAAATATCTAGACTTGTCCTCAGTCTAGCACCAACTCACATACAGTTTACCCCTTACCCTCAAGGGGTAAGAATAACTCACCTAGAGTTCACCTAGTGTGTAATAGTGGTTGATTTTACCTAGTCCTAGTTCTTTTGAGCTCACGCATAATATATAATGAGATAATGATAATAATTAATTTCCAAATAACTCAAATTTACGTAAGTAAAATAAGTAGAAATAAAGTAAACAATGCACAATAAAACTATAAAAATATTCTTCCTGATTAGCTGACTTTGAGTTTCTGAAGTTGACTTTAACTTTGAGCTGATGACTTTGACTTTGAGCAGATGACTTGTGGCGTAGCTGCCCTAAATATTTTTATTATGTAGAGAATGATCCAATATGCGTAGGTGATCCAATAAAGGAATCTAAATGATAATCCTATAATATCTATATGTTTAATAGAGTATGAAATGAATTACCTTAAAATTTCCTTGAAAGTGGCTCTTAGTCAAACATGATAAATTCTTTCATAATATAGTCTAAGATATTCAATAATGAGTATATTAACTTGAACACAAATCAAAGATATTTTTGAGAATAGTTTTAATGATCCCTTGGAAATCAAAGAGAAAATTAACCTAAGACAACTCTAATTATCTCCTTAAGTTCCCAACAACAATTCACCTAAGATCTTACTCAAAATATTTGAAGACTAATATAAAAATGAACATCCATATCTATTCTAAAATGATCTAATGAAAAATTTGAAAAAAATTTCTTCTAAACAGATCCAAAGTTGTTAATCAATCAAATCTTTGTGTCCCTTCATCTCCCTTTTCTTTTGAATTTTTGTATTCTTCGATGGGTTGTTAAAAATTTTTCCCAATGTATATATTCCCATGCCTTCCTAGAAGAACCATGAGTTGAATCATTCTTCTTCTATCTTCATGTTCTGTCTCTCTTCATTGAGTGTTTTAGCTATCTCTTAGAGCATTTCTCATGCTTGATTGTCATCTTGAGGCTTGAGGATCTTTGGCTCCATTTGCTCACACTACAAGAAGAATCCCTTTATGATTTCAATTTCTCAAAAATTTCTGTTCTTCCTATTTGTGTCTTTAAACCATCAACTTCTTTTGTGGGTCTTGGGGCATTCTTTAGTGTTGTTCATTCTCTCCCTTAAGTTCTACTCCTACACCTAATGCCTTCACAAAATGCATACCGGTACCATTTTTATCGATAGAAAATGAGGGTGACGGGATAGATCTGTACCAAGAATCCTACCAATGGTATCTAAGATACTAGTTGAGGGAAATATTCTTTATCTGATGATGCCCTTACAGTCAATAATTGCACAAATTGAGGAGTCTGCATGGAAGATTTAAACCACTGCAACTGATTCTCTTTCAGGCTCTACTAGGACTCTAACCACTTGTCTTTGCAAAGCCTAATCGCAAAGTAGGTTCTTATGAGCTTCTTAGAAGTTTGGGCCTGGTTCAAAGTGGGCTGATAGTGAGTCTGGCCCATGGGCCGTTATTGGCAACAACTTAACCTCTTGTGGTCAGGCCTAATTCCAAGATTGGAACCCAAACATAGACTTGAACCAGCTCCGATCACCCCTTCCATTGGGACTGCCCCACCACTTCGAAGGCAGCTGCTTGGGGATAGCCTAGGGCATCCCCTCACTGCACCATGGCTTTGGTAACCAAAATTTCCCAAAATCATTATGCTTATCCAATACTGTTCCTCGCACAGCTATTTTTCCAGTCTCATGAATTAATTAAATTACTTGATCTTGGATTTCATCTGTTCATCTTGAAATGGTTGTACTAAATCCAGAAACACAATTGTCGGTTAAACAATAAATCAGAAAATTGAGTGATTATTTTAAGTTTATTTCCAATGTGGATTTATAATTCAATCTGAAGAGGATCCCTTATAGCTTTGCATTAGTGTCCCATGTTGAGATATTTGTGACTAATTCAGCGGATAAATAGATAGATCGATAGATAGATAGATCGATAGAGAGAGAGAGAGAGAGAGAGAGAGAGAGAGATAATTCGTTTTCTACTTGAATTCTAATTCTCAGCTGTTCCTGACGACTGGTGCGTCATGCGCTATAGGCTTTCGCCGTCGCTACTGCGCATGCGTCCCTCTCCTCTGACCGGCCTTCTTGCAATCTCCGTTCTCCTTTAAAAGCGAGACTTTCACAAGTAATCAAAGGCGTCTTTTTCCTCGGCAGAAACCCTCGGACAAAGATGGAACTCACAGCTGCATGCAGGCGTGAGCCCATGAAAGGAAAAGCCACCATCTTGGCCCTCGGCAAGGCCTTCCCGAGTCAACTTCTCAGGCAGGAATTCCTCGTTGACAACTTCTGCCGCGACACCAACTGCCAGGACCCCGCCATCAAAGAGAAGCTCCATCGTCTCTGTATTTTCTCCCCCCTCTCGTCTCCCTCCATCTTCTTCTCCCTCTCAAACTCTCGCTTTCTTTCTCTCTTTCTCTTTCAGGCAAGAACACGACCGTAAAAACTCGCTATACGGTAATGTCCAAAGGAAATCCTTTCATGCTACCCCGAGCTAGCCAAAGAAGGCAGCCCCACCATCCGACAGCGACTCTCTATTGCCAACCAGGCCGTCCTCGACATGGCCTTCGAAGCCAGCAAGCTCTGCATCAAAGAATGGGGCCGCCCAGAAACCCTTATCACCCACCTCATCTTTGTCTCCTCAAGCGAGCTCCGCCTTCCGGGAGGCGACCTTCTTCTTTCCTCTCTTTTAGGACTCAACCCTAACGTCAGTCGCGTCATGCTTTATTTTCTCGGCTGCTACGGCGGCGCTTCTGCTCTCCGAGTAGCAAAAGACTTAGCCGAAAATAACCCGGGAAGCCGAGTCCTCGTTGTCACTTCGGAGACCACTATTTTAGGGTTCCGCCCGCCTAGCGCAGCCAGGCCGTACGACCTCGTCGGAGCGGCGCTGTTCGGGGACGGCGCCGCCGCTGCCATCATCGGCGCCGACCCGCTGCCGGAGGAGCCGCATCCATTCCTCGAGCTCCATTCCGCGGTGCAACAGTTCCTCCCGGGAACTTCCAGCGTCATAGAAGGGAAGTTGACCGAAGAAGGAATAAGCTTTACACTCGGAAGAGACTTGCCCGAGAGAATTGAAGCTCATATCGAGGACTTCTGTAAGAATCTAATGAAGAAGGCGGGGAAGAGCGAGTTCAACGAGGTCTTCTGGTTGGTGCATCCAGGTGGGCCCGCGATACTGAATAGGGTGGAGAAGAAGCTAGGGCTTTCTCCGGAGAAGCTGGAGAATAGCCGTCTCGCGTTGGTTGACTATGGGAACGTGAGCAGCAACACAGTAATTTATGTGGTGGAGAATATGAGGGAGAGGGTGCCGGAGGAGGAGTGGGGGCTGGTGCTGGCTTTTGGGCCGGGGATCACTTTCGAAGGCATCCTTGTCCGCAACTTGCTTGTTCCTCGTTAGGGTTTTTCGGTCTATAGATCGTTGCATGGGGTCGTGGAGCATAAGAAGAGTTGGATGGGTTGTGGAGACTTGTTGCCCCTTATACTGCTCTCTCTCTCTCTCTGAGACGAAATGGAAGAATGAAGTGATAAGGCTTTTTACAAGGTTAAAAATTTCGGGCTTCTTTTTAGTTTAAATATTGCGAGGTATTCGAGGCTCTATAAGAAAGTGAGAAGAAACATGAGAGAGAGAGAGAGAGAGAGAGAGAGAGAGAGAGAGAGAGAGAGAGAGAGAGAGAGAGAGAGAGAGAGAGAGAGAGAGAGAGAGAGAGAGAGAGAGAGAGAGAGAGAGAGAGAGAGAGAGAATCACAAATATTGCCCATTCAGGTCAATATTCACTCACCATTCTTGATTTTCGGGAAATTCAGTAGTATTTCTTGGGCCCATCTTAGAAATATTGTTGAACTAAGAGGGTTAGGATCCATCTTCTAGACCATAAGTACCACTCCTTTACTCTCATTTAAGTTAGAAAAATTTCTCTTCTATCCAAGAAAAGCCACCTCTTTATTATTTTCCCTCAAGCTGGTATCATCTTTTAGCAGCCTTAGATAAAATTTTAGAAAAAGATTCAGATGATATTTCTAGCCCATTCTAGAAAAAGCTTAGGTATTAATTAAAACTCAATGGTTAGTGACAAGATCATGCTGCCATGGTCTTCCTCAAGGAATGTGACATATTTTCATGTCGATAGTGTCATGCAATTCTTTGTCTAAGAACTTCTAACCAATAGAAAACTTAGCTAAACATGTCTTTATTTACTTTTTTGTCTAGTCATCATGAATCTAGCCAAACTATAAATGGCTTTGGATGATGTTCTACCTTTAGCCCCCCAATATTTTAAAACACTAGCATTGACAATATTCTCACAAATCCTACAATCATTAATTTATTATTTTTCTGGGATTTGAAGCTCGATAAGACTTCAAGATTTTGATAAAAAAAGGTTGAACGTAACAAAATGATATAGTCAAGAATGGAGCCTAAGAGCTTATTTTGCATGAAGTTGATACAACCCACTTGAGAGGACCATTTATGCTTATCTGGCCTGAAGAGAATCTCTAGGAGCTGTCAATATCTGTAGAGGATCACCTAGGGACCCTAAATATTCTTGGAAGTTCAGAAAATTTAAAGAATATCTCTATTGAGGCCTAGCAAGGCCTAGAAGTATTACTTTTTCTTTTGTCTGTTCTATCTCTTACACATGCACAATGTTAGAGTTATATTTTACAAACTTTTGTGTGGTCTTTTCAATGGTCACATCAATTGAACAACCCTTCACTTTTTGAGGCTTATATAAGGCCCCCATTATAACCCTTGAGGACATAGTTTGAAGTGATTTCTTTCGAAGAGCTTTGGTTTCTCCTATTTGAGTGTTCTCCTGTTTTGAGAACACCCATGTGCTGGTGGATTCAAGTATAACCTCTTGTGGATTCAAGGGTTACAGAGGTTAGTTTTGTGGATTCAAACTCTAACACTTCTTGTAGATCAAGGCTTGTGGATTCAAGTCCTTGTTCTACATTGTTCCTGCACTAAGGCAGTGTCATACAAGACATTGAGTTGAATATTCAAAATATCCTAACAACAAGAATAGATGATCCTATCATCTTGCATAGGCTAAAACCCACAAGGGGAGGGTTCATTGTAAGAGTTCTTAAAGCTCTCTAAGTGTTCAGCCTCTAGAGGTATCCGTTCAATCGTCAGATGATTGGATCTCCTCTTCTATACTCTTCACCAAGAGAAAGATAATAAAGCTGACAGTTTCTAACAAGGTTTGCAATAACACTCTTAAGAGGTTCATACTTCTACCATCAATTGAAAACCTATGGATAGATTTTGGAACTCAAATGCACATAAAGCCCACAACAACCTCCCAGAAGCAAAAACAGGATTGTAAGCTCACCTCATCTCCTGCGCAACCAGAAAAAACTTAAATGGATCTCAAGCGCAATGAAAAACTCCAGCAGAGAAGAAGTATACCAAGAAGCAGAATGAGTATAATTATAAAAAGTGATGAAAAAAGAGATAAAAATAAGTAGATCAAGGAAAAGTCAAAGGCAAATATCTGTATGATAAAAAACCGAAATGGAAGAAGGAAGCGGAGTAAAGTTCGAAGATGAAGAATAAAAGGTATGAGAATAACAAGGAAGAATGAAGAATAAAAGGTAGATGCAAAATATTAGGAGTAATAAAAAGCAGTA
Organism: Lemna minuta; assembly: GCA_024174645.1. Taxonomy (NCBI): domain Eukaryota; kingdom Viridiplantae; phylum Streptophyta; class Magnoliopsida; order Alismatales; family Araceae; genus Lemna; species Lemna minuta. Next base: position 9,703,577 of record CM044108.1, read on the forward strand.
TAAACTTGAATGACCCGGAAAAGATGAGAAAAGAGTATAAACGAGTTGAGCTACATGAAAAGGCAGATTAAAAAGAACAAGAGATGCGGATGAAACTTCTCCTCCCTGTCCTCTCTCGCTCTTTCGCTCTCTCTCCCCGTTCGTCCTCTGATTGAGAGAGAGACAGAGAGAACGAGAGAGAACGAGAGAGAGAGAGAGAACGAGAGAGAACGAGAGAGAGAGAGAGCGAGGAGGGGGAAAGAAACAAGGGGAAGCTGAGAAATGAAATTTCGAGAAAACTTGTTTCGAAAATTTACTGAGACATTTTGAACTAGCCGTTGGGAAAATAAACTTGCCGTTGTGACTCATGAGTACATCTAACGGCCATGGGAATAAAGCGATGAGCCCGATTTCGTAGTACAGAAAGAACTTCCTTTCATTTCTTTAGCAGAGTCGGAAGTGAGGAAGGCAGGAGCGCTCAACCATCTCCGGCTTTCAGGTCCATCCGTCTTCACGTTCGAGGACTTTCCAGGTGCCATGAATCCATGACCTATTTTCCTGTTTCGCCTCTCTCAAACTCTTTTTTTCCTAGCGGATTTGGTTGATTAGTCTGTCTCGGCCAAAAGGTGGCGTGGAAAAAGAAAAGTTTCCATTCTCACCTTTGCAATATTCTGCCGATGCAGCCGCTCTTGAAATCCTCTCCGTTCAGCCTGAACCCAGAAAGGTTTTCCCCATAGATCCTATCGTCAAAGACAACTCACTCACCGTTCTGCGTTTTCCTTATTTGTGAAGAAACTTCTCATCCTTCTTTGCTCGGGTTTCCGCAGTATTGGACGTAAAGAGATGGTAATAACCGATAAAACATTTTTTTCTTCTCTTCCTCGTTTTCGAGTCAGTGCTGGTATTAAAAGAACTTATCCCCGCCTTCATCCTCTAGAGATTTGAGGGAATACGGCTCGTCGCCGTCACACCCAGCATAGCGGGAGTTCCCTTGGATTCAATCATCGAATCCCTCTCATCACTCCGACAAGGAGGCTGAACAGAGATCTGGGCTCGACTTCACGCAACGCCGGCCACCTGAAAGGTAACGAGCAAGAACTCGTCGATGAATTTCCTCGCAAATTTGACATAGTTCGGTTACTCCTTTCCTTTCGGAGCTCGCCAGCCTGTCCTCTCGGGGGACAGTTTCGGCTTGAACAAGCATAGAAGAGACGAGCGTTTGAATCCTACTAACAAGGGTAACTTTGTTTCTTCATTTTCGTTAAATAGAAATTTCTCGGCAGGCAAGGATAGTATGGGCTCACAGGAGGAAGCTGATAAGCCATTCAAAGGGAAAAAAAGGGTATTCCAACTCTTAAAGGTATGCGTTTCAACTCCAATACATATACTGCACATGATGCAGAAAATAAAACCAAAAGTATTTAAAAAAGTTAGGTTAAGTAGATTTATATAACTTGACAATAAGATAGGCTAGTTTTGTAGTGCGTGCATGCATTAAAAGAACATCATGCATGAATTTGGAAAAGACTCATTTTAAGAAACTAAACTTGGAAATTAACAATTAAACCAGATTTTCTAAAACCACAGAATGCTTTAATCAGAGCTCATCCAAATTCTCAACTTTAAGCATTATTCTTACCTAACCTACATTTATGGACATATGGGTAAATGAATGAATGAATGAATGGAATGTATGGATGTATAGATGCCTGAATGGATGAATATATAATATGGATATATGAATTTATGGATTTATTGATGCATCAAATTATAGATTTAAAGATGTACAACTGTATGAAGGTAGAATAAATGTATGGATGGATGCATGGATTTCTCAAGAAATGAGTGTATGTATGATGGACGGATGCATCTATGATATATGGATATGCATTTATGAGCTAAACTATATATTTAGAGATTTATGAATGTATGTAAGTAGGTTCTATGTATGGATGGATGCATAGACATGTCGACAAACAAGTGTATGGGGGTATAAATGAATGTATATTTGGATGCATTAAATAATATAGGAATGTAAGGATGTATTAATACATAGATGTATTGATGTCTGGATGAATGAATGAAATATATGGATGTAAGAATGTATGGATGCCTCGATTGCATAAAACTACAGGTGTGAAGATGTATGCAAACAAAAGGAATGTACGGATGAACACAAATATCTCGACAAGTGAATGAATGTATGAATGGATGTACGTATGGATGTAAGTATAAATTAAAGTATGTATGGTTGCACGTATGTATGCATGTATCGAACTGTATATGGAGGTATGTATGTATAGATCAAGGAATGTATGTGTGGATGCATGTCTATATGTACGATAGTGTATATGTATGCATGTATGTGTGGTTGTAGGTTTGCATGTATTTGTGGTTGTAGGCTTGCATGTATGTGTGGTTGTAAGTTTGTATGTATGATTGTATGTATGCTTGGTTGCATGCATGTATGGTTTTATGTTTATGTGTGGATCTATGGATGACATGTATATATGTATAGATCAAGGAATGTATGCATGGATTTATTGATGCATCAAATTGTAGATTTAAAGATGTAGGACTGTATGCAAGTAGAATAAATGTATGGATGGATGCATGGATTTCTCAACAAATGAGTGTATGGTGATAGATGGATGCATGTATGATATATGGATTTTCATATATGAGCTAAACAATAATTTTAAAGCTTTATGAATGTATGTAAGTCGGTTCTATGTATGGATGTATGCATGTATAGTGGTATGAATTGTTGTATGTATGTATGTATGAATGTATGTGTATGTATGGGTGTATGTATGTATGTATATATGTATGTGTGTATGTATGTTCGTGTTTATGTACGTATGCATGCATGTATGTATCTATATATGTATGTATGTACGCATGTATGTATTTCTGTATGTCTATGTATGTATGTATGTATGTCTGTATGTACGCATGTATGTATTTACGTATGTCTATGTTTGTATACATGTATGTCTGTATGTATGTATGTCTGCATGTATGTATGTAAGTATGTATATATGTATGTGTGTGTGTATGTATGTATGTATGTATGTATTTCTGTATGCCTGTATGTTTGTGTGTATGTTGTATGTATGTATGTATACGTATATGTATATGTGTGTGTATATGTATGTATGCATATATATATATGTATGTATATCTCTATGTATGTATGTATGTATGTGTGTGTGTGTGTGTGTGTCTGTATGCATGTATGTATGTTTGTATGCATGTATGAACGTATGTATGTGTGCATCTATGTATGGATGTATGGATGTTTGTATTTATGTATGTGTGTGTGTAAGTATGAATTTATATGTGTGTTTGTCTATATGTACGTACGTACGTATGTATGTGTGTGTGTATCTGTGTATCTATGTATCGATGTATGTATGTATGTATGTGTGTGTATGTATGCATGTATGTGTGTGTGTATGTATGTATGTATGTATGTACGTATGTATGTATGGATGCATGTATGTATGTATGTATGTATGTTTGTGTGTCTGTATGTTTGTGTGTACGTTTGTATGTATGTATGTATGTATGTATGTATGTATGCATGCATGTATGTATGTCTCTATGTGTATATGTATGTGTGTGTCTATGTATGCTTGTATGTATATATGTGTATATGTATGTCTCTATATATTTATGTATGAAAGTATGTATCTATGTATGTGTGTGTGTATGTATGTATGTATGTCTATATGTATGTATGTATCTATGTATGTGTGTATTTATTTATGGATGTATGTATGTATGTATGTATGTATGTATATGTATATGTATGTTTGTATGTATGCATATATTTATTGGTGTATGTATGTACATATATGTGTATGTATGTATATGTATATATGTATGTATATATGTATGTAGGTATGTGTGTCTATATGTCTGTATATATGTTTGTATGTATGTATGTATGTATGTATGTATGTATGTATGTATGTATGCATGTATGTATGTATGCGTGTATGTATGTATGTATGTATGTACGTACGTATGTATGTGTGTATGTATGTATGTGTATTTGTATTTGTGCATGTATGTATGTATGTTTGTATGTATGCATATATGTATTTGTGTATGTATGTATGTATGTTTGTATGTATGCATATATGTATTTGTGTATGTATGTATATATATTTGTATGTATGTATGTATGAATGTACGCATGTATGTATTGATGTATGTATGTTTGTATGTATCTAGGTATGTATGTATATGTGTCTGTATGTTTGTATGTATGTTTGTATGTATGGATTTATGTATGTATGTGGGTCTGTATGCATGTATGTATATATTTATGTGTGTGTGTTTGTATCTATGTATGTATGTATGTATGTCTGTTTGTATGTATGTATGTGTTTATCTATATATGGTGTATGTATGTATGCATGTATGTATGTGTGTATGTATGTGTGTAGGTATGTATATATGTTTGTATGTATGCATATATGTATCTATGTATGTATGTATATATATGTGTATGTATGTATGTTTGTATTTATTTATGTATGTATGTATGTATTTGTGTATATATGTATGTGTGTATGTATGTATGTATGCATGTGTATGTGTGTATGCATATGTGTATGTATGTATGTATGTATGTATGTGTGTCTCTATGTCTGTATGTTTGTATGTATGTATGTTTTTATGTATATATGTATGTATGTATGTATGTATGTATCTTTGTACGTATGTGTGTGTGTATGTATGTATGTGTATTTGTATTTGTGCATGTATGTATGTATGTATGTTTGTATGTATGCATCTATGTATTTGTGTATGTATGTATATCTATGTATATATATGTGTATGTATGTATGTCTGTATGTACGCATGTATGTATCCATGTATGTATGTGTATGTTTGTATGTTTGTATGTATCTAGGTATGTATTTATGTGTTTCTGTATGCTTGTATGTCTATATGTATATCTATGTATGTATGTATGCATGTGTGTATATATTTTTGTGCGTGTGTTTGTATGTAGTTATGTATGTATGTCAGTCTGTTTGTATGTATGTATCTATGTATGCGTTTATCTATGTATGGATGTATGTATGTATGTACGTATGTATGTGTGTAGGTATGTATATATGTATGTATGTATGTATGTATGTATGTATGTGTTTATCTATGTATGGATGTATGTATGTATGCATATATGTATCTGTGTATGTATGTATGTATATATATGTGTATGTATGTATGTTTGTATTTATTTATGTATGTTGGTAAGTATGTATCTGTGTATGTATGTATGTGTGTATGTATGTATTTATGTATGCATGTGTATGTGTGTATGTATATGTGTATGTATGTATGTATATATATGTATGTGTATGTATATATGTGTATGTATGTATATCCTTCCACTTCTCAATCCTACCGCTAATGAGATGAAGAGTATAAAAGTATGATTATGCTTTCTCATAGTGTGGACCATAGTGATCTAGATTCCATCTCTAGGTTGATTTCTTTGGTGTATATTAGGGTAGTGCTCATCGGCAAATGCTCGAGCCTAATTCTCGATTGTGATCGAGGTGAGCATATCAAGGGTTTAATGTTATAGGGATGAAAAGATCCTCACACTCTTATGAGCGGATGTAATTCCTTACCCTCCCAATAGGTACATTACTCCTTTACTAAAAAAATGGAGGCTACTTAGTGCATTAGAATTCCCTTGAACTCGTCTTCCTCCTATGAAGAAAGCATTTTTAAAGGTATTTCCTATCTTTGGGATGCAATGTGATGAGGTGGCTGGAAGAATAAAAAGCAAATATACATATAAACAAGATGCACTTACGAACAAAGATGGTACCACTTACGATAATTTATACTCCCTAATGATGTGGATGATGATGGATGATAAGGATGGATGGATGGAAGTGGTAGAGATGGTGATGGGAGAAGAGAAGATAATCCCCTAACTTATTCTACTTCTTTTTACTTCTTATTTCTCTCTTTTCCTTTTCTTTTTCTCCTCCCTTTTTTCTTCTTTCTTTCTTTCTTTTTTTTGTCAAAAAAGGTTTTCTTTTTCAACATTTTTTTTCAAGAACTTCGTTTTCAAAGATACTTCAAAATTTCAAAAGAATTTACATGAAATAAGGATATGGAGGAATTTTTGTTCATGAAGAGAGTATGCGAAAATGTGAAGTGTAATGTGAAGGGATACATACATGTGAGGGGAATATGGAAGAGATGTGATGGATGTATGAGTCACTTGGAAGTGTGATTATCATAAGTGAAGCCAAAATGGGTGTAACGAATTCTCTGGAAAGGAAAAGTGGAACTAATTGCCTAACGGGACAAAGATAGGTACACAAAAAATTATGGCTCATTGCACTCTTTTAAGTGAGAGTTCAGAAGCAAAGAATTCCCACACTAGGTAGATTCAATTGATGTAAGGTAGGGGATAGGAATTTTTCTTGAACTTCACTCAAAATCTCTCCATTTCAATCCCATAGCACTTCAACCTTCTGATTACTCAGTTTTCTTTGATGCCTGTTAGATACCCAACCCTAAAGAAGTCAACTACTACAAATAATCTCATGGATTATTTAGATCACTTGGCTTTTAATTTTCTTTTTTAAAAAATCAAGTTTTCTAAGTCCTCACCCCCAATTTAAACTCTTCATCGTCCTGAATGAAATCATCATGCTCATGAAAAGATCTAAAAAATATTATGCATGGCATGAAAAAGATAACAAAATGTGGTAAGAAAGAAAGGGTTTAGAAAAACTCACTTAAGATTTTTATGCTTGTTCACACGATTTCTCTAGTTTGCACCCCTCTATATTACGTTCTCTTTGATGGCTGTGATAAAATGCTAATTAGACATGATAATACATGATTATTGATGCATATTAACGTATAAATGATTTCATTTCTATGCTTGTTATCATATTTATGAATATTTATCTATCATTCAATGAAAAAGTCATTATAATCTCAAAATACATTAAATTAGGGTTAAATATGGTAAATTAAAGATAAATAATTTTATAACCTATCTTCACTTGAGATTATAGGTATTTTTAAAGTTAAAATAATGAGAGAAATCATTTTATAAACATTTATTCAATTTTCTTGAGTTAAAATCTTTAAAAAATAAATGTATTTTTGAAATAGAAATTAAAACTCTTATTATTTATTAATTTTGACTTTTATAATGATAGATAATTAAATTTCAGATCAAATGAAAGAAATTTGGATTAATTTGGAGTTATATTTTGAAAGTTATGAATTTTCTAACTTTTAGTGATTTTTCTGAATTGATTTTAGATTTCAAATCTATTAAAATAATAAAAAAATAAAAAAAGTGGTTTATTTTTCGCGCGGGACCCACGTGGATGCGACGTGGCACGCAAGGCCACGTGATAGAGCCACGCGGCCCCACAAGAGCGCCTGCGTGGCACGGAGGTGACATATGAGTGCATATTTATATTTACTCGTAATATAGGGTTATAGTACATATAAGCATCCGTAATCGGATTTAAGCTAACCCCTTAAATCCGTGGATGTTATAAACCCGTCCCTTCCCTTTTATTTTTACACTGTGGGACTATGTTCCACTCTTCTTTTTAATTTCAGGCGACGTGGATTAACGTGAGGCATTGGATTGAAAGCGCGTGGATTATCGCGCGTTGATGTAGTGGATGTGAGGTCCACCGGATCACCAATCAAGCACGTGCTTTAAAATCAAGTTAAGTGAAGCTCCTATGACTAATCTCGACCGTCCATCAACCGAGTTATAACGGTCGAGATTAATCACAATCGGTGGACTCATCAAACGCGTCAGGAGCATTGGATCGTGATCCAACGGCGGCAGTTTCACGAGTTTTATAACGCATACACACGTGACATCATCTCGCGCGTTGATAACATGCATTTATAACTTAAATTCTTATCTTATTTAACTCATATTCATGCTTATTTTATGTAATTATGATGCATGTTATCTTAATTTTATGAATTTTCTCCATTGATATGCCATTATACTAAAGTTCATATTTATGCATAATTTAGGGTTAATTATGTGCTTTATGAATGTTTAATCTTTAACAAGGTTAAATAAATAGAAATTAATTATCTTACTTTGACTTTAGTAGAAGATTTAAAGGATTAATTCTATTTAAAGAATGATTGGATGATTAAAAGATCTAAATCTTAATGAAGGCATTAGTGTTATTTTAATTCACCTTATATATTCTTCTTTGAAATTATATTTTAAATGACATAATATTAAAAATAAAGAGAAGTGTGATCCAATGGAGAAAATTTGAGATTAAATGGAGTTATAATTTTAAAGATATGGATTTCTGAATATTTTATATTTTTTCTTGATTTTTCCAGAATTTATTTTGATGTTTAATCGATTTTTAAAATTTGCAAAAAAGGGTTTATTTTCCGCAAAACTCGCGGAGGACACATGGTGCGCGGGACCCGTGTGGATGCGACGCGGCACGCAAGGCCACGTGGCAGAGCCGCACGAACCCACATAGCGCGTAGGTGGCGTGGACGTGTGGCAGGGGCCACACGAGTCCACGCGGATGCTCGGGTGGTGCCACGTGGCAGGGGGGCTGGCATTTGGAGGGCCCACGGGTTAGTGGGCCCTGGTAATAGGATTGGGGTGGTAACGCAATTGCGTTAAACTGCTCGGTGTTTTATACTTACCTTTTCTCTTCTTTTCTTTTGTGTGGGACTATGTTCCTGTGAGTTTGATTCTTTGCAGGACACGTGTCGGAAAGAGGTGCGTTGGATACGATCTCAAAGCATCCATCGCGTGGATGCTAAGTCCATGGGATCACCGATCAACCACGTGCGCTAAAGGGGCATTTAAGAGAAGTGATCGATGGCTTCTACAGCAACACATGGCTTAATCAAGGGAGAATCGCGCGATTCACCTCGATGCGGTGATGGAGATCGGACGCTCTGGATTGATCGCAAAATCGGAGCGTCGTTGGGCGACGCCTGGAGCCACCTCACCGGTCCGATCTTCATCAGACAGACGAAATGAAAGGGATAACGTGGGCCCGTGTCATGGGATCATGCCTCACCTTACGCACGCGATCATGATCGTCCATCCGTTCTTCTTAAGATCGAACGGTCCGCATTTTTTGGGCAGAATCTCCTTTAAATATTGATGTTCTTCCTTTTGAACCTCAACTTTTGATCGATTCATGAAGCAATTAAGCGAATTTGAAGGAAGATCTTGAGTTCATCATGATTCTCCTGAATTTAGACTCAATCACGATCCGATTGGAGAAGGATTCATTGTGATTAATCGTTGGATTCGATCAAATTTTCCCCTTGAATGCGGAACGTCCGCCGAGGAAGAATCCGCACAAATTCACTTCAATCCGCATGCATTGGAGCCCCATCTTCGCGGAAATCGGGTTAGCAGTGAGATTCAACCCTTAATCCAATGGTAATTTGAGTTTTTATTAGATTTACGACGTTCATTTTATGATTTAAGTCATTGTGTTCTTCAATTTCACCCAATTTTGGTTCGAATTTTTTCTGATTTTGAAAATAGGATATCTCTCCGATCTTAACTGTAATCTCTTGATTCTGGTTTCAGTGGATTCCTTGTTTCATCAGCTTTCTGTTGATAGAAAATTCATAAAATTCCAAGATCATTTGACCCCTTAATTTAACATTTGACCAATCACTGTTCATTTTCAATCCGAATTTGGGTGTTGACTTGCGGGATAAATTACTCTTAAAATATAAATTGGAATTTGATAATTTTGGTCTTTTTTGAATCCTCTGGTTTATAGCTTTCTATTAATATATAAATTTCAAGATTTGAATATCATTTGATAAGTCAATTTGAATATTTTCTCTGAAGTGTTCATTTCAGGATTTTTCTGATCTTTGACTTTCAATAATTCATAATAAATCCATTTCTTATTGAAAAATCACGAATTTTATAGCAATAAATTCTATTTTCTCTAGAGACTCTGAATATATAATTTTCGTAATCTTCTGACATCTTTTGATTATCTGATTTTACAAAAAGTTGACTGTTGGTCAATGTCAATGCTTTGACCTTTACTTTTCTCTGTCAAATCAGAGGTCTAAAATCTTAAAAATCTCCTATCTCATATATTTATATTATTTCCATTCATTAAATCTCATTTCTACTTCTTAAAATCTTGAATTAAACCTAAATTTGACCAAGTCAACTGTGAAATAAAAGTCAACCTTGTTCTCCGTGGATTGACCCGATACTTACACTTTACTTGATTTCATATCTTTGTAATTGTGAGTTCAGAATTATAAATTTTGTTTGACTGACGTTTGTGTGTTTAACAACTGCATAAATCGCTTCGTCGCACGTCCATCATTGATCCAGCGGACACAACTTAATCATAACGGTTCGCGATGAACCGTTTCATAAGAACCGTCGATTAAATCTAATCGGACGGTTACGCCCAAATGTCCTATAAATTGAGATGTTCTTCCGATTTGTAAACCATTCGAGAGCAAATCAATCCAATTGATCTGTTTATAAATCAAATCTCTTGAATCTCTTGATCCTGTCCTCTTCTAGACTCAATTCCGCGTCCACAGAGTGCTTAAGATCAAGATTTAGGCGAAAGATGAGGAAGAAATTGATGCTTGAACTCCAGGATCACGGTTTTTTGGATTTTTTATGAATAGCATTAATTCGAAGATTAATTGGGTTAATCCAATCGCAATCTTGGGTTAGTGGAAGCGGTTTTCACTAATCTTTCACCTCTTACCGTTTGATTTTCGTTTATATTAGTAATTTTATCTTAATTTCATTTTATTACAGTGAATTTCATTCTTTCGATTTTTGGAAATCACTCCTCACTTTGATCTTCAATTTCTCTGCAAAATCAAAGTCAATTTCGATGATTTTTTATTTCGTGGAATCGTTTTGAAGTTCTCTTTCATAATCTACCATTTTTCCCAATTTTTATCATCAATTCATCATTTGATTTGATTCAATTCAAAGTAAACATAAAAAATTTCCCTAATTCCCTTTGGATTCGACCCTGATTTACCATTATATCCCTCAATTCGAGATATTTTCATCAAATTGGTAAGTTGAGATTTATTTTTTACACGAGACCGTGTGAAATTGACGATCTCGCGGCCTCATTTTGTCAGGCTATAAAAACAAGAACAAAAAGGAAAAAAAAGTGATATAATCTTGGGGTGCCTCACAAGAAGCGCTAAGTTTAAAGTCTTGAGGCAGACGAAAACATAATGAAGCTCACAACTATCGATGGGGCAAGGGTGATACCATTGTCACGTCCTTAGTTACCTCGGGAAGATGCAGAGGTAGCGTATCTGCTGGTGCGGGTTGGTCTGATGTAAGGCAAGTCTTGAGACGATGGCCATTTACCTTGAGTTGTTTCCTGGATTTGATGTCAAAGTTAACTACGGATTTGCCCTCAAACGACTCCAAAATAGCATAGGACCGTCCCATCGCGAGCGTGACAAGACCAATCCACAAGGTTGTTGAATACATGCTAAGACGTGTGAAAACAAGTTCCAAACTCATCAATTTAGTAAATAATCATGAATTAGATAATATAGTGGTGAATAAGGGTTGAATCCATAGAGAATTAAGGTGTTTTGAGGTATTCTTCAAATTGAATTAAAATCAGACAAAGAATTGAGGTGATAAATTAGGGTTTTTGATATTTTTAGAAAGATAACTTAAAGACGAATTCATCGAGTAGAAAATCACTTGATTTGGATCAAGATTTGCTAAGAAATCAACGACTGAAAATTAGGTAGAATTTACAAACGCGAAGAGAGAGAAAACCAAAATAAATATAAAATTAGACTAATCACCAATTTAAAATTAAAATCTGATGTTATAGGAAGAAAGATTAGGAAGAAAGCACGAATTCTAACTCGCGATAGTGCTTTAAATGATCTAATTGATCGCTAGATCAAAGGCTTTTCAATCCCCGATTTCGAAAATGTTTGTCGGCATTGAAGAAGCAATATCTCTCTATTCTCTCCACAAAATCTCACTTTCAAGCACTCCTTGGACGTAGAAATTAATCTATAGGCAAATAGAATCATGAGATTCAAGGATTGAGATGTCTAAACATTTCAATTTCTCAAAACACCCTTTAATGCTTTATATCATCGAAGAACATGTATATTTATAAGCAGATTTTGGTGTGTCTGTTGGATTTAACTCTACATCATTAATCAACGGCTCAGATGAAATGCCTGGATGTGAATCATTGCCATATATGTATGTAATTATGAATATTAAAAATATCCTGACAACAAGAATAAATGATCCTATCGTCTTGCATAGACTAGAACCCACAGTGAGAGGGTTCATTGAAAGAGTTTTTAAAGCTGTCCAAGTGTCCAATGTCCAGAGCTATCCGTTCAATCGTTAGATGATTAGATCTCCACTTCTATAATCTTCACCAAGAGAAAGAGAAGAAAGGGAACAGTTTCTAATAAGGTTTGCAATAGCACTCTTAAGAGGTTCATAATTGTACCATGAATTGAAAACCTATGGGAATATTTTGGATCTCAAATGCACATAAAGCCCACAACAACCTGCCAGAAGCAAAAACAGGATTGTAAGCTCACCTCATCTCCTGCATAACCAGAAAAAAACTTAAATAGAGCTCAAGCGCAATGAAAAAACTCCAACACAGAAGAAGTATGCCAAGAAGCAGAATGAGTAGAAAGATAAAAAGTGATGTAAAAAGAGATACAAATAAGTAGATCAAGGAAAGTCAAAGGCAAATATCTGTATGATAAAAAACCGAAATGGAAGAAGGAAGCGGAGTTAAGTTCAAAGATGAAGAATGAAAGGCATGAGAATAACAAGGAAAAATGAAGAATAAAAGGTAGATGCAAAATATTAGGAGAAATAAAAAGAAGTATGAACTTGAATGACCCGAAGAAGGTGAACAAAAAAAAAAGATGAGAAAAGAGTAAAAACTAGTTGAGCTACATCAAAAGGGAGATTAAAGAGATGTTGCGGATGAAACTTCTCATCCCTGTCCTCCCTCGGTCTTTCGCTCTCTCTCCCCGTTCGTCCTCTGATTGTTGCGAAACACAATAACGTCACAAAGTTATGGCTGATGAAACAGGGATATCACTAGCTTAATTTGGGAAACCCAGATTCTGAGAGAGGGAGAGAGAGCGAGAGAGAGAGAGAGAGAGAGAGAGAGAGAGAGAACGAGAGAGAACGAGAGAGAGAGAGAGCGAGGAGGGGGAAAGAAACAAGGGGAAGCTGAGAAATGAAATTTCGAGAAAACTTGTTTCGAAAATTTACTGAGACATTTTGAACTAGCCGTTGGGAAAATAAACTTGCCGTTGTGACTCATGAGTACATCTAACGGCCATGGGAATAAAGCGATGAGCCCGATTTCGTAGTACAGAAAGAACTTCCTTTCATTTCTTTAGCAGAGTCGGAAGTGAGGAAGGCAGGAGCGCTCAACCATCTCCGGCTTTCAGGTTCATCCGTCTTCACGTTCGAGGACTTTCCAGGTGCCATGAATCCATGACCTATTTTCCTGTTTCGCCTCTCTCAAACTCTTTTTTTCCTAGCGGATTTGGTTGATTAGTCTGTCTCGGCCAAAAGGTGGCGTGGAAAAAGAAAAGTTTCCATTCTCACCTTTGCAATATTCTGCCGATGCAGCCGCTCTTGAAATCCTCTCCGTTCAGCCTGAACCCAGAAAGGTTTTCCCCATAGATCCTATCGTCAAAGACAACTCACTCACCGTTCTGCGTTTTCCTTATTTGTGAAGAAACTTCTCATCCTTCTTTGCTCGGGTTTCCGCAGTATTGGACGTAAAGAGATGGTAATAACCGATAAAACATTTTTCTTCTCTTCCTCGTTTTCGAGTCAGTGCTGGTATTAAAAGAACTTATCCCCGCCTTCATCCTCTAGAGATTTGAGGGAATACGGCTCGTCGCCGTCACACCCAGCATAGCGGGAGTTCCCTTGGATCCAATCATCGAATCCCTCTCATCACTCCGACAAGGAGGCTGAACAGAGATCTGGGCTCGACTTCACGCAACGCCGGCCACCTGAAAGGTAACGAGCAAGAACTCGTCGATGAATTTCCTCGCAAATTTGACATAGTTCGGTTATTCCTTTCCTTTCGGAGCTCGCCAGCCTGTCCTCTCGGGGGACAGTTTCGGCTTGAACAAGCATAGAAGAGACGAGCGTTTGAATCCTACTAACAAGGGTAACTTTGTTTCTTCATTTTCGTTAAATAGAAATTTCTCGGCAGGCAAGGATAGTATGGGCTCACAGGAGGAAGCTGATAAACCATTCAAAGGGAAAAAAGGGTATTCCAACTCTTAAAGGTATGCGTTTCAACTCCAATACATATACTGCACATGATGCAGAAAATAAAACCAAAAGTATTTAAAAAAGTTAGGTCAAGTAGATTTATATAACTTGACAATAAGATAGGCTAGTTTTGTAGTGCGTGCATGCATTAAAAGAACATCATGCATGAATTTGGAAAAGACTCACTTTAAGAAACTAAACTTGGAAATTAACAATTAAACCAGATTTTCTAAAACCACAGAATGCTTTAATCAAAGCTCATCCAAATTCTCAACTTTAAGCATTATTCTTACCTAACCTACATTTATGGACGTATGGGTAAATGAATGAATGAATGGAATGTATGGATGTATATATGCCTGAATGGATGAATATATAATATGGATATATGAATTTATGGATTTATTGATCCATCAAATTATAGATTTAAGGGCTAATATCATATATGAGTCTGAACTTTATCACATGTACCAGATATGAGTCCAACCTTTTTTTTTGTCAGATATCAGTCCAAACTTTTTAAAAAGTCCACATATGAGTCTCATAAAAAAGTCCCGCTGCGGAGAGTCCACGTGGCAGCGATGTGGCAGCCACGTCGTTCCAGCCTCTCTCTCTCTCTCTCTCTCTCTCTCTCTCTCTCCCCCTCCCTTCCTCCCCTCCCTTCCTCCCTCCCTCCCTCCCCCGCCTCACTCTCCCTCCCCTCCCCTCGCCCGCCCGTCTCACCCTCCCTCCCCTCCCTCCCTCCCCTCGCCTCACTCTCCCGCCCCCTCCCTCCCTCCCCCACTGTCTCGCACGCTCCTCCCTCCCCCGCCTCACTCTCCCTCCCTCCCCTCCCCTCCCCCGCCTCACTCTCCGCGCTCCCTCCCTCCCTCCCCTCCCACCTGTCCGCACGCCCTCCTCCCCCGCCTCACTCTCCTCCTCCCTCCCCTCCCTCCCTCCCCCCGCCTCACTCTCCCTCCCTCCCCTCGCCGCCCGTCTCACCCTCCCTCCCTCCCTCCCTCCCTCCCCCGCCCTCACTCTCCCTCCCCTCCCCCTCGCCCGCCCGTCTCACCCTCCCTCCCTCCCTCCCTCCCCCGCCTCACTCTCCCTCCCCCACCTGCCTCGCACGCCCTCCCTCCCTCGCGCGAATTCATGTTCGGAAAAGATAATTATTTATCATGTGTGACCTACTGTGTGCCTTGCGAGCAGTACGTAGGAAACGTAGGACAGCATGTTTCACTCTCGACGGTATAAAGAATTCTCAGGCGGCTGCTTTTTCAAAGGACGCAGCGTTTTTGCCTTTTAAACAAAATTGCTCTCCGTGTTGGCTGCAATCGATTAGATGACAGCGCAGACAACATTGAGAGCACACTCTCCCTCGCCCTCCTGGACACGCTCGGCTAATAAGCCCATTAGTTCTCGAATAGAAGCATTGTGTCAGTCGATCCACTCGGCTTCCAGCTCCTGGGAGAGGGTAATGGAAAACGACTCCGACGCTTCTTTTGTATTTCTGGAAATTCGTAGGCCTTCTGAAGTGGGTGATGGGCAGGTGGCTGCGACGAAGACGTTAATAACTCCGGTTCAGCTAAATCGCTGTGGAGGCAGCTTAAAGCTGAGACAGATTATACTCGTCACTCAGGCCATCTCTCGCTCAGTACGGTTGACCTGTGAAAAATCACAAATGATGTAGAGGAGATTTTTTTAAATGTAATATTTTTTTTATTGAATATAGGAAGCGCATAAGCGCAACAACAACTGGTTGCCTCCCCCGTGGGCTATCCTAGCCATCGTTGTCCTGGGCTTCAACGAATTCATGGCGCTCTTGAGGTTTGACTGGCTTGTTAACTTACTTCCCGCATCCTTTTTCCCTCCTGATTCTCGAATGGTTAACTCGCAGGAATCCCTTATACCTCGGAGTCCTCTTTGTGGCCTTCCTTCTAGCCAAGGCCCTCTAGGTCCAGCTAGACATTGCGGCTGAATTTCGCAACGGCGCCGTAAGTTGTTCATTCACTTATTTGCTTATTGATTTATCTGAAATTATTGAATATTTCAGCTTCCGGGTTTACTGTCGGTGTCTACAAAGCTTCTCCCCACCGTGATGAACCTCCCCGAAGAAGCTCGCCGAGGAAGGCCAGCAGGCGGCTGCACCTCCACCACCGATGGAGCTCCGGCCGAAACTGCGGGTAATGCCTCCACATCCTCCCGAAGGGTCATCCAGCCCTAACCTCCCCGGATACGGAGCTCGAGTACTCGAGCCCTCTGCACAAAGAGTGAGCCCGAGTACTCTGAGTACGTGAGGGAGGGAGGGAGGGAGGGAGAGGAGGGGAGGGAGGGCGAGACAAAGGAGGGGAGGGAGGGCGGAGAGTGAGGCGGGGGAGGGAGGGCGTGCGAGACAGTGGGGAGGGAGAGTGAGGCGGGGGAGGGAGGGAGGGAGGGAGGGAGGGAGGCGAGGGGGAGGGAGGGCGTGCGAGACAGGTGGGGGAGGGAGGGAGGGCGGGAGAGGGAGGCGGGGAGGGAGGGACGGAGGGAGGGAGGGAGGGAGGGTGAGACGGGGCAGGGAGGGGAGGGAGAGGAGGCGGGGGAGGGAGGGGGAGAGGGAGGGCGAGGGGAGGGAGGAGGGAGGGAGAGGGAGAGAGGGAGGAGAGGGAGGAGAGGGAGAGGGAGGAGAGAGAGAGAGAGAGAGAGAGAGAGAGAGAGGCTGGAACGACGTGGTTGCCACATCGCTGCCACGTGGACTCTCCGCAGCGGGACTTTTTTATGAGACTCATATGTGGACTTTTTAAAAAGTTTGGACTGATATCTGACAAAAAAAAAAGGTTGGACTCGTATCTGGTACATGTGATAAAGTTCAGACTCATATATGATATTAGCCCTAGATTTAAATATGTACAACTGTATGAAGGTAGAATAAATGTATGGATGGATGCATGGATTTCTCAAGAAATGAGTGTATGTATGATGGATGGATGCATGTATGATATATGGATATGCATTTATGAGTTAAACTATATATTTAAAAATTTATGAATGTATGTAAGTAGGTTCTATGTAAGGATGGATGCATAGACATGTCGACAAACAAGTGTATGGGGGTATAAATGAATGTATATGTGGATGCATTAAAATAATATATGAATATATGTATGTAAGATAATTATGAAAATAATTAAAATAATATTGATTTCTGAATGAATGAATGAATTATATGGATGTAAGAATGTATGGATTCATCTATGCATAAAACTAGAAATGTGAAGATGTATGAAAACAAAAAGAATGTATGGATGAATGCATAGATATCTCGACAAGTGAATGAATGAATGTACGAATGGATATATGTATGGATGTAAGTATAAATGGAAGTATGTATGGTTGTGTATGTATGCACGTATGGAACTAAATATGGAGGTATGTATGTATAGATCAAGGTAT
This sequence comes from Lemna minuta, assembly GCA_024174645.1. Classification (NCBI taxonomy): domain Eukaryota; kingdom Viridiplantae; phylum Streptophyta; class Magnoliopsida; order Alismatales; family Araceae; genus Lemna; species Lemna minuta. The sequence continues at coordinate 9,721,329 of CM044108.1, forward strand.
GGATGTATGGATGTATGTATATATGTACAATAGTGTATATGTATGTACATAGATATGGTTGTATGTTTGGGTTGTATGATTGTATGTATGCTTGGTTGCATGTATGTATGGTTTTATGTTTATGTATGGATCTATAATTGATATGTATATATGTATAGATCAAAGAATGTATGCATGGATTTATCCATGTATAAATGTATGTATGGATGTATGCACATAAGTAGGTATGAATGGTTGTATGCATGTAAGCATCTATGTACCTACGGATGTATGTATATATGCATAGATCAATGAATTTATGTATGTATGTATGAATGTTTTTTTGTATGTATGTATGTATGTGTGTGTGTGTGTGTATGTTTGTATGTATGCATGTTTGTATGGTTGTATGTATATATGTATGTGTATATGTATGTATGTATGTATGTATGTATGTATGCATGTATGTATGTGCGAATGTATGTATTTATGTATGTATGATTGTTGAATGTATGTATGGATGTATATTTGGTAGTATGCCAGTATGTATATATGCATGTATTATGTATGTGTTTGTGTGTGTATGTGTGCATGTGTGTATGTGTGTATGTTTGTATGTTTGTCTGTATGTATATGTGTGTATGTATGTGTGTGTGCATGTATGTATGTGTGTGTATATGTATGTGTGTTTGCATCTCTGTGTATATGTATGTATTTCTGTATTTATGTGTGTGTGTATGTGTGTATGTGAATATGTGTGTGTGTGTGTCTATGTGCGTAGGTGTGTATGTGTGAATGTGTGAATGTGTGTATGCGTGTGTGTTTCTATGTGCATCAGTGTGTATGTGTATGTGTGTATGCATGTGTGTGTGTGCCTGTGTGAATCGATCAATATGTGTATGTGTGTATCTGTGTATGTATGTATATATGTGTGTATGTATGTGTGTGTGTGTATGTGTGTATGTCTGTATATATGTATGTATGTGTGTATGCATCTATGTGTATTTACATGTATGCATGCATGCATGTATGTGTGTGTGTGTCTCTATGTGCATAGGTGTGTGTAAGTGTGTGTATGTGTATATGTGTGTATATATGTATCTGTGTATGTATGTATGTATGTTTGTTTGTTTGTATATATGTAGGTATGAATAAATGTATGTGTGCATGTGTGTATGTATGTATGTATGTATATATGTGTTTATGTATGTATGTATGTATGTGTGTGTGTGTATGTGAATATTTATGCCTGGATATATGTATGTATGTATGTATGTATGTATGTTTGTATATCAATATATATGTGTGTATGAGTATATGTATGTGCGTGGGTATGTGTGGGTATGTGTATATGTAAGTATGTGTGGATGTATGTATGTGTGTATATGTATGTATGTATGTATGTATTGATGTATGCATGTAGGTATGTATTTATGGGTGTTCATGTATGTTTGTATGTATGCATGTATGTACATGTGTATATGTATGTATGTGTGTATGTACGTATGTATGTAGGTATGTATGTATATATTTGTGTATACATGCATTTATGTATGTATGTATGTATGTACCTATGTACATGTGCATGTGTGGATGTATGTATGTAGGTATGTGGGTATGTATGTATATATGTATGTATGTTTATATATATATGTGTGTGTATCAGTGTATGTATGTATGTATGGACGTGTGTGGGATGTGTATGTATGTATGTGTGTATATGTATGTACGTGTGTAAATGTATGTATGTATATACGTGTGTATGTGTGCATGTATGTATGTATGAATGTCTGTGTGTATTTATGTATGTATGTAGCTATGTGTGTATGTGCGTATATTTATATATGTATATAGGTATGTGTGTATGGTGTGTATGTCTGTGTGTGTGTGCATTCATATATGTATGTATGTGTGTGTATGTGTTTGTGTGTATGCATCATGGGTGTAGCTAATGAATGATGAGATGGTGATGTGACTTGCGCATCCTAAGTTAGAAAATGGTTAAATATTCATCTAGATTTTTCATCTTCCAAAGGACTCTGCCAATTTATGTATGTTTGTCACTTATTTCTTATTTTATAATTTAATTTATGTCATGAGCATCTTTGGACACAGCTGCAAGTTCATTGTCTTCTTGTGCTCATTTTTCCTTCAGAGTTTAGCATGTTATATATATATATATATATATATCAGGAGAGAGAGAGAGAGAGAGAGAGAGAGAGAGAGAGATGAAGGAAGCAAATCAAATGATAGAGGAAGCCTTGCACATAGCAGGGGAGCATAGTGAAGGATAGATAGGGAAGATCAAGGTAAAGTTGCACAAGGGAGATAAGGATAAGTAGGGATTTAGAAAGAAGATGAAGAAAAATATGAAGGTGAAGCTTCACCTTGGTGGTAAAGATGGTAAGAAGGGGAGAGAAGAGTTTGAGGAAGAAGAAGAAGAAGAGAGGAAGAATATGATTGTGGTGGGGATGATTAGCTTTTCTATCATGCATGCTTATGTCCTTTATGTTTATAATCTTAGTTTCTCTGTCCATCTCCTTGTATCATGGCTGTCCTATAGAATGAATTGCCATGTTCTAATTACGAAGCTCATTTTTTTCTGCTTTCCTCTCTCTCCCCCTCTTCCTCCCACTCTCTCTCCCTCCGTGCCTCCCTCTCTCTCTCTCTCCCTTCCTCCCTCCCACTCTCTCTCCCTCTCCCTCCCTCCCTCCCTCCCTCTCTCCCTCCCTCTCTCTCTCCCTCTCCCTTCCTCCCTCTCCCTCCGTCCCTCTCCCTCCCATTCTCTCTCCCTCTCTCTCTCTCACTCTATCTCTCTCTCTCTACTCTCTCTTTCTCTCTCTATTTCTCTCCCCTCCCTTCCTCTCTCCCTCTCTCTATATATCTCTCCCTCACTCACTCCCTCTCTCTATCTCTCTATCTCTCTCTCCCTCACTCACTCCCTCTATCTCTCGTAAAAATAATGACAGAAAGAGAGAGAGATGAAGATCAAAATTAAGCTCCTATGGGCCCAAATGAACCAAAATAGGTGCCTTAATGGGCCCAAGAATAATGAAATGGCACATATAGAGCTTAAATGAGGTGGCCCATGTAGATCAAATGGATTTGAACCCGAGAGAAGCTGACGAACGATGAAACGTGTAGTCGTTGAAACACACGATCGTCGGTCAAAAAATATTTGTAATTATAAACTCACAATGATTTAAAAATCATTAAATCAAGTACATCGATGAGATTGGGTCGAATCCATAGAGATCACGGTTAACTTTTTATCGAAATAGTTGACTTGGTCAACTTAAGTATAATTAGGTTTTTTAAGAAATGAATATGCTATATAATCAATGGAAATGATACTACTATATGAGAGAAGATGTTTCTAGAATTTTAAAAAATATTTGGAGAAGAAAAGTCAAAAGTCAAAGTCAAAGTGTTGACTTTGACCTTACTTTGACTTTCTATAAAATCGGAGAAGAAAAAGGTGAGATAATATTATGAAAATTATATTTTTAGAAACTAGAGAGAAAGAGGAAAATTTTGATATAAAGATTGTGATTTTTAGAGAACAATTGGATTTAATGTGATTTTTCTAAAATTAATGGACACAAAATCACCAAAATGAAGGTTTTGGCAAAATCCTTAAATTAACTAATCAAATGATATCCAAATCTGGAAAATCACACACATAGAAAGCTTACTATCAGAGGATCACGAAGAAACCAAAATTGTCAAATTTCACCTTCTATATTTGTAGTAATAGCCCTCGAAGTCAATGCCCAAATTCATATTGATTTGAAACATTAGTTGGTCAAAAGACAAATTCTGGGGTCAAACCTTGATGAAAATTTGCGAATCAGATATTCACAGAAAGCTTTCATTAGAATGACTTAAGATCAGGGAGAAATCTTTGTTCGAACATCAACAAAAATCCGCGATGAAATTTGGGTGAAATGAAGAAATTTTGGATCTTAACACTAATTACTTATCTAAACTTAATCTAAACTATTTAGAATGTGAGGATTATGAAGGTATCACACTACTAACCCAACTGATGCAAAGATTGAGCCTCAAATTGCTTTGATTGCTGTTAATTTCTTTGATTCCTTCTTCGACGTAATTTTGGCGTTCAACAGGGGATTACCAAATGTTTTCTCACAATGTTCATGAATTCCTTGCCTCAATCCTTGAGCCATTGAGTCTACAATGCAAGAGAATCACGAAGAACTCAAGATCTTCCTAAAAAAAATGCTGAATTTAACGCTTAATCAAGAGTTACATTTTCGTATGAGAGAACATAAATTTACATGAGAAATTCCTTATTTAAATGTAGGCTGTCCATTTCGCTTAAAGAGCTTGGCTGGCTCCAATGAAGCCACGTAGTGCGCGATAAGTGGGCCACGATCCCCACGATGCGGGCTCCACTTTCTCCTTGATTTCCGCCGTTCGATCTTCATAGGAGCATCTACAAGTCACCACGTGTCACACTGTCATTAGCCGAGTGCGAGATTAAGTCGCAGTCGTTAGATTTCACTAATGCAACGGCTCTGAATTTATCACATGGATTTGATCAAGATCTGGTGGACCGAGATCCACCAGATCAATGTGCCTTTATTTGCACGCTTCAATCCAATGCTCCGCGCGTGGCCATGTCGGTGCGAACATAAGGACTCATTTAGTCCCACACGGAAGAAATAAAAATAGATTATCGCCTATATAAGGGGAAGTACTCTTATCGGTTTGCATCGCCTGCTGGGCCTATGATGCCCCCCTTATCACTCTATACCCAATACTTGGGCCCACTATGCCCATGGGCTCAATTCGCTTAGCCCACTCAGCCATTGCGCCACATAGGTGCCTGTGTGGGCCCATGCTAGTCCAGTTGGCAAGCTCGTGAGCTGACATGTGTCTGCATTGCCACGGCAGCACCACGTGGGTCCCGCGCTTAATTAAACCCAAATTTTTGTATTTTCGACCTTTACAAATTCTGAAAAATCAAAATAAATTCCAGAAAAAATATATAAACTTCAAAAATTTATAACATCATTTCTAGAACTTCTTTTTGCATGAAATTTTCTTCATTATATCAAGAATTTGATCCTCTTTAAATCTATGCTCTGAAATAAAAATATTAGAGAGAAAATAAAATTATGAGTGAATTAATTCCTAGTTGACTTTCTAGAGTCAACTAGGTTATTTCCTTCTTTAACTCTTAACCCCTTTTTTTCTTTTTCTTCTTCTTTTTAAACCATCATGCAATTACTTAAATCCTGAAATATTTAAAACCAAAAATTTTGGGATCAAATACAAGTGGTTTGACCCTTGAAAGGGTCAAACATACTTAAAATACATAAGAATGCTCAATTGATGACAAATATGGAATTAAGTGATTTGGAGTTAAATTGAAGAAAATTTCATTTTAAGATGATAACATGCATCATATAGACTAAAGTTAAGCATTAATACTAATTAATTATGAAGAAAATAAGAGTTAAATATGCATGTTATCAGAAGCCCACATTAAGAGGCCCAAAGATGATCCAAGATGGCTTATAGGGCCCCCCAATAGACCCCAAAAAATGAATAAGAATGGCCAATTAGGGAAGGCCCATCTCATTGGAATCATGAAATAGATCTTTATGGGTTCCAATTAGATAGGTAAATAAAATGGACTAACCAAAAGTAAATAGAGGCAAATTTAGGGTTACAATGGGGCTGTATTTAAGCCCATTGTGGGGCTTCATTGGGCCAAATTCACATGTAAGATGGTCTGCTGATGAGACAATTTTGTGCAATCGATGAATACACAAACTCGTGTCAAAATAAGTTCCAAACTTATAAATTTAAAGTTATTATCACAAATTAAAGAGTACAATGGTGACTAAGGTAGGATCCATAGAGAAATAAGGTCTTTGAAATTTGATTAAATCAGACAATGAATTGAGGCGGAAAATTAGGAATTTTAGTAGATTTGGAAAGAGAATTTCAAGAAGAATCCACGGAATAAAAAATCACTCAATTTGGATCAAGATTCGCAAATAAATCAAGGAGCAAAAATTAGGTAGGAAATCGATCACGAAGAGAGAGGAAAACAAAAATTAAATCTAAAATTAATCTAATATACGATTCAAAATTAAAATCTAATGCAACAGGAAGATAGATTAGGAGGAAAACACGTAATCTAACCTGAAATTGAGCTCGAAATGATTCAATTAATGGCCGGATTCTAGAATTTTCATTCTGCAATTTTGAAAACGAAGTTTGGCATTCAAGAGGTGATTTCTTTTGACTGTCTCCACCAAATCTTGATTTCGAACACTCCCAAGACGCGGAAAGGAGTGTAGAAGAGGAAGACATCAAGAGACTTAAGAACTAAGTGGTCTAAATAGTTCAATTTTCTTGAAACATCCAAGAATAAGTTTTTTCGTCGAAGAACATCTCAATTTATAGAGAAATTGGGTGCGGCCGTTGGATGCGTCTCTTCATCTTTAATCAACGACTCATATTAAATGTCGATTCGCAAATTGTCATCTTTAAGTTGCGTCCGTACGATCCATGATGAAGCACCCAGATTTTTTCGTGTTGTGCGTGCAGAAGAAGTGTCGCTAAACGTCCACCATTTGATCTTCATTGAGCAATCGATATGAGTCCACGTGTCCATCGGGGTGCATTTAATCTCGACCGTTATAACTCCCCAAATGAGCGGCTGAGATTAAATCATCTTAAAACAAATCGTCGCCTAATCAGATGCAGCCACATACCCCCTCGAGTAAGAGAAATTCAAAGATCGTGATTAAATTGCATGATTGTCCACTCAAGATTGCGCCACATCACCTGCGAATGAAAAATAGAGATACATAGTCCCACATGATAAGAATTCAAATGATTTGATGAGTATATAATGTATGTGAGTATAATGGGTTAGCGAAAATCCATAATGGATGCTTAACCTACTAATTACTCACACGTGCACACACGCTCGCACACGTGCACACACGCTCGCACACGTGCACACACGCCCACACGTACACACACATGTCACCACTTGGCGTGTACACATGGCAAAGCTCCACCACATCAGCCCCCCATATTAAAAATATTTTTTTCATTTAAAAAAAATAAATCAAAATAACCTTAAATAAATTTAGAAAAAAATCCAAAAAATCCCTAAAAATTAGAAAATTCATAACTTTCAAATTAAAACTCTAAATTAATCCAAATATGTTTTTGTTGGATTAGAAATGAAATTTTCTATCATTCTAAAAAGTCAAAATATTTAAATAACAAGATAATAAAATTTTCTCTTATCATTTAATCATTTAAAATAAATTTATGGTCTCAAATATAGATTAGAATAAAACTATTTTATTGAATTATGCATAATTATCCCTAAACAGATATATTTTTAGATCATAACCTAAAATTACATAAAATGATAAAATTACTTGAAATGATAGATATGGAAAAGGAGAGAAATCTCCTTATCCTCTCCCTCACGCGCGCGAGCGCACACACGCAGGAAAGGAGGGAAGACGAGGAAAGCACATCAGAGGAGCACATGAGAGAGGATGAGGAAATTTTCCTCCTCTCACTGGCGTGCGCACACGCACCCATGCAGGAGAGAAGGGGGAGAGGAAGAGACGCGAAATCAACGCGAAAGGGGGGAGAGAGGTCCTCTCTTTTCTTTTTTCTCTATTTTCTTAAAAGAAATCATTTTTTAATGATTTAAATTTCTAAAGACAACTAGAAAAAATCTCAGAAAATCCACAAAATAAATACAAATCTCATTTTTTATTAGAAAAATTATATTCTTGATGAATCATGTCCTTAAATGCTCATAGAATATTATTAATTTATGAAAAAATTAAGAATATTCTCTTTAATATGAACATTAACATTTAAATCATTTTGAATCATGATAACATGCATTGATGATTAGATTTTCAATAACAAGTGCATAAAATTTATAATATTAATACATGAAATTTCATGTTATCATCGACCAAGTCAAAATTAGCTAATTTTCTAAAAAACATGCCTTAATTCCCCAGCAACAACGCCATTTGATTAGATGATTTCATGCAGTCATTGAATACACATAAACTTGTGCCAAATCAAGTTCTAAAATCACCAATTTAAAGTTATAATCATAAATTAAAGAGTATGGTGGTGAATAAGGGTCGAATCCATGGAGGAATAAGAGAAATTTTGAGATGTCTTTGAAATTTCATTAAATCAGATGATGAATTGAGGCAAAAAATTAGGGATTTTAGTAGAATTGGAAAGAGAACTCCAAGACAAATCCACGAAATCAAAAGTAACTAGATTTGGATCAAGATTCGCGGAGAAATCGAACAAAAATTAGGTAGAAAATTGATCGCAAAGAGAGAGAAAAACAGAAATTAAATCTAAAATTAATCTAATCTACGATTCAAAATTAAAATCTAATGCTACAAGAAGATAGATTAGGAGGAAATCATGTAATCTAACCCAAACTCGTGCTTGAAATGATCCAATTGATTTTCGGATTCAAGGCTTTTCATCATGCGATTTTGAAAACAAAGTTCGGCGTTTAAGTGGTAATGTCTTTCGATTATCTCCACCAAATCTTGATTTTCAACACTCCTTGGACGTGGAAATGAGTCTAGAAGGGGAAGAAAACAAGAGATTCAAGGAATGAGTTGTCTAAATAGTTTGATTTTCTTGAAACATCCAAGAATAAGTTTTTCCGTTGAAGAATATCTCAATTTATAGAGAAATTAGGTGCAACCATTGGTTGCGTCTCTTCATTTGTGATCAACAGCTCATATTAAACACCAATTTGAGAATTGTCGTCTTTAAGTCGCGTCTGTTCAATCGACGATGAAGCACCCAAATTTTGTCACATCACGTGTGAAGAAGAAGTGTCGCTTAACATCCACTGTTTGATCTTCATTGAGCGATCCAGATGAGTCCACATGTCCATCAGGGTGCATTTAGTCTCGACTGCTATAACTCCCCAGATGAGCAGTTGAGATTTAATCATCTTAAAATGAATCGTCACCTAATCAGATGCAACCACATACCCCCTTGAGTAAGAGAAATCCGACAATCGTGATTAAATCACGCGATTGTCTGCTGGAGATTGCGCTATGTCACCTGGGAATAAAAAATAGAGATACATTGTCTCACATGATAAAAATTCAAATGATTTGATGAGTATATAATGTATGTGAGTATAACGGGTTACCACAAATCCATAATGGATGCTTAAACTACTAATTACTCACACGTGCACTCATGCGCACACATGCACATGTGCGGACGCACACTTTGCCACGTGTGTGTACACGTGGCAACGCTCCGCCACATCAGCACACAATATTAAAAAAACATTTTTATTTTTAAAAAATAAAAAAAGCTTAAATAAATTCATCAAAATTTAGAAAAATCCCTAAAAACTAGAAAATTCATAACTCCAAATTAATCCAAAGTTGTTTAGTTGAATAAAAAATTAAATTATATATCATTTAAAAATTTAGAATATTTAAATAAAAATAGAATAAGCGATAAAAATTTGAATACAATGATTTCTATCCAAATTTGAAGGGACCCTATAGTTAATGAATCAAATCATAAAAAAATCTTGATTGGATTTGCTTGTTTGCAAACTTATTTAGAAATTTTAATGTGTCATTTCAAATAAATCTCTATATACATCTTTATCCTCCCTTTCTCTATTTCCATGGATGTGTAAACAAAAGGTGAAAATATTGTCAATTTTTGGGGAAGGGGAATGGGATCAATGATTGGGGGAAAAGGAAATTGATGATGATTTAGAAAATTGGGTCAATGATTTGGGGGAAAGGAAGTTTATAGAGAACAAATTTCTGATTCATCAACTTGACTTGGCCTCATGTTGTGAGAAGTAAATAAGCGATATTATTTAGATTTCTTCCTCAATATATGGTCAAGGCATAGAAATCAAGAATGGGAGAAAAACATTTGAAGGTAATATTACATCCTATATATGTATACCATTCTATTGTAAATTAAGTTAAATCATCATTCTTTTGAGCATGTGAAAATGACTTTGATGAGCCAATGAAGATGAACAAATAGCACTAATTGTATCCAAATATCTAAGTATAAACTCAAAGGCCCTCTCTTAGCTCATGAAGTGGTGGGCTTCACGCCTCCCACAACAAGGATACTATTTTTTGCCTAGCTCTTGAAATTAAAATATTGATCTCCTCTTCAAAAACAAGAGTGAGGCACTCTTCTCCTTCCTTTTAGTGCTAAATCAACAAAGCAAGCCAAGAAATCATGGATGATGAGGAGAAGATTGAGGATGAATTTATAAGTGATAAAGAAGGAAAGAAAGATGGAAGGCCTTCAAAAGAATGATAATTTAACTAGTGTGGAAGGGCATAACAATAGAAAGGGTGTAATTTTACCTATGATAGTCACTTCCCAATAAAAAGATGCACGAGATGGGAAGGCGGTAAAGGCGAAGACAAAAGAAAAAGATCGTGGTGAGAGGATAACATGCCCAAGGTGCATATTGAGCTATAAATAAATGGTATGCATGAATTATGAACCTCAATGAGGACACCTTCAAAAGAACCATACCATTTGTCATATTTACAGAAAAGTAGCGCAATTTGTTCTTCATCCTTGGCTGCTCGAAGTTGTTTTCACATGCTCAAAAGGGAGAATTTAACTATTGAAAGTCTCCAAAAGGGAGATTATCATGATGGAGTAGTTAAGCAAAGCATGTGAGGGATACTGTTAAAAGACTTCATGCACATGGGTTTGTGGTTCCACTAGTGACAAGGTAGCCTAGAAGAAGATTCTAAGGGCTTTGAAGGGACTACCAATGGTTTGAGTTTAGGGATATGATACCATGCCAATTAACACATTAATATCATGAATTTTATACAATAATTCTATGAAAATTATCATAAATGCATGCTATCATGGTTCAAGAGGATTAAAATGATAATAACTAAATTTACAAAGATATTCTTGATTTTTCATGATTTGGGAACATTTTATGAGATTTATGACATTAATTTATCAAGAAAATAATTTATTAAGGCATCAAATCAAATTTATATTTATTTTTACAAAAAATTTATAAATATATAGTGAACAAGGTCTAAAATGAAAAATTATTTTCAAAGACACTCCTGAATTTTTAGACTTTTTCTAAAAATGTTCTAAAGCCAAAATCATTAAGAAATGAATTTATAAAAATAGAAAATATATTTCATTTAAAAATTATTTTTTAAATTATTGTAATCTTCTTACTATTATTTTAATGATAAGAGAGAGAGAAAGAATATACTCTCTCTCCCACTCCTCCCTTCTTCCTCTCTTTTCTCCTCACCCTTTTTCTCTTTTCTTCAGCTGCAGTTCTTCCTCTATCTTGCATGGAGAAGATAATTTTCTCACTTGAGAGAAAACCATCTTTTGCCGCCTCCTGCCTCCTCAAAACCTCCATCTTTCTCTCCTCGCTGTTTCCTATCCCTCTCTCAGCCATACGGGCTCTCTCATATTCCCTCTCTCCATCTCCTCTCTCTCTCTGTCTCGCAGGTGGAAGACAATATATTTCAACGTGCGAGAAAGATCTTTTCCGTTCTCTCTTCTCTCGCTTATTTTCCCTTTCATGTGTTTCCCTTTCTTTCTTCTCTAACACTTCCTTCTTCCTCCGAAATCATCCAAACTGCCTCCTTGTAAAACAGTGGCATCAAACTTGTTATTGGAAAGAGGAGAGACAAGAAATGAGGGAGGAGAGAGAGAATATTTTAAATTTAATTTTCAGGTGTGACCTGTGTGGTTTGACTTGAACTTGAGAGGCTTAACTGGTGTGGAATTTGAGGAAGCTGATGAGGAGGCAGAAATAGACCAATGGTCTAGATTTCTCCAAATTCAAGACTTGTTATCCGATGATCTTGATAAGTTTTTGAGACAAAATTTTATCGGCAACTTCATATTTTTCATGCTCTTTTCATCTATATCCTGGATCATTAAAGGGGGACAAAAAAATAGGGTTTTTTAACATTTCATTGATGGCTTCTAGCATTGGCTAGCTAGAGGAAAGATAGTAGTGATTGATTGTTCATCGTGGCTTGAATATTCTTTTTAGTGATTGTCTTCTCTTTTCTATTCATTCTTTGTGTTGGATGTTAGCCACGAAGTCTTGGCAAGATGTACAGGCTCTTGAAGAGAGTTTGATAAGAGAGCATCGCTTGAGTGAGTTTTAATTACAAACCTTTAGATCAGAGTTTATTATTTTTGATATTTTCCATTTTCTAAATCTTTTCCATCCACATTTTCACATTTTCAACCCAAATCATCATTCTACCATCCAATCAAGAGTTTTTGATCTTCAAAAGGAGATGGGAGGTATTTGATCAGTTAATTGCATCTTCCGTGTACATATCTCTTTTTCATTGATTATTTCCCCTTTCTTAATCTATAAATATATAAAAAAAATTATTTCTATCTTTTAATTGTCTTCCTTGTGGATTCAACCCCCACTCACCACTATTATAAACTTTAAGATCAAATTCAAAGAGTTGATTATAACTTTTGATACTTGATTTCACATTTTCAATGATCGTGATTTTACACTTATCACTCTCTCAATTTATATTCAACCTTGTCTCATCATACCAAAGCTTCTTTGAATTTTTGAGTTACATTTTTTTAAAGCCAATTTATTTCTTATTGATGATTTCCTATTGCTTCGTTTTTCATTGTCAGGTTGAAAGTAAATCAAACATGGAAGAAAATATTGTATGCATATTATACTAAAAGTTTATGCTAAAAAAGATATAAAAAATAGGCGGTAAAACATAAGTTGGGGTTGAGATATTTAATTTGAATGTATTCATGTATATTAGTAAATGATGTATAGATAGAAAATTAAATACCTAAGTAATTACAATCTTTTTGATCTTTTCTTGACACGTTTTGTTATTATAAGTCTATTTCACACCTATGCTAGTATGTGGCACCATTTGAATCTGAGATGGATCATTGTTCAATTATATCATGCTCACAAATATAAGGATGAAAATTTAATCACATGGTCACATGAATGAATGACAAATCTTTCTTTTAAGTGTATATGGCTCATAATGTCACTTTTGTAATTCTAGATTTGCTACTCTCTCTCCTCTCCCCTATATATGTCTCTCTTCTCCTCTCTTCTTTTCCTCAATCAATATCATTATCTCTTTTTCATTTTCCACATTTCTCTTTTACCTCTTCCATTCTCTCTGAGAAAAGATTATTGGTCACTTGGACAACCAGACAATGAGGTTCTCTTGCTTTAAAAAAGACAATATATACTCACTTAAGGGATGCTCACTTGAGCACATGAATGACAATGGTCTCTCTTTCTCTCAAGCCTACCTCTCAAGGGCAAGGGAAGATAGAGGTCACGAGAGAACTTCCTCTATAGAGACGAAACGGCTCTGCTCAATTGAGAGTTGACCGGCCACCCCAACAGCCACTGCAAGAAGACCATCATGCAAGTCAATGGCTGGTGCCACCTTCCCACTGCTAGCTTCCCTCACTGCTTCTAAAAATGTGAGGTGCTCCAAGTAGCTGGACCCATGGTGGAGCCCTTCATACCTTAACATTTCAAAAACGTTCAAAGGCAGAAAGAATGAAGAAACTATGCTAATCAAAACTCAAAAAGCCAACCAAATAATGACCAAGAAATTGCCCAAATCAAATATCAGACCACTTGTCATCTAATATGAATGAAAAAAATCAACATCAAATAAAGTCAAGGAAAATGAGGTACTCAATGGTCAGGGAGCATTCATCATCAAGCAAAAGTCAACGTATAGGGAAGATGAAACAAGGAACAAGTAAAAATGAACCCCAAGTGACTGTAGAATCAACAAACAGGGAAGACGAGCAAAAAGCCAAAATGACATAACTAACCAACCAAAAAAGCCCTGCAGAGAGAGGAGGAAATTACTCGAGTCAAAAGCAGAACCACTAATCAACCGCCATCATGAAATGAACCCATGTGGTTGGGGAGCATGTAAAAAGCCAAAACTCAGTCTTCCTCTGATGGTATCAAATAATCAATAAGGAAAGTGAAGGAAATTACTGGAGTTGAAACTCAAAGCCCACTCACCATTTGACATCAACTAAAACGTCAACCGTTGTGGGAAACACAGAGAGTAAGCGAGTCAAAAGTCAGAATCATTCCACACCCACTTTATGAAACGATCAAAGGGTCTAAAGATAAGGAAAATAAAAGACGAGTTTTTAGTCCGACATCAATGACAACGGAAAGTTAAAAGGGTCAAAAGTTCAGAACCCACTTTACTCGGTGATCCATGGTATGCAAGGTCTGGACACCATCTCTACCTCCCGCTCGGGTTCCCAACCTTACGATGCCCTCTGGCACAAATGCTTCGCCCTGATTAAATGCCCAAAATCGACCAATTAAGTCAACTGGCAGAGAAAATGGATTATTACAGAAATCAAGCCATGCTCCAGAAGAGAGAGAGAGCCAGACAAGACCCATAAGGGGGAGAGAGTATTTGGGCACAGAGGAGCGAAGGAAAAAGGAGGCACCTTTCCAATGTCACCAACAACAGATATCTCCTGCTCGTTCTTGCTACCTTCAGCGAACATACAGAGATCTAGCATTCCCCGTGTGCCATTTGCGAATTCCACAGTCACAAATGCATTGTCGATTATGTCGGGAACCTATCCATTGGCCAAGGTTAGATCCTAAATTCCTTTCTCTCTCATTCTCGTATTCTTGTATCCCAAATAATCATATTCTCTCACATCTAACATTTCGTCTATCTCTAAACATTTGAAGAAGCCAACTCTTCAAGATTAATACCTTCTTCTTTCTCATAGCTTTCGGCATAGCGGCAAGCACCTCTCTCTCTCCCACTCATTTGAAGAGTCTCACTCAAATTTGTAGCCTTCAGATTAAATACCTTTCCATTGTAGATTTCGTCTTTGTGATTCAGATCAATGGCTCCAGATGCCATCACCCGGACTGGATCTGCAGCTGCAAAAAGCCGCATAAGATCGAAGAAATGACAACACTTTTCAACAAGTGTCCCTCCCGTGTTGGCATTGAATCTGTTCCAGTTTTCCACCTGTCCAAAAGAAGAAGTAAAGGCAATCCCTAACCAGTCAACAATTGGTTGATAACGGTTATTAGAAAGTCAAATGGGTTGACCTTGACTAGAAAGGGGAAGCGGTGCTCGCGGATGGCTACCATCCTTACGTGGCCAACCTCCCCGGTGTTGACAATTTCAAGCAGCTTAGCCACAGGTGGCATGAATCTGTACTCCAGTCCCACGTGGATTAGAATCTCTGGTCTCTGCTTTGCTGCCACCATGACCTGCCCATGACAATGACCATGATGATGCAAGTAGAATGATGACGAAAATTATAAAGATGATGACGATACAGAGGGATCATGATAATATTGAGGATGACGAATGATTATAAAGAAGACCATAGAGGATGACTATACGGATGATGCTTGATGATGAGAATGATGACAAGGATGATGACAAGGATGATTGTGATGGTGATGATGATGATAAAATAATAATGTAATAATGATAGCGGACAATCACAAAAATGATGGTGAAAAGATGAAAATGCGAGAGATACGGATTATTGCGATTGTGAGGGATGATTACAAGGAAGCTGAAAAGTATAGTGATGATCCCGGGTGATAATAAGGATTATGAAGATGTTGACCAACAAGAGGATTAGGAATGACGACGAGAATACCTTCTTGCAGTGGTCGACGGTAGTGCAGAGGGGCTTTTCGACGAGGACATGATGAGTGGTGGGGTGGCGGAGAATATCCATGAGAATGGCGAAGTGGGTCATGTTGGGAGACGAAACCACTATGACGTCACACAGCCCACTATCCAGCATCTCTACGTGCCCGGAGAATACCTGCCTACCCATCAATCATTAGCTAGTTGGATAGATTTTAGAGAGAGAGAGAGAGAGAGAGAAAGAGACCTGGAGGGGCCAGCCAGAAGGATGAGGCGAGATGAAGGGCAGACTGGCGGGAGGGTGGATGAGGATCGGCGACGCAGGTGACGACGGCGTAGCCGGCAGGCAGATGAGAGATGTTGAGCATGTGTTCGCGCCCCATCATCCCCGCCCCCACGATCCCGTACCTTATCTCCCTCATTTCTTCTTCCCCGAAGTCCATACGCACTCGCTACTCGCTGAATGAGTTTTACAAAAATTCGGGAAGCCCTTGACGCACATGACGAGTCTGACAAAAGTACTAAGATCCAAAGTCTTGCAGAAAACAGAGTCAGATGCCATTAAGGAAGACGTGAAACTTGCAAACTCATCTTTTTTTCTCAAAAAGAAAAACTGAGAAGATGATAGATAGGCTAGTGAAAAAGAGTGTCTCTATGATAAATCAAGGGAAAACAAGTCATCATGTCCACTTGTAAAAAGATGAATGGTTGGTTGCACATCTGAGGAATGTTACAATTACGTCCATGGAGCTCCCATTGTGGCAATTGGGGTCTCAAGGAGGATGGCATATGTTTTCTGGCGAGGCTTTCTCTCTCCCACTAAATATACCTGTATGAAATCATGTTTAATTTTCAACCATAAGATGATATCTCAGAGTCGATGGATTATGATCCAACAATTATCTCCCATCATCATCAATGATGACTTGTCATTAAAAAAATCAGAAGTTCTGGTACCATTGCATTAATTATAAAATAAACCTACATGCTCTGTATCAAAGAATCGAAGACTGATAATTTCAACGATTAAGTAGGTCAAAATTTAGAAATACCATTTAGGTCTCATCTCCTCTTCCTCCTCACTCATCTCCCTAAACTCGTACCACTCTCCCCCTGATTTCCCCACTGGAATTGCCGGTCTCACAAATATCTCCACGGGCTTTGGGACCCACACACGGAAGTCTAACTCCCCGACTGATTTTTCTACTGCAACTCCCCTTCTGACAGGCTCCACGGTCACCCACCCCAAGCCCGATATCGCAATGTCGCAAGCTGGCCTGAAAGTGCGGTCCAGTTAGCCCATTCACCGGCCTGTCCAGAAAAAAATGTCAAATGTATGTGAAATAGGTTTGGCTTCACTGACCTTTCTTGGTCTGCATCACTGATTTGAACTCGCCGCTCTGACTTTAGACCTTCCCAATCGTCAACAACTACAGA
Source organism: Lemna minuta (assembly GCA_024174645.1). Classification (NCBI taxonomy): domain Eukaryota; kingdom Viridiplantae; phylum Streptophyta; class Magnoliopsida; order Alismatales; family Araceae; genus Lemna; species Lemna minuta. The sequence continues at coordinate 9,738,512 of CM044108.1, forward strand.
AGGAGGGGCCAACAGAGACCCTAGCTCTCTCTGGGTCAACGGAAAAGAGAGTCAATTGACGAATGGCAGTGTGACAGATCTCAGCTGAAAGTCAGTTGTTTACCCAGTAAAAGTCATCTGCTTCTGGGGATGGGGACTGCATGGACTTTCAATGCACGGGGTCCATAAAAAGTCAAACTTGTCAACGGATGTGCCTACAAAAAGTATCAGTTCAATGATGTCAGTCAATTTCTGAGTTGGGAATCAAAAAAGGAAAGTTCAGGAGACAAACCTTCAAGATGTCGATTCTGACTAGGCCTCCCCAGAAGAGAGAGAACCCGGTCAAATTACTTTCTCCTTTTCCATTTCTCGAGATTACCTGGAGAGATGAGGGAAGAGAAGGGGGGGGGAGAGAGAGAGAGAGAGAGACAGAGAGAGTTGATCGTAAATAGATTATGTCAATACTGAGGATATTTGAAAGTTCAATTAAATAGAAGAATGGGGGGAGATCAGCGGGTTTGGTTAAAAGTTCAGAACAAATGGAAGAAAAAGAAGGTGGGGTGGGAGGGGAGAGTCATCGCCCACCATTGGCAGAGAGCAGAGAAAAGTGCATAACAAGGATTGCCAAAAAACCTAGAGAGGAAGAAAGAATCAACTGACAGGAAAACTTTGGCCTCGAAGATAGCTTCTAGGTGCAAGCAGAGGAAGATCTTCAGCTTGAACTACTGCTGCCTGTCTATGATGAAGATGCACGCCTGGCATATCAAATATTTTCTGCACACCAAAGGATCCAAAAATTCAAACTAATGCTAGTTGCAAGAGAGAGAGAAAGATAGTGATAGAGAGAGAACCAAGGGGCATCATACCCCTCCTCCTTGAAAAGCTTCAATCTCAATGGGCCCGAGAGTCGTCCCTGGAACTGCTGATTGCACTGGTTTGTACTTCCTGGCAGCTGCAGCAACTGGATCTTTATACGCCATCATCTCTACAAAATTATATAATTTAATTCAGATGAATGCTAATTTTAAAGGATTGATTAGACAATATAAAACCCGATTGAGGATATTCTATTTACTAAGCATGGCGTTGATGAAGGCTGACTTCCCAACATTTGCTGAGCCCTGTAAGAGAGTTTGTTGATCAGGGTATTATAATAATGGCGAGTGGGGTATAAAGATCGAGTTGTAGTGATAGACTAATTCATTGAAAGTGTGCTTTCCACAGCTGCATCTGTGGCTGCCTGCCCAGAGCAGGCAGCCCAGAATTGAAAACACATCTTGATGGAAAGTTCAATCAGGACTTGACAGTTTAATCAGCCATTGTCACTTCTAACAGAGCTGATGTCCCCGAATTGGAAATGTCCATAGCTTCAAAGTTCTAGAGAGAGGAGATAATGGTCTTATTTCTTTTTTTTCACGGGGAAGAGAAAGAAAGTTTTCACATTTTAAAGAGAGATGAGAGAGAAGATTTTCTGCCAGCGCATTCTTGTCAAAATGAAGCAGAAGTAGGTTTTCATTGGACCTCATAGAACCCATTAACAATGGCTCATTTCCTTGGTCGACTAGTAGTCCAAATAAATTATCTACCTATTGTGGCAATAGCCCCAATATCATCATCATAATCTGTTGAGAAAACAGAAGGGATATTTCTATAATTTTTTCGAGGACCGATATTTCTGTAATTATTAGAAGGCTAGGGATATTCTTGTAAAAATAGCACCAGATTGGTACCGTTCGATTAGTACCATTTTAAAATTCAGTAACCGGTAATATCTGATTCCTGATATTACCTCTTATTTGTAAGCTGACCTACATATAGCAGGCTTAGTAAATGTGAATAAAGATTGATCTGGATTTTATTCTAGATCTCTCTGATCCGCACCTTAACCTCTTTGGAGCACTTAATTTGACATCATCAACTGCCATTACGATGATAAACCGCTTCAAAATAAAAAATAAATATACGATATTTTTCACATCATAATAGAGGTTTGCTCACCAGAATATAAACATCCCGTCCCTGAAAAAGATATAAACTAATATGAGCCAATATGTAACAAATAAATGAAGAGTCCAATAATTAGTTGAACCTTTTTCTCCCTTTGGATCTCTGATATTACTCCAGAGATTCCCACCAAGGACTTTGAACTGGTCAGATGAACGCTAATTACACTATACCAAAAAAGTAGCATACATTTTAGCATTAAAAAAGGACAAATTCTAGATGTTGCATTTTAGGACTAAAACCAATTTTATCTTAAAAATATACTCACTTGAGTTTCTTCTTCACTGTGGCTTCCACCACCCAGTCCCCAATGCAATTTAGGTCCGTTTCTTTAGGTAGGAGATCAACCTTGAACAAAATAGGGCATGAAGATGAGATTCTAATCTGTACAGCTGTTTCTTTTTTGAAAAAATAACTCATAGAGACCATTGTGTGATCCTGAAACGCTAGGTAGGAGATTGAAGAACTAAATCTTCTTTATCATGTTAACTAAAATTAGGACTCATTAGTCCCTTTTACAAGTTTTGGTAGTGGATATTGGATTACCCGATATCTCATTTATTGACAGCACTTAAAGAGGGCACCAGTACAGTACTTAGGAATATAAAGTACATAAAGAGAGAGAGAAAGGGTGGACTTCTGATAAAAATTATACATATCCAAAATATCAAACTACACCTTAGTAACCACCAATATAATCGGATTCGCACCAACAAGGTCTCTTATACGTCCAAGGAAACTTCCGTTGAAGTCAACAACATCAACCTGATGAGATTATAGAAATTTCAGTCAGATCTTTTGGTTGCAGAAGCATTGATTTACAATATAATGCAAATTACCAGTTTGACAATCAAGATCTTCTCATTTCGGAGATGAGACAATCGATCACGAAGTTCTTCTGCAGTTACAAACTGTTTGCCTCCTGGGTAGCCTCCCCTCCCACCAACAGCAGTAATCATGTGTCCATGAGAGAGAAGCTTACACCTCTGGCATATCACAGTATTCAGCTGCCGGTGCCTCTTCTTCTGCATTCCAAGAAATCAACAGCTAACCATTACAGAATTGTTGAATGGAACTAGGTTCAACAGATGATATGAATCTATGTTCCAAATAATGCCAAAAAAGAGTGGAGAACACAAATCCAAGGATGATTGCAATCATTTGCAACTGTTCTACAGTGCAAGATTCGGCAATTCATTGATTATTGTCCATGAAATTAATTTACATAGGAGTCTGAAGTAAGTTGATTAGGAAGTAGATAGTATGTCTTCATTCTGGTTTATTTAATTCATAATTTATCTAACTGTACCTCTTATAAAATTAGTCGCATCTGTGATAGTCAGCGAATCGCCCAATCTTGCACTCTCAAAATGATCTTAAACTATCACCTTTTATTAATTGGGTTATCGATGGCATTGAAATGTAATGGAGAATTATATAATTCCTACTATCTAGATAGTGGGAATTATATAGAAAAAAATAAGGATACACTATGTAATTCCTAATTTATCTACCTATAGCTCCACGATAATTCAATTTCATCGCCATTCCTATCAACAAAAAAGAAAGCAAAGTCGAGGATAACTGGGATCGTTTGTATCTGTTCTGGCGTAAATGGTTCGGTGTTTCGCCGATTATCAGGGATGACACACTATTTAGTTCCTAATTTAACTACCTCCAACTACTTCAAAATGAAACGCAGGATTTACCAGCTCATAGACTTGAGGATCGACGTATCCAGGGGCATCAGCCTCGGTGGCCTGGAGCGGAGATCCGCATCCGTAGCAGCACGTGACAGAGGTCGAGATCTTCGTGCCGGCATCGGATTTCCGCTTCACCTTTCGTGCCTCTTTCTTCAGCGCGAGCTCTGCGGCGGACTTCGCCTGTTGCCTCTCGAGAAACTTGTCCCCGCGCGTCGGTGCTGCGGCCCCTCTTCCTTCCGGTTCAACCTCGGGAGCCGGAGCAGAGAAAGTCGATGAACCTCTACAAGAGATAATCGTGTTCCTCTTGATGCGGGGAGACGGTGCTTTCCTGAAGAGAGGGAAATGATAATTCCGTAGGTTCGGTAATGCCGCAGAGAACTGGAGAGTTTGATGAGAGAGGATCGATTGAGCTCCCATCACCATGGATGTAGCAGCTAGATATGAAATTAGAGTTCGCCTTCTTCTTAAACCCCGGGGGAACGATTATGTGGAATCCTGGCCGTTGGATAAAAAAACAACTATTTCCGCCGTCCAATTAGATTACAGTTTTCTGTTGGATCCGTTATCCGTATAGTCTAGGCCTAGTGAGGGAAGTTGAAGAAGATAGAAACTGAGCATGGCGGCGACCGCGTTCTGTCTTCCCGCCGTTTCGGAGTGGCAGATTTTGAATCCCCGTTCTTCCTCCATCAGCTTGGATCTCTGGCGAAATATCGATTCTCCGGTTTCCGCTCGATCTTCCAGTTCTGGACGAACTCTCCCGCTCGCGAAATCTAAATTTCTCCATCCGATTTTGAATCATCATCCTTCTGCGATTTCCTGGTGCAGCCGCCGAAATCTCCAACGAACTTTCAGTTCTCCCGCAGCGACTAGATCTTCCAGTTTGGCGAAATACGACTTACTGGATCTGATTGCAGATCAGGAGCGGGGAGTTCGCACAGAGAAAAGATCGAAGATTATTGAAGTAATCGATGAGCTCGCTGAGTATGGAAAGACCACGGTGACCACGAATTCCTCACTCTCCGGCACGTGGAGAATGCTGTGGACGACGGAAAAGGAGCAACTCTTCATCATAAAAAACGCTAACATTTTCGGCACAAAAACTGGAGACGTTCTTCAGGTAATCGATGTGGAAAATGGCCTGCTCAACAACGTGATTACGTTTTCCGCCGTCTGGAGTGTTCTTTGTTAGATCTACGTGCGAGCCAGTATCTGCTCAGAGAGTGAACTTCAGGTCGATTTGTTCAAGTATTTTGAATATTTCATTGAACGGAACTCCTGATGTCCGTCTCATCTAACAGATTCACAGGCGCAGTTCTTCGCGGCGAGGGTTGGGAGTTACCGCTTCCTCCTTTTGGTCAAGGCTGGTAAGCAAATCCAGATAAAACTTTTCTTGATTTGGCTTATCTAAAAGAATAGCCTCACGGCTTGAGTTTCTATTTAATAGGGCTGATTTATTTTCGATCGTAGGTTCGAATCGGTTTATCTCGATCAAGATATTCGAATTGCCAAGGATATTCGAGGAGATTACCTCGTCGTTGACCGAGCGCCGTACACGTGGACTGAATGAGCTGGAGCGTAGATTACTCGCTGGTCGAATCCGGCCGTTCACTCTTTTGGGCAATGTATATTTTCGGCCGTTGGATTGTTGTACTGCTACTCTCGAGGGTCTGGCCAATGATTGCTCTTCTGAGGAATTCTGCTCAGTATCAGTCCGTATCACAGTAATAGATATTCTTTTGAAATTTGAAGCAGAGGTTTCTCTCCCTGCCTCTTTCGCTCTCTGTCAATGTATCTCTCTCTTTCTAGTTCTAGCCATCTCTCTGGATCTCTCTACCTCTCTCTAACTCTGTCTGTCTCTCTCTCTCTAGCCACCCAAGTTTCGTTTCATCTCGTACTCTCTGTTTAAATCCGTCTCCTCTTTCTCTCTCCATCTGTCTCCCTCTCTCTTCTATTGCTCGCTCTATCTATCTATCTCTCTACCGATCTAGTTCTCTTGCTCTAGCGACATCTATCTTCCTCTCCTTCTATCTATCTACATCCATCTCTCTTCTCTTACTCTGTCCTTGTCAGACTCAATTTGTATTCGTACTCTCCTCTTGTTCTCTCTCTCTCTCCCATCTATCTCACTCTTCCTGGTCTTCTATTTCGTTCTATTAATGTGGATACGCAGAGTAGTCAGTGGGGCGGCGTGCATGGGACAGAGTCATCTGCTTGGACGGATCAGCATGAGACAGGAATGCGTCGCGGATGTAGAACAGTAGAAGGCGTCTAAGCCTTCGTGGAGTGCCTTTGACCCTTTCTCTCTCTAAGCTCTCTCTGACTCCCTTTCTCTCCCTCTGAGCTATCAATATCTTTCTTAGTATGAATCAATCTGACACCGTAAAGGCTGTCGCGCTATCAAGAGTTGTATCCTGTGGCAACCACCTTCTCTTACCGCATCACGGCACCCTCTCAGTCTCTCTAGACTTTTTCCTTCTCTAACTTCTCTCTCTAGACTTTTTCGATCTGATGTCCCAGGGTAACCGCGAATATAAAAAGCATTTGTCGGAGTTGGTCTTGTCCCCTCGTATTCCTCCTGCCTTTCCAAGTTCCCAGTTTCCGGTTCCCACCGCCTTTCGCCCCCTCCCCATCCTCTCTCGCTCTATCTCAACCCTCAAAGTCGAGATCTTCTTCAGAGCAACTCCGGCTTTCCTCTCTCTAGCAACATGGCGGATCTCAGCAAAGTCTGCTGCTTGTGTGGTGACGTCGGCTTCCCCGACAAGCTCTTCCACTGCTGCCGGTGTTTCTCTCGCGTTCAACACTCGTAATATCTCTTTCTCGATATCTGTCTCTCATGACTCTCCCCATATCGTTTTTCCACTTCTTATCTTCGTCTTTCTAACTGATGCTTTCTCTCTTTCGATCTCTATCTTTCTCGCAGGTACTGCAGCAGCTTCTACGAGGAGTGCTCGTCGGAGTGCGCGAAGCTCTGCGACTGGTGCCGAAGCGAAGAGCGCAGCGCGGCGAGGAATCAGAGCTCAAAGAGTACGCCGGGGGGAAAGAGAGAGAAACCGAGAAAGAGAGAGAATCTCAACGAGGAAAGAGCAAACTCCCTCCGCGACCAGCAGTCCGCAGGTATAAGCTTCTCAAGGACGTCCTTTGCTAGATCAAGAATACAAGCGCGAGCGTAAGTAGAGAGAGAAAGAGTAGAGATACAAAGTAGAGGAATAGCAAGTTTTTCGTTGCTGTATATAAGTAAATACAGATATGGAGGAAAAGCAAGTTTTTGTGCGGCTTTGTTCAACCCATCGCCTTATTGCTCTTCTAGAGAGAGAAAGGAGCGAGATCAAAACGGGTGACTAAAATAGGAGGTGGAGCTATATAGAGAGCAGAGAGAGAAGACTTAAGATTTTGGAGACATGAACACAAAGTCTCCATGGTCTTCTTCGTGGAACTCATCTCTCATCGTCATTTTAGAGATAGAAAAAGGTGATAGAAAGAGGGAGTTCAACGCGCTCCGAGGAAATCCTCTGCGAAGGGAGTAGAACTGTAGAGAGAGAGATGCCCGAATATCGTTATCTGCTGTAAATCAGTGAAGCTGTTTGTAACTGCGTACAGATCTAGATGAGTCCCGAGTTGTGCTGTCGGCACACAGCGGGGGCGTTCTTTGTTGAAATCGTAGCTCTAGAAAATGAAAGAGGAGAGAGAATGTGTTTGTCTGGGATTTGTCGTCTTTCAGATCTACAGGGTACTCAGTGTGGGAGAGAGAGAGAGTCTTCCCGCGGCTGCTGCGGCAATAACTATCTCCTTGTCGGCGGCCACAGCAACGGCCTCTCCCCGGCCTGGGAGACAGGTGTGAGAGAGATAGAGTCTCCGTTAGCCTAGAACTGGTAATCTTCTATTCTTCAGCAAGGTCGGCGCTAAATCTGCGGGCCGCCACGTGAGGACAATACCGATCTCGCGAGAGAAGAGAGTCGGGGACCAGATATTTTTTCTCGTGGATTGATTCGTGGCCATACAAAGGAGAGAGAAGAGAAGAGAATGAGAGTCAGACGCGAATGCCGAGCTGATAGGATCGAATCTGTCTGTGGATCGGCATTAACCACGAGCTTTACAAAGAAGAAAACGGAATATTGCGAGGGATTTCCGCCATTCACGTCGATTCATCTAATCGAATTTTGTACTTCTTTTTATAATTGCGAAGCATCATCATTCTCCTGAGGCCGAGATTATTTAGAAGACCGGTCGCACTGGGAACTTAAGTTTCGATGTGGTCCGCCTATTAAGAGACAGAGAGTGCGCGAACAGCATAGAGAGAGAAATCGGGTGTGGTCTGTGTCCATTTCTGCTATCTGTGCATGTTCTGAGAGCAAGTCAGAAAGAGAGAGGCATCACAAAAACGAGCCAGTGGAAAGGTTACGAGGTTTCGCCGAAGATAGTCTCGACATTGTTCAGAGTTATTTCAAGCTGTAATAAAGGTTTATTTCCTCTCTCTCTAGAAGCTGAGAGAGAAAACTGCAGTTTTTACGGAAGGAATGCTAGAGAGAGAAGTAAAGCCAAATAGAAAGGAGGCAGCAGGGAAAAAATCAGAAATGAAAAATCGTTGACGGGAAGTTAATAGCCAGGACTTTTTCTGGCAAATGATGAATGTTTCCTAGCCGTCGACAAATCTCCGCCTAACCTATTCGAACACCTATTCTCGTGCAGCACCCATCGCCGTCGAGCCCGTAAAGAGAGAGACACACACACACGAAAGGGAAAGGCCGAGAAGTGGCTCTGGGGGAGACAAGGACGCGAGACGACTGTGACAAACGATCCAGACGTGCTGAGAGAGAAAATCAGGTGTGTAAGAGAGAAAATCGATCGATCGAGAAAGAGAGAGCAAAGACCGCGTCAGGGAAAGCTTCCCATTCGAACGACAGCAATGACCGCATTTTCTCTCGGCAAGTCTGCTGTAACTGTTGCATGGTTAGACAAACGACACTGGCTCATCCAATATGACCTAGCTTACCAATTTGTCATAATTATCGAAATTTAGAAAAACCTTAGCTCTTAAGAGGGGGAAAGAGATGGAGGGACGGAGGGAGGGGGAGAGGGAGAGGGCGATAGAGAGAGAACTGTTGGCTCGCCTCTGAATATTGAATAAAGACTGAAATTAACATTGCGATTTATTATTGTAAAAAAAAAATTCTTTTTAAAACTTCAAAACCAATGCGCTACTTTTCCGACTGAGAATACCAAAACATCAGATCAGCACGTCAAAGGAAATTAACCACTATGCTACCTTATGTCTCTATCTCTCTCTATTTAGTTGCAGGTTCAGGCTAGGGACCGGCGACTCAGATCGAGAGGAGGAGTTTGCGTGACACAAGAGGATGCACCACTGAGGTGGAAGAGAGACGAAGAGCCGGCGGAGTTCGCTCCTGTGCACCGTCCAAGAGCCATCCGAGTCGGCGACGGCGGCGCCACTCTTCCGCCGTACTTCCCCGGCGGCGCTACCTCCCCCGACGACTCTGACCAAACACAAACCCCTCATGAGACGAGATTTACTTATATTTAGGTATTCAAACGACGAGAGAAATTCTTACTTCCGTTGACTACATGGTGGGTCTTTCTCCTTCTCCTGTTGTGCTCCGCCAGTCTCTTCCTGCAGCTCCTTTTACCCTGATCGAACTCCGCCAACACGTGAAATCTGCGCTCGAATATAAATATTGGGAAATATACTATTTAGATGTCATTCAAATAAATACGCTGTTCATCTATTGAAGCCTCCTGGTTGTGGGTTTTTCAGAGAGTCTGGGTTTGTAAGATGAGAGAGAACGAGAGTTTCGCCTTTTTCTTCTCTTCTATTAATCTTCTGCAACTAAGAACCATTTGGTTGTGGGTTTTCTAGAGAGTGAATGGGTGATGAGTTTAAAAGAAGAGAGAGAAAGAGTTTCATTCTTCTGTTATGTTCTCTTCATCGGTCCTCTGCAGTATAGAACTCTGTGGTTGTGGGTTTTCTAGAGGGTGACCGAGTCAGTCGGTTTTGAAGAAGACAGACAGAGTTTCATCCTTTTCTTCTTTTCTGTAATACTATGCTATATGGTCATGCGTTTTCGAGAGAGTGACGGAGTCAGTGGGCTTTAAAGAGGAGAGAGAGAGAGAGCGAGAAAGAGAGAGCGAGAGAGAGAGAGAGCGAGAGAGAGAAAGAGAGAGCGAGAAAGTCATTCTTCTTCTCTTCTGTGGTATAAAACTATGTGGTCATGGATTTTCTTGAGAATGACTCAGTCAGTTTAAAAAATGAAAGAACTTAGAGAGATAGAGAGAACTGATTACCTGCTGCACTGTTGGCAGAAGCGCTGAGTGAGTCCATGAACAAGTGAAGAGGCAGCCTTAGAGTGAAGCTCGCAGACTTTATGGCGGCGATGATAGTGCTTCGCCCTAGCGAGATCGGCGACGCAGCCTTCCGCCTGACACCGGGCGGCGCCGCCGCTTGCCACGGCCGAGAAAACTCCGCCACCGTTCGCGGCGGCGCCACCCCCGCATCGCCTGTATATATTGCTGCCGAGACGCATTACCTCGCCGTCCGGCGTAGAACAAAAGTAAGTTCTGACTCCGAGGTTGAGCCCAATTCTCATGGTTTGACTTTGACCGGCAGTTGCGCCACCGAAACGGTCAAACGAGAAGTCATCTAGGGGAGGAGCTTGTGAAGGAAACGGTGAGAATACGGAAGGAAGATCGTAGATAGGGAAGAGGGGTTGTCTTAGAGAGTTGTGTTGGTCCATGAAATGGGGTTCCTCGGTAGAGGAGAGTAGCGTCGTTGCTCCAGGGGTTATCCATTCGCATTCCATCATCTCTTTCTCTCTCTAACTCTAGTTGTAGTGCGGAGAAAGAGCAAGCACCGTGTGAGTGGACTTTCTTTTTCTCGACGAGAATGACTGAGAAAAGACTTTCGCCGATGGAGAGTGAGGGTGATGGGAAACATACGGAAACTCTTCTTCTTCGCTGGCATTTATACATGGAGGGATTTAGCTGGGATCCCCGGCTGCTACCGAGAAAGTTCACTGCCGGGGACCGTACGGCAGCGGAACAGAGAGCTTATTAGAGAGAGAAATGTTTGAGCGAGGTGGGTTTTAGAGACCGAGAAACAACGGTGGATTGGGGGGGACGAAGGGTTTAATGCGTGAAACATGAGACTGTAAATGGGAGAATCTTGGGCGTGCTCTTTTAACGTGTAACTGATTTTTAAGCAGAGTGCCCTCATGTGAATAATCTCCCCAGAGTTTAATCGTTTCGTGCGCTCGTTTGTAACTCAGGCTGCGATTCGCCGGAAGAGAATAGGAGCAGGAGCAACAAGCAGGAGAATAATCCAACAGGCCGATGGACGTATTCGCTTAAGAATTTCAGATTCCATCATCGATCCAGAATTTCATACAGTAAAGATATATAAATTGAGAGAGAGAGAGGCTCTTATTGCTGTTGCACGCAGGATTACGTTTTTCACGTCGAATAACACGAAATTGGAGATCCGAGCCAGCATTCGTATCGAATTTGATTTCTCAGCCGTTTGTTCTTCTCTCTCTCTCTCTCTCTCTCTCTCTATTATCGAAGGAATCCCTACTCTAGCAAGATTTTCAAAATAAATTTTACAACTTCATAAATAAGTTTAGCACATCTCTATAATGATTTAATGAAAACTAAAAATAAAATAAAAAAGTCAGCGAAATTCACTTCATCTTTAAGTTTTCAATCATACGCATTTCTTGAGATAATCATTAAAAACTAATAAATCTGTAAAAGTTAAAAGAAAGTAAAATATTTTCATTTTCACAGAAAAATTGGTATTCATGCGTCAAAATCTTATTTTAAAGGCTTACTCATAATCCATGTCATTGAAAGTAGATAAATAATTTACACTGAAGAAAAGTTTCTGAAATTAAGGAGATGAAAAATGATCTTCAATCTATCGTCTTTTAACTCTTAAAAGAATTAATTGGTTATAACAATATTTCATATTCCAACATCATGTTTTTTCAATCATGTATACTAAAAAAATTCATAAAATACATCACTAGTTATTCAAACCATATTCACTTCATCCATTGACTTAATATTTTAAAAAATTAATCAGATACAACTGTATTTCAAATTCCAATATCATGTATCCACATAATATTCACAAAATATTAAGTCAATAGGTGAAGTGAATGTATTTGAATAAATAGTAATGTATCCTCATGATATCTTAAGACTATTATCACTAAACATAGTGGTACTTAGACAATGATGTATGTCAACCTACCCATCTCACCTTGAAGCACTAACTTACTTAATGATTTTATGATGCATCCGGATGAGATTTTTTCGCAAATTTTCAAGAATGATCAAGAAGTTGATGAGATATGATGATGTAGTCACAATAGCTTTAGAAAAATCTTAGAGATCTTGTGAGAATCACAATTGAACCCTATATCAATTGCCATTGTGATGACGCTATATGATAGTGGCACCAGACAAGTCCTTAAAATCACAAAAAGTAGTTACATATTTACTTATGCATTGATCTCACCTTCAAAGTGTGCTTTCTTTATTAGAGGACGAAGTGTGACACAAGAAACTGCATCAATTATGACAGTCGTTAAGTGTTGGACTCACGAGGACAATGCTGATGGCATGAAAAAAATTTCAATAATAAAATATGGGTTAGTTTTAAATTGTTCAAATTTGGTACTTTCAAGTCAACCTAAAAAAAATTCCCCCTATACAGAAGTACTTTCATGCTTGTAGACATAACTTCCCCATTTTATACAGAAGTTATTGTATAGTGAGACAATGTAATGCTTGAGTTTTGTTGATAACAAGATATAAAAATAAGTAAGAAATGACAAATGGAGAAACGGATTGGGAGTTAAGAGATATATGAAAATAGAGAAATTACATAGTAGTTAAGTGAGAGAGAGACCAAGAGAAATAAATGAGAAAAAGATAAGGATAGATGAAGACACAATGATGAAAGAGAGTAGTAAATGAGAATGGTGAGGAAAGAAAAAAATGTAAATAGGTAAATCAATTCATAATTGATAGGCTAAGAAGGGAATAAGAGCCTTTCTATGGAGAGGGATCATGAGTTAGAAAGAGATATGCCTCTTGTGGGACTATGACCCTTATGGGTTAACCATATTAGGCCATACTCTATCACTCCTCAAGCTGAAATGTGTAGATCAAACATGTCCATTTGCTGCACAAGGATTTTTATGATTTTCTATTGAGCTCTTGGTGAAGAAACTATCAAGCTAGTCAAAGGAAAGCACATGTGGTGTTAATAACCCCCTTCAGCACCTTTTGATAAATAAAGTAACAATAAATATCAATGTACTATGTGTGCTCTTGGAATATTGGATTTTAAGAAATGAAGATTGCCTAAAGGTTATAACCATAAAAAATCATGGGTATCTAAGACGTAACAATTGAGGGCAAATTGAAAACTGTCTATATTTTAAGTAATGAAGTCTTTAGAAATGATTGAGGACACACCAACTCACATGCAAAGTTGACCATAGAATGGAAAATCACCTTTTGTTTACAAGAGCTCCAAGTAACCATATTGCCTATAGAATATGTGTAGTGCCTTGTGATTTATTCCTATTCTCTTTGTCCCTAACATATTTGGAGTAAAATTTAGCCTCAATGCAAAGATGACCATGTTTCCATTGATAAACCCTTTGCTAGGATCTCACTTCATGTGCACAAGTAGCCTTAAGGCACCCTCCCAATGCACATTTCAAGGTTCATGCATGAATTGGCTAAGAACACCAACAACATAAAAGATATTAGTGCAAGTGATTGGTCAACTTCCCTAAAATATCTCAATATCCATTGGCATCCTCCAATATTGATCATTTAGTATCCCAAAGCTTGGGTTGAGCCCCCATTTAGAAGATTCTAGTTTACATCCAAGTGACCAAGTATTTTTGAAGAAAATCCAAAGTTTATTTCTTTGGTAGAGAACAAGCTTATTGGAAGGATAAGAAAACTCTATCCCAAGAAAGTAGTGTAGTCTTTACAAGTCTTGCGTCACAAAGTGTTGATGCAGATATGCCTTTCTGGCATAGATGCTTGGTCTATGCCAAGCATGTCATCAACAAGATGTCATTGCTACTCGTCAACAAGATGTCATCAACATAAATAAAAGTACTACAATCCACCCAAAAAATGGTCTTATGCACTAAAGTGGGATCTTTAGTGTATGGAGTGAGGCCATAGACAATGAGAAGGCTACTCAACTTCAGAAACCATACATGTAAATTTGTTTAGGTCCATAAGTTTCTCAATGAAGCAAGAAGATCCTCAAAGTCTCCATTGAGCCGCATACCCTTGAGTTTGCTCCATAAACATTGACTCCTTCAAGTCTCTGTTTAGAGAGGTATTAGAGATGTCAAATTAGTACAATGACATACCATTGTCAACCCTAAGAAATAATAACACTTAGATTGAGTTCAACATACCACAAGAGAAGGTCTCAATATAGTTGATGATTGACAGAACAAATCAATGCGGTCGTTAATTGCACACCAATTCATGTAAAAAATAAAGCCAAACTCACCAATTTGATGAAATTAATACGAATTGAAGGGTATAGTGGTGAATAAGGGTCGAATCCACGGAGAAATAAGGGATTTTCGAGAGATCTTTTGAAATTCGATCAAATCGGACGATGAATTGAGGTGAGAAATTAGGGAAAATGATAGATTTGGAAAGAGAACTCAAAGACGAATCCACGGAATCAAAAATCACTCGATTTGGATCAAGATTCACAGAGAATCAATGAGTGAATTAGAGAGAAATTTCCGAACGTGAATTAAGAGAAATCCAAAATAAAAGACTAAATTAACTAAATTAACGTTCCTAAATTATAAATTAATGATACATGACGAAAGATTAAGAGGAAAACACATAATCTAACCTGAGATAGCGATCGAAATGATCTAATTAATCGCCGGATTCAAGGCTTTTCATTCTGCGATTTCAAAAATGATCTTTGGTGTTTAAGAGGCAAATTCTCCCTATTTGATCAACGAAATCTCGCTTCCAACCACTCCGTCGATGCGGAAATGAGTCTAGAAGCAATCAGAAGCAAGAGATTCAAGGATAATGGTGTCTAGATAATTAAATTGCTCGAAATTATTCAAGAATGCATTACAATGTCGAAGAACATCTCAATTTATAGCCAATTTGGGCGTAACCGTCCGATGAAACGCTTGATCTTCGATCAACAGCTCTAATGAAATGCATCAATGCGAATCGTTATGGTTAAGTCGTGGCTGTTGGATCGGAGATGGACGCCTGAGATTTCTCCACGTCGCGCGCTTTAGAAGTAACACGCGAAACGCCATCCATTGGATCTTAATCTAACGCTTCGGATACGTTTTCGTTGGTTTTAATCTCAGCCGTTATAACTCTCTTGATGAACGGCTGAGATTATATCGTATTTAAAACAATTCACCGACGAGTAATAATGCGCCACGTACCCCCCCCGCCTTTAAGTGACGATCGACAATCGCGATTTAATCGCGCGATCAGACGCTCCACGTGTTGCCATGTCATCTCCCTACGTTTGATCGTCAATCGTGATTGATTGGACGCTCCAGCTTACGCCATGTCACCTGCGCACTTATCAAAATCCAAAAAATCGATTTTTAATTCCGAAAAATCCTAAAAAATATATTAGAAATTCAGAAAAATTTAGAAAAAAATATGAAAAAAATCCCTAAAAATTAGAAAATTCATAACTTTCAAAATATAACTCCAAATTAATCCAGATTTATTTCATTGGATCAGAAATTCAATTATCTATCATTATAAAAAGTCAAAATATTTAAATAACAAGAGAATAAATTATTGTTTGAAATACATTCATTTCTTCTTGAAAAACAAAACTTAGAAAAATAAATGAGTGTATATAAACATTTTCTCTTATTATTTAAAATTAAAACTAATTATAATCTCAAATTTATATGGGAATAATCCATTTTAAAATATATTCTTAATTATGCATAATTATCCCTAAAATAGTACATTTTGAGATTATAACTTAAAATTGCATGAAATGATAGAAATGCACTCAAAGTATGATAACATGCATAAAAATGGAATATTTTATGCCTTAATTTGTATTAATATTCATAATTTTTGCATGTTAAGATTGCATGTTATCAATGACATAGGCTTGCATGAAGCCTCGAACCAATGAACTAATGGATATTATGTGGCCTATAAGCCAATCACACTTCCATGTACTCATTTGGCATTTAATTAGTGTTGATTATGCATAAAGATGAATAAGCCTTGTCATACATCGTTCCATTTGGTTTATATATCATGAGACTAACCCCATTTGACTTCTTTGAAGTCAAGTGGAAGAATTCTCACATTTTTAAGAGTTTTGTGGATGCAAGGACATAGGAAAGCATATTGAAATACATAGAGACAAATTGAAATGGAAGAGATGAGAAGATGACTTCATCGTTTTAAGGGCCAAGTCAGCTTTAAATCCCAAAAGCCAAAGGGCGTAATTAAGGTTCAAGGTGGTCAAAGGTGTGAAGAAAGGTCAAAGGTGATCAATTTCATCTTTAAAATAATTATGAATATCATCCTATCCTTTTGGAGGCAACCACTTTACTAAATAAGCCAAGGCAAGTCAAAGTTGGTCAACTTTCTCTATTTTAGGAAAAGCTGACCAACCTATACTAAAATATTTTTAAAGTAAATTATCTTATATTCAAAATGAATTGGAGGTCACCCTGTTGAAGTGGACGTCCTCCTTACTTAAGGAGGGGTTGGGAGTCACCTCTTTTAGGAGATGGGGCCCAAATCTTTAGAAAGGAAGGTTATTACCTCCTTTTGAGGAGGTGAGACTCTTTCTTTAGAAAGGATTTATGCCACCTCATTTAGGGGTAAGATTACATCCTCAAGGAGATAACCACACCCTTGGACGTCCTTGGGGTGGTTCATCTCCACCCTTGATCATAAGAGTGAAAGATCTCCACCCTCGGTCACCTAGAATCCTAAAATACCCTATGTATATAAGGCTCTATTTTCCCTCTCCTCTCTTGTTTTTTGGCTCTCTTAGCATTAGGCTACTGATAACATGCTACATCAACATGATAAAACATGATTATTGATCCATATTAAGGCATAAATGATTTCATGCATGTTATCATACTTATGTGTATTTTTCTATCATTCTATGAAAAAGTCATTATAATCTCAAACATACTCTAAATTAGGGTTAAATATGATAATTTAAAGATAACCCATCTTTACTTGAGATTATAGAGGTTTTTAAAGCTAAAATAATCAGAGAAAATGTTTTATAAACATTTATTTATATTTTCTTAAGTTAAAATCCTTAAAAAATAAATGTATTTTTGAAATGAAAATGAAAAATCTCATTATTTATTAATTTGGACTTTTTAGAATGATAGATAATTAAATTTCAGATCAAATGAAAAGAAATTTGGATTAATTTAGAGTTATATATTAAAAGTTATGAATTTTCTAATTTTTAGGGATTTTTCCGGATTTTTCTGAATTTATTTTCGAATTTCTAAGGATTTTCCGAATTTAAAATCAATTTTTCTGATTAAAATATCTATTTTTCAGATTAAATTAAGTGCGGGGGCGACGTGGCAGCCTGTGAGGCGTCGGACCGCGCGATTGAATATCGCGCGTCGATCGGATGTACCTGCGGTTCACTAGAGATGATCAACGCACGTGCTTTAAATGAAGGGATTATAACGGTCCGGATTGAATCGCGCGCTACACATCTGGACCGTCGGATCGCGATTCAAGGGACACGATCGAAACCGTCCATCCAGATCCAACGGCCACGACATTTTTGAAACGGTCCACGATGGACCGTTCCATCGTAACCGTCGATCGTTTCGATCGGGCGGTTACGCCCAAATAGCCTATAAATAAGGCGTGTTCTTCTGATTTGTAAGCATTCGAGTTAGAAATCAATCCAATTGATCTGTTTAGACACCTCGCTTCTCAAATCTCTTGATTCTAGCTTCTTCTACACTAATTTCCGCATCCATGGAGGGCAAGAACTCGAGATTTGGTTGAGTAGTGAAGGAGAAATCGACGCTTGAATCTCCACATCGAGTTCTTCACGTTTTCGGCGATTAAGAGGTTTAATCGCGTTAATTTTATCGCTATTTGGGATTAGTGGAAGCGGTTTTTCATAATCTATCATCCAATCATGTTTAATTTCAATTTAGATTAGAATTTCAAGTTTAATTTCGTTTAATTTTGGTTAATTTTGTGATTTTCTCATTCAAAAATTTCCTCCCACTTCGATCTTCAATTTCTCTGCGAAATCAAGATCAATTTTGATGATTCTTGATTCCGTGGAAGCGATTTGAAGTTATCTTTCATAAAATACCATTTTCCCATTATCTTTCATAAAATCGATTTATCATCCGATTTGATCAATTTCAAAGAAAACATCAAGAATTTCCTTATTTCCTTGTGAATTCGACCCTTATTTACCATTATACCCTTCAATTCGAATAATTTTCATCAAATTGGTAAGTTTGGAAATATTTTTGACACGAGACTGTGTGAAATCGACGACCTCGCGGTCCCGTCTAGTCAGCTACCAGAAGGAAGAGGAGAGGAGAGGAGGTCAAGGCCCAAGGAGAGATATTCTTCATGCTCAATATTGTGGTGGAAAAGATATGAAGTTGGCATTGCGATCAGAGTGGATTGAGCATCACCTAGCCTAGGACGGGCATCGTGATGGGTTTATGCGACAATCCACATTGAGTTCATGCTTGTGCTCATCTCCATAAATAGTAAATTTTTATTTTCTATTTATTTTTATTTCTTATTTTATTTTAATGTAGTGGCTTTGACATCATCGACACTTCAAACTCTCTCCCCCTATTGTTGTACGTTGATCCGTCGCTACTGCCAACCACTCTTCTCACCTTTTCATCATCTCATCAACATTGCATTTCTTTTTACAGTTTTTTCAATTGGAATTCATATTTCTCTCTTAATTAAAAAAGAAACCTAAAAATGATCGCTCATATTAATCTCTACACGCTCCATTTACATTGACACTTTTTTCCAAGCTCTCACTTCTTCCACGCTTTCTCACCTTTCATTTGAACGTCTAATCTCATTACCTCAGCTCCTTGTGGATTTGACCCTTGCTTACACTATACTAAGTAAGGAAATATAAATTTTATTTCATGTAATCAATACACAACAACGACGGAAAACACCCGTAATCAAGTTCATCATAATTCTTTCTCCTGCTCTTGATCAAGCTGGGAAGAAATGATCTTCATCTTTGCCCGTTGGGTATCAAGAAAAGCGTACTTAAGTGAAGATGGGCTTTGCCCAATGTAGGCTCGTCCGATGGTGGCTCCTCGAAATTTACTTCTTCATTGATTGCCATGACTTCTTCTACACAAGCCTTGATCTCTTTGTCATTGCAGAGGTCGATGGTGCCCAATTCCTCGAAAGCTTGTGAAGGGTATTTTATTAACTTGCTGATACTAGCTCTGGTGTCTAACAAGGATCTAGTAAAGGTCATTCCTCTAATTTCACTTGTGATCATGGGTTCTCCTTGATCTCTCTTTTTGATTAGTAGGGAAATCATCATAATTGAACCCTTTTGGGGTTCATATGAGGTGTGCATATGCCTTTAAGAAATTTTGTGTATAATGGAATATGCTTAATGTCATCTATCAAAGGGATGGTAATGGTCACCTTTTCGAAGGCTTCTAGTAGGTGATCATTTAATTAATTTACCTTGGCTCTACGGCGATTAAGTGCTTGATGATAAGGTATAGGAGGCTTGTATGTATCGGGATTAGGTTCAGCCTTGGTCTATTCTTCCTCATCCTTGGAATCAGTGTCTTGATCTACGACAATTAATGTTTCTTCGTCTATCGGGCCTCGGTGGAAGGGATGATCCTTTTAGAGATCTTGTAAATCTGTGCCACTTCGAAGGCTCAATATAGCTAAGGCCGTTTCAACCGCTTCGTCGTCAATATGAACATGGTTCACATTATGTGTTAGGCTTGATGATGCCCCTTGATTCCTTGGGGTGGCGGTGGCCTGCAATGCTAATTGGTTAGAAAATGAAACCTGCTTACCCTTCTTATTATCAGTCCCATGAAGGAACGTTCATCTTGAAGAAGTCTTGTATGTCATCTATGTGTGATTTAGTCATGTTTATTTGATCCACTAATTGTGAGAGACCCCCGAGAATCAAGTCCGATGTCGAGTGGGTTTTTGTCGTGGCGCTTTGACTGTAGGATTGTTGTTGCAGGGCATACATCGACTGTCTTGTGTTTGCGTAGGGTTGTTGCTGACCGGTGTTGTATGTTTAAGGATATGTCTTATCATTATTCCTCCTAAATCCTGTAAGCTGTGAAGGATTGTTATTGAAAATAGGGTTACTATAATAATTTAGGTATGAACCTAGATAATTGGGTTGGCCTTGGTTACTCGGCCCTCCTATTGAGCCTTGTCTATACATGCCTTACCCCCTTTACGGCCATGACAGGGCAGTCTATCTCAATGTGGTCAAGCCTTGAGCAATTTGCGCATGGTGACGCTTCTTGTAGCGAGACGGGTGCAAGTCCTTCATAACCGTTCCGAATGTTCAATCGATCCAGTAGAAGGTTATGGACTTCTGCCATCTTCTCAATCCTTTCTAGGAGCATGTCCATTGATAATGTGTCATTGATGCATTCATTTTCATCACTATAAATGGGTTTTAACTCATAATTCTTAGTCATATAATGCACATTATCATCTTTTTATGATATTTTTACATTCATCATTGCATTCCACTCATATACTCAACTTGCATCTATTTAGTGCTAATTTAGTTAAAAAATAGATATGTCCTATCATGCACTATTCTTTTCAATTACTTATACTATGAGACTAACCCCATTTGACTCTTTCAAAGTCCAGTGGTTGAATTCTCATATTTTCTATGAGTTATGTGGATGTAGGGACATAGGTATGCAAGTAGGAAAGCATGGATATGGATGACAATAAGAGGAAAGGGAAAACAACTCTCTACTAAATCTGAACACCAAGACAACCATATTTGTATGAAATGTGGTAAATGAGGTTTGGATTTGGTAAAGGTATCATCATAAGATTTTTAGGTTAATCGAAAATTGATTTAGAGTGAATATTGTGTGAATCTCCTTATTTTTAAGAAGGTTAGACCAAGTTTGATTTTTATTAAATGAGACCTTAATTTTTTTCATAATTTTAGATATTTCGGGATAAAAGGATAGAGGATTAAATTCTTGATCCAATGGAGAAAATTTCATGAAAAAAGGAGTTGTATTTTGTGAGATATTCAATTTCTAAGTTTAGGGATTTTTTGGAATTTTTCTGGAATTTTTCAGGGACTTTTTAGATTTTGAGCATATTTACGAAAATGCCACTCCGATTTTTAAAGTGAAAATTTACAAGAATGTCCTCCGATTTTTTTGAAGTTAAAAATTTACAAAAATGCCACTCCGATTTTTTAAGTGAAAAATTATAGAAATGCACCTCCGATTTACATAAATTTTTTAAGTCAGTAATTTACAGAAATGCCACTCTTCACTATCTCAATCAAAGACTATGATTTCTCTGAATTAAAATCATGATATCTCATGATCTAGATGGAGTTTTGATCTGAAATTTTATTTCTAGATTCATCTTTTAATCCTCTATCCATCCATACTCTTGGATCAAATAATCAAGCTTGAAAAAAATGACTTTAATAATTGGACTCTTTTACCCCTCTTTACACTCAAACCCTAGGAACCCACTATAAAAGCCTTCATTTTCTCTCTCCTTGCATTTTTTGGCTCTCTCTTAGAATCAGGATGCCAGAAAGAAAGGGAGAGGAGGTCATGGCCCAAGGAGGAGTATTATTTGATGCTCAACCTTGTAGTGGAGAAGGGAGCAAGCAAAGATCGTGATCGGAGCGGATCGAGCATCACCTGGCCTAGGATGGGCACATTGACGGGGTTTGTGCGATGATCTGGATTGAGTTCTTGCTTGTCTTCATCATCTCCATAAACAGTAAAGTTGTATTTTCCTTTCATTTTTCTTTCTTATTTTCTTTTAATGTAGTGGCTTTGACATCATCTAGACTTGCAACTCTCTTTCCCTACAGTTGCATATCAATTCGTCGATCCATCGCTACCGCCGACCACTCTTCTCACCTTGTCATCATCTCATCCCCATTATATTTCTTTCTACATTATTTTTCCATTGAAATTCATATTTCTCTCCTAATTAAAAAAGAAACCTAAAAACTATCACTTATATTTATCTCTACATGCCGCATTTACGTTTGCACTTCTCTCTAAGCTCTCACTTCTTCCACGCTCTCTCACCTTTCATTTGAATATCTAATCTCATTACCTCAGCTCCCTGTGGATTCGACCCTTGCTTACACTATACTAAGTAAGGAAATATAAATTTTATTGCATGAAATCGACGCACAACAACGACGAAAAACATACACGATCAAGATCATCACCCATCTCTGCTGATTTTTCATCGATCAATTGTCCCTTCAACATGGCACCTATTTTGAATGATTTCATCGCGTTGTGATGGCTATTTTCCGCCACTATCTCAATTAGTTCCATCGCATCGTCTTTAAATTTTCTTATGAAGGTGCCACCGCTAGCTACGTCTAAAAGATATCTATCTTGTGGGCCTGACCCATTATAGAATATTTGCGTTAGTTCATGGTTAGACACTCTATGGTGAGACCACTCCCTAGTGAGGTCTCTAAGTCTCTCCCTAGGCTTCGTGAAAGGTTTCACTCAAGCCTTGTGTAATTCACAGATAGCCTTTTGAATGGAGGTGTTTTTCCCAATGTAATAATATTTTCTAAGAAATTCTTCCTCTATTTCGGTCCAACTAGTGAATTCTTTTTCTAACTGTAAAAACCAATCCTTAGCTCGGTCTCTATATGTAGCTGGAAAAAGTTTCATCTTCATTATATTTTCTAGGATATTATGAATCTGATTGATCTCACCTACTTGGCTAAGCTCGTTTACGTGTCTTTAAGGATCCTCTGAAGGTTTACCACGGAGGATAGGAAACATACTCATAACATGAGAATCTATTATAAAATTTGCACCTCTATTTAGGGACGCGTGAATGTGAGTGACATGTCTCTAGAGAAGGGGCCTAGCGTAGTCACTAAGGCGGTTCCTAGCATTTCCCATGTCGTTCCGGCCCATTTCACTGGGTACTACGGTCGAAGAGGACTCGGAAGAGACGATGATTGCAAGGAGCATTCGAATAGATCAACGTGTAAAGGGTTATTTCTCAATCTTAGGTGGTTTATTGTTTCATGGAAGGGTGGATCGTATATTTATATGAATATAAGTAGAAAATATTGGTGAAATTATTAAATAATCACAAACAATCATACCTGAGTGTTGGTATTCGTGAGAGTTATGCCTTCTAAACGCAAATTTGAAAAATTGATCGCCCCGTACTCTAAAGAAAAGGGGAAAAATTCACTTGATCTTATCGAATTAGGGATCTCAAAGATGGATTTCTATTTCAGATCACCCACCGTAGGATCAATCTAAGTTAAAATCAATAAATAAATGAAAAATCTGAAGTTGATTGGGTCAAATTTTATTAAAATTCTTACAAATATGCCTTAAACCCTTACAACGGCGCCATTTGACGAGACGAATCTGCGAGGTCATTGAATACACACGGAGACATCAAAACAAGTTTCAAACTCACCAATTTTGAGAAATAATCATGAATTAGATAGTTTAGTGGTGAATAAGGGTCAAATCTAGGGAGAATTAAGATATTTTTAAGAGGTTCTTGAAATTAAATCAAATAGGATGACAAGTTGAGCTGAGAATTAAGGGATTTTGATATTTCTAGAAAGATAACTCAAAGAAAAATCCATGAAATAAAAAATCACTCGATTTGATTCAAGATTCACAGAGAAATCAACTAGAAAAAAATTAGGTAAAAAAATTGATCGCGAGGAGAGAAAACCAAAATTAAATTCTAAAATTATCCTAATGTACTATTTAAAATTAAGAGATAATGATACAAGAAGATAAATTAGGATGAAATTGCATAATTTAACCTGAAGTCACGCTAGAATTGATCGAATTGATCGCTGGATCAAAGACTTTTCATTTCACGAATTCGAAGATAAATTTTGGCATTCAAGAGACAATTTCTCCTTATTCTTTCAATGAAATCGTCATTTAAACTACTTCCTGGATACGGAAATGAGTCTAGAAGAGGAAGAAATCAAGATATTAAAGAATTGAGAGATCTAGATAGTTTGATAGCTCGAAACATCCACAAATGATTTATATCGTCGAAGAACATGTGTATTTATAGGCTAAATTTGGCTCTTCATATTCAATGAACAGCTCAGATGAAATGCTTTCATGCAAATCATTACCATTAATTCGCGTTCGTTTGATCGAAGATGGAGTGCTCAGATTTCACCTCGTCACACGTGAAGAACAATCATCACGACATTGCGTTCATCTAATTAGAAATCGACATTTGAGATGTTGCCACATGTCCATTGAAGTCCATTAGGCATATTTAATCTCAGCCCTTATAACTCTTCATATCAATTGCAAGGATTAAAACATTTTAAAATGAATCATTGCCCAATCAGAATTCGCCGCATACCCCCTCACTCAAGTGAACATCGACGATCGCGATTAAACACACGAATCGAATGCTCCAGATTTTTCCATGTCACTTGCGCGTAAAAATAAACACAAAAAGTCCAACATGAAAAAAATCAAGGCGAAATTTGTGTATATAAGCTACGCAGTCGTAATGGGTTAGCAAAAATCCATATGGATGCTTAACCCACTAATGATGTGTGTAAACACGTAAAGAAATACACACACATGCGCCACCTTGCGCGCGCAGAGGCTATCAAGTGGCAACACAAAATCCACTCCGACGCGTTAATTGACACGTCAGAGCAGGATTTTTATTGATTTTTTTATTCTTTTTAATTTAACATAAATCCAAATAAATTCTTAAAAATTCATAAGAAAATTAAAAAATTCCAAAAGCATCCCTATAAATTAGAAAATTCATATCGTTCAAAATGCAACTCCAATGTAATATAAATTTACCCTGTTAGATCAGAAATTAAACAATCGATCATTCCAAAAATTTAAATTTAATAAATAACCATAGAATTAATTATTATTTAAAAATTACACTTATTTCATTTTTTTAAAATAAAGTTAGAAAAATAAATGAGTGTATAAAAAGTATTTTCTCTTATTATCTACCATTAAAACCTAATTATAATCTCAAATATAGATGAGTATAATCTAATCTTTAAATATTTCTTTTAATTATGCATGATTATCCCTAAAATAGTGCATTTTGAAATTATAACTTAAATTTTCATAGAATGTTAGATTTACACTCAAAACATGATAACATGCATACGAATGGAATGTTTAATGCCCTAAATTGTATTAATAATCATATAATTTCATGTATAAATTGCATGTTATCAGGATTCGTCTTGGAGTCTTTTTGTCTAATTTACTAAAATCCCTAAACTCTAACCTCAATTTGTTATCTGGTTTGATCAAATTTAAAGAATAACTAAAAAGTTCCTTATTTCTCTGTGGATTTGACCCTTATTCACCATAACACTAACTAATTCTCAATTAAAACTTTAAATTGGTGAGTTTAGAAATTTTTTTCGACCATATTTGTGTGTTTTCAATGAACACACTAAAACATCTTGTCAAAGATGAGCCATTGGGCGATCAAAATTATTCTTGAAGGAGAACACTTATTTAAAAGTGACTAATGCTAATATACAACTTACACTTGAGATTACTTGATTATGTGTGCATCTTAGGCATAAATTATATCATTTGTATGCATGTGATCATACTTTGAGTACAATTCATCATTTTATGCAATTTATTGTGATTGGCTTATAAAATGAGATCATGTCACCTTGCACTTAAAAATTGATTTTATAAATTTTTTTAATTAAAATAAATTATAAAAAATTCTTAAAAAATCCTTATAAATTAGAAAATTCATAAGTTTCAATACACACTTCCTTTTTAATCAAATTTTATTTGTTTGATCACAAATTTAGTACTCTTTCATTCAATAGATTTTATTCTAAGAAATAATAAGAGAAGAAATTTCTAAATAAAAAATATAACCATATTTTTAATGAGTTTTAAAATATTTTATGTCATTATTTGCATTTAAAACTCAAATTAAATCTCAAATGTAGATGAGGATGATATATTTTAAATTTTATCTTGGTTTATATACGTTTAACCCTTAAAATAATGTATATTGATACTTTATGATGTAAATTGCATAGAATGATGAATATGCACTCAAAGTATGATAACATGTGTAAGAATGGAATATTTTATGCCTTAAATTATATTAATAATCATGTAATTGCAAGTATATCTTTCATGTTATCTGACCCACCTTTTGATGACTTCTTTTTAATAAGATCTAATCCTATTTATAGAATATTAGGCCCTCTTTTAAGGGATCGTTTTAAATAGCAAAGTTCATATTTTAATGGAGAAGGGCAGCACCTTTTTAGGGTAGCACCCAACTCCTCTTTTAAGAAGGTGGTCCCACCACCTTAGCGAGTGAGACTATCACCACTACTTAAAAAGGTAACTACACCACCTTAAGGGGATGCCCTAACTCCTTTGAGGAGGTAGTATAAGAGGTCAAAGGGGATGCATCTCCACCCTTGTATACCTCAAACTCTAAAGCCTCTCACATATGATACCACAAGGAAAACATGAGGATCATGGACCAATCTTTGCATTGTGTGTTTTTGAAGCTTGTTGTGGAGACAATATTAGGTAGAGGATCGAGATTAGAGCAAGTTTACCATCACTTGACCTAGGCTTGGTAAAAAAATTATGGTTCGTGTGAGGATTTGAATCAGTTTCTCCATTTGAACCCTTTCATGCATAGTGTAGAACCTATTTTCCTTTTTTTTTTTAGTTTGCTTCCTATTTTCATCACAATATCTTTTGCATCCACCGATCTCTCATTTTTTTGTCACAATCTCCATTCCATCTCCCGCATCTCTCATTACATCATTTCCGTGATATAGTCAATCTCCCATTTCATTAAAATACAAAAAAATATAAGCATATAAATTTTTTAATCCATGTTCATATCATATATTATCCTCTCCACCTTCTATATTTCTTCCTATTTCTCTTCGGATCACCTTCCCCAGACAAATACATCTCTCTCCCTCTAGAATAATATAATATTATAACCTGGCCTCCTTGATGATTTAACCTTGATACCTTATACTTATGAGGAAATTTAAATATTTTTACACAAAATGAACACACAAAAGTGACTAAAAACACCCCAAAATCAAGATCATCAGCCACATGTTATCAACCATTGTAAAACCATTCGGCCCTTGTATGGCTTCATTTGTTTATATAAAACTTGCACACATTAATAATTGTTTATATAAAAAAATTGGAATTTGTATATAAATTAAACTTATCTTCTTTGGATTTTGTATTTCATGTGATGTGACATGGTTCGGAGCATTGGAACTTTTCAAAGGGCGAGCTTTAATCTCAGCCTTCATCTTCACTTAAAGTGGGGGTGGGGCGGTGGGGGGGGGTAGTAACATCTTGTGAGACATATATTGGTCTTATTTTCAGAATGAATCTTGGTTGTTGATCTTAGGAGTTATAAAAATCAAGATTAAATGGACCCTTTGGATTTCTAAAAGAGGGGACGCGGTGTCATTGAAGCTCTCCATTTTCAATTCAATGGTCAAAACTTAACCATAACTATTCAATGGCTAAGAGGCAACATGGCACAATCTAGGCCTTCCATCTCATCTAAGGAAATTAGACATCTAGGCCAAATTTCCCCCACAAATAAAATTTCTCTCATGAAAAACAAATTCTTGTAGTTTTCACATTGATCAGATAATTAGGAATCTCTTAATAGAATCATGTTTTGAACTCATTTCTGCAGCCATTGAGCATCTAAAATCAAGAATTCCATGAGAAATGTGGTAGAATTTGCCAACCTTCAAATTTTAACTTTGAAGTTGTAGAACAAAAGGACCTCGATCCAATGTTCATTTGGATCATTTTCTTCATAGTTCTAACCTAGTTGGGTCCTATTTTCCCTCATGTGTTTTACTATAACATCAAATTTTAATTTTGACTGGTAGATTAGTAGTATTGCATTGATTTTCATCACTTTTCTCTCTTTGCATGTAATTTTCTCGCTCTAACTTCTCTCCTTGTTTTCTCCTTTGATTCAATTCTACTTCACATAATTTCAGATTCATTGGAAAGATCTTTAAGTTATCTATTCAAATATGTGAATTGCTTCTCAATTCTTTACCCCAATTCATTGTTCAATTTTTCTGAAATCTTACGCCCTCTCAAAACTCAACTCTAATTCTCCATAGATTTGACGAAGTCCTACTAATTACATATAATTAACCTTAATTTAAAGTGAGTTTGAACTTTTTTTTCACTCATAGATGTGTTTTTGGAGGTGGGCAGCTCCTCAGCGGTGTGAGCAGAAGGTTGAAGAAGATGTAGAAAGAGCTAGAAAAAACCCAAAAGCTCAATAATAAACAAGAAGAGTGTAAATGTATTTATAGAGGAGCAAGATAGAGATAGAGAAATGAATTACAATATTTCCATTATACCACTAACTCTCACAGCGTCAAATCAAGGTCTTGGCAAAGATTCGATTCAATTCTCTCATGTAACCAAATACATAAATAGTGTATAACATATTCTCCTTTTTTATGCAGTAACATTGTTGTCATCATTATCATTTACTCATTGACTATCACCACCGCCATTCACCTTTCTCATCTCACCATTTCATCTTTCTCATTTTTGTCTCTTCATCTCATTTTTGGTCTCGATATTATTTTTCATAAAAAAGAAATAAAAAATTCACACTCCTCGATACACATCAAAATCCACATTCATATTGTATTCCAACATCTCATCTTCCATTAGAAATATCAAGTCTTATTACCGAGGCCCACTAAGGATTTGACACTTACTGTAGCCCTATACTAGGTGAGGAAACATAGAAATTTGTTGCATGATATTGATTCACAGCAATGATGCAAAACACATCAAAATCTTGTTTACTAGCCAAAATGGCCCACGGCTTAAAACGAGTCCCGGTGTGGCATGGCCTATGTTGTTGCTTGCATTGCTCACTTCACTATGGGGGGACATTAGAGACTAAAAGTGAAAAAAATGCACAAAATAAAAATGTGAGAAAAAATGAAAAAAACATAAAAAAATAGATGGAGAAAATCCTTATATGCAGAAGTGTAATAAGAGAGAGTGATTTTACTCACACTCTAGAGAAACCAAAAATCAATTAAAAAAAACCTTGTTTGTGAAAAAGTGAAATAGAAAATTCACAAACAAGGTAGAAAATGAAATTGAAAATATTGATTTCTACTAGAAAATGATTGTGATATCACTTGTCTCAGTTAGAAAATGAAATAGAAAATATTGAAGAAGAAGTCAAATTTAATCAGATCTGAAAACCTATATTAAACACAATATGAATGGCAGAAAATAATATAAATACATAATGGGCTCAATATATGAAGAGATAGTGTTCTCCAAAATCAAACTAAAATCTAGTTTACCGAACCAAATTGACACCAACAATGCTGAATTTTTTTTAAATGAAGATAGATTTCTTTAAGGTCAGGTTTTAGGTTTAAATGTTATGAACCACCAAATCACAATGGGCCTTTCCACACTACATTAGGCCATGAGAAGATTACTTCAAAAATCACCAAATATATGGATATATGAGTAGTATGTGCTTTGTTCCACTATTTTAGTAATGTGGGACTATTTAATCCATGTGACTAAAAATAGATAAATATCTTTATAGGTACATATCATATTTCAACCAATGACTCACTCTGTTGAAGCATGTGTACATACATCTATACATATATGAGTACATACATTAATACATATGGATATGAATACATACATATACATACATGCATACTGACAACATGCAAAAGATGAGCATATATACTTGCTCATCTTGGTTATAATATCGTTAAAAGATCCAATTTCATTCATATTTGCCCCATGTTATCATCTGATTATGTCAAAATGAACATTTTTTAAGATAAATAAAAAAAAAGAGTTTTAATAGAAGAATTACAGCAATTAAAAGATAGTTTTCATTTTGGCAAATTCTATGTTTTTCTTTTTTTATGTTAAAATGAATTCTTATGATTGCTGCATTTCTTTTTCTTTGAGAGAAGTTTTGTTTAAAAAAACTAAAGCCCTTAATGGGCTCGTCAGATTTAATGAGTCTTCGTGAGTTGCAGGCAGGTTGTGTATGGAGAAAGCAGCGGCCAATAGGAGAAGAGCGCACCGTTTTTGGGTGTACAGCAACGCATACATCAAACACCACCAATAATGTCCTTGGTGATTTTGCACGATGAAGAACGTCCACCAATTACCTACGTTTTAAGATAAACTATTCAAGGGGATTATTGAAGCGCATGCTCATGGATGCCTAGCAGTCAGCACGAAGAACCTAACAGAACCGCACGACTTCGAAATCGCAAGCAAATTAGGTTAAAAAGGGGCGAGAAGGAGCGGAGAACCTGTTCTTGATTTCTTGCCTGACGACGATCAGCCAGGAGGACACAATGGGAGGAAGAGCCAAAATCCAGTCAGAGAAGCATTCAAAGTTCGGATCGAACTGATTCCAAACAGTTCGACATTATCTCGAAGCTTCGAGATTTAGTTAAGATCTACATTTCTCGTCAGTTTCTTTTCGTCGAAATATTCATTTTAATTCAATTAGTTGTTCGATTATCTTCGAATCTTATTCTCTTTCACTTTCAAGATTTTAATCTACCTATTTTAGAGAGTTTGATTAAGCTTGAGTACGAATTTCTTTTTGTAGATAGATTACTGTTTTTGTTTGTTTTACTTTCGGAAAGAGTGATATCCGAATTAGTTTATGGTTAGTATTAACTGATTGCAAAAAATCTGACGGCATGTGCTTAATCTGTTTCTCGTTTTAATTCGAGTATAGTTAATGTCATCAAAAGAAATTCATTCTGTAATAGATTAGATTCATAAATATTGGGAAGAGGTTTGTTTAGAAAAATATTGAAACATAAAACGATCTGAGATTAGCTTTCCCTGACATTGATCCCTTCGGTTTAGATCAAAAGCATCAGTAGGAGAAGAATATTCAGAAAGTAATATGTTAGGTTGAATTTAGAAGAGTGCTACTAAGCATAATTTCTAGGATACAAAATAACATAATATAAATCTTGCTTATATTTGTTTCTCTTTGTTCGTGATTTCTGAGAGTGCATAAGAGCAGATATAGTGAATATAGCAGAGTGATATTAGGAAGAAGAATTCATTGGTGATATAATCTTCTTAAGATAAATAAATAAAATAAAATAAAAAGAAAACAAAAACATAGTGATTTTGATAAAAAGAGTAGTAGGATTAAGAATTAGAGAGAGTGGATATAGGTATTGGTGTAAGACTGAGATTCACGCTATTACATAAAAGAAATGTGCTAAGAAACATAAATGACGCTCCTCTTTTCAGACCTTCTATAGACATTAGCTGAGGATCTAAGTATAAATGAAAACACCAAGAAAGTGATATAGAATTGAAAGTTGATTAGAAGAAGATTGCATTTATCAAAGAAGGATTAGAATTGACCTCTCTAGGGTTCGACCCCTCATTGAGCTATACTGTTGGAGGATCGAAATTAAGGGAAAAAAAAATATTAGAAGATAATATAATTGCATAAGTCAAATTAAACCACCATAACGACGTAGGATTTACATCCTAATTTGGACTTATCACATACAAACATTCATAAATATCTATGCAACATGCCAGTATTACCATTTAAAATTCTTTACCCGTTGTCTTTAATCAATCAACCTCCTAATCTGCATCTCCAAAATTATAGGTATGACTGAAAAACACTATGAAGAGAAGCACCTTCCAGATCTGATAAAAGGAGGAGACATCTATTGCATAAATGAGAAAATCAATGAGACAGTAGAAATCAAAGGCATCTGACCTTTGGAGGAGTTGCAACCTTGCTGATTGGGAATGGGCCTGCCATTATTGCTCCTAATGAGGCCACTGGGGACCTACACGGCTAGTAGCTACTGAAGTAGGCTAAGGAGGCCCAAAAGACCCAGCTTCTACGATCCTTTTAAGCCCTTTAAATAGGGCATGTTTTTTAGTATATAGAATATAGAATTGGAATTTCCTTCAGTTTCTGGTTCTTGGTCCTGGTTCCAGCCCCCGGGTACCCAAATTCCGAGCAGCTTCGGTTGCTCGATGCCTGCTGCGATGGATGGGGTCTATCGTTCCTCCCACGTGCTTCAGCTTCTCCTCCTCTGTCCCGCCTCATTCGCCCTTGCCGGCGTCGCTTTGTCGTCGTCAAAGGTATGCTGGCAAGAGAGATATTCAAAAGAACCGGCATAATCTTGCCAGAGCCGCTTCGTCTCCATCGATGGTTAGCTGGCACCCTTTGAATGTATCTCTCAGCTTATCTTTCTCAAATTGCCGCTTCTACTTGTCGTGTGCTGGCATTGCTTTTGTAGAAGAGTCACTCTGGAGAAGAGCCATCTTAGGGCACAAGTGTAATTATAATTTCACTGGAAATGTTTAATTTAAGAGAAGAAACGGGGAAAGGGTCCCACGAACGGGCCGGGCCGCTTTTGTAGCCCATGCGTTCGGTTAAGATCCTTATTAGACACCTCCCGTTCGCCACGGCTGTGAATGGCCCCATGAATGGGCCGTGCGAGGCGGACTGGGCCGAGTTTCCGTGGCCTGCATTCGATTGAAACTTGAGAGCCTTAAATTTAGAGAGGGAGAAAGAGAGAGACTCTAATTTCCTCCCAAGGTCCGGTCCGATTAGCAGATTCTTCCGATCTGTTCTCCAAATTTCTTCGCTGTTGTGCTTGATCTCGTTACTGCGGTGGCTTATGGAGGTGCAACCGCCGAGTTTTCTGCGGTACCTCGTTGGTGCCGTGATTATGGTGGCCGGCGTGGTGATTCCTCTCACCTATATGATGTTCCGCAACAAGCGCTCCCCTTCGACTTCATATTTCTCCAAGCAGACGTAGGTGATCTCCTCCCCCTTAATTTCCAATTCCCTCCATTTTACTCGGTCGATATATTTTCTTAATTCGGTTCTGCTTTTGACTTACCCAGGAGCAGGGTAGTTATCTAAGGCAATATTTTATCGCGGCATCTCTTCTACCTTCAACTGTTAGATCTAATTCTTCGAAGAAAGAGAGGTTGAAGAAGAGTCTATCTTCTTTTTTTCTACTGAAGCATTCTTGAATTCCGGTTCCAGATGCAGTTGCAGATGCTTCTGCTACTTGCTTGATTGTTGCAGAAATAACCGAGCATAACTTCTACTTGTTCTCTCTGTTGAGTACTTGCTATGAGCTTGTTCATTATTTCTTGGCTGTAGAAATTTTCTGGGAATGGATTCATTTGAGAATTGTTAACGGAGAAGAAGAAACTTGTAAATATTCAAATCGCTGACTCTTTCTTCCATCGACATAGTAATTTATGTTTTATGAATATATTATGTCATGTAGTAATCTTCAGATCATGGGTTCTGTGTGGAGTAGATATGTGCGAGCACGATTGGATCACCAATCTGATAGGCAACTGCTATGTATGTAAAGGGTTTAGTTCTTACTCATCGAAGTATTCTTCAATTTCTACATTATGTTGTCAGAGCCTTTGCTCTAGGTTTCAGCAAAGTTCTTCAGCCGTGCATTTCAGATCTTGGCGGCATCCTTTGCAGGTGACTCTCTTCCATGCCTCTATTTTTTTACTGCGTCTGTTGACTCTGTTCCCACCGTGGGACTTCAACCTTATTCCGTGTGTTGATTTCTGTGCAGAATTGCATATTTTCCTCCGAAATTTGAAGCTTCTATCCCCAGATTGCCACACAAACTGTGTAGCAATTAGTCCTAATATTCTTTCCACTACCTGGATGGTATTTTCTAACATTAGTTATCTTCCTGGGGAAATCTTCCGGGGACATGGATCTTGTGTAGGTCATCTTCAAAATTTGGAGATTAGTGCTTTTTTGTGCGCATTTCTGATTCATGCTGTTGTGCAAGTGGTTCCTCGTTTCATCCATGTGCTTATTTCGGTGCAATCCTTAAGTGTTGTGCATGTTTTTCCTGAGTGCTATTGTTTAGATTGGATATCATTATGGCTTATCGTCTTTCAGAGACACTGAAATATTGTCCTCTCCCACCTCCAAAGATTGTGTTTCACAAGCTTCAATTTTTATGTTCATCACTAACCCCTTGAGCGCCTGCTACTTCTATCACACTCATTCTATTGTGACCATTTTAGTTAGCCAAAATGTACTGGTAGAGAAATATGACATTTAGTAGGTCATGTTCTCAATCCATTGGTGACCAAAACAAGATGCTTCTTGCCTCAATGCATTGCGGACCAAAAACAAGATGGTTCATGTGCTCAATGCATTGCTGACCAAAACAAGATGCTTCAAGCCTCAATGCATTGTGGACCAAAACAAGATGGTTCATGTGCTCAATGCATTGCTGACCAAAACAAGATGGTTTTATCAATGGATCCAGCTCCAAACTCTCTCTGGATAAGGCACCATGTTCCCTATTTGGCCCTGAAACAATGACATGGACAGACAGTGACTTGAGAATTTTGAGCTCGACTCCATCTCAAGCCAGTTCAGGCTTACAGATTTGGGCGGTGACACCTTGGAAGAACTCAAAGTGCGATTTCATGAGATGGAGGGTTATCAAATCAATCAGCTACGGAGAAAACATCCATAACTATTTACTGGCGCGATGATTTCCCACCCTGTTCTTTCTAGGGATGCGCACATAGAGGATTGTTGAGGCTGATAAAATGAGGTAAATTTTTTTCATGTTTCCAGCTTCTAAGATATGATTCCTTGATTATGTAGGGTGCATAATTTCATTTGTCGGATGGAGGGCATATCAAATTAGAGTTAAAGAATGTTTGAAAGATGTTCTAATGTCATGTTTGTCATTTTTGCAAGCATCATCGGGGTCTTTTTCATTCGATAGGTTTACTTTCAACCATCCTTTTAACCATATACACTGACCCATGGGGACTATATCACACCGAATGATACGTGGGACATCAATCATGAGAAAGCTGGCACAAAATGCCATCAGCCACCAAAAGTCTAAACATTTCCCACCGGTGGTGAATTCCACTTCTATTAAATTTCTTATTTTCATTGTGTCTGTGCAAAGTTGGTGACAAATCCCAAGCCAATATTTCAATTAGAGATCATGTGATATAATGATCTGAAAATTGCACTAGTCTATACTTGGGCTTTAATAGGTTGCATGACTGTATGATAAGACCCACTAATCGATTCACCGGAGTGTCAGAGTATTCTCGAGGAGGATGTAGATAAGAGCAGCAGGTTTATAAATTAGAGGGGCATTTGAGGAGATTCTCCAAAGGCTTCTCTCTCTGATACATCCACCTTCAGTGTCTTGAAAGATATCGAGTACAAGGCTTCATCTCGTAGAGGCTCAGATCTGTCAATGCAACTGTCTAAGGCTACCTTTATCTATCTTCTGCCTTGCACTCTATATCTCTCTCCCTCTTCCCTCTGTATCAATGTCTGTTCCCTATCCCATGTGACCTCAACTCATGGAAATATAAAAATAACATAATCTTTCCTTGACTTGATCAAACTACTGACTTGTTTTGATTTAGAGAAAACTGGGAGAAGAAGAGATTCCAAAAGAATCTCTCTTTCTCTCTCTCTGTCTCTCCAAGAAATAAGATTGAGAAAGTGAGATGAGATATACTGAGAAGGTTTCCCACCCTCTCTCTCTCTCTCTTTGTCATCTCCTTTTCTCTCCTTTCCTCATCTCATCTCTTCTAGACCTCAGGCACTAAAAGGAAAAACAAATTAAAAAAAGAACTTAAATATATTACTTTGAGATGCCTCCCAAGATGTGTTCTCAGCCATGTAGATTTAGATTTAGAATTATAAGTTAGATGATGTTACTTCATAAGGTTCCAAGATATTTTTATGTATCCCCACTTGTCTCTTTTGTCCTTGAACTTCTTATCTTCTAAGTTTTTCCTACTTGAGGCTCAATAGTCCTCATTTTTCTTGAGCTCTCTTTTATTTTAGTGAAATATCATAATTCTAGGTGCTATATTTCTTTTTCTTTTTCATATTTCATCTTTTTTCTCACAGGGATGGATGTGATGGCAAGAGCTAGATAAGCATAAATTAATAGTTGCATCTATTGATTAAAACATTGGCCGATAATGGTATCAGGCTCCTGACCCATTTAGGGCCCCTCATCTTCACTTCTTATATAAGGACCTATTTACTTTTTTTTTTTCATGGGAAATTCAAGGGTTCCTTTCTCTAACTATCAATATAGTATTAAAGCCATACTCCTCTTAGTGCCGCCACCATCATCTAATGTTACAATCGTGCCTCCTCATACTCTAGTTCACTCTTATCTCCATCATCGTCTCTAGTTGTCACTATTGTTGAGTGTTTCGGTTGTCACTATAGGCACTGTCCATCGAACCACTCTGTTCGACACTACGCAACGTGAGCCGTTACGCAGTGTCCATTGCTATGCTCTAAGCTCCACTCTGTAGCATTCAACATTTCATGCTGCTTGCTGCTCTGCTCCGTCAGTGCTCCACTCAAGGCATCATGCAATGACGCATGTCATGGACTTTATATGTCACTTCTCTCCGAATGAGGCACTTGTTCATGCCTATGTTCATCATCTCAACATATTATCAGGTTTTTCCGCCAACAAACTATGACATTGTCTGGGGATTTTATGTTTTTTCTACCCTCTTTTGCTTTGGGCTTCAATACTTCATTATCACCCATCTTGGCACCTCAAGCCGATACTCTAGTGATTCTCCTGCCAATAGTGTTTCCTACTTTGCTGACTTTTGCTCCTCGTCTTTTGATCACAACACAACTTACTTGGCTTGCTTGCAATTTTATGAACATAATTACGTTCCTTAGGCATCTAGTTTTGAGTTGTTTCTTGAGTCTCATAGTCTTCTTCATCATTTCACGAACTACCCTCTGTCGCTTCACAATTCGTCTTATGCCTCTTGCTCACAATCAGACTCAACCATCAGCTATTGAATACTTCATAGTATCGAGCAGAGCATTGTCTAGTCTCTTGCATGAATCAAGCCACTTGTAGGCTTTCATTCAGGAGGTCACTCTTCATTAACCCGCCACTACTGATCTTGTGATACTAAAGTGTTATTACGAGGAGCTCTATGTTGGCATCTATCTAAGTGTGCTTTGTCCCTCCATCACGTCCCAGATTAGGGGCTCTCTTCTCTCTTGCGATAGTGTACCTAGCCTCAACTATTTTCTCTACTACTCTTCGGGTCATTACTCATATGCCTTCATCCCCTCTCTCTTTTGCTCTAGTTGATATGACTCCTCTAACTATGGTAGTATCTACTCCTCAGCTCATGATGATAGTATCTCTCCCCACTTTGATGGTGGTCGTCCTCCTCATGGTTGTGGCCCCAACTCTTTTGTGCAATATCCTCACTATGGCAATTAGAATCATCCGTCCAACAAATGTTGAAAGTAATTTGGCAAGCCTCCTACTACTTAATCAGTCGGGACTCATCCGGCTACCGTTTCTCTAGCTTCGCCCAACATTCCTACTCTTCAAGATCATGTGTCCTTGATGTCAACTGAGTATGATGCGCTTCACCATTCTAGGAGTACCGACGCCTCTTCTTCAGCCAGCCTTGCCTCACTTCTGACTCCCTCCATGTCAAGTAGATCCACTCTCCTTTGCTTCCTCTTCACCATCGTAGATTATCAATTTGAGGGCTTACTCTCATATAACCAGGAATTCATTGCTCTTATCATCATTTCACCCTACCCCCTCCCATCCCCCTATTACCCTTGCTGATGATTGACCTTGTCTTGTCCAAGGCTGTGGTACTACTCGTGTCACCCTTTCTCTTTCTCTTCACTAAATTCTCTATGTTATAGGTTTCCCTTAAACCTTCTCTCCGTTAGTGTCATCCCTCATGCTCTTCCGTGTATAGTTACCTTCTTTCTTTTTCAATATATTAACCAAGATTTTTACTCTAGATATAGGCTTAGTTTGGGCCATGAGAATGGTAGGACATCTATGAGCTAGTTTCTAATGAACCCTCATCAGGTCTTTGAGCTCTTTTTGTCACATCTATTGCTACTTCTTTCCTTCTGTGGCATCGCCACTCAAGCCATCCATGTTTTGACAAACTTAAAAAAACCTTTCAATGGCTTTCACTTACTCAGTTGTATGTGAGTAATGTCAATTTGACAAACATTGTTGGTTTTCTTACTTCAGTCACGATAGCATCCCCTCCTTTGCACCTTTTGATCTTTTTTTCATTATGATGTTTGGGGTCCCTCTCATAACCCCTTTATTTTGGGTCATCACTACTATATTGTGTTTGTAAATGACTACACCTATGTGAGTTGGGTCTACCTTCTCTGAAATTTCTCTAAGGTTGTCGCTAAGGTCACCCACTTCGTCACAAAGGTTATCACTTAATATTCCACTACAACAAAGATTCTTGATGCTAATTACACTCTCGAGTTTTTTCAAACCTCTCTCTAACCTTTTTTGATTGTGGGATTATCCACTTTTCCTTACACCTCGTAGAAAAAAGGTGTCACTGAGAAGAAACACAATCAACTCCTGATATCACTCGCAAACTACTAATTGAGATGCATGTCTCATCTTACCTTTGGTCTAACGTCCTCATGACTGTCACTTATCTTACCTTGGTGGTGTTATTCCCCTTCACCATCTCTTACCTACTTCACCTCTCTTCTCCCTTCCTCCTCGGGTTTTTGGATGTATTACCTTTGTCCAAGATCACTGACCTTCCCTCTCAAAACTCGCCCCTCACGCTCTCAAGGGTGTACATGTTGGCAACTCCAAGATATAGAAGGATTATCGGGTGTACTTTTCTAATACATGTTGTTATGTGACTTCTACTAATGATACCCTAGAAAAATTATTAAATACGTGAAAGGAATGATTTTGAGCCCATGAGTTTGCTGGGGTCTAGGACTTGATATGCCTTCAAAATTTTGATCAAAACATCGAATGCAGTGGAAGAAGTTGAATAAATATTTAAAGACTAAAGCACCAAAAGTAAGATAATCCTATGATCTAGTATATATTATAATCTATTCTTATATTGTTTATTGAAGATATTCTTTGAAGCTATTTAAGTGTCTAACGAAACGAGACCACGAGGTCATTGAAAACACACGGTCTCGTGTCAAAATAAAGTCCAAACACCAATTTTATGAAATTAATTCGAATTAAGGAGTATTATGGGCCTAATCCACAAGGAATTAGGGAAATTCTTTATGATCTCTTCGAATTTTATCAAATAAGACGATGAATCGGTGATAGAAATTGGGGAAAATGGTATTTTATGAAAGAGGACTTGAAGACGAATCCACGGAATCAAAAATCAATGAATTTGACTTTGATTTTGCGGGGAAATTGAAGATTGAAGAGAGGTGATATTTCCAAAAATGTAAATTGTGATTTTACCGAAATTAAGACTGAAATTAAACTAATTAATCATTCTAAAATGAAATTAAACACTAAACAAAGATAGATTAGGATAAAAGGCGATCCCTAACCCACAATTGCGATTGAATTGATCCAATTAATCACCGGAATCAAGGCTATTCATCAAAATGTAAAAATCGCGGTTCGTGGAATTCAAGCATTGATTTCTTCCTCATCGATCGTCAAAATCTTGATCTTAAGCATTCCTCGGATGCGGAAATGAGTCTAAAAGCGATTGGGATCAAGAGATTCAAGAGATTTGGTGTCTAATTAGTTCAATTTGATTGAATTGCTCTCGAATGCTTTACAATCTCGAAGAACATCTCAATTTATAGGCGATTTGGGCGTAACCGTCCAATGAAATGCATCAACGGCTTTGATGAAACGCATGATCGCATATTGTTACCATTAATTCATGGCCATTGGATTGCAATCAGAAGCTCGAGATGAAGCCACGTCGCATGCGTTTTAAAACGCATAAAAAACGCCCGCAGTTTGATCACGATCGGACGCATCAGATGCGTTTTCTGTCGATTTAATCAGAGCTGTTATAGCTCCTCAGATCGACCACTCTGATTAAATCGTTTATAAAATGATTCGCCGATGAATTGCGCTGCACCACATACCCCCTCCATTAAGTGAAGATCAATGGCTTTTAATCTTCACGCGATCGGACGCTCCTCACGCTGCAATGTCACCGCCCGCCTCGGCTGTTCGATCGCGACACGATCGGATGGTCCAGATCACGCCACGTCACCTGCACACTAATAAAAATTCAGAAAATCGATTTTTAATTAGAAAATTCAATTTTTAATTCCAGAAAATCCTTAGAAATTCATTAAAAATTCAAAAAAATTCCGAAAAAATCTGGAAAAATCCCTAAATATTAGAAAATTCATAACTTTCAAAATATAACTTCAAATTAATCCAAATTCCTTTCATTTGATCAGAAATTTAATTATCTATCATTCTAAAAAGTCAAATTTAATAAATAAAAAGAGATTTAATTTATATTTCAAAAATAGATTCATTTCTTTAAGATTATAACTTTAGAAAATTAAATGAATTTTTATAAAAAAATATTTCTCTCATTATTTAACTTTAAAAACCACTTATAATCTCAACTAAAGATGAGTTATAAAATTATTTATCTTTAATTCATCATAATTAACCCTAAATTAAAGTATTTTGATATTATAATGACTTTTTCATAGAATGATAGATAAATACTCATATATATGATAACATGCATAGGAATGAAATCTTTTATGCCTTAATATGCATTAATAATCATGTATTATCATGGCTAATTAGCATGTTATCAGTGTCCAACCTCTAGTAGTATCCACACAATCCTTGGACAATTGGATCTCCTCTTCAAGGCTATTCGCCAATAGATAAAGAGAAGAAAGGAGAGAGTTTCCAACAAGACTCATGTAGGCACCCTTAGGTATGATGTTTCTCCCCTTTTTTTTATAAACTTTCATGTTATAAAATTTTGATGAAAGCCACCAACATCCATTGACCTTATGTGTGTGAGTATTTAGGGCCATATGTCTTGGTAGTTAATAACTTCATCAATCTCAGTAACTCTTATCAATTAATTTTATTAATGATTTATAGAAAAATAAGGATTAATTAATAAATGATCAATTTAACTCAATTGGTAGGTTAAGCTATTTTCCTGGTGGGTGCCAAGCTATACCACGTGTTGTAGGAGATATCAAGTGTGTCATAGCTCCTTTATAATACATTACTTTTATTGGTCACCACGTACACATAATTTTTTGTCCATGCTAGACTTATGCATGAATTAGGGTATGGTCAAATCCCAAACCCTAATAAATCATTTTGATTAGCACTAATGCATGGTTGAAATCATTAAAAAACTCATTTTTAATATTTACACATCCTTGACCAAAGATTGAATGACATATTATTCCTTAAGTCATTATACTCTTATATCAAGGGCAAATGATCCCATATTTACCACTTAATCACCTTTGAGGACTTCAAGTCATATCCAATCCTAGTCAAAAACATGATCATCCATCTTCAAGATGTCTTTAATATCTCAACTTTAGGAATCACTTACACAATTATGAAATAAATCAATTGACAGATATTATGGGCCTATATGCTAAATCATACTTTCATGCATCTCATTTATATCGATTGAAAGGAAGCTATTCAATGTTATTCTTGTGTGATGTTTGCCATGAAGTCCATAAGTATATGCAAATCACTAAGTAAATTATGATAAGCTCAAAATATACAATGATGACTAGTATTTAAACATATATTCTAAACATTCATTTTTATGGGTTATTCTAGAAGGATATCAAATTATCCAGAAATAATAACACTATTGGATGTGACTCATATGATGAATAATGATGATCTTATGGCCATTGATGTAAGAGACACGAATTATATATATAGGGGGTGCTCTTTGGAGAAAGAGTTCATTGAATTGACTCATGTGAATCCATGAATAGTATTATACCTAACTATTAATCAGGTTGATTCATGTCATGGTTGAGTATGTGGTCCCTTGACCTTAGATACTAAAAGTGTGTCGTGGATGAATGAACATGTTTTGATTGACTTACAAATCGCTAGCCACAACATCTCCAAAACATCATATATTAGATACAACATGATGTCCTTAAAGTTGAGTATGTGGTCAAGATGAGATTGTCTTGCCCTCGGTATTTTAGGAGATTAAATTAAGAAATAAGATACAATGAAATCCTTAGCCAAGAATGTGGAAATATATAAAAAAAGTGTTCTTGACAATTTCCTCCACTTATCAATAGTAACTTGAGCGACCGATTAGGCTTGATAGTTATACATACCCTAAGTCATTAATGAGTCTTGTGCAAAGGAAGGATTATTCCATGATAGGAAGATTCCATGTGAGAGCTCTTATACACTCCACATCTCCTAGGACGTGTGATGTAGCTTGACACTCTACCGGTTAGTAACTCAACCTCTAATTGGTTCAATTGGTCCTTAATTAATTACTCTATATGATGATATAAATAATTAATAAGGTGAAGTTTATCGATTTATATGGTGAATCCCAATAAGGCATTATTAGGTCTATAGAATTGTTAACTAGAAAGATATATAGACTTAGAGGGGTCACACATATACGGTCTATAGATCTTGGTAGATATAGATAACATTTAGAGGGTTTTTATGAAAATTATATATACCTAATGAGTTGGGATGTGAGGTTGATAAGCCTTCCAAAAATTTTGATCAAATTACCGAATGCAGCAAAACACATTGAATCACATATTCAAAACATTGAAGCCCCAATAACTTATAATCCTATCATCTAGTCTGTAAGAGAAAACATAATTAAAAGGTTCCCTTGAAGGAACTATTGAAGCTATTGACGTGTTTAGCCTCTAGCGGTATCCACATGATCTTCGTATGATTGGATTTCCTCTTCAAAACTCTTCACCAAGAAAGAAAGAGATGAAATGAGATGAAAACACTTTCACGTATCTTGTTTATGTTCATTGAAATGAAATTTATTCATTATCATTCTTGTGTGATGTTTGCAATGAAAGTCCATGAGCATGTGCAATGACTAAGTGAATTATGATGAGATCATAATATAGTGATCACTAGTATTTAAACATATGTTCTAAACATTCCTATTCGTGGGATATTCGAGAAGGACATTAAATTATTCGAAAAGAATAACACCATCTAATTCAACTCATATGATGAGTATGGCTGATCTTGTAGTCATCGGTGTGGAGACACTAAGGATAGATAGTGGGTACTCTTTCAAGAAAGAGTTCACTAAATTGATACGTATGAATCCTTGAATGGTATTATACCTAACTATCAATCAAGTTGATTCATGTCATGGTTATGTATGTGGTTCTTTGACTTGAGACACCAAAGACATCTTGTGGATGGATGATCATGTTTTGATTATGACTTACAAATCCCTAGCCACGGGATATCTAAAACGTCATATATTAGATATGACATGAAGTCCATGAAAATGATTGTGTGATCAAGATGGGATCATCCGCCCTCAGTATTTAAGGAGATTGGCTCAAGGA
The DNA here is from genome assembly GCA_024174645.1 of Lemna minuta. Taxonomy (NCBI): domain Eukaryota; kingdom Viridiplantae; phylum Streptophyta; class Magnoliopsida; order Alismatales; family Araceae; genus Lemna; species Lemna minuta. The sequence continues at coordinate 9,782,059 of CM044108.1, forward strand.
ATGAGAGACGATGAAATCCTTGGCCAAGGTAGTGGAAATATCAGAGAAAGAGTTCTTGATGATTTCTACACGCATCAGTACTAACTTGAGTGAACGATTAGGGTTTGACAGTTGACCATACCCTAAGTCATTCATGAGTCTCATGTGAATGAAGGATTATACATACATGGTAATCCATGACGGAAAGGTTCCATAAGTGAGTTCTTACATACTCCATATCTCCTAGAGTACGTGGTGTAGCTTGGCAATTCAACCTATCAATCGATCCTTAATTAATTAATGTATATGTGAAAGTGGATAATTAAATAAGGTTGACCAATAAGGTGTTATTTGGTCCATATAGTTATTAACTAGTGAGATATATGGACCTAGAAGGTCACACACATAAGGTATATGTATGTTGGTAGATATATACACAATTATGAGGGTTTTTATGAAAAAATCTCATACCAAATGCCTATAAATACGGGGGAGAACGACCACAACTCAAGGTGCTCAGGCAAGCCTTGTGGGAATTCTCTCCTTTCTTCTCTTTCTATCTTAGTGAAGAGCTTTGAAGAGGAGATCGCACTATTCGGAGATCATATAAATACCGCTAGAGGCTAGACACTTAAATGGCTTCAAGAACTCCTTCAAGGAAACCCTATAAGTACGTTTTCTCATTCATACTACATGATAGGATCATCTATACTTGGTGGCTTAGTATTTTGAACATCTAAATCAATATTTTTCATTGCATTCGATGTTTTGATCGAAATTTTAAAAGTTTATTGACATCAGAACGCAACTCCACCTACATCCATAGACCTTATGTATGACCCATTATATCACTTTATTAGTCATATATCTCACTACTTAATAACTCTATAGACCGAATATCACTTTATTGCCCAACCTTTATTGATTATCTAAATCAATATATAGATTAATTGATCAAGGATCGATTTAACCCAATCTATAGGTTGAATTGTTAGCCCATTGGGTGCCAAGAAATACCACGTAATCTAGGAGATACAGAGTATATAAGAACTCCCTTATGGAGTATTTCTATTATCAACTACTCTTTATATATAATCCTTCATTCGCATGAGACTCATGAATGACTTATGATTTCATCAGACACTCCTCCGATATTTCTACTATTGGCCAAGGGTTTCATCACATCTCATTCTTTGAGTCAATGTCCTCAAATACCGAGGGCAAATAATCTTACCTTGACCATACAATCATCTTCAAAGACTTCATGTCGTATCAAATATATGAAATTTTAGAGATCATGTGGCTAGGGATTCGTAAGTCGTCATCAAAACATGGTCATCTATCCATAATATGTCTTTGGTACACAATTGTTACATGAATCAACTTGATTGGCAATCAAGTATAATACCATTTAGGGATTTATAGGGATCAATTCAATGAAATTTTTCTCCAAGGAGCATGTACTATCTATCCTCAGTGCCTCCACACTAATGGCTACAAGATCAGCCATACTCATCATATGAGTTGGATTAGATAGTTCTATTCTTTGCAGATAGTTCTATGTCCTTCTCGAATATCTTACGAATAGGAATTTTAAGAACATATATTTAAATATTAGTGACCATTATATTATGATCCCATGACAATTCAATTAGTCATTACATATGCTAATTGACTTTATTACAAACATCACATAAGAATGACAATGAAGAAGTTCCATTTTAATTAATATAAATGAGATACATGGAAGTGTCATTGGCTTATAGGCCACATAATATCCATCATAATGTCTATAAATAGTGAGGGAACGACCAAAACTCAAGGTGGGCATTGTATAAAATCTCTCATTGCATATGCAACGAGATTCATGTGAGCATTATAGAAAGGTGGGCATGCAAGCATTATAGAAAAATCTCTCATTTCTTCTATTTCTTGCTTGGTGAAGAATATTGAAAAGATGATCCAACCATCTAGCGATCATGTGGATACTACTAGAGGCTAGACATTTGAATATCTATTAGAAATATTTTAATGAACCTTATAAGTAAATATGTTAATCTATACTAGACGATAGGATCATCGGTTCTTGGGCAATTGGGTAATTTCAATGTTTGATTTCATATATTTCAGTGTGTTTAATGTTTTAATCAAAATTCTAAAAGCCTATCAAACGTTAGACCCCATCATCAATATGATTGATGGTCAGGTATAATATCATTTGAGGATTCACATGAATCAATTCAATGAAAACATCAAAGAACACACATTATCTATCTTTGGTGTCCATACACTGATGGCCACAAGATCAACCATACTCATCGCATGAGTCACATCAAATAATACTATTCTTGATAAATAATTTGATGTCCTTCTTGAATATTTAACAAAACGAATTTTGTGCAATTTTTGAATACACACAATCTCATGTCAAAAAAAGTTCCAAACTCACTAATTTAAATATCGAATCACTAATTAAAGAGTATAGTGGTGAATAAGTGTCAAATCCATGGATAAATAAGGGAAATTTTGAGATATATTTGAAATTCGATCAAATTAGACAATGAATTGAGGTGAGAAAGTAGGGGTTTTAATATATTAAGAAAGATAACTCCTATACAAATCCATAGAATAAAAAATCACTGAATTTGGATTAGAATTTGCGGAGAAATCGAAGATTAAAATTGAGAAAGAAAATTGATGGCGAAAATAGATGAAAACTGAAATTAAATCTCAAATTAAACTAATCTACGATTCAAAATTAAAATCTAATTAAAAAGGAAGATAGATTATGATGAAAACATGCAATATAACATGAAGTCACAATCGAAATGATCCAATTAATTGTCGGATTCAAGGCTTTTCATTCGGCAATTTCGAAAACAAAGTTTGGTGTTCAAGATGTGATTTCTTCCAATTCTTTCCACCAAATATTGATTCCAAACCTTCCATGGACGCGGAATTGAGTCTAGAGGAGAAAGAAATCAAGAGATTCAAGGATTGAGTTTTCTAAATAGTTCGATTTTCTGGAAACATTTAAGAATAGGTTTTCCGTCGAAGAACATTTCAATTTATAGAGAATTTGGGCGTAACCATCAGATTGCCTCTTCATCTGTGATCAATGGCTCAGATTGAACGTCGATTCACTAATCGTCATCTTTAAGTTACATCCGTTTGATCGATGATGAAAGGTCTAGATTTTGTCATGTCCCGCGTGAAGAAGAAGTGACGCTTAATTTCTACCATACAATCTTCATCGAAACGATCTCGATGAGTCCATGTGTCCATCAGGGTGCACTTAATCTAGACTATTGTAACTCCCTAGATGAGCAGCTGAGATTAAATTCTCTTTAAAATGAATCATTGCTTAATCAGATGAAGCCATGTACCCCCTCGAGTAAGTGAAATCTGACGATCGTGATTAACTCGCGCAATCGGACGCGTCTAATTGCGCCACATCACTTATACATAAAAACAAACATAAATAGTCCCACATGGAATAAATTTAATTGATTTGGCAAGAATATAAGAAGTAAGTGCACAATGGGTTAGCGTAAATCATTAATGGATGCTTTAACCCCTTAATCACTCTTGCGCACACATGCACACACGTGCGAACACACATACGCACACATACGGCGCATGTGGCGTGTACACGTGATGAAATGATTTTGTGCAGTCATTAAATACACACAATCTTGTGTCAAAAACAAGTTCCAAACTCACCAATTTTAAGTTATAATAACAAAATTAAATAATATTGTAGTGAATAAGGGTTGAATCCAAAGAGAAATAAGGGAAATTTTGAGATATCTTTGAAATTCGATCAAATCAGACAATAAATTGACGTGAGAAATTAGGGATTTTAGTATATTAAGAAAGATAACTCCAATACAAATACACAAAATCAAAAATCACTAAATTTGGATTAGAATTCTCAAAGAAATCGAGATTTGAAATTAAGAAAGAAATTCGATCACGAAAATAGATAAAAATCGAAATTAAAACTAAAATTAAACTAATCTACGATTCTAAATGTAAATCTAATGCTAAAGCAAGATAGATTAGGATGAAAACATGCAATCTAACCGGTAGTCGCGCTCGAAATGATCCAATTAATCGCCTGATTTAAGGCTTTTCATTCAACGATTTTGAAAACAAAGTTCGGCGTTCAAGATGTGCTTTCTTCCAATTCTTTCAACAAATTCTTGATTTCAAACACTCCTCGAATGAAGAAATGACTCTAGAAGAATTAGAAATCAAATGATTCTCAAACTGTGGTGTCTGAACAGTTTGATTTGATCGAAAATCCAAGAACATGTTTTCTGTCGAAGAACATTTTGATTTTATAGGCAAATTTGGGCGCAACCGTTGGCTGTGTTGTTTCATCTTTGATTAACGGCTCAGATTGAACGTCGATTCGCGAATCGTTGTTAGTAAGTCGTGTCCATTCGATCTATGATGAAGCGTCCAGATTTTGCCACGTGGTGCGTGAAGAAGAGACGTCATTTGATGTTGATAGTTCGATCTTCATCAAGCGATCGTGATGAGTCCACGTGTCCATCGGGTGCATTTAATCTCAACCGTTATAACTTTCCTGATCAACGGCTGAGATTAAAACACATTAAATCAAATCTTCGCCTAATCAGATGTCGCCACGTACCCCTGCGAGTAAGTGTCATCCGAGGATCGAGACTTAACTACGCGATCACACGCGTCTCAATGCGCCACATCGCGTGAAAATAAAACAAAACGAAAATAGTCCCACATTGTGAAAATCAAAGTATTTAACGCGTATATAAGGTCTAAGTGCATAATGAGTTAGCGTAAAATCCTTAACGGATGCTTAACCTACTAATCACTCTCACGCGTGCACACGTGTCGCCCACGTGGCGTGTACATGCATCGCCAGGTGGTGACGTTCTGCCACGTCAGCTTGCGATTAAAAAATATTATTTATTTTCTTTTTATTTTTTTAAAAAAAATAGGTTTAAATAAATTTAGAAAAATTCTAGAAAATTCCTAAAAATTGGAAAATTCATAACTTTCAAAATAGAACTTCAAATTAATCCAAATTAATTTTTTTGGATCAGAAATTGAATTATCTATTATTATAAAAATTCAAAATATTTAAATAACAAGAGAATTAATTTTAATTTCAAAAATACACTCATTCCTCTTAGAAAATAAATTTAGAAAAATACATGAGTGTTAATTTTCTCTTATCATTAAATCATGAAAATATATTTATGATCTCAAATATAAATGGAATAAAACTATGTTATCATAATTACGCATAATTATCCCTAAAATGATGTATTTTTATATCATAACCTAAAATTACATAAATAACCTAAATGATAGATATGCACTCTACATATGATAACATGCATACAAATGGAATATTTAATGTCTTAAATTGTATTAATCATCATGTAAATTCATGTATAAATTGCATGTTATCAATATCCCTCTAATAGGAATGTCTAGAATATTTATTTAACCATTAATAATCATTGTATTATGATCTCATCGTAGTTCACTTAGTCATTTTATATGCTCTTGAACTTCATTCTAAACATCACATAAGAATACAAATTAATAAAAATTTATCTCAATCAATATAAACCAGAGATTGAATTGTGATTGTTTTACAAGACCCCATAGTATCCATCAAACTTGGCTAAAAAATTCAAGCATAAGAAATAAAAATAGATTTGAGGTTTTAATAAAATTATTGATAGTTCAAATGCTTCAAATAAACCATTTTCATTATAAGTGTCCAATTTTCTTCAAGAAAAATCATGTGCCATGTGGTTTTGTAATGTCTCTCGACAATTTCAAGCCTTGAAAATAATTTGAAATGAGGGTGATTGATAGGTGGTTGTAGGGCGACTGACGACCATTATTGCAAGATGTTGACACTTTATCCTTTGTTGATAGAGATAAATCAGCTAGAGCATATTTTTTGTAATCTAGAGAATTCCCGCACTACAGAATGACAAACAAATTAACTACTCGTAAAATAACTGAAGAAATATTTGAGATAAGGACTACCATATGGCTGCCTTCATATAATTAAAATAAGTGTTTGAGATTCAAGGCAACATTTTTCATGGCTGCCTTCGTCAACAATGGTGCATGACATGAAAATATATTTAATTATATCCATAACTAATTCCTTAGAAAAAATATTTGGACGCCATAACTATGAGACAATCAAAAGCCATAAAGAATTCACCGAAGAATTATTTAGTACCCATTCTTGAAACAATATGCCATCATTGAAATTGAAAAAAAGATTTAATGCGTCTAGTGAGACCACAAAAGACAACATTATTCGACAAAATGCTTCTAGTTAAATAATATGCCAATGATGGATCAAAGAAACTATATTTTTGGGGAAAAAATAACAATGGTAGGGTTTATTTTTCCCCCATGTTTACCTCTTTTAATTGTCACCATTACCTTTCTCATCTTGAGTAACAAGTATGCCGAGAGGTTACTTTCAAGATTTTTGTACACTTATTTTCTGGTAAATTAGCACAAATATCGATTAGAGACCTTTTAATGGTAGTGTAGTCACATATGTTGGTAGACAAATCCTTTATCATTAAGTCTTTGATAACATGCAATTTATATGTGAGATTACATGATTATTAGTGCATTTTAAGGCATCATTCATACCATTCTTATGCATATCATCATACTTTGAGTGCATATTCATCATTTTACATATATTACATCAAAAATCTCAAAATGGATTATTTTTTGGGTTAATCATGTATAAATCAAAGTTTAAATTTAAATAGATTATCCCCATTTATATTTGAGATTTTATTTGAGGTTTAAATGCAAAAAAACAAAGAAAAATATTTTCATATACACTCATCTATTATTTATTTATTTTAAAAAAGAGGACTGTACTTTTGAGTTAAAAATTTATTCTCTCATTATTTTTACATTAAAATGCATAGAATGTTAGATTATTTAATTTGTGATAAAAAAAATTAGAGTAAAAGAGAGTTGTATTTTAAAAGATACAATTTTTTTAGTTTTTAGGGATTTTTCTAGAGTTTATGAATTTTTATGAATTTATTTTGAATTTTTTTATATTTATTTTGAATTTTTCTAGATTTATTTAATGAAAAAAAAAGAAAAAGATAATTTTAAGTGCGGGCTAATGTGGCAGTTGATGTGACACACATGCTTGCGTGTTGCCACAAAACAATGTGTGAGAGCACGTGGTGTTCGTGTGGCGCACATGTGGCACGCATTAGAAATAATATTGATGTTAAACGCCCTTAATGGGCCAACTTTAATTAACACAATCATCACCATGTTTATACACGTGAATTTCTCTTATCATTTTAATTTGGGACTAAAGTTATATATGAAGATGATGTGGCACATCTAAAGCAAATTGATGGATTTAATCTAGGCCTTTGATTTTCACTTAAGTGAAAGGGGTACGTGGCACACTGAGATTTGACAATGATTCGTTTATATAATTTCAATCTATCCTAGTCGTTCATTGAGTGAAAGGGGCCATGATTAAACATGTTTGATGGTCCTTCATGAATGAGTGTCATCATCTCAAGTGTTCATCGAAGATCAAACGACGAATGTTACATGACGTTCAATCTTATCGCGATGTCCTAGCTTCATTGCTATGCTCCATCTCAAATTTGACAGCTACGACTTCGCCTCCATGCATTTAATATCAGTCGTTGATCACATTTGAGGAGATGATTCGATGGCCATGTGACGAGACGAAACCGCGAGGTCGTCAATTTCACACGGTCTCGTGTCTAAAATAAAGTCCGAATTTACCAATTTGGGGAATTAAGAGAGAATTGAGGGGTATAATGGTAAATTTGGGTCGAATTCACAAGGAATTTAGGTATTTTCGAGATATCTTTTGGAATTTGGTCAAATTGGACGATGAATTGAGGTGAGAAATAGGGAAAATGGTGTTTTTAGAAAGAAACTTCAAAACGAATCCACGGAATCAAGAATCATTGAATTTGGACTTGATTTCGCGGAGAAATTGCAAATTGAAGTGGAGAGAAATTTTCGGACGTTAAAATCGTGATTTTAAGCTAAATTTTACAAAATTGAAATCTAAAACCTAATCTAAAAGAAAATTAAAGATAATAGGAAGATAATCTAGGAAAAACCGCTTCCACTAAACCTATTTAGCGATCAAAACGAGGTGATTAAGCTGATTAATCACCGAAAACGTCAAGAGCGTCACGACCGGCTTCAAGCGGCGATTTCTCCTTCGATTCTCCACCAAATCTTGATTTCAACCCCTCCATGGATGCGGAAATGAAAGAGGAAGAGGAAGGAATCAAGAGAAACGAGTGGATCGGTGTCTAGACAAGTCAATTTGATTGAAATCCAACTCGAATGCATACATCGACGAAGAACAAGTCTATTTAAAGGAAATTTGGGCGTAACCGTCCGATCGTTTCGATCGACGGTTACGATGAAACGGTCCATGATGGACCGTTTCAAAAATATCGTAGCCGTCCGATCACGATGGACAGCTCCGATTATCCGCGTGATTAAACGTTTTAAAACGCCTTCATTTCTCGCCATCGGATCGCGATCCAGCGTTCACGATGCTCCCCGCCAGATCAAATCGTAGCCGTTATAACTCATGGATTTAAGCACGTGCTTGATTGATCTCCGGTGCACTCTGCGTCCACGCGATCGACGCGTGTGATGCCGCCACGTCGCAGTCGATCTAACCGTTATAACTCCCCTTAATTAGCACGTGCATTGATCTAGGGATGGTGGGCCGCGGTCCACTCGATCGGCGCGTGAGATTGACGCGTCCGCGAGATCCAGCGCTCCTCATCGCGCCACGTCACCTGTAGTTAAAACAGTGTGGGACTTTAGACCCACACGGAAAAGATAAGTGAAATCCGTAGGGGTTTATAAAGCCCGACGGATATAGAGGTTCGAATACCTCTTCCGTTTAGGAAGGGCTGAAAACCTCTTATATATACGATAAATAAATAAATATATATATGGATATATCGCGCCACGTAGGCGCTGCGCGGGTCCGCGTGGCTCTGCCACGTGGCCTTGCGTGCCACGTCGCACCCGCGTGGGACCCGCGCGCTTTTTATATTTTTTATATTTATTTAAATGTTTTTAAATAGAAAATAAAATCGGAAAATTTAGAAAAAATCCCTAAGAATTTTAAAAATCATATCTTTTAAAATACAACTCCAAATTAATCTAAATTTCTTTCATTTGATCTGAAATTTAATTATCTATCATTCTAAAAATTCAAAATATTTAAATAACAAGAGATTTAATTTATATTTCAAAAATACATTCATTTTTTTAAATATTTTAACTTTAGAAAATTAAATGAATGTTCATAAAAATGATTTCTCTTATTATTTAACTTTAAAAACCACTTATAATCTCAAATAAAGATAGGTTATAAAATCATTTATCCTTAATTTATCATAATTAACCCTAATTTAGTGTATTTTGAGATTATAACATAAAATTGCATAGAATGATAGAAATACACTCAAAATATGATAACATGCACATAAATGTAATGTTTTATGCCTTAATTTGCATTAATAATCATGTTTTATGATGTTAAGATTGCATGTTATCACCATGCCAAATTTGAACTTTATTTATACTCTCTCTCTTCGATAGAAAATGTAGTATTTGATGTTTTGATTAATCAAAACTTTTGGACATCTCAATCCTTGAATCTCTTGCTTCAATCATGTTCTAGACTCATTTTCACATCCGAAGAGTGCTTGAAGTCAAGATTTTGTCAAGAGAATGGTGAGAAATTATCCCTTGAACTTTGAATTTTTATTTTTGAAAGCATTGAATGAAAAGCCTTGATGCAGAAATTAATTGGGTCATTTGGAGCATGATTTTGGGTTAGATTTTATGTTTTCCTTTGAATTTCATGTCATTTAGCATTAAATTTTAATTTTGAAGCTTAGATTAGGTTAATTTCTATAAATTTTATCATTTTCTCTCTCTTCACGAATGATTTTCTTCCTCTTACTTCTCTCTTTAATTTCTCTGTGGATACAAGTTTGAATTGAGTGGTTTTGATTTCATGGATAGATCTTTGAGTCTTCTTTCCAAAAATTTTCCCTAATTTCTTGTCTCAATGTATTATCCAATTTGATCAAATTTAAAAAATATCTCAAGAAATAACATTAATTCTCTGTGGATTCAACCCTTACTAATTAATTCCTAATTAATTATCAAATTAAGTGAGTTTGGTTTTTATTTTGACGCATGGACGTTTGTTTTTTATGACTATGTAATCATACTATATCAGTCTTGTATCATCACTAAGGTTAGTTATTTAACAACATATAATTAGATTAGTGTATTTCTAGATTAATTGTATATGTTTCATATGTTTTATGTGAGACTCTTAGATAGTTTATTTGAATTTTAGGGTTTAATTTGAAGATAAATGATAAATTACCCAATGAATTGGGGCAAAAATCTCATTGAGAAGGTGAGGTTGACCTAAATAGAATAGATTTTGTAAAAGAAAGAAGAAAGCTTGTTTTGGCCATTGGCTTACTAAGCCTTTACACTCCTTCTTTGTCTAGAGCATAAATGTCAATATTTAAGTATTTTTGATCTTCAATATTTGTATAGTCTCCATTGAAAAAAGGAACATACATATCTCTTAGTCAACTAAGAAATCCTCTATTATAAAAGATGTGAGGTTCCTTTGATTCAGTTAACCTTATTTTAATTTTAATTCGGTTTGAGTAAATGTTAACATTTTCCTTGGATCTTATTTGCTTTTTTCGTGGTTTTATTTCAAGAGCATTTGCTTTCACTCTTGACATGAAATAATTTTTATTCAGATATTTTTATTATTGATCAGTTACAAACAAAACTTTAGATTAGTTTTTTCAAAAATCCATTCTAATTCTTTTTTTGCCTATTTCTCTTTATAATTCATGTGTTTTGAAATTAGAGATATCATATATATTTATCATATATAGATCTTTGTTGACTTAGCTAAGATTGATATTTCTATCTCATCTTATCATTTTCTGCACATATTTAACATCTACAATATTGAGATGTCGTGGAGATCTATCTTTTAATATCCCTCAATAGCTCATTTGTGGATCATCAAAGGTAAATTGGTTCATAATAAACCAACCCCTAATTTAAATATTTATTACATTACCTTGTGCATATAAGTATATAACTTGTTGCTTGGTTTTTGTATATGTCAACACAGGCATCCAGCCATCAATGTAGTCACTCAAGAGGTAAATACTGAAACCCTTGTTGGTAATGTTAAAAGCATATCTTTCAAGAGAGTATTACTCAAGGAATATTGAATAAAATATGATTATTATCACCATCACCGTTACCTTCACATATATGTTATCCAATTCTTCAATTTCCTTGGGTCACTTGTTAGATGAAATTAGTCAACTACAATTCATGTCCAAGCAAAGTCAAATGCTCAACCGTAATCATTGGTCAACAACAGTCAAATAGGAAATCCTAAAGTCATCCGTTCCACTAAAACTCAACTATTTTACTTTTCAACCAAAAGCCAACCAGCCATACACAAGTCAGTTGGTCAATCAATAGTCAACTACTCAACTAAAATGTCAAAAATTCACATGAGTTTGCCTGTGTCAACTACATGATTATGTGAATTAGATACATACATATCTTAAATAGACATACATTTGTCCAAATGAGGTGTGAAATCTATATTTACCATCGGTGTCATGCTCAAATAGTCTCTCTATGTAGTGTGCCATGAATTGAGTATCATGCCTGATATCAGGATGCCCATTCATGGGCATTTGCGATATAAGTGCAAGTACACATGCCAAGGGAAGGGGTTGTCCCTTGTGCATGCCATTGCACATTTATCATGTCATATGCAACTTCTAAGTACACTATGGTGTATGCTACTTGTAGTGCATACCATGTTTATACATCATTGTGTTCCTTTTTGTCTCTTGTATGCTACTTCTAAGAACTTTTTTTTTTGTATGCCAAGTTGGGTCAACCTAGCTCAATAAAGTGTTCAATGAATCTAGGTTGAAAGCAAGTGGTCAAATGCTTCAAAAATTTTATCATATCAGGCCTCAACTTGTGGAATTCTCTGATGGGTGCAGGAAAAACATTACATTCTATTTAATTCAATCTTATTACATATATTTGAAAATCTATGTTTATTCTTATGCCCCCTAACTCTAAATGAAATTTCAAATCAATATGATATTCAGATAAACTAGATATGGAAACCGGTTTACTATTGAAATTAAGAAATGGCATTTCTCTCTCTCTCTCTCCATCCCTTAAACCCCCATCTAGCAGTCTACCCACGCTTCATCTCTGGGCTGGGGGGTTTTCTTTACTGAGCCCGACGGTTCGGCCCACCCGTTCGTCGCTCGTTAAAGCATTAAAGCGTTGAAAGCAAACGACGCTCTCTCTCTCTCTCTCTCGTGTGAAGTAACGGACTAACGGAGAACTACCGCAGACCGAACTGGAAATCGGACCACGCGGAGCCTAAGACTATTTCCCGCAGATCTGGGGTGTCTTTCCTCGAGATCTGCGAGGGGATTTCCACGTCGCATCCGATCTCTTCCGGGGAAGAGAATTTTCTCTAAGGAAGAGGATCCGTTGTTTTCTTGAGCGAGAATCGTTGTAATGGCGGAGGACATGGGGAATTCGCGGTATGTAAAGCTGAACAAGACGCAAGATGCTCCTGTGGAGGATATTCGCCCTGGAGAGCTCAATCAGCCCGTGGATATTCCTCAGGTTATTCATTTTTTTGCTCTTCTTTTCTTCTATTGGATTTTATGAGGGATTTTCCGTCGTCGAGTCTGTGGAGATCCCTCAGTTTGATCAATTTCTCTTCTTCGTGGATAGCTTTTTCTACCATTTTTTTCTTATCTTTTTATCATCGTAGGATTGTTTGAACGATTTCCCCTTTGCTGCATAGTCGGTTGCTCATTTGTGGGGTTTTGTCTTGTAACTTTCCCGAGGAGAATTTATTAATATTTTTGGTTTTAAATGAGACTTTGACCGTGACTTTTTGATTGGGCAGTTGTCCGTTCATAGGTGCAACGAGTGTGGGCAGCCTCTTCCGGAGAGCTACTCGCCTCCTGCTGATGAGCCGTGGAGCAGTGGAATTTTTGGCTGTGCTGAAGACACGGATAGTTGTAAGTGTCAGCTGGTTGCACTATTTCGCCGAATAGCTGGATTCTCTCGTCCGCTAAAGACAATTAGGATTAGCATAGGATTTTCGCTTCTACTGCTAGTCGCAGCTGATTCATGCCATCCGATTTAATATCGCTGTTCTAATACACTCAATCTTTCTATCTCAGTTTCCCTCCATCCTCTTATTCTCTCTTTTCCTTGTTTCTTTTCAATTAATTCGGGATTAAATCTTATCTTTCTAATAACATAGCAGCAGCAGCCTAATTTGTTTCTCTCCTTTCTTCCGGCTCTTATCTTTTACCTGCTTCTTTACTTTCCTGGTTAAACTGTACTTTTACTCAGTATTTCAAGATTTCACTACTCTCTCTTCTAGCCGTTCAGTTATTTAGTTATCCGTCTCTCTTAAGACTTCCTCTTATTAGCTATTTTCTTGATCAATTAGCTGGAAAGTAATTCGATTTGTCTTATTAAAGCTATTTTTTTTCCTTTTACCCCTCTCTTTCTCTCTCTAAATCTTCGTCTTTTTTTTACTATCGTGATACAGCCTAGTCTAACCTGAGCCCGAGTTCCTATTGGTCAATTTCGGGTCAGAAAGCAATTGCTGTGTTATCTCTCGCTCTCTCTCTCATATTTTCTGTCTACCAATTGCTTCCCACATGTCTGTCTTCTATTATTTTGTTTATCTGATTTGTAGTAGCAAAATTGTGATACACCCAAGTTCTTCATTTCTTCATCCTTCATGATCTTCGTACTCTTCTTTAATATCCTGATTAAATCTCCAATTTATTATGGATTAGAGGGTGCTATCTCTCTTCCTCTCTCGCTCTTATTAGTCATCTATGTTCATTTCGGGGGCCCCTCTTTCTCTTTTCAAAAAAAAAATAGTCATCTATGCACTGGATACCAAATTTACTTCTTAATCATTTAATACTGTAGCTCTAGCACCTCACCGCATATTTATTTGTCAATCTGCTTGTATGTCACTCACTCTCTCTCATCATTTATCTGTGCTATTCCTGGCAGGTTGGACCGGGCTATTCTGCCCCTGTGTTCTTTTCGGACGCAATGTGGAGAATCTCAGGGATGACCTTCCATGGAACAGGGCATGTGTGTGCCACGCCGTCTTTGTTGAAGGAGGCATGGCCCTTGCTGGTGCTACAGCCCTCTTCCATGGCATTGACCCGGGCACCTCCTTCCTCATCGCAGAAGGCCTCCTCTTCACCTGGTGGATGTGTGGTATTTACACTGGCCTTCTTCGTCAATCCCCTTCAGAAGAAGTACCATCTCAAGGTTTGCCAAATCTCTCCTGTTGTCTTTACTTTTTTTAAGGCAAGCATTATATTAGAAAAACTATTAAGTGAATGCTCGCAGATTAAGTGATGGAGAAATATATCCCATAGCAGTTAGGGTGGAATTGCTTTTAAGAAATGGACATCAGACAGTATTATAGAGACATGCGGCATTTTGGGCTCAGTGGACTTGCTAAATTGGTTCAAGAGAAGTGTGTTTTCTAGACATGATATAGAGTACCCAAAATGCCCTTGATGAGTGGTAATTTATAATAAACTTGTGCTTGCTATTGGGCATTATTAAACTGGTGCAGCCTTAGTACTGGGGAAGGTAAGTGTGCTTTAAAGTGGTTACCTATGATACAAATTTCCCAAATCTGCCCAGATATTGAAATAACTTCCAATCCACCCCTTTACTCTTAGAATTTAAGGTATACTTGGGCATTAGGCATTAGGGTAGAATCAGGTATTGTGTATGAAGAACTATTAAAATTTTGCCGCCTCATGGATTTGGGGTATCGTCTCTCAATTCAGCCTAGAGGGTTATACCATGAGCAGGATATGCTATGTGATTCACAAAGATCCCTTAATAAAATGATCATTACCAGACTTTCGTTACCCCATGAGTGTAGGTTTGAGTATGCATTGTACATGTGGGTAGATAAACTGGCAAGTGCCTCACTACCCCCTTCATTTTGAAATTTTTTGGTAGAATAAGACATCAGGGTGGACTTGTATTGGGCCTTATGCATCACCTAATTGTCACCTCCTTAGAAAATAGGGTAGAATAATATCTTCTTTCTTGATAGATATGCATTAAACATGCATACCACACGTGATAAAAATTACACAGACTCCTAGATAAAATGGTAACTATCAAACTGCAAATTAACCCTCGTAATCTCACATGAAATTAGGCATTAGAGTTCTATTGCATTGGGTATCAGGCACTACCACACTCTAGATGCCTACAGTACGTGATATAAAGTAAATGTACGTTACATGATATTCTGAAGCCTGATGTCCATTGTAGTGGTGAAGAACAAGGGGTGTTTAGACACTTAGCATACTTCCTAGAGTATGTGATACAAATTGCACGATTATCCCCTTGTAAAATGATGATTACTGGGATCCTTAACTATGTCAATATTGGTATGGATTGCACAAGGCAGTGGGCATTACAAAGTATTGTCACATTATGGATTTAGGCAGCATTACTTGCTTCAGTTAATAGAGGTATGCCTTCAAAGCATGAAACCAGTTACATGAAGACCCCTATTTGAATAATTGCATAATTTTTCCCTCCATTCTCACACTTTTAGGGTAGAATTAGACAGGAGAGCTATTACTGCTGAAGTTGATAGTTAGCAAACAATCACTTACTTCATTCAAAAAGATGTCTTAAATATGCAAGCATTATGTTTTTCAAATTGCTGAAAACCTCTAGTAAGCTGATCATTTGGATGCGGGTTTGACTGCAGAACTCTCCATGTGACCCGTGCTTGGTCCACTGCTGCTTGCACTGGTGCGCCATCTGTCAGGAGCACAGAGAGATGAAGGGAAGATTGACTGATGACATGGTGATGCCCATTACTGTTATCAACCCACCGCCCATCCAGGAGATGACATCAGTTGAAACTGCAGAGAAGAGCACCGGAGGAGATCAGCATGAGACTCTCGAGATGCAGCCATTGTGACATTGAGTTCTTGACAGCAGTAGTGACACCTTTAGACTTCTCTGTCTCTCTCCTCCCCGTGATCATGCTCTATCTTTTTCTTTTCTTGT
Source organism: Lemna minuta (assembly GCA_024174645.1). Lineage (NCBI taxonomy): Eukaryota > Viridiplantae > Streptophyta > Magnoliopsida > Alismatales > Araceae > Lemna > Lemna minuta. The sequence goes on from CM044108.1 coordinate 9,798,334, forward strand.
CCTCTAGACATTGGAAACGTACCTGGCCAGGATTCAAAACCCCCTTTTTCGCATTGTCATTGTCTAGATCTCCATTTTAATGGGTGTTCATCTTTCTCTGTAGAATATAAAATGGAGGCTCTCTGTCCAAGCCTCCATGCTCCCTGTCCCTTTCGAGGTGAGATAAAGAAAAGGCTGGAGAAAACTCGAATTCAAAATTACACATCAGGTTGGTTAAGTTCCCTTAATTCACTTATTCTCCACATGGGAAATAGGCAGCTTAAGAGACTCATAGTGGGCCATCTATGATCGGCCCACTATTACATATGCACACACATGCACATAGACATGTACACAGAAGCATCAAGCTTTTTCCCTCGCCTTCCCAAAAAATGGAGTTTTCTATTTTACATTCCAGCCACAACCCTCTTTGATCCTCTTGAATTTGAAATTATCAAAACCTCAATAAATCAATGGGCACCTCGTCACCTTCTGGGGAAAGTTCTACTATTCAAAAGATTCTCATTCGCAAAAACCCCTTCAGCATGCATAATATATCTCTTTGTCTAATATTGAATAACAGGATGGGCAAGCAATAAATCAGTAGCTTGATAAATCTCAGGAGAAAAGGATGAACTATGGTTCTCTCCATGACGCCCCCTTCATGGGTTGTGCCATTTGTATTTAGTACACCAATGCCAACATCTATGGTGATATAGCCACTGGTATGCTAACATGGATTTATGGTCCTCCCCTCTACCAACTCAGCGACACGTGTCTCATGCCTTGTCTTATCTAAGGTAGTTGTCTCTTCTTCTCAATACTCACGATTGTCGACATGGACCATATCTGGTGTTTCATCTTATCCAAAGCAGCCATTTCCTTGAATGTTTACATGAGCTATCATCTCTTGAGCAAACCATTAGGGTCTTATCCTTGGCAGAACACTGGCACTTTCATTGGCTGACTCTAAGGCACACGTCCCTTGCTGGATGCTATCCACTCACAGCCGTCTCCTCGGCCATCCGCTCAAGATGACTCCTTGGTAAGACCCAATCCTCTTGTCAGCTCACTCACAAGCACTTATCTAATGATGCATTTTAGCTGCTCGCCATCATTACCTCCTTAGAATGTCACTTGTGCCATTATCTCCTTAGAATGTCATTTTGGGTTATCTCTTCAACCGATTCACATGCATCAGTCATGGGGTGCATTTTATCAAATTTGACTCATCTCCTCAACCACCCATTCAAGATGCCATCTCCTAAGTATGGCACTCACAATGTCAATTATTGTACTTTAGTTTACCATTTACCAATTTGATTAGGTCTATATCCATGCTCTAGTTCGGATGTTAAAAAAAAAATAAGACCCAAAAAATTCTCTATCTCTCTTTGCCTACGCCTATAAAGGGACTCCACATGTTAGGTATTAGGGACTCCCTTGAGTTTGCTAATTTTATTCTTCACACACACACTCACACACACACACACACACACACACACACACACACTCAAACATACACACAAGTTATCTTACTGACTCCCCAAGAAGGCAAATAGAAATGGTATAAGTTACAAGTCAAAGCTATCTTAACTATTTAATCTATTATTAAGGTGGGAATGTATTCGCTTATCATTCTTTATTAGATTTCATCTAAGATTTAGATACAAGAATATTTATAGACTCACACTTTTTCTCTAAACATTAAGGGTAGAACAAGGCACTTGGCGTTGGGGCTAAATTCATCATTGGGTATTAGACTAGTGGGGCCTAATGGATTAGGGTAGATTTGATCACTTGTTCAAGAAATCTATGCTTTGAGAAGGAAAAATATTTGAGAAAATTGATATATAAGTACCAAGTGGCCCTTAATTTTGACAAGCTTGGGTAAAACTAGGCACCCTTCCTGGGTAAAACTAGGGTAGAATTCACTTCTTCATTCAAGATGGGTATGCATTATGCTCATAAAATGTATGATACCTATTACAAAATTCCTAGATTAAATGGTAGTACCAAGTTACCCGGGAATTTAAGGTAGAAAGGTATTGGGTAGCAAGCATTACTAAGCTATGACTACCATACGTGTTATGGCGCCTTATGCAAGTATGCAAAAAAATGATACTACATAAAAACCCTTAGGAAACATGGTTCTGTATCAATATACCCTTATATATGAAAATTGGAGTTCACTATCAAGCATCAAGATTGGACATTGATTGGTCCAATGGCGTCATGAATTTTGAATCCCATCACACTCACAATCTCAAAACTATTACTTAACTTTACTATCTACCAGTTTGATCATGGGTTGATCCATGCTCTAGTTTAAAGGAAAATGTGAAAAAACATTAAGACCCAGAAAATCTCAATCTTATCAAAACATAAGAATCCTCTCAATCTTGTTCCCGTCATCTTATTATAATTCTGACATCCAAAGACACACACACATAAATTTATATATTGTATTTCTTCATTTTTGGGTAAATTATTATAAGGCAAGTAGAAAATTATGGATTTGAGACAACCTACAAAAAGGATCTTTGAATGTGCTTGGACGTGTATCAACAATGATTAATAAATGATAATAATTCTTTTGCAAATTTGGTCAAGAAATAAATTGGAAATAGTTAGTGGGATTGAACAATGCTTTAATAGGCTTAAGAAAGGCATGGACAATTATATTATAATATTTTTCTCATTGTATGCTTGATGGGCCTCTGGAGAGCCCATCGATTTAGAATAGATCACTTGGGCCGATTGAATTGCCTGTTTCCTAATAGGTTTATGTCGATGAGGTATGGTACATCAATATGTTGATGGGTTAGGTGAAGGCCCATTTATCCAATATCCTTAGGATTTGTCTCTATAAAGGAAATGCAGAAAACCCAATGGGGGGGTTATCTCCATTTTCACACTCAAGTCTCGATGTGGCATCAAAGGAGAACCTTGAAAAAGGGTGATCATGTGGTCATTGAAAACACATGTCCATACCTCTAAATAACTTCCAAAATCACTCAATGAAGGATTTAATTAGGAATTAATTAGCATAATAGTGAGTAACGTTGAATCCTTGGAGAATTGAGAAATTTTTTTAAGATATCTTCAAAATTTGATCAAATTCGACAATGAATTGATGTGAGAAATTAAGGAAATTAATATTTTGGGAAAGAAAAATCAAAGATGAATCCAAGGAATCAAACATCACTCAATTTGAGTTTGTATTTGCGGAGAAATCAAAGAGCGAACTAAGGGGAGAAAAATCGATTGTGAAGAGAGATAAATTGATAAAATTTTGTAAAATTAACATAGTCTACAAACTGAAATTAAAATCTAATGATATAGGATGATAACATGTAATCTAATCCAAAGTTGCACTTGAAATGATCCAATTCATATCTGGATCAAGGCTTTTCATTCCAAATTTCAAAAACTATAAATTTTAAGTTTGAGCTATTAATTCTGCTTTCTCCCTCGATGGAATTTTGATTTCAAGCATTCCTTGGATGCATAATTGAGTTAAGAAGAGGATCAAAACAAAAGATTGAAGGATTATGTTGTCCAAAAGGTTTGATCAATTAAAAATCCAAAAACACATACATCGTTTGAAGAGAGAGAATTTATGACATTTGAAAATTGGGTGTGACTCTCATATCTTCTCCTTGAAGAGACCAACAATGCAATGGAATCCAAAGAGGCAAATTTTTGTGGTTAAGTCGTGACCATCCGATCTTCATCTTAGTGACACGTATCCACACGAAGGGAGAGTGTCGCTAAATTGCGGCCATCCGATCATGATCCAACATATAGAATGTTTCAAATCCTATCTGTTATAACTTTGCAGATCAACTACCATGATTCACCCATTAAATAAGATGAATCGATGTCTAGTGAGATGGTGCCATGTACCCCCCTCACTTGAGTGATCATCAACGGTCTTGATTGAATCCAAAAATCAAATGCTCCTTATTGCGCAACGTGGCCTACGATAAAATAAAGCACAAATAGTCCCACATTGGAAAATCAGAATGATGCGACATGTATATAAAGGGCGCATGCTAGTTAAATAAAACAAGCCCATTGAGGGCACTTAAGGCTTAATGATGCGGGCTATAATACATGCCACGTGTGTGACACACATGCGCCACATGGTACAGGCATACTCCGCCATGTGACGACAAGCAAGCACGTGCACCATATCAGTTGTCACGTCAGCCTAAACTTATAAATTAATTTTTAATAGTTTAAATTAAATTAAATAAATAATAATTTAATAATTTAAAAAATTTTAAAAAATTCCAAAAAAATCTCTTAAAAATTTAAAAAATTCATAACTTTCAAAATATTAACTACTTTTTGACCCAAATTATTTTTATTTGATCAAAAATTAAATAATCTATCATTTTATGAATTGAAGAATGACAAGAGAATAAATTTCTAGTTCAAAAATATACTCATATTCTTTGAAAAATAAAACTAGAAAAATAAATGAGTGCGCATAAAATTGTTCTCTTACTATTTGGATTCAAAACTCAAATATAATGTCAAATATAATTTGGGATACCGTATTTTAAAAAATCAACTTTGATTATGCATGATTATCCCTTAATAAAATGTATTTGAGATTTATGATTCAAATTGCATAGATTAATGAATATGTGATAACATGCAATTTATACATAAATTTGCATGATTATTAATGCAAATTAAGACATTAAATACTCTATTTGTATGCATGT